>JAYDZK010000113.1:140857754-140920087 GCA_034509185.1 Euphonia xanthogaster | reverse complement strand
CACTGATCTTAAAATTTTCAGATTATGATCTATCAAAATAGTTTAAAAACCTAGATTGTATTTTATTTAACCATCCAGGAAAACATTTTATCCCATTTGGTGTCGCTGAGACCAGAGCAGGTACTTCAGCTGAAATTTCATCAAGTTTACAAGAAGGGGTCCTAGCAGGTACTCACCCAGAGCTGTAGTTCACCTCCTCCCATCAGTACTACAAGAAGATTTGTTATTTAGAACAAGTTATTAAGGGGGTTTTTTAGGCATTAAGGGAGAAAACTGGCTGCAATCAAGGATCTAGCTGAAGATTCCTCCCTTTTTTGGTCCAAGTGGGTGTAGCTCTGCAAACTTCAAGTTGGAATTTATCTGCTAGTACCTAATTATTAAATGGTTTATGTGGTTTTACACTATATGGATTTGAAATGAGCTTTCAGATTAAGAATTTTTCAATTATGTAACAATGCCCAGAGCAGGAGCTGTTCATTTACTTATTTTTTAAATCATCAAATATATAAGTAAGAACAAAGAGATAAATTATTAGATATCCTGAAAACTTTCCAAATATTAAAATTATGGAGGTGGAAGGTCGTTTTTAGATAGAATAATATGCCAAAACAGGTTTGAAATAGAGAATAAATGTAATTTATCTAAAGTTCCGTAGCCATTTAACATAAATTTCAGGGTGCATTAGTGCTTGTAGAGACTGGGTTTTCTATGCAGTTTATTTTTTGCTTCTTTCAGATATGGTACTTCACATCAAAGACCCATCCAGCATATTCTGTTCCCTTTAACAATGGCAGAAGAAAAAAGCTGGAGTAGGAATCTAATGACCACCAAACAGAAAGATCTTTCCCTGTTTCTCACCATATGCTTTCCCTACAACTAACAACTTGCAGTTTAGGGATTTACCAAGACAGTGCCTGTATTTGAATCTTTGCATCTAACAGCTGTCAAGGATTTTTTTTCTTCTATTAATTTGTCCAGTAGCTTTTGGAAGTCATTAATGATTTGGTCTCCATAACATCCTGTGGCAACTAATTCCACAATATAATTATTCACTGTGTAAAAAGTTACTTCCTTTTGTTGATTTAAAACCTGCTGCTGGATAATTTCATTAAATGGCTCTTTATGTGACACACGGTGAACAAACACTTCTGTTCCATCCCTGACTACACATGCTATTATAGTCACCTCTTACCTGAATTAACTGACAGTTTCTCTTTGAGCATAAGCCACACCTGTAATCCTTTTGCTTTAGCTGGATTTTCCCCTTACCATAAAACAATCTCTCACTATTAAAAATTTACCAGGTAAATAACTGCTGAAAAGAACTAGTATAAGAAGCGACTAACAGAAGGAGTTTGGGTCTGAGTTTTTCAGGGCTTGGAAATGGCCAAGTGTAAATTCACACTGAACTGTAGCAACCATTACAACTACAGTGACCTATGCTGTGCACATAAACCTGGTTGATAGGATTTGCCTGATATTTGTTTATAAGCCTGACTGATGAAGGTGACCAGGCATCTGCCAACCTAACTGACTGATTGAGGAGGATGGCTCACTAAACCCAGGTCGAATTAGTCCATAGAGGGTTGGTAGAGACACACATAACTGATGGGCCAGCTCTGTGCAGATGCAACTTATGGGCCAGATTCTCCTAATGTTCAGTGATGTTTCCATGTGCTCAGTCATGTTGTATCTGCCAAGAGATACAAAGCACTGCTGTCAGTGGGAGAAAAGGCAACAGTGCTGAGTCTTCTCCAAGGGCAGGTGACCAACCAACAACAGCCAACTGTGGGTTACACCAAAAGAAAGAAAGATTCTAAAGCCTAAACAGGATGAAAGAGGGGAAGCAAGAGAAAAGGCAGAGAAGCTGCCCACCAATCTGAACACCAGCATTCCATTGAGAGGAGGTGGTGGTGAGGGCTATGGCTCATTGTTAGTGGAATTTAGAAGAGAGCAGTGGGGAAAGGTGGGGTTGTTTTGTGAGGACTAAAGGGCATACAGTGGGGTTCTTAATTGCTTCTCCAGAAACTCCCTCTTTCGAGAGACAGTTTTACTGAACTGGATCAAACTGCCTCTAGCACAGCCCAGCCTTTACCTGCATCCCTTGATCACCTCCAACTAAGCATAAAAATATCCATGAAGAAGCATTTCATTTACAACCCACTCTCTGTATTCCAACAATTATCACACCCCACAAAACCACACCCTGTATGTTTTCCCTTACCACAGTTGCCATCTTCCCAGCAACTCTTGTAAACTCACCACTGCATCCAAGCCCTCGCTATCCAATCTTCTCCCCACACAACAGAAGAAAAAAAAGCATCGTAACAGCTTTGAACAGTGGATGAGTACCCAGTTGAACAAACACTGTGAATTGTTCAAACAGAAGCAGTGGCAATGCAGTGAGGCACTAACATCTGAAGAGTGACAGAAGAGTTAAGAGTAGCAACATCACTGAGCTTTTAATTTCTCTGGTTTTGGAGAATTTATCAGGTGTGGCATGTGTGAATACATGTAAACATGGGAACTTTACACTTTATGAGGAAGTATGGAGTGCATCTGATGTACACACTTATTTTTTTAAGTCTTTTATAATATTTTTCATTTATTGTCAGTGTTACCACACAAGTCTAAGGACAAAAGAAATACTTCAGCTGGTGAAATCAGCTTGCTCAAGCTATGCACGTAGCTCAGATAAAAAAGATGAGAGCCCAGAAATTAGCTCAACTTGTCAGCACTTATTATCAAGCACACTGTTTGTAACTCACGGTAGGTTATCAACCATGGGGCCACATTTGGGAGATACTGTGACATCTGGTATTGATTTCTGGCAGGATTCAGGTATTTTTTGAATCCTCTTCTACAAATTGGAAATATAATAAAATGCATACATACTACTAGGCAGATTTTTTTTATTTTTTTAAATTTCAGTAGGCACTGGAATGGGCATAGTTACATACTGCAGCACATCACAAGCACAAAGAAGTCATGCTGCTGCTTTGAAATCACAGCACTAGCTTCCCTCAACAGGAGCAATGTGGAATATGAGAAAGAAAAACAATTTGACATTTGCAGCACAGGTTGAGCACATGTGTTAAAAACTGTGAGAAACCCATTATTAAATTTAATGAAATAAATGTCAAAAAGCTACTCTTAAGTCCCAGCATCAAAAAATAAAGCAAAGAAATGCTCTCCATTTTAACAAAAGCCCTAAACACACAGTTCTGTAAAAGTGAAAACATTCACTATGAAACCATACTACAAAGTTGTATGACTTTGGTCTATTCTAAATGACATGCAGTAAGTTGCATGCACACTCCTGTTTACACCCAGTAATGAACAGCTCAACAAATAATATAATTCATGAGGAAGCTAGAAATGAGAGTTGCAGCTCCTACCACCAACTCCTTCTTAGCTGAAATTCTTTAAGGAAAACAAATTCACAGAAGTAGCAGCCACCAAAAAAAGTGTGATCTAGTTAATGCTGTAAGCAACATATCTGTGATTCATTATAAATCTGCTAAGAATTTTGCTGAGGGAAAATCTGGGTAACTGAGTATTTTTATTGATAAGATCAGTTTAAAAAAATACTAGGAGAAAATATAAATGTTTTTAAACAAGTGACTTAACATTTAAAATTTTGGAGAAGGAATTTTAAAGTATCCAACATATACATATAACTTCTGGAAACAATTACAGTAATTAAAACAATACTCAACCTTTGAAGGGAGACATTTTATGGATGGCATTCCAGAAATTGCCTCCCCACTGACACTGATCAACTTGGGTGTGTTCAATTAACAGAAGAAACTAATTTAAAACAAAACTCCTGCTGCTGAGAATCATCCAGGATTTAACACTCAACCTCCACCCCCTGGCTCCAAGGATTTAAATCCTTGACTGTCAGCAGGAGCTTTCTAGATGAGACGATTAATTTGAAATACTATTTTTACTACTGAGCAACTGAAACTACAACACCAGTGTTTCCAGTAATAAATTTCATCTACCAAAAAAAAAAAAATCCATTATTTGAGATTAAGATAGCTTTTTAATCTGGCTATTTTACTTAACACCTACTAGTTTCATTACATTTCAAAATTTTATCTTCTTTCTCTAGGCTAGGCTAAACCAGACAGAGTTAACTCACATTGACTCTGAAATGCAGACACTGCCTAGAAAAGTAAGGATACAAATTACAGAGACTTATAGTTGCTCTATGTGTGACCTTCTGGAATTTCAGAAAAAATTCAGATTGCCAATTGCAATCTTCAATGTTAAAATAACATCATTAAAAACTGAATTCAAATAGATTTGAATTCTTCAGGCAGAAAAAAATATAAATCTCTTGCAGACTCTCTTACAGACAGTGATATGAGATGCTGTCCACATGACTGATGTCATGGTTGAGCGAGACAGTAAATTCAGTTTCAGGATGCCTCGTATGAGATCAAAACCACCACAGCTGCATGACACACCAACTGAGTGTAACCCACACTGCCAATTCTAACTTTGCACAGTTAAGCTCCATCAGGTAGTGTCTGTCCTGCAGCCAGAATACAGCCAGCATAAAACAGTATCATGTGATCTGGCTTAATTGATGAGCATGTGCTACCAGGTGATTTGGAACTGCACAAATGCAGTGTTAATAAACACAGCACCACAGCCCAAAGTACACAGTGAAACAATTTGTCAAGGTCAACCACACAAGCTGCTAGTAGACCTGAAAATAGCATCCAGTCCTCCTTAATCGCAGGCTTGTTTGCTACCTACTGGGCAGCACTGCCGCCCAACATAGCAGACACACTTTTCAAATTATGATGTGGTTCTCAGGACTTCTCTGGCACATTTGTTCTTAATACTACCCCTGCTGCCACCATATCTACAGAGGTCCCAGTCCCATGTGCTGGCCCTCAGTCCAGAACATTTCTTTTCACCAAAATCTTCACTGCTGTCCAGCTGTGGCCCCAGCTGCCCCACTCCTACCCACACAAGCCAAGGGCCATTTCAGCAACTACAACGTTGACACTGCAAATATTTAGGAAAATGTTTAGCTTGGCCAATATAAGCAACCACAGTGAAGTCAAACAAACCTATGTCCATATATAAGAGTTTCCAGGGTTCATTCTCCAAAAAGCAGGACACATTTTTATGCTTGCTAGGACACACTAAGACACTCTACTGAGGATGTGCTATATAACCCACATAAAATTAAACACTATTCCTACTTCTTTATATGCTACTCACCAAAAAAATATTTTAATTGCAGCTCACCAAATGTTGACTCTAACATATTACTGTAGAGAACTACACACATAGATCACTAATTCTCAGAAAGTAAAAAGCGGCTTCAATCAAATGCTTAGCCCAACACATACAGAGACACAGAAAAAAGTAAAGCAAATATTATAAAGTAAATATTAGAAAAGTGTTGAAATGCATCTTTGTCCCAGTTTCTACAGGAAGCAGAGAACATGCCTACAACAGTGCTGTATTATATGAATTACTGTTTGGAGATGGCAGTAGGACAGAGCAAGAAATACATTATTGATTAGAAATTGTATCAAAGAAATTGTAGTGAAGAAACTTTAAAGTATTAAAAACTCCTTAGCTAGCTAATGCTAGAAATAAGCTTGCCTGTAAAAGTTTCAGTAAGTCCTGTGGCATGATATATATATATAGATACAGAGGCATAATTATAGAGTCACATATTATTTTCCTCTACTATCCTGCCAAAGTGACTATAAGGATTTAATCCACTGCCCACATTTTGCTTTTTCTGTAAGATGAATGATCAGTTTCAAGTGGCTTCATTCCTAGATAGCAAGTAAACAAGAACTAAAGAGGAATTCCAATTAGAATTCAAGGTACCAAAATAATGGCCAAGAGGAGATCCATTGTTAAAAAAACCCTCTAAAGATGAAGCAAGTTCTCCAAAAATGTTCAGACATTGGCATTGGTACAACATCTTTTGTTGTTTTGACTTGTTGCTGCTGATGGTGCACTTCAGTACGCTCTGAGTGAATTTCAAGATAGAATCACTTGCTTTTACAATTAGAGAGTCAGAATAAATGCAGCAAAAAACTACAAGAGTGCTTTTATTCTCCCTGCCAGCCCAAGAAAAGATATATCCATTCCACTCAACCCATTTTTCTGATACTTCACAAAGACCTTCCTGAGCAATTTCTGTGCAGCAGAGGACCTTTTTGATAAAAAAGAAGGTCCCAAAATTGTCATGGCTAACAGACAATATTTCAGAATCAAGAAACACTGATATCAGAGGAAATGCTCTGAGCTCAGCTGTACAGTGAAGGTCACAGTTGCAGATATGGATATCATCAGTGGATTTTGCCCTAAAATATGTTGTCATGACAGTGTAGCAAGAGGGAAAAAGAAGAGCAAAGTGCTTATTAAGAAAGCATCAGCACCAAACAAGGTTGTTTGTTCCATGAAACTAGAAAGTTCTATGCCAAGAATTGTTTCACTGATAGCAGTGTAATGAGTGTCACAGTGCCAGTCACTGTCAGAGAGTCCCAAATCAGCTAAAACACATGAATCTTTTGGGATTCACAGTGTTCCTGGTACTCATCCCTACAGAAAACTAAGTGACAATCTGATTTTTAAGCATAGCCCTGTCTCCAACAGGCAGCAGCAGTCACTGATGACCCTGCTGGCACTTGCCACATACATTGAATTCAGTCATCACATTAGTTCTCCTGCCCTAGCTGTGCCAATGAAGATGGGAGCTTGCTGGAACCACATTCTCTGCTTGTTCTTACTGTTCCTTCCAAGACCACTGCAAATGGAGCTACCACTGCAGAAGTGTTTTGTTGCTTTAGTTTACTTTTTCAAAAGAGACAACTTGGACATATTGGCAGAACCTTCTCCAATAGGACTCCTGGCCTACAAAATTATGCTGGCAGAGGCTGGTTAACTGAGGTGTTAAGTCCCTTCCATTTTTATGAGACCAAGGAAGACCATTCAAGTCACTACAGCATTATACTATGAGTTTTAAGTGAGGAAACTAGAATTCTACTACACAGGTTGCAAATCAGAAGCCATGAATTTAACTTTACTATAGTTTTAAAACAGGATTCTTTACTTTTCTGCAGAGTCTTTTAGATCACTCACAAGCTGCACGCTTAGAATACAACCTACATCACTGAAGGGAATTATCCCTCTGCAGGATTACAACCTACACAGTTTGCCACTGAGATAACAGACCCCAATACTAAGTAATCTGCTCTAAATTACTAACCCATTGGACAAACATCCCCTCTTATTCACACTCCAAGGACCCTGCTAGTCTAAAGGGAAGAACCATTATCCAAACTACAAAAAAATTTTAAGAGTAGTTCCTGTATATCCTGTAGAGACAAAATCACTCTTGTAAAAGGAACATGGTGCACCCCTCACCTTTGAAAAGGAAGAATGAACACTTGACAAGGTGTGAAGTCACACAGGCATAAATGACCAACACATCCAGACTTCAAATCCTCTAAAGACATACACTTACATCAGTTGTATGTAGCAGTTTTGCAGATAAAACCCAACAAAGAACATTTTAATTTCACTTCCTGGGTTCAAACGATAATTAACTTTGAATTAAATTACAATTATAATTGCTCAAATCAGTCTCCATGCAGGATAACCAGAAAACAAAGATTTCAGCAGCCACTGACAGTGATAGATATGATTCACCAAGAACAATGTGGGAAAGCTCTAGCAGAAGTAGGGATAAAACCCAAGCACCAATGCAACATCTAGTATTTCCATCTTTTCTTCAGCTCAACACCACCTTCTTCCTAGCACCCTTTCAACAAGTCTCTTCCCCATATGCATACATGATCTCAAGACTTCCCAAGCTCATGTCCTTTACCTTTTCATCTGCCTCTCCTCATTCTCAGTGCTTCCTTCTCTTGGTCTTTTTTCTTAAATATGTCTCCTCTGTGTTTCTTCCACCTTGCTAAGGTTTGGATTTGATTCTGTCACAGTGCTCAAGTTTAGCAGAGAGAAGTCTGGGGACTTAGAGAAGAAGGCTTAGAGAAGTCTGGGGACTTCAGAAAATTTACCCCAGCTTTTACCCAAAGAAACCAAATGCTTGAAAAGCTGAGAGAGTGGTCAGTCCACCACCACCACCATCCCAGCTAAGCCAGAGAGCAGAGCAGAAGTGAGGGAGCAGGCACAACTGTTGAAATTAAGTACCATGAGACAGCACAGAAAACAAAACCTGCAGGAACCAAGAGCCATGACCCAAGAAGCAAGAACAGGAGGACACAATAAATCAAATTACAATGCCAAGTACAACTTTGCGTGAACATTATGCTCATTAAGTAAATTCAGTATAACACCTGTCTGTAGGGTACAACCATGCCCTGCTCACATAAGCCACTTCCTCAGAGAGCATGCACAGTAAAACAAATGTGCACTAGGTCTTTACATGCAGACAAGAGAATGTAAAGCCAATGAATACAGTCAGGTTGTTACATATATGGGAAATGCCAATTTTTTATTGTTCACAGTGTATAAAAATGAGCACCTGGCATATTGAAGATGTGTTAGCTTTATGGATTCACCACCTAGAACCTGTTCTGTGCACAGACATAAAATAAAATCAACTATCTTGACTCTGTGTATGGATTGTCTTCCTGCACACTGGGTGAAAGAATCTGTATTTAGGACAACACAATATGCTGGCATTCTGGCCACTTGAGAACTCTGTCAGAGTAGGGCACACTTGAGCCTAGGTTCCAATCACTTGAGTCCATTTCAAGAGTATAAAAAATTTCTGCAAGAGACACTGCAGCTCCATCAGTCTTTCATTGTTACACTAAAAATAAAAGTGCTGTCTGGACTTTGCATGGTAAGGACCCAAATATTGTCTAATTTCTTCTAAAAATACCCATTAAAAATGAAAGAAGAAGCAGCAACAGAAGTCCAGTCATTACACAGGTACAAGAAAATCCAGTGGCACAGGGAGTTTCCACAGACAAAGGATTTCCCACAGCCTACTGTTGGAAACACTGTGATTCAACTGCTCACTTCTTGCTCAACAGGCTGCTGATTCAACCAGAAGAGGATGCTGGTATGTCTCACCTTCTGCATTCCACCTACTGCAGACTAAATCAACAAAAAAACTGGCTTTGAGAAAACATGTGACTATATCTCACGCTAGTTTCAAGTTATTTACATTACAATCCTTGGGTTGTACAATATCACCTTTTTGTCAATGCCATTTAAAGATACACGTAATAAAATAAAATATCAGGAATTTTAACTGCTGCTGTCTCTTATCTTGCTAAATTCCAGCTGGATATTTCACTAGAAGCAGCTGGTTAGAAGGAGAAACACAAACGATAATATACTTTCAGATTCACTGCTGTATGAGGAAACTACAGACCAGAAAAATCATCAACATACAAACTTATAAAATAATCAGATAAAATGTATTTTTCAGCTGGAGACAAATCCTGTCTATGAAGAACAATCTGCTTGTGAAAATTAATGACCTGCTGCAACTCCCCAGAAAAAGCCCTCAGGTAAGGAATTCAGATGGCCAGGGAGCAAGTCAGTGGAGGCTATTTTAAACCCAAGCTACTCTACAGCTACTTCCAGGTGCAGTCCTAAATTCAGCAAAAGTATCTGTTTCCCAGAAGCAGATTTTAAGCTGTCTCTGACAGGTAACTGGAGATGGGCAGTGCAGCTCCAGACGCATGGCATGCAGCGAGCCTCCAAAATAAAGCATGAGCTGTTGCTTTTCAGAGAACAGATTGTTCTACAGCAAAAGTTATATGCATTTCTTTCTCATACTCACAGAGGTTTGTTCTGAATGCTGTAAGGGGAAAGGACAAACAATTCCCTAAAGTGAAGTAGGAAGCAGAGACAGGAGAAGTGTGGCTAGAGGCTAACAGATTAGCCATTACCAAATTTATAATCCATGTAGACTCTAAAACATGTTAAATATCTTGGAGCTGCATTTTTAGCACCTTAGGACTGAAATAACAGGAAATGAGCTTGTTTTAATGACACAAAGAAGCTGCATTAGAGAAAAAAAGAGGGGGGAAGAAAAACTAACCCTTCCAGGTGTATTTTTTTTGCACACCAGCACAGATATGCACACAACAGATACTGCTGAATTCAATCCCAAAATTCACAAATGTACCACTGCTCTGCCAAAACCAATAAAAATACCTTCACTTCAGTGAAGCAGTTGCACCTGCGCTCCACTTAAAATATCATAAGTGAGGCATCTGAAGTAAACAGGACTTGAGTGTTTTGTTGGTGAAGGCACAGATTTGCTCTTTATAGTCCCAGACTTGAAAAAATGCTGATAAATGGAAATAATGAAAGAAGTTAAAAAGTCATTGTTTAAAATTACTTGAAATTCCTATTATAACAATAACACATAAATTACCAATTGGCTTATAATCAAAATATAAACCGTGTTTTGCTCAAGTCTGGATATATACAATTAGTCTCTTAACAATGAGGACTGTGTTACAATTTACTAGGAAAGATTTAAAAATCATGAATAGTCCAAATAAAAGGAAAAAGTTCTGAACCATCCAATATAAATTAGGAGGTCTGCAATTATGGTGACATCTGACATAAAATGTATATTTAAATACTACATGGGGAACAGTGCCTGGTATCTACTGCTGTCTAACACTTGCTGATGTAGACATAATTTTGAACTCCTTTTAGACATGTATGTTTAATTATCTGAATGAAGATTTTTCAGTTAAGCTTCTGATCAGATGATTAAAAAAAAAATAAAGGAAAACTTTTCTAAAAGAGAAAAACCATGTAGGCATCTCAACAGAACTAGCGGGAAATGCATTGCTTTTAGTGCTTTTAAAAGAACCGAAAGCAATACCAAGATAATAGCAAGGCAGGTTTAATTTAAAAGCTCCACTACCTTAACATTTTGAAACACAGACTTCCCACTGCCTTGAAGGGAAATCAGGGATGTGCTTTTGCCTGTTCTAGAGAAACCCACAGAAAACCGACACCGAGAAGCCTCTGTGCAGACACACACGGCAGGGAGCTGAGTTCTCCCGGCACCGACGCGCCCTGAAACTGAGGTTCGGCCGCCCTGGACCGGGACCCGCCCCGGCCCGGCTCTGCCGCAGAGCCGCCGCGCGCTCCCGCCGGGCCGGGGACGGGGAACGCGCCGAGCCCGGGACGGGAACGGGAACGCGCCGAGCCCGGGACGGGAACGGGAACGCGCCGAGCCCGGGACGGGGAACGGGAACGCGCCGAGCCCGGGACGGGAACGGGAACGCGCCGAGCCCGGGACGGGGAACGCGCGGGCGCGGCGCCCCCTAGCGGCCTCTGGCAGCGCCGCCACCGCGCCAGGAATTTGTCCGTCCTTTGTCCGTCCTTGGTCCGTCCTTGGTCCAGGAGCAGAGCGAGGCCGTGGTTCATTGCGTGAGCAATCTGCCAGCTCACCCTCTACACGCAGCAGCCAGGTCAGGTGGCAGGAAGGCAGTGGGAAGCAGATTTAAAACCTCGGCTCTCTGCACCCACAGCCAGTGGCTCAGTTTGTTCCTCAAATCAACTGCCGCACTCCCATCTTCCACAATGCAGAGGTGGTATCACCTGAGAGTGGGGTATCTTAACTACAGTGTCCTCAATCCCTCCCAAAGCACTACCCATATTCCTAACGCTGCGGGTTTGGTGAGGGGAAGTAAAAAACTCTGCCACCCTGTAGGAAGCTGGGAAGAAAAGTTAAGAGCTGTCCTGGCAACTTCAGTATTTTATACCAGCCAAAGAGCTGTCTTTCCAATTGTGTATTGTTTAAATGTAACATTTGTGTCTTTTGAAAGATAATATTTAAATAAGGGTATGTTTTAATAACTAAATAAAAAGAGATATTTTACCTGATTTATGGTTTCTTCAAATGCTTTTATATAATGATTGAGTTCTCTGTCCATTGTAGCATATTCTAACATGACTTTTTCCATATTGTTAACATCTTCTTCATCATCTGCAAAATAAAATACGTGGAACATGAGTGACCAATTGTATTATTTTCAGGCAGCATTTTTTCTTCACAAATGTTTTATTTACAAGTATTCATGCCATGAATATCTAATGCATTTGTAAGTCTCAGCAGGTGTTTTCAAGCTACTCAAACATACACTTTTTTTCTCATTTTGCAACTGTAATCTTTGACATTTCTTGGGTAAGTTGAAAAAACAGCTTACTCAGAAAGACACTTCCCTGGTTTCATGTGAAAAAGAGAGTGTACGTGTAATTTCATCTACCAACACCTAGTCATTAGGCGATCAGGATATTTTCTGCAAAAGTTGTATTTCGTGACTCATCACATTGCCTCAGAAATAGTCAGAAGAAACTTAACTGCCCTCGCAGTACAGTATAGTTCACAGCTATAATTAGACCTCTTATCCCCAGTAAACACAGCTACAGGAAAATCAAAACAAAGCTAGCATTTTATAACACAGGAAATAATGGAAGAATGGATAGCATTTGTGATTCAAGCAGTAAAATTCTAATTGCCAGGGGAAATCAATTTACACCGGTCATGTGATTAGTAATTCATATCTTCTTTTTTATTCTCTTCTGCACGGCTCCTAATTCCACTCCTTTCATGTCTACACCTCTGCTTTCCCATTCTCGCGTTGCTGTGCATCTGCTTAGATAAGGGCCCTGTGTAGATGCTATAAGGCTGAACAGCCACAGCTGTGCCATATTCCTGACCCAGCTGCATGTACCACACCAAATGCTGCCAACTGCAGGAGGACAGCCAGCCACAAGCCCTGAATCCATGCAGAAAATCAGGAAGTTAGGAAACCTATGTTTCCACTTCTGCTACTTCCATTTAGTCCTATCCTGCAGTTTCCAGGCATAGAGAACACAGCTGGAAGCAGCTAGACTCTGTGAAAGAGCCCCAAAGTCTGCCATGCAGCATTAGGGGTCATCAGTTGATGGAGCATTCTTTAAAAACACTTAAGTAGCCAATCTGTGCTGCTTTTAGGAAGGAAACTGTAGTATAGCTTTTCAAATTACTTTTTTTTTGTAAAGAAAGGAAAATTGTCTTCTGATCTGGCAAGCTGGCACATTGCTTAAGTTACTAACTATATTATTATGGTAGAACATAAAAACCTGTCTCTGCAGAAAGCTGACACAATTGTATATGGCCATCAGTTTGGGAGTAAAATCTGAAACACATTGCTCAGAGACAGAAACATCACACCATACTGAAACAGTGATGGATCAAGGAGACAAAGGAAAAATGCTAAGATATATTTACACAAAAGAAGTTACATAATAAGCTATGCTATTTTGTGAACATGACAATTACAGTCGTGACATTTCCCTTAATTATATATAGGCTTGGTATGTATCCATTTTTTATTAAGTAGATTAATGGATACTGCAGACAGAATCTTGGCATTCCTGCAACTTTCTTCTGAATAATCAGCATTTCCCTCTCTCCTTTCCCTTCCCTCCCACCCAGTTTCCATGTCCTATCTGGTAACTATGATCACACTATTTTTCCTTCCTGCTAGGAAGCATATGAAGTGCCTCCTTCAAGGCTGACACAAAGGACACTCCATGAATCACAGGAAGGTTTGTGTAGCAAATAACTGTCATTCTCCTCCCATGGCCAAAATGAATCATATTCAAAGAAACTACAGTGGCCTAAATATTTTAAATTTTTTTTTTTAGGGGAAAAGAAGTGCATTGTTAAATGCCAAGAGAGCTGTACAAATGCTGTCTTTCGTAATAGTATAAAAATAACTTCAGGTGAAGAGTAATAATGTTGCATGCAACTTGAGAGATGTATTAAAATAAAGCTCAAAGAGGCGGAACACATCTCAGCAAGAGGGACATTATCTCCAAATACATCCTGCTCCACATTCTTTCTGTACTGACCATTGCACCCATCCACCAGCTTGCTTTAAGCCTCAGTACTGTTCCATGCTGTTTCCCTGATAGTGTTCCTTCACACATTACACACATCCTGGGAAATTGCTGAACATGTCACTAACACACAATCATATCCTGCCCTTGGAGGCACTATGGACATACAGATAGATCTGAAGGACTGTGTACAGGTCAGTTGTTGTCCATACCCTATTGCTGCTCACTGACAGATACTACAGTCCATTTTCTGTCTGAACTTCAATCCATAGGGTGCTAAGAGTAAATCTCCTATGTTGTATCCAGCCACTTACCTCCCTATGTCTTAAACAAGATTTAAAAGAAAACTTACATTACAAGCTATTCTATTTGCCTTTTAAAAACTCTCATTGTTCTACATTACACACAGAATAACCTGCTTTGCAAGACTCCTCTGCTTCCCCTTCCCCTGAAGAACCAAGAGCATTTCTGCCCCACCCTAGTAGGGAGCAGATCAAGAGCAGAGCTTGGGTGCACATGATAAGAAACTGTGAGTGACTGTATGGGGGTGTAAAGTTTGACAGCTCACCAAGGCAGGGATCCCAGCACCTTCAAGGTTTCTTTACAACAGACTCTACCATAGGTTAATCAGAACACACCATCAGACCTGATCTTACTAAGGAATAAGAAATTAGAAAAGACTTTTCTCTCCTCAAAACCGTCCTACAACTCATTCTCACAAATCCCACCAACCACTGGTTTAGCAGCAATATAGTATCAAATATAATTAAAATGTAATAATTACATCAGGCTTTTGAAATATTCAAAAGGCATTGTCTGTTATTCACTCTGCAAGCCCTGCTGCTGCTTTTGTTTCATATGTGAGGGTGACAGTGGAGATCCATGGTGAAGAGATTCAAGGCACTGACTCTCTTTCAGCAGACCATGAGCACACTGACTCCTGAATACCCTCCAGCCAGACTCCAGCTACAAAGCCAGACAACTCTCCAAAGCACTCAAACCTTGCACTCTGCAGACCAACAACCTAGCTTAACACCAAAATCACTTTGCAAGTGCTGGATGAGTGCCTTTCTATTATCTAATCTAAAGTTATCCTAATCTTATTTCTAATTCATATCTAAGGAATGCATTCCAAACTGTCTGCATATGCTTTTTGCTACTGCCACAAAATACCACTGAAGTGCATATTGTAGTCTCCTTGTTATCTAGGCTAAATATGTTGAGTTTAGTAAGCATTTCTTCACATGTCATTTCCCCCACCACTCAGAGATTATACATTTTGCAATATTACATTTTTTACTCACAGAAAGCCGAGTTCAAGGCCATAATTTCATTTTCAAAGGCCCATGTGCATCATGTTAAAATTAGCTGGCTGAATATGCAGTTTGCAGTTATGAATTCCAGCTTGTACAACTTTATGATCTCTTATTATAATGGAAACAGGGATGTTATTCTGAAAAGTCTCCCTAAATATTAAAGAACAAAATTGCATAAAGTGACTAGCAAGTGTTCAATTTCTCACTTCTGAGGAGACCAATCACGCTTAGGCGCCTTAATGCTGATTTAAACCATAATCAGCCAGAACTAAGTTATGTATCATGAACTCAGAGTGTTAAAACAGAAGTTGCAACAACAGAGTCCAGTCAGCACTGATTTAACACATCCTATAGTAACACTCATCTAAAATTTATCCAAAACTTGCATTTCCTAACATCTGAGTTCATATTTACTTTAGTTTCCTCTATATATCCACAAGTTAGCAGAATTTCTGAAGATTTTTCACAACTACCTCTTTCTGTGCAAAAGTTACCACATCAGTATTTGTTATTTAGGGTATTACAGCTGCGCTGCAGCCATTAGACACCAATCTAAATAAGCATTTGCTTCCACTGCAGACTATCTTAAACACAAAATAGCCTGGAATACCATGAAATTACAGGAAGGCTCCAAACTTACAAATACAAATGTACTTAAAATGAATGCTTAAGCACAATGTGGATTAAGATGAATACATACATACTTTCATATCTTTATATTATTTGCTAACAAAAGTCAAAATTTCAATTTAAAGAAAGCAGGACATGTGAGTTCTATCTCTGGCACAACGTGTTAGTTTGTTTTGAATTTCAAGGCTACATGGTGATTTTCCCATGATTCAAAGCAGAAGAGGAATGGTATACCATTGCCTGGAAATTTTGACAGTAGATTTCAGACTTTTAAAACCCATCACTAGAGCCATTAGCAACAGTGGTAGTAGGCAGTTGTCTTCATACGCCCCAGCAGCAGATAAAATACACACTTTGCCAGCAGGTTTCAAGTTACTGCTGTCAGCAGAGGAACACAAGCTCTCTGACTCCCTGATTTAGTTCTATCTTTTGGAGGAAAAAATACAGTCCAAATTCAAGATAAAACTAAATATTTTTGCTGTCATTTTTAGTAAGTCTTCATTTACAGATCCAAAAGTGTTAAGACTACCCTCTGCACCGCCAGTTCTACTGGGTCTACTCAAAACTGTTGATAATTCAAGTTGGACAGTAGATCTTGAAAAAACTCTTAACCAACCCACACTCTTTAAGAACAGATTGACAACACACTTGGAGAAGACACTAGTGATGCTCAGCAGTGAGAGGACACAAACCTATGTAGGAGAGCACTGTCTCATCTCCCCCCTCCATCTACACAGGAATGAAGCTTGCCACAGCACTCCAGACTACACAGACCAAGAGGAACTTAAGCAGGAGACTGATTGCTTTTGCAGCACTGAGGGCACATGGTCACTTTTTCTCCTGCAGATATGCGGACAGCTCCTCAGAAAACTTTCATCAAAGATTTCTTTCAAAATCTCATTTCCTTGACCTGCAACATACTTTACTTATTAGGCTGCAGAAAGAGCAGCCTACAGAAAATTCTGAAGAGAAATAAAGAAAATTCTAAACTAAAGGAAATGAGAAGCCGTACAAAGGAACAGCAAAAAACTGGAGAAAATCAAATTCATCTCCCAAATGCAGGTTTCTTAACATAGAGAAATGGTTGAAAGTAGAATACCCAAAAAATCTCCATGGAGCTGTCTGGATAGAGCACTAACCACAGCAATTCATAAGAGAAGAAAAATTACTGCTGATAAGAGGAGCAACAACCATACAGGGAATGGCAATTGGTGGAGGAAAGGGGAATGTGGGGCAGTAATTGCAAAATTTCCCTCCATGTAACAGTCAGAAGCTACTTACTGCTGAAGCTAGTCATAATGAAATCTCCAACTTCTCAGGAAATGCCTTAACTAAGCTTTAGAGTATTTGAAGCTGTATTTCCTTCAGTGTCTCCTAACAAAGCCACCCTTTCTGCATAGAAAGGTCTCACACACACACGGAGTTAGAGACTGAGCATGCATGATTTTAGAAACCAATACTTCCACCTACATACCAGACTCACAAAATGAAATGACATGAGTGACAGAAAGAGAAACCTACACTAGCTGGATGGGCTGGCTTGAGCAGGGGATTGGGCAAGATGACCTCCAGAGGTCCCTTCCAGACTCAGCCATTCTGGGTTTCCATTACATTCTTCAATATTTGACAACCTCATCTCTAAGCCATTTTTCTGGAAGATGGTTTAAGTGAGTTCAAGTTCAAGGCCTCTCAAGGAAAGAAGGAATTGGAATGTGAGTTTCCAGTATTGTACCAAAGAAAAAAAATCTAAGTAGGAGGAGCAAAATTGAGAGGAGAGTGTGAGGCAGAACTAGCAGTACTTGGAAAGACAAGCACAGAGAACAAGAACACAGGTAGCACCAGTGAGCACAGGTATCACTTGTGAGTGAATTTTAGAGTTACATCTTATTTTCTATTGGGCTTCTGTTAAGAAACTGCAAATTAAACTGCAATACTTGACTTTAGGTCAAGCATCTTCCTGTTCCTAAGTCTTCTGAGGTTGTATTTTAGAAAACAAAGGGGTGTGCTTTTTAGTCTGGATTTAAACATTTCCTTTATCTGCCAAGTAATGGGAAAAAAAACTTCAATTATCTGTTTCTCTTTGCTTAGGGTTCTTTTTTTTTAAAGTCAGTTGAGCCAAGAGTATGTCTGTTAGATTACAAACTATGCCTGATGAAAAAAAACCCTGTCTCGTATTACAAATCATTTCCTTGTAGGCTATGACTTTTTGAAATAGGAACAGAGTCAGTGACCCAGGAGACTCCTACCAATCCCAAGGAAAAGAAACCCAAGTACATTACATTGTAGAGAACCAGAATTTCAATAGAAACAGACCATGCATGGTCTCAACACCCAGCTTGAAACATCTCAGTTGCTGAGTGCCCAGTTTGAAACATCTCAGGGGGCCAGTATTTCCAGTGACTGGGTGTTGCACACATTCTGAAAGCAATCATTTCAGGGTGGGCACAGAGAAACTGAGGTACTTGACATTACTAACCACTTTTCAAATGAACTGTATTATTTTATAATAATCACATTACTAACCACTTTTCAAACAACCTGTATTATTTTATAATAATCACAACACTTTTCCTCAACCTGAAACTCCCTTAAATTCTTTCGCCAGCAGAACAAGGCCAACAGCGCTTTTGAAAGCAACTTCCTTACAGTACTTTTTTTTTTTCTCCAGACTACCAGGGGAAGACTAAAAAGCTATAAAGATCCCAGTTTAGACATGAGAGCAGTAGCAATGATCTGTCTAACCAGGTATATCAACCATGATACCCATAGAGACTGCAGTGTAAAGAATGGCATTATCACTGAACACCAAATGACACTATGCTGAGCTAATGAAATAAACAGGTTCTCATACGGAATTTGATGTAGCAAAATACTCCAACATGTGCTGACTCGTTTTGCTGTATAAAATCCAAAGTAAAATATTATTCAACACAAATGGAGATGGCTTAATTTAGCCTGAGACAAATAAGCAACACAAAGACACAGACTAAACTCTTATAGTAGTAAACATTTGCTACGAAGCAGAAAAATAGTCTTATAGATGTCTACATATTTTTTGCTATTGTAAGCTCTATACTTGATGCCACATGCAGCACCAAGACATGAAGACAGGTAGTATGCACACAATTTTCCCAAACAAAAATGGCATTTTGCTTGACTACACACTAAGGCCTGTAGTATTCCCCGACTATTTCCCACCCTTCTGACAAGAGACCAGCCCATGACCAGTATCTCTTTTCTCCTTACTAAAATTCCTAGGTCATGGTGAGGATAATCTTTATTTTACAATAAATGCCTACTTCATTTTGCAGAAAGATCAATTTAAAGTTAACAAAGACAATTTAACTAGTAAGCAGAAGCACTGAAAGGAGGATAAAGCATTTACAAGATGCAATAGTGAGAAGCAACTCAAGCTCTGCACTATCATAATTCAACTGGCATTACCGTGATATCCACCCAGAATTACAGTTCTCTCTTCAGCAAATGACTAAATCAGCATTCCTCAACACTAGCACAACATAAGCCCAAGAAGAACAGAAAAACAAGTTATGCTGACAGACAAGCAGCAAGAAAACACCAAGGCTGAGGTTGACATACATTTTATTTGGCAACAAAGTGAGTTTCACAGATCATTTCCCCAGTCACTCACTCATCCCTGATGTTGCTCTTACATCCCTGATGTTGCTCTTACATTCCTCCTCTGCTGCCCATCAGCCAGGATAATATAGTCTTTCATAGGGTCACACTATAAATTGGATTAATGAAACAATTCAAGCTAAAAATAGCAATCTGTCCTCCAAACCCAAACCCATGCCATTCCAGTAATGGAATCTGAAGTGAGGGTATTCAAACAGTAGTACCAGTACAATTAAGGGAGTAGCAAATTGTAGTATGGTGGAGATGGGGGGGGGAACTTCATAAATCAACTTGTTTGCCAAGAAAAAGGTAAAGCAACCACACCTGTGTATTTTCAATGTGAGCAAAAGGCATACGTTATCTTCTCAGAGAAATCTGACCAATCTCTCATAAAGTAAATAAAAAACCTCCCCCACATTTTCATATATATATATATATATAATACATACTTATAAATAGACACACACTCACATATCACTCTCTTCCCAGTGGATTTTAACATATGATGAAACTAAGGCTGAAAACAACATTTACAACTAATTTTAATGGGAAAGAATTTTCCTATGACTAACAAAATGTTTCTTGCCTCTGGAAGCATGGACATGTCTGCATCACACAATAGAGCCTGGTTCAGTGCCCCGAGCTGCTGCTGACCTTGCCTTCTTCAGAATGAGAGATGTAAGGGCTGGGAATATTTAAAAATAAGAGGTTTAGTGCTGTCCTTCTTCTACCCAATTTGTCCTCTCAGAACTTGATAAGGTAACACTGGAATTTGGGGAAAATTTTCTTGAAATATTTTCCCTTAAAAGGAACAGCAAAATGTTTGTTAAGGCCTTGTAATTGCTATTATTTGATCTCCCAGAATATTTTGTAAAACCAGTATTTAAAATGAAGAATTTCATTTCAAGACTTTTAATGGGTCTTTGCCATTCTATAAAAGACTCACAGGCTGCTTTATGTATGATTTCCCCTGGAAATGAATATCAGCAAAATATTTTTTTTTACTATTCCAACAAGTTCAAGTCCTAATTTCTAACTTGTGAGATCTTTTTTAAGCACAATTTCTTCTGTATTACTCAAGATCTCTACTGGCACATTATGAATTCTACAGAGATAATCCACACAGTTTTTATTTACAAATCAACTGTATTAATGCTTTCTCTTGCCAAAACCCAATTCTACTCATATTTTAAATTGCACTGACAGGTGAAAAACAAATATTTTAGTGTGAAGTGCAAGTCTGTCTCTAATAAAACCCATGATTGTTATGAGCCAGCAGTAAATAATACCATTAGGTTTTTCTCCAGAAAAACATTGCTTCTGTTAATGAACCAATTATATTTCTCATCCTAGAGAAGCTCATTCAAGGAGTACCTTCATTAAAGTAAATGCAGTAATTACTTAGAATTTCCTCCATTTAGGGGAAATGGGAAATGGGTTGGAAAAACTTTTCAGAAAATAAAAATCAGTAAGATAGGAAAACAAGCCCTTTTCACTGAAGATCTTCAAAATTCTCAGAAACATTACTTCTCTGTCCCAAAGTGGAGGCAGCCTAGCTCAGAGCTAACAAGCCCTCATCAGAGCTTATTTAATCACTGTAATGTTTCATTAAATGTAGCTGTATTGGTTCTGGACTTAAGCAACCATAGTTTCTGAGTCTGGTGCAGCTACATCTGAGCTGAAATCCAATTGCAGGGACAAGACTTGCGGCACTACAGGAAACAGGAGGCACATGGTGCATCAGCAGTATGCTGGCGGACACGGCCGTGACCTGGGACAGAGCATGGCAGTCACCTCCCAAAGTGGCCAAGGGCTATATCATGCACAGGTCTCACCTCAGACCCTCACTGCCCATGGGTCAGTCCTGCTGCTGTGCACAGAGTGCTCAGCAAAGCCAAGTGACCACTGAAGTGCCCACCAAAGCTCAGGGAGCAGCTCTCTGCAGCGCACACAAAGCCCCAGGAGCAGGCTGCAGTGTGCACGAGCTCTAGTAGAAGGGAAAGCAACAGAACATACATCAAACAGGAAGGTAAGACCAAGATAATCCCCTCACTCCAAGACAATCCATCACTGTCTTACTTCAGCACAGTTCAGTGGTCATAGCTACATTCACACACATAAAAAAACCCACAGAATCCAAGCTAAGCTTCCACAACCAACTGCAACAGCTTCATGCAGACACAAACGAACACTCATCAAGCACTTAAATGTTAACATTACCAACCCAAAATGAAACAGATGGGGGAGGAAAAATGCCAAAATATGTCTGGTTTTTCAATGCCCAGTATTTTGATTAGATGCTTAAAAATATTTTTTTTTCTCTGAACCCACACAGCCTCCCAATCTAAATTTTGATATTTCTGCTTCTACAACCCTTGGCATTCCTGATTTCAGAATTTAGAGAAGGTTATCAGTAGCCCCAGACAGAGCATGGATGCTCTTTTGCTAACCACCTGGGGCATTGGCTGTACTGCAGCCGAGCAGCAAACTCAGAGTGGGAAAACAATCCAGTTTTATAGGCAGCTTTTGAGACAAATCTGGCTGGCAGCAGTTCCACATTTTGCACCACTGTGAACAAAGCAGTGAAGTCTCTTAAAACAGAGCTGACACTGGTCCATACACATAAATGAATAAAAAAAAGACAATTCAGATTCATTATATACAGCTGACAAAAGAAAGGGTGGTGTTTTAAGATCAGAAACACTGATCTGTAAGATTCTCAGAAATGTGAAGGTTAGTTGAAATTGATATGAGTATCATCTCCAAAGTTAATTTTTGCGAATGCAGAAACTTCCATGTGCTTTGGTTATTTTCCAGTTTCTGCTGAAGAGAAGCGACAGACAGAAAACAATCAAGGTTAAACTAAAGGAATCTAAAAAAGCAGTGTCTCGTGTAAGCAAAGGTCAGGTGATATTCCCCAAGCAAACATCCAATTCACTATGAATCAGATATTGATGCAGCACTTGAAGTGCTAACCATGCCACAGTACTAAAGCTACTGCTTTCAGAGCCCATAATTCCTCAAAATGACTGAAAAAAACCCCAACACAAAAAAAACCCAACCCACATAATCCTCTTACACAGACAAGGCAAAGGCAAAGACTGCACACAAACTTCAAGTGTAATGAAAACCAGCATTTCTTTCTGCCTCTAGCAGGCTTCCTTTGCATAAAACCTCTTCCGTGAATTGGCAGACCTCCTCTTTTTGGCATGAATTGCTGGTATGTGGCATTCATTCTGCTGCTTGAATGCTGCTAAGTGACAGAGCTAAATCTTCCCATTGCTGAAATTTCACTTCCCACAAAATTCATATAAGAAGTTGTTATATTACAAGGAGCTGCTACTTTCTTATCATGTGGAAAATGAGTATCTCTGTGCAAAAAAAAAAAAGCAATGCAACTCTGTATTGCCTAGGTCTCTCATACACACACACAAATATTTATGATTTTGAGAAGAAACAGGAATTGTTTGATGGCTTACAGTACACCACAGATGATGGTGTCTCAGCATGTTTTTTATATAATGCTGTTATCTTTGTCCATAGTAGGAAAGAAGGAGCTTTGAGGGGCCTCATGGCTTCTCAAAGGGTAGTGTTGAAAAAACCAGGAATATAAATTGAAACTGAATGTGGAAATGTTCTGTAACCAGATAAGAAGTAAAAGGTTGCCTCTGTTTCAACTTAACCAGAACTGGTAAACTATGACATAGCTATTAGTCATTGTGTTATTAAAATAAATTAAATTCAGAACCACAGAACTATGGTTGAGAATTGTGTGGCTAACATGCACTATTTGAGAGGATTTTCTCTCCTTTATACTGATATGTTTTTGAATTTTGTTCCATTTAAAATCTGTTTTTCTATAAAAGTGATTGGGCCAAGTCTGTACACAAAACTACATTCAGCCAAGAAGCCTTGATTACCTTGAGACATCAGACCAGACTACACACCTCTAACAAAGCATGGATAAAATATAAAAATACCAAGAAAATATAGAATTTGAATGAGTTATGGCACACCTAATTCTCTCAAAAACAGCTGTGAATTAGATCCACACCCACAAGTAATAAACTTCAAAAAATTAAGTCTTGTGAAAATGTCACATTAATCTACCCATGCAGTAAATGTCTACTCACCAACTGCTTACTAAGATGATTAGTAAGGAAATCACAAGTTAAACTTTATTCATGAAGAAAAATAGGAAAGAGGTTGCAAGGTTGATTTAACTCAGAAGATATTATTGTCACTTGACATTTACATGCAATATATAATTCCATTCCCACTTACAGTCTGGGGAAAGCCTGTTAAAATTACTTCCTTAATGTGTGAACACTTCTTTGAATTGTGTTCTCTTCATCTGCCACCTTCTCCCTAAACCAGCTGCCTCTTTTGTTAAGTCTTTTTTAATAGGAAAGTTCATTATATGTAATTTAGGGAGCAGTTTGAGATTGTCACCTTCTGTAGAGTGCTACTGCAGATACATGTTTCAGAAGCACTCTATAGTAGCTGTTGATAATGTCAAAAAGGCAAAAGGTTCACACA
Organism: Euphonia xanthogaster; assembly: GCA_034509185.1. NCBI lineage: Eukaryota > Metazoa > Chordata > Aves > Passeriformes > Fringillidae > Euphonia > Euphonia xanthogaster. Next base: position 140,896,079 of record JAYDZK010000113.1, on the reverse strand, counting down.
TACATATGCTGAACAGCTTTAGCATGGGACTAATCAGAATGACCACATCTATCTTCTCATTTTCATCCACATGGACTAGTCCTCCTTCCGTTTATATGCCAGACTACTCTTCCCCTTTGTAAAAGCTATCACCTTTGTGGCAACTACAGAAGTTGCTTACATGGAAACACTATTAGGAAGGCATTCAATTAAGTTTTGTCATCTAGAGACTGATCAGCATACTGTCCTGCTTAATCCTGTTGATGTGGCTTTCTTATTTCTTACTTTTCCTCGTCCTTCATTACACATTTCTTTACCACTTATTCCTCTTTCCTTCTATTCCTTCTCATCCAGCTCCCCCATTCCCACTTTTTTTCTCCTGAGCACTTGCTAGCCAGCTTTTTGATTCTTTCTCTATGTCCAAGTGTTATCTTCCCAGTGATCACCATCTTTGGGGGTCACCTCTCTCTCTCTCCCATCCTTTTATGTAATAGCAGCTCCAACAGACTCACAGCTATTGGTTTTCTTTTATTTGGCATAAAGGCCCATTAGCAAGGAAAAAAAGCCCAAACTGAAACAACAATAAGAAAAAGGCATAAGTTCCCCAGTCATTAGAGGTAACTGCAGTTTGGGAACTCACCAAACATAAACAGTGCCTGAGGGTGGCTGGGCAGCCTGAGTGACAGCAGTGACTGGGTTACTACGTGCCCTGCACACAAGGTTGTGCTGTATGATACTCATCAGTAACGTCAGACCCTTGTTCAATGCCTAAGAGGGGTACAGGAATTGTTTTGGTTTTTATTTTTTTTTAAGAAGGGGCTGACTGTATGCTGACAATTTGGCAGATGCATCCCTATCTTTAACAGCACATAGTGTATAATTCAGGCAAAGACTCTAAGCAAACAAGCATAAGACTAAATCCTGCTAATTGCACTGTCCTTCAGTAAGGTCTCTCAGTATTTCAAAGAAAGAACAACACAAATTACTCATGCCTGGAAAGTGGGTCTTACACCAAGACTGACTAAAGCAGCTCAACTTGTGAAGTTGAAGATGCTAAAGGTGACTTGTTCATGATCTACCACTATCATATTGAAGATTTCTGAACATATTGGGCTCTTTGGTTATCAGATAGAAATGCAAGATCCACTGCCTGAAAACTGCAACACAAAAGAAAACACAGGGTTGAACAGTTTATTCAGAGATAGGATGGATTTTTCAGCCGACCTCTTGCTGAACTGTGGGTTTCACTGTAAATTTTCTTTCTGTGAGCAGTTCTAGTTGCACATTTTTTTGATTCAGTGTAAAATTTTCTCTCTTCACATAGTATTATCCCACTAATAAACACCAGACTACCCTCCTGTAGACATGGCTGTGTCTCACTCATAAACTTCATCTTAATGCAAATCTTCACTTAGTGCCCTGTGTGTATTTTAGTGGTTCAAACCATTTCATATCACCTGTAATTGTGGGATCACACCTACAGTTGTGACACTTCCTATTTGTCAATTCACTAAAAAGCAAGGATGATATCTTTGCTGGTCTGTTGTCTTCTGCTGCCTTTTATTTCTCCTGTACACATATTTTTCCTGGCTACCTATCTCCTGCTTTTTCCAATCACCGACCACCATTACAGACAATTCACATTCTTTTTAAACTCTTGTAACATAATTTCCCCAGGCACAGATGACATAACCAAAACCAGAAGTGCATATCTACACAGGAGTTTGAGATATTCCTACATCCTCACAAAACATTCCTGACACCATTATTTATAGAAGGCAAATTCATATTTTGTGAACTCCAGTGACTTCCTCAAGGCCACAGTGTGATGCCAGTTTGAAAGCACAGTTAGTCCCAGCTTTTAGGACTCAGAAAAATTAGACCAAAGAGTGCCTCAGTTATTTTACCTCATTCATATAATGCTATTATGTGTTCCTTGTTCTTCTTCAGAAAAAATGAGTAAACAAAATGAGAAGGGAAACAAAATAATCTATGAAAATTATAATTAAAAATATTTAAAATCTCCAATCAGACCACCAACCCCTGCCTATCCTCCGAAGAATGGCATTTTTCATAGGTTTCAGTGTCAGTAAGGAACACAAAAGTCTTACATGCAATTCTAACTGAAAAAGCAAACATTCCCCTTTAAATTCCTGGAATTTAATCAGCACATATTACAATATTCATTCTTCACTGGAGCGTCAGTGCTATATAATATTGGTATAAATTTCATAAAACATGTCATAAAACCTGGATTTGAGTCAGAGTTTTTTTTTTTAACTGAAAGTATTAAAATCCTCTAGTAATTAGGTCTATGTTCACTTACAAAAAAAAGTTATTTGATTTTCAAAAAAAACAAGGTAAAAACTAGTGAACTAGTTACAACGTCTTGAATTCTTGAAGAGACAAACACAAAGAAAGGAAAAGAAAGGAAAAATAAAATTTTGAAAAGTGTCCTGTGTCTATGCATAGGGCTCTGGATGAAGTTTCAGAATGATCACATCTACATAAGGGCTCCTTTCATGTTTTGACCGACCACCAAGAACATGTCAGCACAATGCTCACTTTTTACCCGGATAAATCTTTTCCTAGTGGAAAGAATCAAGAAAAGAAATACAACTGCTTTATATTCCTAATCTTTCTGAATGCTGCCAACCCCAGGTTTTTTTCTACTTTTGTGGGTTCCTCCTCCTTCCCTAATTTTTTATGCACAGAATTAGATCACTGAAAGCTAAATTCCCATCTACTTAAATTGATGAAAATTAAAGTCTTCAGAGTGTGTTCATCAAAGCCCATACTACCTTCTATATATACTGTATGCCTCTACACTTAAGGAGGAGTTAGCAGGATTTTCTTATTGCCACATTTCTGTAGCAGAAATATGATGATAAGAAAATGACAGATTTATATACTACAGAGAATATTTTCATACAGTAAATTACTCAGATAAAATATTCCTCTTTGGCTTTTGTTCAAAAAGGTTGATTTATCTTTGTGCTAAAGAGCCCACACAGGACCTCTGCAGTACTTCATAGTATTTCTAAGCTGCAACAGACCATCAGCATCATTCTGCTCTGATCTCATGCATAGCAGAGGCCAAAGACCTCACCCAGCAATTTCAAGCCTATAACTCACAGCCATAAACTCACTCATTCTCTCAGGGTTAACATCACTAGTGCACAGAGGGTCTCCAAAAAGGTCTGTACAGCATTTAAATCCCACTTATGATCTATTTTGAAGACTACTAAGATTTTACGAGGTCTAGGACAGAGAAATTTATAGTAACTATGGGTACATGAGGTAACCCACCAGGTGACTGCAAATCTCTCTCACTCACAATGACCTTTGGGGGAGAAAACTACCCACTACCTTAGAAAAATACATAAGAAAATGGAATACATATTCACACATACATATGCATGTATTTGACATCAGACACTATGTAAATACCACCTACCCTTCAAAACTGTGAAATAAAACTGTGCAGTTTTTATCTGAGCACTCATAAGAGTTCTGACAAAATCCAGGACTGTCCAGCTCTGACCTTCTGCTCAGGTGCACACTGTCAGTACATTTCCATGAGAACACACTAAGGACAGTTTTTCTGTCCAGTTATTCAGCTAAGCTTTAAATCAAGCCTGGATTTCACTCTGATTGATACTCTCTAGATCAACCACAACACAGCAGCTTCATGCAAGAATAAATGTATAAAATGCAATGATCTGTACTAATCTGATAATACAAATTCTCTTTCTATTCATCTGAATCCTCCATTTATATTCTATTGTCACTAAATGCAAGAGCATGCAACGACCCCTCTAGATCCATTCTAGGAGTGAGTTCCAGAGTGCCACAGCAGGTGAAGCAAAAAGCAAAGCCTCTGCTGCCACCTAAAGGGTTTCTCGAACTGCTGAAGTTGAGGAACAAAAATACTTGGATGCACCCAGCCTAATGAGCACCCAAACTGAAAAAGAGCTATCAGAACAAAAGCATACTGCTTAAGACAATAATATAGCTGCTTAATATAGCTTATTATAGCTTAACATAGCTGCTTTCCCCTCACTGCACTGAGCTCTTCTTGCAGTCAAAAGTACAGCTAGGAAATAGTAACAACACTACATATTTGTTTCTTCCCACTTTGTAAGATTACAGACTACAGTCAGAGTGGGTTTGGATAAATATAAAAGAACAAAAATCTTTCATTACAAGTCATATTTTTCCAGATTTTGAAACAAGGCACATTTCCAAATTCTCCTTTTTTGAACTGCTTTGAAGAACAGCTTCCAGAGCCAACCAGTGCCTTCCAGCAATGGGTTCATCAGTGCTGGATATAAACACTGCAAGTAAAGAGAGGTAGAATAAAAAAAATAATCCAACTCTCTCTTCTCAAAAATTTTATATTGACTGCATAGTGCAAAAAATGTAACTTTTTTGTTTTCAGAAAAGCATTTCACAAGAACTCAACCAGTCTTTCTTGTTTCAAAGAACAAAATTACTTGAAGAAGATATACTCCAAGTGTAACACCATGTATTTACCTACTTCAAAAAACCGTATCTTTCTCATTGTTAGTTGAAAGGTTAAATATCTGTAAAACAATACAAGAAGTACAGCACAATAGAAGCATAAGAATAAAAGCACATCTTCCCTAAAATGATAATCTTAAGCAAGGGATTTGAAGAAAAGGAAAATGAGTATTTTTGAGAAAGGAGTATGGAACATTTTATTTCCCATACCACAAAACACAAGCTTACTTTGGACAACAGGAAAAGAACTTCCCCAAGAAAGATGTAATTTTGGTGCCTACACTGAGTTTGTGCATGTCACCAATCAACACCACAGACACTGGTGTAGAACAAAGCAGATCAGTGAACAAACAGCTTCTGGCAGAGAAATTAGAATAAAACTTCCTCTGTGAACAGCATGGTATCATGAGGGAATTCTTGCAGCTTCACAGGGAGCATCTAGCAGGATGAACTTCATGCATCATTGGCCTCTCTTCATTTTCTACCTCCTCATAACTAGAATACATTTCTGGATAGCAAGTGTCAGTGAAAAGCCATTTATCTCCAGGATGGACTTTGACATTCTACACTTATATTCTCCAACAAGAAAATAGAAAATCTATGTTTAGGTTCTCCACTAAGAAAAAACCTGTATTCCTACAGTGTATATAAAACTGTTTGCTACTTTCTTCTCACAAGCACCTTCACAGATATATGCACCTAAAAGTGAAAACCAAGGTCTGATTTCTCATGAACTCTCTCTGCAGCACAGACCACAGCTTTGACCTTTATGAGGCCACTGTGAAGTGGAGACTTGACCAAATCACCATTTGCATGTGACAGAAGGCAGGATGTGCAAGAAAACATCTTGACATGGCTTATCTTGCCTGGACAAGAACAGGGCAGCAAGGCAAAGTTTATCCTGCTTATTTCCTCAGTCAGAGGACCTTCATGCTCACAACTCTTACTCAAGCAAGTCACAAAGTGTCATTCCACCCTATTTGTGACAGCCTGTTCTCAGGACAAGTACCTTAGGTTTGGATTATTTTTATGAAGCACAATGATCTCTAACACCATGGAAACTAAGAGACCATAACCATTTTAGAAGCACAGGTGTCAGCAGGCTGATTGCTGGATCCCAAAACAATTACATCATAATTATTTCATGCACAATAACTTTATCAATGTCAAGATTCATGTTACGGAATGATACTGCAGGAACCCTGCATTTGAATTTCCAAGGAAAAATAAGCTAGGGGAAAAAAAGGAACAAAGAAAACAAATTAACCAAATCATCTGATATTCAAGCACAGCTACAGAGTCCATTTTCATACTGGAGTTTATACCATTCCAGGTAGAAGTTTCAGGTCAATGGCACAGAAACTTGCATAGAAAGAGCCCCTCTCTCAGGGATGAACAAACTTAGAATGTTCAAGTCTGACTGGTTTAGGCTGCTGTAGTGGGTTTAAAAAGTCACTGCAAAGAATAGTGGATATTCCATATCAACTCATCCAACTGTCTATCAAAAGGCTGGCAATAATTTCATAAAACAAGGCTAACTGCCACATCTGTATGCTCTACACTTCTTCCTATGTCAACAACCCTCAGCAACATTTAGAGATGTTCTTGTTAAAACCATTCTAAGTGAGCAGTGATATAAGTCAAAGTAACGTGGATAATCTCACAGGGTTAGATTACATTATCCTACAGGATAATGGTCCTACATTATCAACTACTGTTTAATTAGTACTGAACAGGCTCATGAACAGTACTGAACATGATGACACTGGATTGTGATGACACTGGATCTCAGTCAACTGGAGAGGAGAAAGCAGCCAGAAAAGGAGGACATTGCACATATGAGATGCAGTGCTGCACACATGCAGAAAAGTGCAGAGGCAGCCGTGGGACAGGGAAACAGACAAATGGAGTAAGCAGACAGAATTGAGGTAAACTCTGCTGGCAGAAAGAGCAGGCTATGTAATGACCAGACAAGAAAGAAAAGCCAGAGCTGTAACTCTAACTTAACCTGAGGAACAGGCCAAAGAATTGTATCACTGACATTTTTAATACCCCTGGGCCTGTTCTGCACACAGGCGTGAGCAGAAAAACCCTTCAAAGGATGGTAAGAAAACAGAAGGAATTCTCAAGCAGATCCTGGTAGTGCTAGAGGAGGATCACTGCTCTGTAATACAGACGGCAAACAGCCATGGGCAGCAGCTGACCATGTCATTTTCAGCAAGTTTTTGAAGAAAAGGCAGCTCTTTTTTTTTTTGTCCTCAATTAAGATTAGAATTCATCTGCAGTAACTGCTTCCCAAAAACAGGTACTCCACATTTCATGGCCTCTACACTTCACACTGGGAAAGTGATGTGTGATTTAAAGAATATTCCAGACATCAAGGAAGCATCTTGCTTTCTACTAGAAAACCCATTCAGCTAATTAGACAAAACCCTTACTGTTCATTCTTTAAAATGAACAGCTTTTCAAAAGTTTTATGCTAAGAAATTCTTGTGTGTAGTTAGTATACTCTCCAGACCTCCCAGTTATTTCTCATTTGTACTGGACAACCCTCCCAGCTTACACTCCAGCCCAGACAAAAGTAATACCCCATCTACAGAGCAGCTGTTGGACTGGAAGCCTGTAGATGACCATGAGTTGGATTTCTTCATTCAAATATCCACAGCCCTCCACACTTTACAATCCCATATTCTTGAGGAAGTTCTGCTGAAGAGTCACCTGAAACTGCCATCCTCAGCAAGCTAACCAAATTTACATCCAAAAATTGTGAGCAAAGCTGGGAGTGGATGTCTGTCATGGATATGACAGATTTGTCCTGGGCCAGCATATTCTTACCATAATAAGCACATCAGTCAACAAGGAATTGCAGGTTTCATTAATTCCAAAAACACAGACTAAAACTTATTGTTCAAGTATTTGACATGGATGTCCATCAGTGATTTCTAAGTCTACAGAACTACTCCAAGTAGGTAAGTAAAGCAAGTTCAACCAAGAGAAGTTAAATTAGCAGGGCAAACAGCTGTTCCTCTGGGTGCAGAAGTGCCAACACACAGCTTAAAGTTCAATGCTCAGAGCATTACAATTCAGAGATGTTGCCAAACAAGTACTCACGACAAGTGACTTAATGAATTCTCTTTCTGCAATCACACTACTAAAGCTCAAAACCAGAATGAGGCAAGATTTAGGAAGATACAAATTATAGTAGAACTGAGAGGATTTTACTTGCATTATAACTGATTTTGAACAGTGACATCTTCAAATTCTCAAATCTATTAGGTCTCCAGTCCAGCAAAGGATATAAGCATGTGCTTTGGCTTTAAAATATTCAGACCCTTGGAAAGCTGGTGGACCACTCACAAATATCAGTGTGTCCTTTCCTTCAGTATTTTACTAGCCTTTCCTTCAGTATTTTACTAGAAGGTACAAGAGTATTTTGAGCATAGGCAGGACATACTGAAACCAAGTGTGCACAGTCTGGTTTTTTGCTTACATAATTCATTTATATATTAACTTTTCAAAATGCTTCTATACAACAACAGTGTTCTGTAAAGAAAAGAAAAATACAACTATTAGACAATGTCAGTATCTAAAAGATAATCAGCAGAAAGACTGAGAAGGACAAAGGGTCTATCTTTCTTTTTCACTCATTAAATAAAATGAGCTTTTCAGTTGGCTGTTTCCCTTTCACATTCAGTTTGATGAAACTAATTTTCACCTCTAGATCCTTAAACCCTTCCAGGTTCTTTTAAAATGCTGTCTCTTTGTCAGCACATGTTCATAAAACCAATTTTCAATGCTAAGTAATCAACAATTTAACTTCATGGACATCAACAAACCCCTTAAAAATAAGAGGTTTTCATGATCAGATACATGAAAATTATTCTGCACTCATTTAGCTATTATTAATATAGCCTTATTAATAAGAAATAGCCTTATTTTTCTAGAGATTGTACAGGTTCATAAATGAGCAATGCCTGACCCAAACATTGAATACAAGTAATTTCTTTTCATAAATCTATAGAGGAGTAGAACATAATAAATATTTAATAAATACATTTAACAATTGATGTTTTCAGGATTTTGTCTGTGGAGAATAGGAATTAAGAGAGGAAAAATCACTCACTCATCTAACTTTTCTGTCTTTTCAGTTACCTTAAGAAGCAAATGTAATTTTTTCTCATGTGCTATGCTATGTATTTGCTATGTACTTCATTACTATTCACAAAAAAATAGGATTGTCCATCATGAAAGACTAAAGGAACAAAATAAACATACAGGAAAAAGTGCTTGTAAACTAAAACAAACATTTGCAACAGAATTCCTTGCTTCCACAAAGCCTGGCAATGAGACCTGTCAGAAGCTGGACAGTTAAATTTTGCAAAGGAAATTAAAGCAAATTACAAACGAGACAGAAGGAAAACCACAGAAATACATTATCTAACTCTGTCTCAAAATTAAATTAGTATTTTGCCTCAGAACATGGAGGCAAAGTAGCATGGATGAGCAACAGCTTTAGAAACAGAAATTGCCACATATGAGCTGGAGGTAAGAGCTAAACAGCCAAGTCCAGCAGATCAGATGATGCTAATTCTAAAACACCAAGACTTTACCAAGCATTTCATGCCACAGAAACCCGGTATCTTTCCTGATGGCATTCTGTAAGGAGCACAAGAACCTGGAAGCCCAAGCAGAGTAGTCAGGGGAATGAAAAACAAACCTTACAGAAGTGAGGACCTTCACTATCAGTTCATTCCATGTAAATACATCTGCAAGGAAAGGTGTAGGAGTGAAAAAGACAACTGTTGTAGGTAAAAATGTAATTTGGGAACACGAGACCAAAGAAGTATGACCTACAAATCCTACAAATCTGGAACACCTTCTCTGTAGTGCAATGGGATGTACTATGATAATAGATCATGCTTGATAATTCTATTACCATTATTCAAAAGGAAAGTTGCCTCTGCTAGAATGTGTTATGGTCTAGGTAGGAGCTATTCTCCAGTCACACGATGTAACTTAAATGTAACCAGGTATTTCATCAGGAGTAATCTCCTCCCCTCAGGATAGTGTGCTAAAAATGGTCCTTTTGGTTACTGAGTTTAGTGAACAAAATAATTTCAAGCTTTTAATTAAAAATTAATGTGTCAGAAGCAGGTAAATGAGGAAGAGACATTTTCTAGGAGTACAAGGCACAGACTTGCAGCTGCAGACCTGCACAGTTGAGCTTAAGTTGCCTTACACCCTTCCCAAAAGGAATGCAACAGGGGCATCTACTGAAAAGTGAAATTAACAAAAAAACTTTTAATTTTTGTATAAATAATTAATTTCTGCGGTCTTGGAGATGAAAGACTTCAATACATTCAATGGATATCTATGCATTGCTTATGACAAAGTAGGAGAGATGGTGACTGCTAAAGCAGAGGGGAAATGGAACTGGTTACATGAGTTTTACATCAAAGGGAATCCCCAGGTGACTGTTCAGACAAGCTTTCCATTTCCTCTTCCTGCTAGAAATGGCATGTCAATTGTCTCTGACAGCAGTATGGATAAAAAGGTGAAAGGAGAGAGAACCATCACACTAGACAAGGAGAAAAACATTAACCTTGATTGTACGTAATCCTTGGCTTAGTTGAGTGCAAGATTTATAATGAACAGCAGAGCTTTTCTTTCAGGAGATTCTTGTTCTCCACTCTTTATTAAAACTATCAGGGGTTTGGAGCTTTAAAGTTTTTATTTTTCCCTAGTGAAAACATTAACACAGATCCAAGATAGGGAAATGGGTCAGCTAATGTTTGTCCTTGAAAAGTAGCTTTGCAGTGCTCCTTTTATTGTGAAATAGCAATGACAAGACTGTTGGCAGTAATTAGAGATTTAAAGTACCCCACTTTGGAAATGTCCAAATTGAAGCACCCTAAAAATGGCCTGATTTTCAGGACAGACAGCATTTAAAAACCTGCATCCCCTAACGGGTGTCTCAAGCTTTGTATGCAAGATCTTTAGCATTATTTTAATATATTTTGCCCTGAATGTCAAATAAAATACACACAAAGAAGCATTATGATAATGAAAACTCATTTTATTCAGCCACTTGAGGGGCCTTCTCCATCTCATTCAGCAGTGTTAAAGTTTCTACAAAGCTGTAGGATAACAATCACTGGAACACAATTAGCCTTGGCTATCACAAAAGCAAGGGCAATGTTTGCCAGGTATTTATGTTTTCACTGAATTTATCATTTAAATGAAATTTTTCATTTAAGTGAAATGATTGTAATGAAAACACCCTGGCCAAGCCAGAAGAGCTATAATGAAGATTGATATTAATAGTAACTAAGTCAAAATACATAGGTCTGGGACTCATCTGGCCCAGATGATTCATGATGCAATACAAGAGAAAATATACTTACTGAAATTTTCCACAAGGTCAAGGGCAACCTGAGTAGCCACATCCATTCCAGAGTTGATGTAGGACTGGCAGTTTTTCAAAGAAGAAAGAGCAGATTCAATTGCATTGAACGAGACTCTTGGACCACCTGACATCTTGAAATTGTTACTCTAGAAACAACAGGGAGAACAAATTAAAGCAGTTTGCACACAAAGAATTTGGGAGAGAAAACATAAGTTCTAATAGATAGCTAAACATAAAGCAGTGTCAACAGAATCACTGAAGCACTAGGGAGCAGGGATGAAAACTTAGCTCCCAAGATGTCAGTAATTTCAATGAAAGTGCAATTCATCACAGGTTTTCAATTCACCTCCTACTCAGTATTAAGCAAAACTACACCACTAAAAGCAACAGGCATTTTCCTCTGGCCATTTCTACCACTAAACCACAGAGAAGCTCAAACTCCACAATTACATCTGCTTGAAAACTACTGCTCTATTTCAGATCCAAAAAGAAGATCCAAAAAAGCCTACATGCCCAAAAACTTGTCTGGGTTATCTAGGCATATAATCAGTTAGCCTAGGGAGAAATATGGCTTCTCATCTTCAATTAAGTTTCACCAGCAGCTGGCCCTCGGAAAAAATAATCTAACAAAGGGTCACTCTACTAAGAATGTACTTGAGAGTAAAACATCTAGCATGATTTTTAAATAAAAGCCCACCTTTAAAATGCTGCCTACTTCTGCCAAAGATGCTACAAATTGATGGTACCCATCTTCCATTAGCACAAAATGAAGTCACCCAGGTACTATAGTTTATCTTCTTTACCACCCTCTGGCTCTGCAATACACACCCACAGCCTACACCCTTGTGGGGATTAGCTGCTCTGTCATTAGAAACTTCAAGTGGTTTTGCTTATGCTGTGCCTCTCCACACTGATCACATCCATTGGTTTATTCTCAAAAATCCCCAATTTCTGCTCTTCCTTCTTCATGCTTTCCCATAACCCCCTCAGACATGTAGCTACTGTGACAAACATGAACCTGGAGTGCTAAATTTTATACTTCAAGTTGCAGACCAGAAAAATTCTGCTTCAGCTTTAGATACACCAAAATAAGAAAAATAGACACAGCAAAGCAGAACTCTTAGATAGACAGAAATACTGCCTTAGTCCATGTAAAGAATAATTAGTATGTTCAAGGACTATATTGAGATGCCATTGGGGGAGATAGAGAGCAGAATCCACAAACAAACCTGGGGTACGCCAGAAGGGGAAGACTTGTTCTATCAATAACAGACTTTAACAGGCTATAATCCAACAGCAATCTGGAAAACATGTATAGAAAGTATAGTGCTTTTTCCAAACTTTGTATACCTAAGGCTGTATCTCTCTCTACTGCTTTCCCTGAGACTCCAGAACTACACCTTGTGCTCCCCCTAGCATGAACATTGCCACATTCCTCACAAGTACCATGCAGACTATGAGACCTGAATACCTGCTGTCTCCTAATGCTTATTTCCTATCATTGTCCTTTTTTCCCATTTATAAAATGTGCTTGGCCACTCAACACTGTCTTTTAGTACACCATCTTTAGGTCATGTGCTTCCAGCAACATTTTAACAACAGTTCAACCTCACCACAAATTGAACTTCTTAATTACATGCAAATTTGTCTTCCTCTCTATCCCCTTCTAAAGGTGCATCATTCCACAGATGCAGCAGGCTTCAACTACAGCTCTTGTTACGTCAGCTCATGTTCTCCCTGACAGAAGACTGTGACATCATTAAAGATCTTTAGAGGCTGTCAAACTGACAACAGAAGACAAGGGAATAGAATTCCCTGAAAGTAAAGAAAAAGGATGCTCGTGAATATTTAATAACAAATTCCTTCAGCTAGTATATTATTTAACTCTTTTTTAAGGCACTTGTTTGCCATCTTGGCAAGACTGTTTGTATAGAACCTCTGTGATCCAAACATACACTAGTGAATAGTCACATAAAATCATGTTAGCAGCTTTATCCTTCTGAGCCCATTTTGTGTATCAAAGTTAACAAAGAGAGCCTAATTCCCCTCTTGAAATTGTAGATCTCACTGAGAAAGCCTGCTGTTCTTTTGGAAATTTCACAGATGCACACTATGAAAGCAGGAATCTGAAAAAAAAAAACAAACGAAAAAACAACAGTGAAAAGCTAAAAAGGCTTCTTCATTCTCACAAGCAAACTACACGGGAGCAGAAGTTACTGGTTACGACATTAAATCATATCATTGCAGTAGTAGGTTCACCTCAATCTGGCTTTTGGAAAATAATTTCTTTTAGATAAATTTTCCTTTTTTTGTTTTTTAATAAAAGGTTATTTTTCTTAGAAACTGGTTACAATCCTGTAATGCCCCAGCCTACTGCAGGGGTTCAGAGGAAGGCAGTGGGATATACCCCAGGCAGTGCATGGGAAAAACAACCAAATTACCAGGAGACTCAATAAGAACTTTTATTTGCAAACTTTAGAACATTCAAGTAGAATAAGGTACTTGGCAAATTTTAAAACATCCAGACAAAAATAAAGCACTTCCCAAACTTCAGCTCAGCAAACTTTAACTTCTCCAGACACAAGAAGACACTGGAAGTTTTCAGTCTGACTTACAACACATTTTCAGGAAAAGAAGAATATCTAAGAAAAACAGAGAAAGAAAGAAAAAGAAAATGGGGAGAGAAAGGTAGATGGCCACTACCCCAGGACCCAGCATTGTCTCAGCAGATTCTAAACCCCTTGCAGTGGAGTGTGTTTGGCACATGTGTTGCTTTCCTTTTATCTCCTATGCTCTGCCATTTCAGGGCTTACAGGTCCTGTTCCCCCATCACTTCCCAGCTGAGCCAGTCAGCTGTTCCTCAGGTCTCCTACAGATCACAAGGCAAAGATTTCACTCTTGAACTTTCTAAGCGAATTCTTCAACTTCATCTTGGAGCTGTCCATTCTACCTTCCAAGGGAGGGGCACATTTCTCTCTGGAACTGGTTTCACTCGCTTTCCACCACACTCTTTTCTGCCAGGAAGGTCCTCAATGGGTACCTCAAGGCACTTATCATGTGCAACCCCCAGCCCCCCCACTTCTGGAAAACACAACCAGCAAACTCCGTGCTGAACGGGACACTACTGATGACTTTTTTTTTTCTTTCAGCAAGTGATGAAATGGTCCAGATAGGATAAGAACCAAAAAAACCCTACAGTTTCTATTCTGTTCGCTATTTTAAATATTTGAGGAAAGTACCTAAACTTTCTATGCTTCAATATCTCAAACTATGAAGCAGAGGTAAGAAAAAAGTATTATTTGCTTCTGTAACAGCAGCTCTACAGGTGTCAAGTGCTCTCTGAGCACCAAGATCAGCGTCCAGCCCCAGGCGCACTCGGTGAAGAGAGGCCACAGGGAGACGACCCTTCCCTGTACGGGCGTGGGGAGCAGCGCCCGCCGAGCAGGACGCCCCGCGCTCCCAGGGCCCCTCACGGCCCCACCCGCTCCAGGGCAGGCCGGGCAGTCCCGCACGGAGAGCCGGCCCCGCACCCGTCCCGCCGCCGCTCCCGCGCACCCTCCGCGCCCCGAGCGGCTCCGGGATCGCGGCCGAGGCACCGCACCGCACCGCTTAGAAACGGGAGCTCCCCGTTAGCGCGGCCTCCGTTCGTCGCGGTGGTTTGTCTGAAACCGGAATTCGCACGGTGTAGTTCTCTGGGCTGCAGCAGTCCTTCCCTTCTCATCTTTACACCTATTTGATTTTTGCAGTTTCAACATGTTATGCATAAGGGAGCATATAGATACTTAGAGATGTATGAATGTCTGCAAAGAAAACTATTTCAAATCCAGCTCTATATTCTGGCTGTTAAACGGTTCTTCATCCCTATAAGTTTATTCCTTAATATTTAAAGAATTTAGGGTGGCTTATCCCATCAAGTACTTTCAAGTAATTTTTAAAATATAAGGGAAAAGTCTAATTATATGGATTTCTACAGTCTGCTTTAACTTCTAGTAAGATGCTTTGTTTCATTTTAAATAAAGGTGTTTTATTTCACGGTGTTTTCTTAAAAAACACGGGGATTCGTGCCCATAAATCTTCCATTTCTGAGTATATCTGTGAACTCTATGGAAATGTGGGCTGTGTTCTAGAAACTGCAAATCCAGCACTCCTCTAGGAAGAAGCTGAAAATGCAACCTTCCATTCTGACTTAAAAAGAGTGCTTGGCATCTGCCACTTGCGTGGTACTTGCTCTTCTCACCTGAAGTGGTTTGGTGTTGGGTTTAGTTTTGAGGAGTGGAGGATTTGGGTTCTTTTATTTAATTTTTTAAATTTAGCTCTGGTGGGTGTTTTTTTTGGTGCTGACATAGCCTAGAAATGTACAGATTGGTTTTACCCATCATAATTCTGTAAATTTGAGACTCAGCAGCCTTTCTGGCGATGTAGTGTGTTTGCAGGGTTTAATATTTGCTGTGTGTTTACCAAATGTTTTGAAACCTCTGTTAAACAGGTGTTTTGGTTGAGAGGAATGTAGGACATTTTATGCAAGCTCATTTTGCTAAAAATTTCCCTGCTGCTCCAGGACTATTTAGCAACTTTGAATAATTGCTGGACGGTGTCCAACATTAAATCAGGAATTATTCTAAGGAGTGAGTTGTTCAATGTGGCAATTCCGGCTGTTCAGTCTTTTTTTTTAATGTGTCTGTGTGGGTGAGATAAATGTCTGCTAGATCATCCTTCATACCTTCTGGTGGGAGGCCATTCTTGACTTTGCTATTTCAGGGCAGGAGGGGGGGGGGAACCTTTGTGCATGTGGAGTATTTAGGCTGAGTTTGGACTGTTTGTACCTTAGTTTCCTGATGTTGTACTTTGATACTTTTTTGCTTGCTTGATCTCAGCAGTGGAAGGGTAATGTTCACTTGTCATACAAAGGCACCTTGAAACATCACCTTGCATTTGACAGTTATCTCACACTATCTGTATGAGATCATCTATCTCCCCACGTGGATTATCTTGGAGAGAGTTACTCCATTGTGTTTTAAACTTTCATTTATTTTCTCGTCCCTTGAGGCTCTGCCTAACTAGTCTTGCTGCATTACCATTTTGTCTTACCACATCAGCCCAGCTTTCTCTGCTCTGCTGGTGATAGACTGCAGCATTTAAAGTCCTCTCTTTTTGTCATCGTTATCTTTGCCACTTGCTGTGCTTCACTTTCCTGGAAACTTTGGACCAACACCCAAATTTTTCATGCTTCTCTTTCATGGCCCATTCATGAGGTGCATTTCTGTTAACTATTCAATCCTCATGGAAAGTCATGACCGATGAACTTTTTCTAAACAGAACAATATTGTTTTGAACTTCACTAACTGACTCTGGCACAATAGAGTTTGGCCATACTGGTTTGCTCTTTGACACCAGAAATGTTGCAAATAAATCTCTGTGAGGACTTGTCAAAAATTGTGTGTGAAGAGAGATGCTTGATAGAATTTCACAGTCTTGAAAGGCATGAGAGTGGATTTCTATGTTGTAAGGCTTTGAGATATCAAGGCAATATGAAATTATACTTGTCATGCCATAATATTTAATCTGAAACACGTCTTTATCTTTTTTTTTTAAGCTGGTATTTATTTCTTTTGGAATTTCAAGTTTCTTTCAGCAGTATCTACGTTGGCTGTGATATTTACATGCCCTGTTTATTTCATGAAACAGGCAACATTAGTTCTGTTTCTTTTCCTCACTATTTTAAGGGCAGACTGATAGTAAAATCAGTGTGTGTGTTTTTCAGAATTGAGGTTTTGGTTTTGGGGTGATGTTTCTTGTGTCTGTGAGTAATTCTGTCTTGGTGCATTTTACCTTCAGTGGTTGAAATTTCGGCAGCTGACTTTTCATTAGATAAATTACTGATCAATCTCATCCTCTGTGTGTGTTTGGATAAGATACTTACATAGTTAGTAAAGCTATGTGACTTTTTACCTCTGATACTGACAAATAGCTGTGGCCCTTGACAAGTGAGTCTGTGCTTTGTTGGTTCTACAAAAAATAGTCCACTTGACCTGTGGTAAACTTGAACTTTTGTTGCACACTCTTTGTATTCTCTGGCCTGAAGCCCTCTTTCCTCTATTGTAGTCTCTGCAGTCTTGTTATTGTCTTTTTTTTCAATTTAATCCCTTTGCTTTCCTCACATAATGAGAACATAGAGGTGATGGTGTCATATATCGGGATGCAGCCAGTACTGAAAGTGGTCTATCTAATCTTTGGTTTCTGTTATTTTTATTATGAGAAGCTTGGCTTTTCTTATCATCCTTAAATTCTAGGTGTTTTTGTGTTTTAAGTAATAGAAAACTAATCTAACAAAAGAACAGAAAAAGTAAACTCCCAAAACCTAAGTGTTGGCCAGCTTTGCTCCCTGTCCTGGCTCAGCACAGGATTAGCTGGGCATCCCTGCTGCTGTGCAGGAGGGCAGGGAGGATGTGCAGGAGGTGATTTGTCTTCTTGCTAGCAGCCAGTCCTTAGGCAGCTGAACAGCTGCACCTTAACTGGATGGGACCACAGCCCTGAGCAGCAGTGGGGGTTCCAAGAGCAGTCTCCATCCCAGCTGTTCCACTGAAGGAAGGAGCACTAGCTTTTTTGAGGAGTGGTGAGTTTCTTTCAGCCTTTACACCTATATTTTGCTTAGCATGTAGAATGTGAGCCACTTTGTTTAACTGCCAGGTGTGCTGGACCCACAGAACAACCTGGGTTTGTTTCTTTCCCCAGCTATTATAGTTTTTGCACAGAAAAAGGGACCACACGGGTTGTCTAATTCCTGCTAGGTGAGCAGAGGACAATTCTTACTCCTGTGTTCTTTCCAAGAAGGAAAGGCCAGTGAACTTCTGATGGGATAATGAAATATAAAAAAACCCCAAGAAATAAACTGTATATAACTTCTTTTTCCTTCCTAAAAATTGAGTGAAAAGTGTCCTAACATGTGGGGAATACAAGGAGTAAAATAACTGTATTGCTAATAGTGGTGTTGGTAGTTCTGAAAAGTGCTTTATGAAAGGGTAGAATATTTAACTGTGGCAGGTGGTTTGACAGTGTATGGTAGAAGGATGTTGCAGGATTAGTCTGTAAAATAGAAGTGGTGAATTTCCAAGGAGGACTTAAAGTATGGTACCAAACCAACAGCACATTAAAGCTTGGTTTGTAAGTTGTGCAGTTTTTTCCCCTTAACTAAACCCAAGTTCAAATGCTACAGAAATGGTAGGCTTGGATTGAATCTTAATTATGGGTATTTCTGTGTTTGTTAAAAAAACCCTAAGAATTGCATCACAGTTAGTTTATTTAATCTTTATATTATTAAGACCATTATAAGTTTTTTTTCTTGAAGATTTGTACAAACTCATTCTAGCTTTACCATTTTGTTGTCACATTTTCTGAAATGTTTGAACACTGTGTATTGCAAATGTGCAGTTGCTGAGTTAATGTATGTCAACCCATCTTTGTTTCATTTGCTCTCAGCTCAAAGAGGATAGAGTAAGATTTGTGTGATGGCATATCTGGTGATTTTTCTACAGCTGCAAAATCAGAGTTGTAGAGGCTGATTAAGTAATCAAGGTAGTACTCTGCTGCATGTAGTTGGACAGCTGATGTTTTTAGGTCATCCAACTTCAGAAACAGCTATGGTAAACCCTCTGTGAAGCTTTAATGGGACTTCATCTTCAGCCTGTCTGTGGAGAGCCCTAATTTACATCATATATAGTCCAACCCCAAGCGCTCATGTTGTTTAAATGCAAATCATATGTTTTGCAAAGAGCATGCACCAGGCCAATGCACAGTTTCAGTGAGTGTAGTTGTGTGCTTATAGTTTTTGAAAATTATGCACATGTGAATCTTACCAATGTCTACACTTACTGATAGTAATTTAATGTCAAGGGTTTGAGGCCTCTTTGATTTGGAGAGCATTGGACCTCTTTTTCAAGATCTGTAACAGCCTGGTCAAGCTTTTTGTTTCTTTGTCTTGACTCCCAGTGCTGTTGGATTCTGCCTTTAATTGTTTACTGCTAAACTGAGCAGATGTAAAAAAAAAAAAGGAAAGAAGTTGTAGTTTTGAGAATTGGCATATTGTGATTAAGTTGTGGCTTGCTGATTTTAATTTTTTGGTTTGATTTTTTACTGGCAACTTTGGGTGATTAATGAAGTATATTTTTGCTATGTTACACTACATCATTCTTGCTTGAGAATACTTTCTCAGTTACACCTCTAAACGAGTTTAATCTAGGTGTTCAGCCTTTCACCATAACTGTAATCCTCAAAGCCTGGGAAAGTGCCTGTTACAGCTCAGTCAGTGGTAGCACAATGGTTTTTGTAATTGAATCCCAGCTTTTGTTCCCTGCTCTGTTCCCACTCACCTCTACTCATTTTTCTTTACCTTATCTACTTGATTCTTGTCACCTCTGCTCAGAATTTTCACTTTGTAGTCCTAGTCCCCTGACTTATGCTGGGTTGAATTTTGCAAAGTATCCCTGGCTCGTGGTTCTTACCCAAATGTGTGCTAATTTTTTCTCTAATGCTGCAGTTTTTGTGAGATGTGGACTTGAAAAACTTGGCTCTAAAAGTTCAAGTTTAATAAACAAATCTACATTTATGCCTTCTGCAAACGAATTTCCAAATGCTTTGTTAGGAAAACTTGATTTCACAAGCACTTATTGCTTAAAAATTTCTAGAGTTGGGCTCTCCTAGAGCTAGTGTTATTTAGCAGCCCAGTCCTTCCCACTCTTACTCATTTTATTGACGATATATTTTCTGACTGACCTGGAGTGCTTGAGATGTGTTGCAGGGTAATTACCTCAGGTTAAGGGTTGCTGTTCAAGCCCTTTGCTAGCTGTTGCCACATGTGCCAAAGCTCTTCTTATGGTGTGTTGTAATCCAGTCAAAACTCCTGTAAAACCTGGCTGTGTCCCTTTCACCTGTCTCTTTGTGCTTCCTTGTGCTCAGTCACTGGGGATCTGAAGTGAATAAACTTCCCATCACCTCCTTTCTTTTTTTTTTTTTTTGTGGATTATTTTGTTGGTCATTTCCCTGAACCAGCTTCCATGTGACTGCGTAAATGCTGGTGCTGGTATGAGATAGGTTGGGATCATGTGCAGAGGCTTAGGCAAATGGGATTGTGGCACCCCAGGCTTGACAGGAGCTGTGAAGCTGGACTGGAAGCTTGCTCCATGGTGCCTGAGATTTGGGTTGTGCTGTTGCATTAGGAAGTGTTCAGTTACTCTGCATCACCCATGGCACATGAATGTTTTCTGGGTCTCACAGCCTTGTTCACAGGCATGGATGGAGCTGTACCAACACAAGTCAGGTTCCATGGCCTTTTCAAAGAATAAACCAGATTGCTTTGCAGCCTTGTCTTAATTGTACTGCAAGCACTTGGTGCCTATTCTTGAGTACTCCTGTATCTAAATTGTTGTTCACAAAGGATGTTTTTCTTGACCTGCTTTTCTGAATGTGTGCTAACAGATTCAAGATCACTTGTTTTTACCAGATCTGCTGTGCTCCAGTCTGTCTCTGAACTGAGCTGCACCAAGATGAGTTTGATCCCTCCCATCAGATTTTTTCTGTTGGCAAATGATTTACTGCTGGTAACTTGTCTCATGTAACAAAATATTGCTGGATTTTTTTTCAGTGTTCTTAGCATGCAGCATATTTGCTTTTTAGTGCTGTTCCCATTCTTGTTTGACTTTCTCAGGAAGCTGAACCTGTTTCTTTGAGTTAGGAGAAACCAAGGCTGCATTCTCCTGATGTATGTGCCAGAGCTCAGCACAGCAGCCATGTGGACAGGTTCAAAGACAGTCATGCTGCTGCACAACATTGTTAAAATTGCATGTAGATTGGCTTTGTGTTGTGAGTGTAATGCAGCATTCTGGTTTGTGGCTAGAGCCACTCTCAAAAAGCTGTTTCCTTTCAAAGCCTGTCCCTGGTGCTGCTGCAGGTCATGCAAGTCTTTAGGCATAACTTCAGTCACCTGGATAAGTTAAATTATGCATGTGCTTAAGTGACACATGATTAGAGCCTAAAAATACCAGTTGTGTAATTACAGAACTGTTAATCAACTTTCTCTTCAATTATAGAAATCAGTTAATCTACACGAGTAGGTGCAGTTAAAGATGTTTTAAATGTCAAATTCTTACCAGTTTCTCCTGTGTTCCTTGGCTGCATTATTGTCTGTAGTTTGCAGAATCCTGTTAAACAGAAAGTTTAATAAAACTTCAGCTGTAGTGCATGAAGAAGATTAGAAGAGTATATGGCTGAAGGTGATCTCCTGGATGAAGAGTTTGAGAGATTAATCTTGAAGGAACTCCTGCTTGTGATAGTAACCTTGTGCTAGGGAAAGAGCAATAAACGACACCTTAGCTGACAAATATCCCAGTGAGCTGTCTAGGAACATGGCAGTGTCTGGTGTGGCAATGGCTCTGGCTGCAGAGCTGGTTGGAAGAGGCTCGGTCCCCCTGATTTTACAGGCTCCTGTTTGCTGACCCCAGTACTGCTGAAGGTGTTCCTGGCTTTGCTGCCCTGGGGACAGCCCTGTGAGCCCTCACCTGGCCTCAGCCAGGGCCACTAAACACAGATGTGGAGGTGGGGATGGACTTTTACCTCTTAAACTGGCATCAACTGGCTTTGCAGCCAGAGGCATTGAAAAACAGAAATAGCCACTTAAATAACCTTCGCCCTTCTAATTTGTGCAACTTAAGAAATGCTCTTGATGAGGATTTATGCCCATGCCTCATTAAGCAATTGGTCTGTCTTAGTCTTGGTTTCTTTTATAAAAGTCTCATGCAGAAAAATGATTGTTTAATTTTCAGCTGTAGAAAACCCACGGTCTGTGTGCATGCAGTTTTCAGTATAAATTTTACTGCTCCGTGTGCAACTCCGTGACTCTTCCCCATTAAATTCTCTGTAATTGTTTCAAATGCTTTCGTGAAACAATGTGGCCTTTGATGTTGCTTATATAGGGAAAGAGGGCAGACACCTCTCGTCACCCTTGTCCTGGTTCGGGCTGCCAGCTTGAGTTACAGGTGAACGTTCTGTGGTGCTCAGGGCTGCTAACAAATGGGTCATTGTGTGGATGTATCCTCTGGTTTGCCCGGTGTTTCCTGGCCCTCCAGAGAAATATTTGGTACTGGTAAAATCACAGCACTCTGCTGGACAGCACAGTGCAGTCAGCTTCAGGCTGTGTTTTCTTCCTGGTGGAGAAAATGTGCAAGATCAAAGCTTTTCTGCCTTCAGAAAAATCCTGTTCTCAGGTTATAGAAGGAGGTTTTCTGGTCATGGGCAATCTGCAGAATCCAGGTAGATTTTGCAGAGAAGGGGGAGGATTATTCACAAGAGCTAATTAGGCAGTGAGTCCCCAGGCTTGCTCAGGGGAGACCAAGGGGGTTTCAGAGCAGCTCTTTTCTCTCTGCAAGGAAGATGTAGAAAAATTAGCACAACTGAGATAAGGTTAGTAATTTTGACTATCCTCTTGGGCGTCATTACTGGGTTTTGGGGGGTTTTCTGACAAATATAAAGATCTTGCATGTAGGACAAGAAAAATCTTTAGTAATTAATGTATTAGGAGTTGAATGTTAATTATACCATGAATTAGAACAAATCTTCAATGCCAGATGAGAATGGTGTTCTTAAACACAGGGTATCTGCCGCTCCAAAATGTGACCTTAGGCAATATGTTCTTGCTTCATTGGCACCTCTCTGAGAAATAAAGAAATACAGTCTTAACTTCCTTTCCTTCCTGAATATCAGGATGTGTGTACATCAAAAAAAAAAAAAATTTTTTTTGTGTGATAGATCTGTAGTCTTTCCCTGTGTGCCTAGAGCCTGTGTGCTTTTGGGGATTATTTTGATGTACTTTGGCAATATGCTTAGATCAGCTCGGCTTCTCTGCCAGCCCAGTATCTTTCTGCTACCAAAGGGGATGTCCTACTTCCCTTCTTCCCACCCTGATCATGGCTATGTGATTCTTTCTTGTGCTTTAGTTTTCTGTCCAGTTTACATTTGAATCTGTTAATTATGACATTAAAGCTACCTACTTTTTTTTTTTTTCCCTGAGTGTAATTTGCTGGTTTAGGGAGCTCAATCAATTTCCCAGAGGGCGAGTGCACAACTGCAGGTGGGGGAGAAGTAGCAGGAGAATGGGTGGCAGGGCAGAATAGGAACTTCCTCAGCTTGTCTTCTCTGACTTCACCCTCACTGTATAATTTGAAGAATTGCATCTGTGAAAGCCAGTATTTCTTCTGTGTTTCTTGGCTTTGCCAGGATCTCCACCTCCCTGCTGGTGTCTTTTGTTTCTCTAGGATGATTGTCTTCACTCTTCTCCCAGCAGGCCAGGGAGGATCCTGTCCCAGGTATTAGTCCAGTACAGCTTAGACAGGCCTTTGTGCCACATACCACACAGCATTGGTGAGTTTTACTGGCATTTAGTATGCTGGAAGAAATTGCCATAAATAGAAAACGTTTTCCATGTGAAGTCGTGTTGTGGTCTGTCAATATTATTTAATTAGTTGTTTCCCCTACCCTGGGAAAAAAAACAACCCAACACAAAATAGAAAAAAAAAAAAAAAACAAAACAACAAACCAAACAAAAAAAAAAAAGAGGGGACTTTATTTCTAAAAATAATATGTTTAGTTTCTGAGTAATTATTTAGACTTGTGGTATTTAACATAGAAGAGCCTCTGAAATCATCAGAAGCTCAAACAACCCTCACAAACAGGGTGGAAATTTTTAAAAGTGCCTAAATACACGTTGTATATTATTTCAAACAGCAATTAGCTGCTTTTGCATTTCTTTAACAAACCCAGTTAAGTTTCTTCTTTGCACTTTTCTAGCGTGGAAAACAGAAACTACTTGAATAGTTTCAGTGGGGAACTTTATCTTCTGATAAGTGTTTAGGTACATGGATGTCTCTTGAGTGCTGTCAGGGTTCTTGTGCCCCGAGGTGGGGCTGCAGTCAGCACTGGGCAGCTGCAGGCTGAGCTGGCTGTGAGAGGAGAGCTGCTGCTTTGTCTTGACAGGCAGTGCAAGTGTAACCGAATCCAGTAGCTCTTTGTTATGAGCTGCATTTCAAAATGCTCAAGTCTTTGTAATTCGGCAGTAGGTGAACTATAGCAAATTCTTGTTTTGGCTTGCTTTGATGCCAGCTCATCCTACTTTCTCCAGTCTGTTCTAATCGTTCAGGAAGTCTGATCACTCTAGAGCTGACCAAAACGTTTGCTTCCCCTACTGTGCCTAACAAATACTGGCACACTGGTGTGCACGTGTGTACAGGCAGGGAGAATCCAAACTTCCAGATCTGTTTCAGCTGGGTCTTTGGTTATGTGTTTGCAGATGGGCCTCTTTCCTTGTTTCAGTAGTTTTGATTATAACAATAAAGTTGTTTTCCCAGATACTGTGTCTAAACATAGGTTCTGTGAAATTTCATCATCCTTAGCAGTGGTCTGGTTCTGTTTCCTATGTCATGTGCCCACTGGTATGTTCTGTTGCTCTTCCTTCTCACTCATGCTATTCAGAGAAATATTATTGATCTGTCATAATTAGTGTGGGCATAGGCTTCCTTTTTTTTTTTTTTAATAGATGTTCAAAGAGTTGTCTGAGGCCAGCTATGTCAAAAATTCCTTAGTGATAACAAGTTTCCATGGCTCTAGTGAGTTAATAATAGCCTACTTAAGTCAGGAGGCACCAGAATCTTTGCTGTGAAGATAGAGAAGTGTCTTTCTTTGTATCACATGAAAAATAAGTCAGATCTGTAAACTGAACAGCTAAGAAAGTGGTAGAGCAGGACAAACAGCATCCACCCTTCCAGTTTGCTTTTGTAGTTGTAATGTGCTTCAGCACATACTGAATTAATCAGATGTTCATGCACTTCATGAACTAGAAAGGGAGGACTTTCCTTAAATCTGCAGCTCAAATGTGGCTGGAGTACATCCTTAGCACGAGGTGAGGGGTTTGCAGCCTCTAAAGCTGTCTAGGAACAGCGGCTGCCAGAGCTGAGGTTTCTCATCAGGGAACAAAGCGGAAGCAAATTGAGGGCAGGATTAGTTATTTGGCTGGTCACAGGAGCCCTTTCCCACTGCTTTATTTCCAGAGGTGGCCACCACTGCCTCCTTTGTTGCACCTGTGACTTGTATTCCCTGTGTGAATGGGGAAGGCACTGGAGGTTGCTTGAGGAGGACAGCAACTGCATCCAGACTGTGAGTTGCTTTACTGCTGAAACCATGCCCCAAGCCTCATTTTTTCCAAAAATTAATCCAGAGTTTATAGGATTGTCTGTTCCTGCACCCTCTGTGGCATGTGCAAGGTAAGCCCAGCACTTGCCAGAAATGTGAGCTATGAGCCAAACGAGTACTTTCGTGTAGATCTGGTGAGCCAGGAAGCACAGGGAGCACAGTGTGTCCCATCTGTCCCTGCAGAAAGGACTGGGGACAGGCACCAGCCCTCATACCCACAGAGATGTTCTGAGCGACTTAAAAAGACTTGGCATCATTCTGTGTGTGTGGTGAGTAGGAATGCTGACTCTGCCTTCCTGCTGGTCCTATTTCAGAGAGTGTGTAGGCTTGCAATCTGCATCTGGTAGGGTCAGAATGATCACAGACTGCAGCAAAATCTGTGGTGCTGTGAGAGGTGAGGAGCACGCAGACTGTAGATTGTATCACTGTGGATAAAGAAGGGAAAGGAGGTTGGATGTTTGAAAATGCAAGAGATTTGAGGTTGGTTTATACGGCTCATTCAACATAATTAAAAGTGGATTTTAAGCCGGGAACCCTATCAGAAAGAAGCAGGGACTGTATGGCAGGCTTGCAGACGTTGCTATGTACTTTGCCATGATATTTTTGTTTGGCTTTTATTTTGTTTTAATCTCATTTGAACAAAGTGAATATTAAGAGTGAAAATATTGGCTGAAAAGCTGTAGCTATATTTCTTGTAGTTAAAACCACACACTCTTTCGCTATAATTTTCTTTCATCATGGAGTTAAGTTTTAGGGAGTAAAGAATTATTTTCATCTCCTTTGAAAACTCACTGGTTTGTTGCTTCTAGGTCATAATTTCAGTATAGGCTTTGAAATATTTTATGGAATGCATCAAAATGTGATTGATCTGTGAACTCGGAGGAAGTAATTTATAGGTTCTTTAGTGGGAGTAAAATTTTTTAGCTTGGTATTTCATTAGCTGGGAAGACTGCTAATGTAAACTATTTAGAAATCAATTTACTATTTAGAAATCAATTTTCAGCTCACAGCAATGAAACTGGTTTACCTTCTGCTGTATTTTCTTTTTCCTACCAAAATTCCAAATTCTGTCAATGAAAGTTGTTGGAAAATAAAAATTAAAATGCATTTTTCTCCTTGCTTCCCCTCGGCTTTCCTGAAGGCATGTTCAGGAACAGTTTGCCATCTGCTGTGCTGACACAGTCTCAGGGAGTCTCTGGTTTTGGCAAGTTTAATTACTGTATCTGCTGTAGTTGGGCACTTAACCCTGAAGGTGTTTATTGTTACATCAGCTGAGAAAAAGCCAGTTTGAAATTTCACCAGTGGGTGATTGTCTTCTGAAATCAACTGATGGTTCATTCCATAGTGACCTGAGCTATCTCATGCTGTAGAGTCAGCTGTGAAATATTTTCTAGGTGCATATTAATATTTATTTTATGCCTTGTGTGGATAGTGTAGGTATTTTGAAATTTAATACTTTCTGAAAAAGAGGAGTAGTTTTATGGCTGGTCTAACTGCAGAACAGAACAGACATTAACCTGTTAAGTAAATAAATTTATTTATTTTAAAATATGCTGCATTTACTCTGAGTTTTCCACTGAAAGACCTGTATTGCAGTTAGAAGATAACTTTCCCAACAATATGGGTAAAGTTGGTTGAGTTTGAATGTAATAAAAATATACCAAAAATATTAGCTGTGTGGATTCTATTCTGTTGCATCAGGGTTAAAAGGCACCACGTCATAATGCTAAATTCTGTTCGTGAATTTAGGGTATTCTTAATTAAATGAATCTGCAGAAAAAAAATATCCCTAAAGAACTGAATTATGTGCTTTGTAATTGTACACTGAAATAATTCTCTCAAAACCAGCCTGTTCTCCAAATAGCAGATCGGAATAATTTTCATCAAGTTTGAGAGAGCTGTAAAAATCCCTTCTGACAAATCCTGATTACCCTTTGCATCCAAAACTCCACGTGGATTCAGGGAGTTCTGTGGTGGCTTCGTTACATCAGAGAAGAACTTGATAAAACAATAGCTGCTCTGTTACAGACCTGGATTGCTGTGAAATCTGTTCAGAGCAAATCTCCTGAACTCTTTAATGAAAAATAGGATTGTTGAAGGTTTGTTCTCAGCACTAAGGGAGCCATTGAGAGGAAGATTCTTATCTTTGCTCTCTGGCTCACTTGAGATCTGCTTCCCATGTGCAGGATTGACAGAGGGCTTTCTCTCACTGCCCTATTTCCTTGCTTGCTTCAACAGTTTTTATTTAATGTAAACCCAGAATTTTTTTTTTGCTGTCAAACAATCTATTTTCAGGACTGTAGCAGTATTTTCACTAGAAAAGTTTTTCAATCCAGAAACGGGAGCTGTTTGCTTTCTTAGGAGTCCAGTGAAGCCTGGTGAGCTGTTCTGTTCAGAGCAGGACCTTCAGCATAGCTGAGACCCCTTTTGTGCATGATGGGTCACTCTGTCTGTCTGAGCTGGGCACATTCTGGGACAAGAGATGCCCCAATGCATTTGGGAAAAAAAAAGAACCAACTTCTTCTTGTAAATGAAGCTGGTTTTAGACTAATAAGTAATCCTGATGCAGCAGGTAAAATATTCTTGCAAAAATTTTGATTTGTAGTGTGTTAAGCAACAGTTAAGATTGAAGCACAGTCCTTGTCATTTAGAGTGACATTCTTCACAGGGGTACATTAAAGCACTGCAGAAATATGTTCTGGCATTGAGATAATGTCTGAGCCTCTGTCTTTTGAGTATTGCACATATCCATACTTTCTGTGGAAGTTAGTACAAAGAATTGAGGTTGACTGATACTGTAGATACTGATTCAGGAACAAGTTGTGTAGGTGCTCTGTGTGTGTTGTGCCTTGTCTGGACAGACAGCACTGTTATTCTGTGTCAAAGAGTCTTTTAAATATAGTTCATAATACTAGCTGGCTAAATGCTTTGTTTTCTCCCCCCTCTTTTAAAAAAGAAAACAAAAACCCCCAAACTAAAATTATAGAAATATGTAACTTTAAATTGAAGGGAGAGCCAGTAAATTAAATGCCTGGGGTTTGACGGAGCCAAGAGTTTGAAACAAGTGGTAGCAAATATATGGCATTAAAGTATCTAACTTTTTTTCCCCCTTCCATCTGTTTATTTGCTTAGTTAGCTGAAGTTTTGAAGAGTTTCCTCAAGTGATAAATATTTCCTTGAGGAACTGAGATGTGCTCTGCTGGTATTTTTAATATAAAATATAAAGTATTTTCTTTGGTAGATAGATGTAACTGTCTTTCAGCTAGTCTGCACCACTTACACAATGGCTTAGTTACTCAGCTCATCCTGGGGTGCACATTTTCAGCGTAATTCATTAATTTGTCCTAAAAACAAGTCCAGGTGCTTTACGTGGAGTGTGGTTCTTACTGCCTTAAGGATTTGAAGCACTTGTTAGAAATCTTTTCAGTGAGCTATTAATGTAGAGGAGGCTCTGTAACATTATTAAAACATACTTGAAACTTTTCATTTGGTGCATTTTATTTATGGCTCCTCTTCCTACAAGAAGCTTTCTGAATTCTAAACTACTTGATATGCATTACCCTAATTGAATATTGTATTTATCAGGACTGTTTGGCTTAGTTTGGCTTTATTCAATGTATCTAGCATAAAGGCAATAAGATAGAGGTTTGTCTGGAATTTCTGCCTTTCAGCTATAGCTGCAGGAGCCCAGTGCCTGGCTAGGGCTGGTTGTCTGGGCAGGGATCACAGGTCAGTCCCATGGTGTAGCACGTGTTTGGATAATGGAGTGGGTTTCTCAGATAAGAGATCCTCTGGTAAGTCACGAAGAGTGGTGTGGTATGTATAGTTACATAAGAAGCAGTAACTTCAAGTTGGAACAATGTCAGTGGACAATTCCTCGAATAGACAAGATAAAGGACATTGTTAGTACAGTATGTCTCTTAGAAATGTTTTGAAATTTATCTTGTTGGCTGTAAGTGACCTAGACAGATAGGACTGCTCTGCGGCAGTGCTAGCACGACCATTCCTGCTGCGCATAGTTTCCACTGTGCCTTCTTGTTTTCAGGCTTGAAACTGAAAACTTTCCTGTATTTTCTTCTGTCCAGATGGAAAATAAACGTTTTGGAAAATTTGAGGCAGTGGAGAAAGAATATAGAGTCTATATTAGTTTTTAAATAAAGGATAAATAAAATTGCCGTATCTTTTCCTTGAGAAAGTATTGCATGTATTGAACTGCCATATGGTGTAAACAGATTTGAAAGATGAAATATGAGACTGTGTAGAAAGTGATATGATTTCTAAATTTGAAGCTCAAGCTATGCTATCAGTAACTGAAATCCCCATTACCAGCCTTCCAAAAAGGTCATGGTTTAGCGAATAATTTATTAATTCAGGTCACTTTCCTGTTTCAGTGGGGAGCTTTATTGAAAAACTGTCGGGAGAACTGCTGGGTTGGTATGCACTGTTGCAGGCTCCAGGGCAATATGGTTGGGAAAAGTTAAATTTTAGTTTTGTGACAAATATTGTTACAATATTGTGACTTACTATCTTACAACAGTATACAGTATCACAAAAGAGTAAGAAAAAATGAGCTGAGATCCCTTTGTGCATGAAGAAGTTCAGGGTTGCCAGCTACAAATATCATTTATGCCTGCCATATTTATGTTATTTGAAAATCATGAAAGTCATTTTGAGATCTTGCCAAGCAGGCAGGCGTACTTTCTATAGAGAAAATAATTCAGACCAAACCTGTTGAATAAACTTTGAGAATTTCACAATAGCCTCATAAGGCTTTGCTGAATTGCCGTGCATCAATTGCTAGAACTTAATTGTCTTCATTTTTTAATATCTTGAATGAGATGCTCTTAAAAACACATGAGCTGAAGGGAGGAGAATGATAGGGGGATGTTTTTTATTTCTGAGGCCTGATCTCATACTGTACTTCAGGGATATTTTCTCTTTTTTTTTTTTAATTTTCTTTTTTTACCTGCTATATACAAAACCTGAAATTATAATTTGTGGTAAAAATTTCATTCCATAAAGAGACTTGCTAAAGTTATCTAGTGTGAATTTCAGTAAAGATAACATATAAATCTTGAGCAGGTACATTTAAATAATCTCTGTTATTGGAGCTTTGGAGTGCTAATGCTATTGCTGTTTCAAATATAGTTAATAATAAAATGATTGTGGTAAAACTTCCACCTGTTACAAAAGGCCATGGGATTATCTTGGCATTTAGATACTTCCAGAAGTTGGAAATAATTGGGCATGTTCTCTTGAGTGTGTAGTTCAGCAAGTACTTGTGTAAGTTTTGTCTCAAATAGCAATTACAATTCTTTCAGCATTGGTGAAACTGTTGGGAGAGGACATATTTATTTAAAATAGTGTGAAGTATTTATTTTAATCATGATCCCAGAGTGAATATAGCTCTTCTAGATGATTGAATCACATCTATGTGCTTTCTGCTTCTTGGTGTTCTTTCAGAAGTACTGAAAGACACAGTGAACTTGGTCTGCTCAGAAGTCAGTACAACCAGAATGAGGTATCTTGTGAAACCTACAGCTTAAGAGTCTGTGCAAAAGCCTTGTTGGCCTCTTTGGGATGAGAAGTTAGTAGTAGTTACTGTAGTACCTCTTTCAAAAATGTAAAAGTTAAGAATTTCTATGTGTATAGACAAGATCCTGCCAGCTGTGAGGTCTTAATGTGGTAAAGTTTTCATAGATTCACCTGAAAAGTGAAGGTAGTTCTGGAATAATATAAATTGTATTACAATTTTTCTTGTAACTCTTAAATTTTATTTAGCTTGACAGATTGAGAATGCACAGGAAAGAATATGGGAAGCTAAGTTTTGGCTTTTTTCCACAAGATGCAATTTTGAAAAGAAAGTAAATAGTTGAAAAGTAGATCTCTCATTTTTGATGCTGCTTGTGCCTTTTGCTAAGAGGCTTCTGACCCATGTTACCCATAACCATGGTGTAAAGTGCATCTTCTAAAAATACACTGGGAAAACAGAGCACTTGGAGCAGCAGGAGCTGCCTCTTACTGGAAACAGTTTGGTGGGTGGAGTTGTGTATCCTGTTCAGATGATGAAAAAGCTTTCATAAGAGTACGCAGTTTTTCTTAAACAGTCTGTAACTTGCATATTGATTTTTGACTTCAGACTGGATCTCCGATTTTAACTTAATCTTTAGCTGATGAGGAACATTTCTTAGAGGTAACTGCTACAACTAATTTATACTTAACAGTGTCCTGATAGCATCTTCCTTTTTCTGGTCATCACAGGAAGATTATGTAATAATTGTTCTTATTTACATGGAAGGCAGTACTTCCTGCATTTTTAATGTGGTTTTTACCCATTTATGGGAATTGTCTTTCACTCAGTTCTCTTCTCTTCTTGGTTTGCATTTTCTTTTTTTTTTTTTTTTTCTTTTTTCTTTTCCTCTCTCAAAAGATAACAAGACTGTGGAATTAGCAAATTCTGTATAAAATCTTCTGCAGTAAAGATTAATTAACATACAGACATGCTTCTAGAGGGAGTCAAATTTTACCAAGACGTTTCAAGTACATTTTAATAACATTACAGAGCTTCTTCTACATAAATAACTGACTTGGGGTGACTTTGGGGTGAATGATAAAATAGTAGTGATGTGACAATAGTTGCACTGTTGAAAAATGGAGAGAAATCCTTGATAAGGGGTTAAAACAACGTTCTTTAAGAGAAAAATTGATAAATGGTTAGTTGTTTTGTTTTGGGTGCTTTGTTTTTTTTGTTTTTATCTTTTTGGGAAGTGTTTATTATGTTTATTATTATTATGAAAAGTGGTGTTGCACATTGTGAGCCAGTGTTCCTTGTCCCCAGCTTTGATCACCACTCAATAATAAAACAATATTGCGTGGAGCAATTGACGCAATTGCTTGTGGTTTATATTCTTTGGATTTTAACATCTAGCATGTTCTGCCTGTGATCTCTTGCTTCAAGGTGTGGTTTTAGCCAGCTGGCTGAAACATCGAAGTATTAAATTACTCTTCTGATCTTTTTATATTCTGCAGGATCTGCAGAGTTAAGCTTAAACTGCTTCAGTGTTATAGTAATGCTCAGTTTTAAGAAATTAAATACAAAGATTCCCATGTAAACAGTGGGGACTCGGGCAAGAGAAAGTAGCTTCCAGAACTGGGATCTGTCTCACAAAGGCTAAAGCTTAATAGTGCTTAAAAAAACCCCTTAACAATGAACTAAAAATTTGGGCTACTTAACTATATATTAAAATACACATTTAGTATTATATATGTATAAATGTACACATATACACATATATCAAGTTTATTTTTGTAGCGGTGCTAATCATCTGATAAAGGTAGAGAAGAGAGCTCTTTTATGCCCAACTCTTGTAAGGCAAAGGTGTCCTAGGAAATACTCAGCTCCTCTGTGGTGGATGGTACACTTGCCTTGTTAAAGAACTGAGGAGATGCTGCTAAAAGATTAGAGATTAATTCTGAGGACAGCAGAGGAAGAGATGTCTTTCTTTCACAAGCCTCTTAGGGGTCAGTCACTTGGTTCTGCTTCAAAGGAGAATGAAAAGTAAACACACCCCAAAATCCCCAACAAACAAAAAAGAGGGAAAAGGGCCATAAATGGAATGGTGACATGGAATCCTCCCTAACACCGTGTTTGCATATAATGTTTAATATCCTGCTTTTCCCTTGCTAGGCCCTCCTTCTCCTTTGCTACGGCATTCATTCCTGTCTGTAAGGAAGGGAGCTAGGACAGTAGCAAGTGATGACCTTGGCTATTTAATTTATTCCAGGTGTGTAAAGGATTAGTTTAAATGTGAAATGCACTGTGTGAGTGCTCATTCTGTTGTCCTGCTTTTCCTTCCATGATTCTTTGCTGTGGATTGTGCATCTTTTCTCCTTCTTTCTGTCTCAAGAAGTGCCTTTACTCTGCAACTTTCCCTCCTCATTGGAAGAGTAAAGACCTTCTTAATGTGAAGACAGAATCTGGAGCAGCACTTTGTTGCTGTCTTGATAAATTCATCATCAGAGCAAAATATTGGAGGGTGGTCACGATGAATAATCTTGGAAAGATCTGCTGAGTCTGGGAAATGTTTTGAAAGAGGGTGAGCAGTTCAGGAGGAGTTTTCTGGGGGGTCTTTATTAAAACTAGCTGGTACATTCTTACTTGTAATAATGTCTCTTTATTATCTTAAACTGATGTTGAAGTTGCAGTGAGTGAAAAATGCATCCATCTTTGCTTGAACTTCTTTTATAACCTAAAAAAAAAATAAAAATCTTAATTTCTTCATCACTTCCTCAGACCTCTGATTAGATACCTGTGAATAATATCTATCAGTCTTTTTCCCCTTCTTGTAAAATAAAACAGTGGGAAATTTATCAAATTTTTCCAAAGGTAAAATGTAAATGTAGCACACTGCTGTTAGCAATGAAGTAATTTTAATGTCATGTCAGTAAGGATTTAAGGTATTGTTGCATAAGATGCAAATTAGCATTCCAAGATGTTTTCATGTTTTTAATTTCTAAAAGTCCTGTCTGAATGTCTTTCCCAATGTGTTGCTGAAATATGACATAGACATTACACATTACAATGTTGTTTAGCAGCTAACTTAAGATTATTATGTGAGATAATGTTCATGTGGTTGTTTAAAGCAACTGAAAGAAATTATGTCCAGTGATTAGAATAGTAAACATTTGAAGTAGTGAACATCCTTAATTTCATGTTTCAGAACATGTTTCAAGTTTAAGAAGACAGTTCAGAGATCCCAATTAATTTTATTTGCTGGAATGAAAAGTGTCTTGATGAAGAACAAAGGTTATGACCTCTTTATTGCTAGTTGAAAAGATTTCCAGTGTTGTTAGAAAGCTTCCTTACCCACAATTTCAAGATGAAAATTTAACTTCATTAAAGAGAGAAATAGATAAAATTAGTATTATCTCATTTTAGTGCAGGTAATTTTTCTAAATTTTACCTGATTTTTTTTTTCTTAGCAAGATAGGGTAACACTGTATGTTAAAATTGTTTATGGGGTGTTTTTTGGGGTACATATTTATTTATGTATTAAAACTTTTGCTATTTGAATGTTAGCTTTGAAAAATATTGCTTCTAATTTTAAGTGATTTGTGTATAAATTACATAATGTTTCTGGTTGTCTCAACTTTTGGAGAGATGTGTGAGGTGCTTTTGAAAGCTCATACATGGTTTTGTTAGTTTTTGAGAGAGCAAACCCCTCATATTCTAGCTCGTTTCCTTAAAAAGCTTTTTTCATTGCAAAGGTATGTGATTTGTATTTTATAATACTGTTCAATTCTTTGTTTTTCAGTCCCAGAAATCCTGGATAGAAAATACCTTCACGAAGAGGGAGTGTGTGTATATTATACCGAGTTCAAAAGACCCCCACAGGTAAATGAGAAATTATGCAAGAACTCATGGCTGCTCTTTAATATTAAAAAAGTCAGTATTTTCTTGAGTGTTGGACTGGGTTTTTTGTATGAAATACTGTCTTGGATTTGTGCTTTTTGTGACTGGACATTGTTGCTCTGTAAATTGGATTTTCTTTTTCTGAAAGGACTTTTGCATTGCAGAAATCTCCAAAAAATGTTCTCCTGTTCCCTTTGCTCCTTCTTACCACTCCTCCTACTGATGTCTGTGATCTATTTATAGTGAGGGGGGTGTGAAAAAGAAGTTTCTGAAGTCAGAGAGTCTCATAGAGACGTCCTCTACTGGAATTTAAAAAACATCATTGTAAGTGTAGGGTGAAGTGTGAAAATCAACCTGACAGTGTAGAAAAAAGGGGTGAAGAATTCATAGAAGAATAAAGAAAACCAAGAATTGGGGTGGGGAAAAAAATTACTAAAAAAAAAAGCTGAAGAAATACTTGCTTCTAGGGAAAACAGATAAATGGGAAGTGTTCAGATTTCATGTGATGTGGAATAATATTTCATACTTAAGTTCTTAAAGGAAAAAACTAGGCTGAAAATGGGGAAATATATTTCTGAAGGGGAGGCTGAGGCTAAGAATATTTAGCATATCTCATATGCTGTTTTTACCTTATCTTAAATTAGTGGTGTGAAATCAAGCAAGTTAGTGATAACTCTAGTGTATTTCTAGCTGACTTTCACCAGGTGTTACAGGTGTAATTTAAGAGTTCCTACAATGATTGAGTTTGACATGCATAGTCATGACACTTGCGTCACAGACAAAATAAAGACAAATTGGAAATAGATTTAAAATTGGTATTTTTAAGGCAGTTTTGTCCCCCTGTAATATTTCCTATTGTAATTATGGATTTCAGATCACCATTTTTTTCTTAAGCTTCATATATGTGACAGCAGCTGAGAACCCTTTTCTTCTGAGGTTGAGAAAACGTCTATTTCACTCTTTTCCTTTAAAAACACTTCTAAATCTCTTTTGGTATACTGGGGCAGGTTACTATTTTTCATTTAAGTACTTTGTTTATAAACAGAAATGGAACTAAATGCTGTAGAATTTTCAAATTTTTGTAAATAATTCACCACATTCCTTGAAATCATGTGACATGAGAAGCTTTAAGAATTTATAGCCACAATTGCAGCACATGGAAAATTTGCAAATACAAACAAAGTAATTAGGAAGCTGTTAAAATTTCCAGAGCATTTAACAAGGAACAGAATGGTCTTCAACACTTGCCCTTTCAGTTTAAGCTATTTGTAGCTTGCAATGGACTTTACAACTTTCCCACCACAATTTGTCCTTCAGTTTCTAAGAATGGCCTATGGTTGTTGGTGAATTGCTCACTGTGTGAATTATGTGAGAAGTTTAGTCATATCTTTAAATATTTCTTACAGATGCCTTCCAGGATGTCAGATTTGTCAGCAACTTGTCAGGTAAAAAGGTCTTTGTAATTACAATATTTATGAATATTTTCTCATTAAGTGCTTTCATAATAGAGTTTTCAAAAGTTTTGATCAATGTTATGAGTGACAAGTTGGTGAAAGGTTAGATATAAAATAAATATAACTAATGTTTAAAGAACTGTCTGCAATAAGTAGGTCACAGATTTATAAATGTTATATAAATTACTTGGCTTCAAAGAAGTAATTTCTCCTGGCCTCCAGCTTGCTCCCTTAGTGAGCTTCAGTATTTTGCATAATATGTATTGTAATTGACTGTTGCTGTAAATATTTATGACAACAAGGCTCACTCTGAAAAAGAGGTTTCTGTCATGTCTCGAATCTTTGCTTTCTAAATCTATTCTCTTGCTGTTATTGATAAAGGAAATTCTTTTCTCCTGCAATGGCAGTACTTACCAACCCATTCTCCCTGGTGTGGGTGCAGGTGCTGCTGTGGCCGCCTGGTCAGACAGCATGCTTGCTTCACTGCCAGTCTGGCTATGAAATACTCCGATGTGAAGCTGGGTGAAAGCTACAATCAGGAAATAGAAGAGTGGTCCGTGGAAAAACACACAGAACAGACCTCTACTGATGCTTATGGTGTCATCAACTTTCAAGGTGGCTCTCATTCTTACAGGGCTAAGGCATGTATGATATTTTGTTGTTTTTTTCTTACTCTCGCCATGTTGCTGCTGAGTGCTTAATTCAACTTCTGAAATTGAAGGCTGAAAATATGAATACTTCTATTGTGACAAACCAGTGCCCTCTTCTATTCTAGCATTTTTGTTGTGATTTGAATTCTTTCTAATTTTTATTTGTAAAAGATTTTTAGTTGTGGTAGAAATTTTTTAAAGCTTATGCAGTTACAGGCTACAGGGAGTGCTTGTACAGTGTGACTTCTGTGGTCAAACCAGAGTGCTTGAGTGAGGGAGCTGTGTTCTTTCTGCAGCTGGCAGAAGCCCCAAGGACAGTCCAGTGCTCCAGGTCAGATCATCTCTGTGAGAGAAGGGCCCTTGGCACAGTTCTTTCATGTTCTTGATGGCAGTGTATGGGTTCCTTTGTACTTAGTGTGGCTTAAAATTGCTGTGAACCCTTTTCTAGGAGCACAGAAATGCCAGGCTGCCCACTCTCATTTCTGCTTCCTTCTGCAGAGTGCAAGTGCGGTTACTCAAACCAGTTTAAAGGAGCAGTGTTGTTTTGTTATTTACAACTTTATTCAGAAAGGGTTCAATTTCTGCCTGCTGTCCCCATCTCTATTCAATAGCTCATACTGAAGATGTGGCAGCATTGTAGCTGATCAACCATCTACTTAAACTTATGCTGTTAAACATAGAGTGTTAAAAAGTTGCCAGTTTTGAAGTTTTCTGTTGAAAAATGGAGATTTCCTTCCCACCAGGAACAGGGAAGGAAAACCAAGCAATTGTAAAACTCATTGCAGGGGACACAAAAGCCTCTCCCAGCAGATGGCAGAGCTTTTATAGATACTTCTGAATTTCATCTAATTTAGAGATCATCCAGTGCTTTGATAGAGTCGTTTCCTAGGTCACTCTGCCAGTAGGATGGGATACCATGATCTTTCTGTAGTTGTTTCCTTTCCAAAACTTGCTTTCAAAACTGTCACATCTGGACTACAGAGGATATAAAGGAAGCTTGTTCATTTATTGCATCTGCTGTGTTTTGACGAAGTGAATTACAGTTTCCATAGCCAGGAGTAGGATAATATATCCTGAAATACATCTTGGTTCCTCTTTTTACACATTTGAACCTTTTAACTCTGTTCTTGTGCCTGCAGTATGTGCGATTGTCATATGACACTAAGCCTGAAGCTATTCTGCAACTTATGCTCAAAGAATGGCAGATGGAGTTGCCAAAGCTTGTTATATCTGTCCATGGGGGCATGCAGAAATTTGAACTTCACCCACGCATCAAACAGTTGCTTGGCAAAGGTCTTATCAAAGCTGCAGTG
This sequence comes from Euphonia xanthogaster, assembly GCA_034509185.1. Taxonomy (NCBI): domain Eukaryota; kingdom Metazoa; phylum Chordata; class Aves; order Passeriformes; family Fringillidae; genus Euphonia; species Euphonia xanthogaster. Next base: position 140,858,109 of record JAYDZK010000113.1, on the reverse strand, counting down.
ACCACAGGGGCCTGGATTATAACTGGAGGAGTGAACACAGGTAAGGAACTAGCGAAGATGGTGCACAATTAGCTGGATTGCAGTTTTATAAGAGCCAAAAGATTTAACGAATGGATGCTTTGCTACATCCTAAACCAAAGAAATTTGAATGAGTTTGGTCAAATGAAATTAAAAAAATACATTTTGAACATATGTATTTGAAAGCAGGCTACTGTTTTGTATTGAAGAGAAAAATAAGATATAAAGGGACTGGGGTTTGGGCTTTGGGTTTTTTTTGGGGGGGGGGTTTTGGGGTTTTTTTTTTTTTTGGTTGGTTGTTTTCTGGGTTTTCCTTTTGAAACAAGGGAAGAGTGTA
>JAYDZK010000113.1:140817634-140857654 GCA_034509185.1 Euphonia xanthogaster | reverse complement strand
CCGGCGGGACAGCCGCCCTCGCCAGCGGCCGCTGCTCACCTCGTCCCCGCAGCTCGAGAGCGCGGCTGTCCCGGGGGCGGCCCCACGCCGCCCCCCCGGCGGCAAGGCAGGCGGGCGGCAGCGCCGGGCAGCGGGGCAGGCGGAACCGCCTCATCAGCCGGCGCCGTCATGTGATGGGAGGGCTCGGCCACGTCGTAGGGAGCGCCGCCGCTTCCCTCCCATCCTTCCCGCCCTCCCTCCATCCTTCTGTGCCCGCAGCCGCCGCCGGGGCAAGGTGAGCGCACGGGGCGGGGCGGGCGCCGGTGGGAGCCGCTGAGGGAGCGGGGCCGCCCGGGTGCAAACTGTGAGTTCGGCGGCGGCGGCGGAGGGGATGGGACCGGACCGGACGGGACGGGATCGGGTCCGGCCGCTGCCGGTGTGGGGCCCGCTGTGCGCCCTGTGGAGCAGAGCTTGCCGCGGCACTGGGGACATGGGAGGGCTCCGGGCGCTCGTTCTGGGTCAGAACTGTCTTGGGACAGCTCACTGTCATCTTAAATGTATCGCACTGGTTCGGCAAGTGTTTGCTGAAGTCAAGCCTGGTCATAACTTCACGTAAATGTTTCTGAAGCATAGAGGCTTATTTTTGGTGCTGCACGCTGTGTCCCGCAGGAAACGTGTGAACGAATAAAACTGAGCAGGAAGCGCAACCACAGCATGGAAGCTCTTCCTTCAGCAATAAATGAAGGGACGGAGCTGTGTCATTTCCATTTGCTATGAAAGTTTAGCTTATTGCTAAAACCCATTATGATCGTTTTGGTTGTATTTTTAAAGGGGCTCTTAAAAACACATTTTGTGAAGTGGTTTTGGTTTCCTTGGGCCCAGTCTCCTCGCCTGGTCATAATTGCTTCACTATTTGTGATTGTTTCATTCTTCAGTAGTGTTCTTCAACTGTTCTCCAAAAGATCACGCTTCGCCTGCCTGCTCACACAGGTCACTTCTCGAACATGTACATGCTGAAAATTAATTCTGTGCATTTCTTTCATTTTACAAAGCTGTGGATAATTCAGATTTCATAATTTGAAAGATTGGAGAGTATGCTTAAATATCCACAAATTAAACTATCAAAAACATGAATATAAACCACTCTAGATGTGTGTGGGTTTGTTTTTACAGGTTATTAATGGCACAGCTGGTTTCTTCATCCGGCTTTCTGCTTCCAGTAACCTAAAGAGTAAGGATCAGAATCAGACTGCAGGACTTCTGCTGCTCTGTCACATCCAGCTCCACCATGGTGGATTTTCTGGCTGAAAACAATCTCTGTGGTCAGGCAATTCTTCGAATTGTTTCCTGTGGAAATGCCATCATTGCAGAACTTCTGAGACTTTCCGAATTTATTCCTGGTGTTTTCAGGCTAAAGGACAAGGCTGATCAGCAGAAGTATGGAGATATCATATTTGATTTCAGTTATTTTAAGGTAAATCCTTTTATTGTTCAACTTCTCCTTAAAGCATTGCTGTTCCACATGAGGATGTTTTGGGTTTTGAAACAGCCATTCCTGACTATTGTGTTTATTACTACTACATCTTCCAAAATGTTTGATGAGTCATCTGGCCTGTGAATTTTGATATATACCAGTTATATAAAATGTGAGTATAGGATTCTGGGGAGGTAGTAGTAGTAGTAATTTCTGCAGGAGCACTAAATTAAACTTCCTCCAGCAGGTTCTGAGCCTGCATGGTTGGTTGTTTTCCTTCAGAGCAGTGCCATGGGCAGTATGCCCATCTTTCTTCTGTTAATCTGTAGCTTATTCTTTCAGCCATGAAAACTGCTTTCTGCTTTCCTGTCTGACAGTGCTGTGATTGTTCTTCCTCTGGACTTGTCACATGCGCTGAATAAATAAATAAATAAGTCAAAGAGAAGTGTCCATGAAAAGCCCTTATTTCTCTTTCAGAATTAAGCTTACAGTACTAAGTTCCCTCTGTCATTTTCCAGCATGATTAAGAAGGAACAGCAGAGACTATCTAATCTGACTTTATTTGGACTGGACAATACAAGAAATGGTAATAATAAAGCAAGGGAGGCACTTCTAAAATCTAGTTCAATTTCATTGTAGTAAAAGTTGTAAATTTCAGGCACTGTGAAGCTTAGATACTGAAAATCCAGAGCACAAATGATTTCACAGTTACCTTTAGATCTAAGTGCTCGATAGAAGTCTTTTCTTTTTTTTTTAACACAAATTACTTGAAATTTTAAAAGCAGATAGCTGTAATTGGTAAGAAATACAGTAATCCTTAAAGCCTCAGTATTTTTGAATGTTAAGAAAGCATAAGTTTGCTGTCCTTCAATGTTAAAAGCAAATAAATCCATAGAAGTCATACTGATAAAGCAGAAATTAGAGAATTTCTAGATATTTTTATTGCAAATGCCCCCCTTCTGTATATATGTCTTGGTTTGAAAAGGCAGGTGTGTGCTAAGGAAGGCAGGAGCCTCCCCTAAAATGGAAAATGTAAACCCCCTCCCTCTGAATTGTTGTAAATTTGAAATTAAAGGGAGCTCTCAGGCAAAGATATGGGGGCAGGAATAACAGTTCTTTATTAGGGAAGAAAATAAAAATAAAATAGACAATGCAGTAAAACAAAACAACACTGACAGAGTCAGAACTCAACCTGACACCCTGTGGTCAGGGTGTTGGTAGCAGTCCAGTTGGAATTGGTGGCTGCAGTCCTCCTGGAGTGGCAGATGTGGTTCTGTTGGAGCAGGGATCCTGCAGAAGGGTGTAGTCTTCCTCTGAAAATCCAGTGGAAGAGGCAGCTGCTCCTCTGGTAATCCAATGGAAAGGCTGCCCTGGTGTCCCAAAATACCAGATTATATGCAGGTAGGAATGCTTGGCTCCTCCCCCTGGGTGGAGCATCTCACAATGGGATGCTGTATTTTTATCAGCCATACAGTGATACTCACTGCCGTGTAAACAGCAGATGTCTCCCCAGAGGGAAGATTGTTTTGTGGAAGAGATTAGGAAAACTGCCCAATTAACGGAAGATAACTGCCACACCTCTAACAGATGGCAAATAGAATACACATTGCCATGCAATCTAGGACAATGCACAATTCTTAGAATTATTTAATGAGGAGAGATTTGAGATTTGACAAGTTGAAACTATTTACTTTGTTCATTTGAACTACAATGGCAGTTTGGCACCTGCTTTTATCCTTTGTTTTATGTAGATATTTTGCACACAAAGAGAAGCAGAAAAGTATTTTTTAAAACTCAAATTGTCAGCTGGGTATTTTCAATTAAATTCTAATAATACTTCCAATTAAACTTTAGCATTATTTTTATTTAGTTGGTAATGGTAAGACTGCATGGTGCTTAAGAGAAATATGATAGTGGTAAAGGGTTAGGGAACTTGTACAATTGCTTTAAGGAAGTCAGGTTCTTCATCCCAACTCCTTTTCCCCCATGATTGTTAATGACAAAGTTTCTGCATTAATTCAGGAGACGAGTGCTGAGCTAGATGTAGAGTCTGTGGAAAAAACATGTCTAATATTTTCAAGCAGTTTGAATGTATGAAAAGGTACTAAGCTTTGTGACCCCTCAATGTTATAGTTTCTATCTGAGAAATCAACCAGAAGAAATGTGTAAGGGAAAAAATTCCATCAGGGAGATAGCACTACAGAAAGCACCCAGTGCTTTCAGGTGTATTGGGGCTTTACTGAAAGCATTGGCTATTCTTTTCAGTTGGTTACATTGGATAAATCATATTTAAAGTCATTGCAGATTGTAACAATGTGTAAATCTCATCTTCATGGAATCAATATTTAACCATAAAGTAGATTAGAAAACTACAGATCCTTGTTTTGGTAAGAAATGGTAACTCTGGTTTGCACACAGGGGTGGTTGTACATGGTCTGTGTCCTACTGTAGAGAAGTCAAGTGGAGATCAAAGTCAAGCATTGTCCCTAAAGGTGAGTTTCTGTTTTTCAGGGGCCTGAGACGTGTGAAGGCAAACTGGAAGCCAAGCCTGAGTTACTGGATTTAGATGAAGAATTTCGTGAAAACAACATTGAAATTTTGACAAGATTTTATTTAGCTTTTCAGAGTGTACATAAATACATTGTAGATTTAAACAGGTATGGCATCTTAAATACATATGGATTTTCAAAGACCAGATTACTGTTTTGTCTTATTGATGAGAAGCTTTTTCCTTAGAGACCCAATATACTCCTTGTTGAAGCATATTGCAGCAAACCTGGGTTGCTGGAGTGAACACTGACTTTTACTCCAGCAGTTCCCTACGAGGTTTATATACAACTTGAAAACATTTAACCTCTCTACCTCGATTCCTCAATTGTAAAATTGAGTTAGTTCTTATTTATCTTAGAGATTGTCCTCAAGATTTTTTTTAAATAAAATGAGAATCCATATTATTAAGCTAATATTTTTTTTGGTCTTGCAAAACAGAATATCAGATAGTTTGGGGTTTTTTTAACTTTCATTGGCATTATTTTTTTGAACTAAATTTTTCAGTGAAGTTGCCATATTCTCAAGTTTGCTACTCTGATATGTAAAAAGAACCAAAATTAAAACTTCATTAAATGCTCTAAGAAAAAGTTACTGAGAATCTTAAACATGAGAGTTGGTTTTATTATTGATGTTATATGAAAGCATCAAATGTTTGATATTACTTATTAAGTAGTGTTACTGGAAAATCCTTTAATAGGAATAAATTTTCTGTTCATTCAGGTGAACATATGCTATTTCTAGCTCTACCTTCCAAATTGCAATTGAGATCAATTTATGGTATTTCCAGGAGGTATACTTAGGTAACTTGAAAATATGACAGTTTTATTACATTAGTGTGTAGCAGCCTTCCCAGGCTGTATCCACCCATGACAAGATTAAGAGGATGAGCTGTAAGCTGACAGGTATCCTCCAGTGTCTTTCACATACACCATCAGGATATGGAAGGAAACTTTTGCCAACTGGTTGGCACTAGCTGGGGGTTCCAGTCTCTCTTTTTTAGGAGAGCCTCTCTTCTTCTTTGTCTGAAAAATGCCATGCTGCTTGTTCTAGGAAAATGTTCTGATGCATCTGTTGGCTTTCAGAGAAAATGTCACTGACTGAGTTCTAGTTTGAGAGCAAAATAGTCAATGACCAAAGTTTTTGTCATGATTCCTAGATACTTAGATGACCTCAATGAAGGAATTTACATTCAGCAAACATTAGAAACCGTCCTCCTTAATGAAGATGGAAAACAGCTTCTAGTGAGTATTGACTAGTTTTGTAATAGTGGAAAATTAACCCACGCAGTAAGTGCCAAGCTAGACAAAAATTTAGTTTTACCAAATATGTGGAAGTGCTGTGACTCACTTCGAGGAGGACAAAGAGCAAAAATCTTCAGCCTGCCACTTTTCGTGTTGTGTTGACTATGTAGTTGACATTGGGTTAGTTTGCCAATACCTGGTTTTCTTTAAATGTTGCTGCAAAATCATGTTTATGTGATTTTCTTTCTTCATTCTATCTCTTTCCAAACAGTGTGAAGCCCTGTATTTATATGGAGTCATGCTACTGGTCATTGACCAGAAGATTGAAGGAGAAGTCAGAGAAAGAATGTTGGTTTCCTACTACCGATACAGGTTGTGTATATATGTGTACAGGAGCACTCAAGGCTGAGATGTGTAACCTGCAGTATGTTCTGTAACCTAGGTCATTGAATTAAGATAAATGGAAATATTGACACCTTTTTCATCAAGTGACTTTATACAGATAATTCAGCAGAGCTCTCTGAGTATTAGTAGAACTCCTTGCTTTAGCTTTTAGCTGTGTTTGCAAGTTCAGCTGCAAAATGAGCAACAGATTTTTCATTCTGTTACAGCAGACATTTGAAGTCCACAAATAAACTTTCAGCTAAAGCTTTTGGGCTGCAAGTGCCAGCTATGAAAGTGTCACAGGTTCCCAAATGTGCAAGGAAACTTTCTGAAAAGTCCTGACTATCTAGGTTACAAATGTATTGCAAATCAGACTTCTTGTAGCAGTTTGTTAGGTAAATCAGTAACAAGTTTTACAGGGTAGGTTCTCAGCATCAAGGTATAACAGCTGGGGTCTTAAAGGGTATCAGTGCAAATCCTTCCACACATAAAATGATGCTTTGACTATGTTTATGCCTCCCAGTATATAATGAGAGATTCTTTAACTCTGGAATGCAGAAGTGAATTGACAAGGGGAATTCAGAAATGGGGAGAAAGAAAAGGAATTTCTTTTTTTAAAGGGGGGAAAAAAGGAACAAATTCTTCTCTGAATATAAAGCTCCTTCTTTCTGTTCCTGAGTTTAATTTTCTGTTTGTGCTTTTCTGCTTATCTGGAATTTCAATATGGACATTCATCAGTGTCCTATAACATGGTATTAATAGAATAAACAATCAAAAACCTCCTTTAGACTTAAGTATTTGTTAATTTTCTTGTGAGAAGGGTGTGGTCACAAGGGGTGGGAGAAAAGGAAATTACTAGGTCATACAGTTCATATTTTTGTTCCTCTTTTTTTGTAAAATAGTGCAGCTCGATCCTCTGCCGACTCCAATTTAGATGATATTTGTAAATTGCTTCGAAGCACTGGATACTCGAGCCAGCCTGGAGCTAAAAGACCTCCAAACTACCCGGAGAGTTACTTCAGCAGGGTTCCTATAAGTGAAACGTTCATTAGTATGGTTATCGGCCGCTTACGGTCAGATGACATTTACAACCAGGTAAGCCACCCTGAGATAAAAGAGGGCTTTAAAGGGGGGCATCAAATTGATTCTTAGGTCAATTACTCAGCAATGAAGTACAGAAAAAAAATAAATGACAGAGGTTATAGGGTCTCCTGAGGTCGGCTAGTCTGACTTGGCTCAAGCACAGTCAGTTGGAGCAGGTTGCACTGGGCAATATCCAGTTGGATTTTGAGTATCTCCAGAGGTACAAACCACAGAACCTCTCTGGGCAATCTGCTGCAGTACTTGGCCAGCCTTGCAGTAAAAAGCACCATTTTTGTGTAATGTCTTATGATTGAACATGTCTTACTTGACACATTTACAGCATAGTAAAATCTTACTGTAGCCTGTTAAAAGTAGCACACATCTATCCAGTCGACTTTTACACTCTGGAAATGCATCTGGTAAATATGCTGTATGACTAAGCATGTCCAGCTTACCTAAATAAACTTCTTGCTCCATAGTGTCTATACACTGCACTCTTTAATGTATCTCATAATATTTGCAAGTGGTTTATGATGCACGGTATTATGTTCAGCTTTGTTTTGTTATTTTTTCCAGGTTTCAGCATATCCATTACCAGAACACCGCAGCACTGCCCTGGCTACTCAGGCTGCTATGCTCTATGTGATACTGTATTTTGACCCTTCTATTCTTCACACTCAACAAGCAAAAATGAGAGAGATCGTGGATAAATACTTTCCAGATAATTGGGTAAAGATTAATTCTGTTTTAAAACTGTTCCCTGGATTTCATGTTATAAGAACAATTACAGTATGTGTTACAGAAATGTAATAATAACCTATAACTAGAACAAATTCTTCTCTGTGGAAATTTTACTTTGTTCAGAGTGAAGCAGTCCAAGTCAAATACTCTGGATAAGCATGGAAGGCTGTCCTTTGAAAGTGTAATTTATTGTCTTAAATGCTTCAGTCAACTACATTCTAATACCATCAAGATAAAGTAAGTCCCAGGAAAATGTGTGATGGAAAGCATTTTAGGCATCTTCTCGTCCAACCTTCTCCTCAAAGGAGGGTTGACTTCAAAGCTAAATCAAGCTGCTTAGGCTTTGCCCAGTTAGCTTTGGAAATGTCTACAGTGAAGACCCTGCAGCCTCTATGGACACCTGTGGCTGTGTCTGTCATCACTCTCATGGCGAAGAATTTCTTCCTTGTCTACTGATGGAATTTCCTTTGTTATGGCTTGTTGCTTCTTGTCTTTTCACTGTGCACCTCTGTGGTGGGTCTGGCTGTGTCTCAGTCATAACTTCCCTTTAGGTAGTGGAAGACCACAGTCAGATTCCTTTGATATCTTTCCTCCACCTTAAGCAAACCCTGTTCTTGCATACTGGGTCCCCACAGGTGTGTTGGTGGCCTCCTGTTCACTCCAGTTTGTGCATGTCTGTCTCATACGGATGAGCCCAAATTTGGACCCATTTCTCAATGACACCCATGAGAGTTGACTAGAAGGAAAGATTCACTTCCCCCAACCTGCTGGCTGCAGTCTGGCACAGCCCAGTGTCTGATTATTCCTTGTTGTCATAAGGCTGTGTGTCTGATTCATGTTTGGTTTGTCCACCAGGACACTTAGGTCCTTTTCTGCAGAATTGTGACACAGGCAGCCAGTTGTGTTGTTGCAAGGGTTTGGGTTTGTCCCAAGTACAGGACTTTATTTGTCATTTCTGACCTTCATGTGGTTTCTGCTGGTGGATTCTACCAGCATGTCAAGAATGCTGTAGAGGACAATCTTGGTTCCCAGCAAATCATTCCATGCTGATGTTCTTTGAAAACTTGTTTAAGTATTAGCTCAGTGCTGTTAACCAAATAACAGAGAAGCTAAAGCTGTCACTACGTGTGCTTCTATAGAGCTTTTCAGGTGTAGTAACAAAAATGGAATTACTGTGTTTCAGTACTGAGATTGAGGATTTCCATCCAGAATCCCTAGTCTGCACAAACTGCTGTTGAAATAGGCTGGCATATAAGAATGGAGTCCCTAGGTTGTCTGTATCAAAGGGAATCAGACTTAACAGAGAAACTGTACATTAATTGTGTATCTGTTGGTTTCAAGTTGTATTCTTCTGTACCATAAGTGGAGCAGCGAAGGAGGTAGGGAAGAAACTCACCAGCAATAGCTGGCTATTTCAGTAGACAATAAAGTCCCTCTGTTTCTGGAGAACTACAAGCTTATTTTTAGAAATGACAACTTGACACTGCAAATTTTTGATTATGGCAGCACTTTTATTAACTTGAGTTCATAGTACAAATTGATATTTTTAGACAACACCTATCTTCTTGTGGTCAGGTATGGATAAGTGAGCTGCATCATACAAAATACTTGACTCCTAAGCTGATTTCAAATTATTCTTAGCAGTTAAGTGTAGCCTTTTGAGGAACTGTCATCTACAGGAAATAATGAGCTTCACTTCAACAATATGAGAGAGATCCTTATATCAGCAGGCCTGGGTCCCATTTGCCTTTACTTGACACTGCCAGAAGAGCTCAAAGCTGACTGTGTCCCCCCGATGTGCCTGTATGGAGGAATACTGGAGCATCAGTGTGACAAAGCTCATAATTTCACAGCTCTGTACATCCTTCATCTGTCAGTAAACCAAGTCTTCCATTTTCAATCAATTATCTTACAAATACTTGTTACTTACTCACATTTCTGCATTTTTAATCATGCTTAAACTTGTGCAAGGAGTCTGAAATCACTTTCTCTTTGCTCCTCAAAAATCATACTATTTAATCATAATTTCTTTCTGTTGTGTCACTGTGAATGATGCATTACAGTTTAATTTGGTCCTTTGGGCATCCTCACAGTAAGATTAGTTCATCTCATTTTGCCCTCCCTATCATAGTTTTTTTCCCCAGTTGCTTTTATCAGTCTTCTTTAGAGCATCATGGAAATCAAAAATAAGTCATGAATTCATGGAGAAAAAAATTGAGTATCATATATAGTGACTGAAAGAACTGTCATCTTGTTTTCAGAACTAAGCTTCTAATTAATTGTGTGCCTTTTGTTTCAAAGTCATCTTGCTTTCCAAAGGTGGTACACCAAAAAGTACTGCTACCAAAAAAGTTCAGTTATCTCTTATTTATACCCACAGCATATCCCTTTCTGTCATATTGCTAAATGCAAACTTTGTCTTTTTCTTAATAATAACATAAATACAACTTCTTGGTTTCTGCTTCCAATTTTAGGTCATTAGCATTTACATGGGAATCACTGTCAATCTGGCAGAAGCATGGGAACCCTACAAAGCTGCTAAAACTGCCCTCAACTACACACTGGATCTTTCAAATGTCAAAGAGCAGGTACATATGCCAGCATTAAGTATTTTTGGCAAGATGCAAGATGTGTGGGCATCTGAAGTATATGACCTCAATACTGCATGGGTCCTTTCTTCCTGCCTACAATGTATGTACTATATGTACGGCAAACTTAGGGAATATGAGTAGAAATTTTTCCTTCATCTTTAGATAGAACTCAATTAATAATAAGTGTGGAAGGGGCTCACAGCTGGCCTCTGAGTCAGAAGGGGTTAGTGAAAGAGGGGAGCTGATAAGAGTTGCCTTTGCTCCTGAAAGGAGCTTTACCAAGGCCATCAGCCTGGAAACAAAGGAGAGAGTGAGAGATAAACATGGGGCAGGCTGCCTTGCTCCAATGAATATTATGTTGCTTTATTCTGACCAGTGAATAAGTATAAACTTTGTGAAAAAGTAGAAAAAGACAGCATGCTGTGAAAGAAATATAGAGAAGCCTTCTTAAATACAGTGTGTTCTTCAGTTTGTTATGACCGTCTCAACAGCAACAAATAAGTATCTCCATTCTGTCACAGATTTTTGTTGTTGTTGTTCTTTCCCATTAGGCAATAAATTTTTAGTACCATTTTTTAGGAATAATTTCCAGTGAGTATGTAAGTGGATATATAAAACATCTGTATTTTTGAAACATTATGCTTCCTGTGTAGCCTGGACTCTGGAACTACTTTCTGTGGGGACATGTGTGCTGTGTGTGCAGGCTGTTTTCTAACATAGGAAAACTGCTTATCAAAGTCTTCCCTTGACTCTACGTGTCTGCTTGTAGCTTTTGGGTCTCTTTGGGTCATTCCAGAGTTTTTTTCCTAAGGGTTTTCGCCCTGACCACCTGTGAGAAATACCTGTGCAACATCTACTTCTCGTCTTTCTCACTCTACTTTGAGAGCTATATAAATCTGAGACAAGTATTGCCCTGCTTTTATCTTGCATCCTTTGTCATGCACTTGCAGTGTATAATATTGCCTACTAGTAATGATAATAATTTTTATAGCACTTTTTTTTTAACTGTGTGCTCTCTAAGCTCTCAGGAACATGGTGTATTCCATTTGAGGCAAGGATGTTATTGATGCAGGCTTTGTGTGTTTCAAGGCCAGCAGATACGCTGCAGTCACAGAGCAAGTGCACACGCAGGTGCAGCAGTTCCTCAAGGAGGGCTGTCTGAGGGAAGAGCTGGTGCTGGACAACATTCCCAAGCTGCTGAATTGTCTGCGAGACTGCAACGTGGCAATCCGCTGGCTGATGCTGCACACTGCAGACACCAGTAAGACTCTGATGAGCTCTCAGTCCTGCTCCACTGGGGCTTTATTTGGGCCCTGGGGGAAGTTCAGTTCTGCTGCTGCTGAAGTCAGCAGTTTCCACTGCTGTTTGCAGGAGATTGTTGAGCTGTTGTTTTGCAAATAGTCTCCTGAAGCCTTGTCTGAAGCAGCACATGCATGAGCTGAACAAGGGTACAAAAATTAGTAGAAGTCATGATCTTGTTGAATAATATTCTGCAGAAGAGCATAATTCTGAAAGTTTTACCTAGCTCCAAAAAGAAAGCAGTGGCCAACTTCTTAAAATGTTAGTAATGAACAGGTTGAAATAAGGGTTTTATTCTGTTGAACTGAAATTCAGCTGAAACTGCTGAGTAATGTCTCTCATGTGAATTTGAGTGTGTAAACTGACCTATTTAGACATTTCCTTATTTGAATGCTTGTGCTGTCTTTGAGGCTTCTTGATATGCAAGAGGGTTTCTGTTAACACCTCCATATAATTTTAGTAATGATTTTAGAAACACTGATCTCAGGGCTTCTTGGTCAGAGGGACTAAATTCACATTTAGTTTCAGAAGCCTGCCAAAGTTTTAAGAAGGCTGAAGCACCAGGGAAACCTTAATTATATTCTATTCAAAGGAAGAGTTAGTCCATGTAAATGGAAAGTAAGTGGGGATTTACATACCAGACCAAAATTTTTTTGCCTTCAAGCTGTTAAAAAAGAATGTATTTACAAAGATTGAAAAGTTTGGCCAAATACTGTGTAACAGTGGAGAAATGTTGTCTTTCCATTTTCAGCTTGTGATCCAAATAACAAACGTCTCCGCCAGATAAAGGATCAAATTTTAACAGACTCAAGGTACAATTCCAGGATCCTTTTCCAGCTTCTTCTGGATACAGCTCAATTTGAATTCATTTTAAAAGAGGTAATGTGCTGCTAACCCAGAGTCTTCTAAGATTTCTAACCTGAAAAATTCACTGGGTATTTTGAAAAGTGACTAAAAATCAAAAAGTCTGCATTGTACTGTTCTATAAAATTCACTAAGCTTCTGTCACTGTATGTCCATCAGACTGTATTGCTTAATATTTTAATTTTTTTTTAATATTCTGGCAAGATCTTGAAGATATGTAGTAATCACTTAGTCAGTTCCATCTGTTTTCAATATTTTATTTCATCTATTGTGATATGCCTCCTTGCCAATTTTGTAAACCAAGTGCTTTGTGTTTGAGTAGATGTTCAAGCAGATGCTGTCAGAAAAACAAGCAAAATGGGAGAACTATAAAAAGGAGGGATCTGAAAGGATGACTGAGCTTGCTGATGTCTTCTCAGGAGTTAAACCTCTTACTAGAGTGGAGAAAAATGGTAATTATTAAAAATTATACTGTGGGGGAAAAAGTTATTTCAATTTATATTTCTAAAGTGATACTAAAATAAAATACATGAGTCCAATACTGATAATATAGGAACAATTTTCATGTCCCTCAGCTGCCAAAGAGGTCTTTTTATTTCTTGTCTTGTTTAGGTTTTCAGCACATATTCCATATGTAAGCAATATTTAGGTACCTAATATTTAGATGGCCCTATTTTTAAAACTATTTTTCATTCCTTTATTTAGATATACCAGTTAAAACTATAAAATATGAGTTGACTTCTGTATGTATAATGGAGCTCACATTACCATGTTCTATGTACAAAGGAGTGAGAAGACCATGCCCATAAAATTTAGGGATGGTTTAACCTCTTCCCTAATTCTTTCCCGGGCTGTAACCTGGATTTCAATTGTATCATTTAAAAGAAGAAAACCTTCTTTTACTTCTTTTAAATTAAAGAAGAAAACCTTCTTTTATTTAAAGGAAGAAAACCTTTTACTTGTCCTCTACACTGAGTGGTATTCTCCAAGTTCTCTAAGGACTTAAAAGTTGAATCTGTGCTTCTTTCCAAATTCCTTGCACTGTTTTTTGAAACACCAATTTTTTTCTCTTGAGCTGGTGAAAATAAGATTTTTTAATGTCCATTTATGTTGGTAGGTGTTTTTAATGTTGCATTTGAAATTTACCTGAGCATTTGCCACTTTACAAGTGTACACATTGAAAGACTATAAATGTACCAGTGAAATAAGAACTTGTAAAAATAATCTCCTGTGTGTATAGCTTGTTCCTTTCTTTTGACTAGCAAGTTCCCTGCATCTTTGGTGCCTATCATATATGCAGAGATTTCATTATTTTTTTCTTAATTCTTCCATAGAAAATCTCCAGGCTTGGTTCAGAGAAATCTCCAAGCAAATAATGTCTCTGAACTATGATGATTCCACTGCAGCAGGCAGAAAAACTGTGCAGCTAATACAGGCTTTGGAAGAGGTAAGGCAAAGACATTTTGGGATAAATTACCTTGTCCTTCTGGGACAGAAGCATTTTTTACACATTTACTGACTTCTGATAGCAGAGATGCAAAACAGATCTGCATTTTAACAACTGTTTAAATCTAATAGATCTTTGCTGTTACATATCTATAGTAAGCAGGAATTTTGTATAAACCTTGGTATTGTAAAATAAGGGACATAGTATGAAAGGTCATGCTACCTGTAGCCAAGGGATTTGTAGGTTTTTTCAAAGACATTAATTCAGTACATAACATTATTTGGCAATATTACTAATTTTTTAGAAATGCTGAAAATAAATTAATTTGAAACCAGAAAGGATAATTTGAAAGGCAGAATAAAAAAAAAAATCTGTATTTTTTCTGTGTATGCTTCTTCTATTTCCAGGATATAAAAGAGTACTCAGTATGATGTTTCACAGTACACTTCCTTTAATAACTTTGTGAAATTTATTGTTCATACACTCTATAACAGGCCAGGATTTAAGTGTCTTACTGCTGCTAGCATCCAGAAGTGTCAGTTTACTGATTCTGTTTGTATTGCTGTCCTTAAAGATTAATAGAAAACAACAAAAAAAGAGTCCTTTTATGAGTTTTGTTTGTTTTTTAAATATAGGTCCAAGAGTTTCACCAGCTGGAAAGTAACCTGCAAGTTTGCCAGTTTCTGGCTGACACCCGCAAATTTCTCCATCAGATGATCCGAACTATCAACATTAAAGAAGAGGTCTTGATCACCATGCAGATAGTTGGTGATCTTTCTTATGCTTGGCAATTAATTGACAGGTATGTTACCAGGACCTTTTTGTTCCAGTCAGTAACCATTTGTAAAACTTGTGGGAAGTCACATGCATAAATGTTGTTAAGATTATCAACATTCCAATTTAAAAGCAGTCTTGAAGCATTGTTCTGTGAGTTGTTGAGTATACTGAGTTATATTCGGCTTGAATAGGAATTAACATCCATCCTTCTCAGGTTGTTAACTGCAGTTAAATTATAGTGTAACTTTTTCCTGTCTATCCTCTTCTAACCATAATAGCTTTGTTAACCTACTGTCTCCATCCTTTAGTCTTATTAAGTGTTCTCCAAAATACTGGAGTTCATTTTTCAACCAAAAACAAATGAGGAAAGACTAATGCTCAAGAACTCTGTTTCCATGGTGGGATTTTGCTGAGCTGCTGCTTCATTGCCGTGGCTTTTAACACTCACTGTTGCTTCATCTTTTGTCCCACCTCCCCTTTTTCATACAGGGATTTTCTAACCAGTATCTCTTCAGACCTAAACCCTCCTTTAGTGAAGTTTGCTGGTCATCTCCTGTGCCATTTACACATTACACTGGTGCTGTTGACATACAATTAAAAAGTTGAAAATGACAGTTCCAGGGGAAGAGGCTGATGTGTTTCGTTTTGTTTCCTACCCCAGCTTTACATCTATTATGCAAGACAGCATAAGAGTCAGTCCATCTATGGTAACTAAACTCAGAGCCACTTTCCTAAAGGTAAGTATGAACAAGACCGAATGTACTTGAACACTGCAGGTCAATTCAAGCAGTTTGTTTAAAAGGCCTTAAGCTCTGAAATCAGTTAAGACTTCCTTTTATCAGCATCTTCTATGTCTAGTTTTTTTAGACAGTATTAAATTAACTCAAGGTTAGTTTTAAGGAAAATAAAACCAAGTTAAGCATGCTTTTATAATGCATTCCTGCTGTTAAGCAAATAAGTCTCTTGTCCAGCCTCTACTCATTTTCTGGAGGCATTTACTATTTTTAGGAGGCATTGGTGCACAGATGGGATCTTCTGCATATGGATTAGAGCAGGCTGAAGGAATTTAAAAAGTTATGTTCGCTGTTCCTCTGTTTGTCGAGGAAGCTCTGGCTTCAGATGAAAATATCATCTGTAGCAATAAGAGTGGGAATTAGTGTGAGTGAGGATATAAAATTGCAACTGAAATATCCCATGCAGCTGTTAAGATTTTAACCATCTTAGGGAGGGTGGCCTTATGGACTGTTTGACTTCTAACAATTTTTCAATTTTTTTTCCTTGGAAAGCCTGGTATAATGCTGCTCCTTAGGAAGAGTCTAGTACTTTGCGTTGTAGGATAAGAGCCTGAGCAAGAGAATTCAAGCATATAATTTTCCTCAGAAAAACAAATGTGAAGTTAAAATGTTAACTTTATTTCTAGCTTGCTTCTGCTCTTGATTTGCCACTCCTCCGTATCAATCAAGCGAACAGTCCCGACCTCCTCAGTGTGTCCCAGTATTATTCTGGAGAGCTGGTTTCCTATGTGAGAAAGGTGGGTGCTTATAAGGCATAATTGCTTTGTTCTCTAATTATTTCTTCTTAATTGAGGATTATTTTCTTAATGAGAATATACTGACTGTGGGTGTTTCTTCTCTCAATTGCAAAGGTTCTACAGATAATTCCAGAAAGCATGTTTACATCTCTTCTCAAAATCATAAAGCTCCAGACTCACGATATTATTGAAGTGCCTACTCGCCTTGATAAGGACAAGCTACGAGATTATGCTCAGCTGGGACCACGATATGAGGTGCAGTTAAAACAGGGAATTCTGAAAAAGCAAACCTTCTAGGTGGCCAACTTTAACATAAGTTTAAATCTGTACAGCTCCATAGAGTTACAGTTTAACAGTGAAGTTAGATTTGTTGACTTAAAACTGATGGGCATTATTGTGGGCATACCTTAGGTTTCACAAGGACAGATGAGTAACTTTTGAGCTTCTGTTTGTAGCTTAAATTTTTGATCTTGTAGAGAAGGAGAGGAAAAAAAATCTAAATAAATTTATAAATGAACATAAATATATATTTATTTATTTATTGGAGAGGATGAAACCCTGAAAACTTGAGTCTGAAATGAAGCCCTCCACATTTGGCATTCTTGTTCCAAGAGGAGAAGGTCAAAGACTGATTAAGCCAGCAAGGTTAAGCTTTTTGCTGCTCTCAAATGAGGAGAGGATGGAGGCACATTGATTTGACCAGATAAAGCTGGTGTTGCTCATTTTGTCTCTGGTTTTTCTTCTGCATTGTAAGCAGTCTGGAAGAGTGAGCAAACATTAAAATTACGTGGTTTTATTTTCAGTAGAGGAAGATGCGACACAAAAACCTGAGCAGATCAGTGAGTCTTTCCCCCAGAGAAGCGAATAATCAGTTAAGATCCCAGCTTTTCCCTGGAGATTTTGCCAAAGTGCTTACTTGTTAGGTGTTTTCTGCAAACAAGCTGTGATCTCTGATTAAGCTGATGTTCAGTCCTGAACATTAGGTTTAAACTCCCCCATGAGACTTTTTAAAGTGAGTCTGGCTTGTGTGTGGGTGGGAGTGAAGGAGAAGGCAGTGTTCAGTAATGTTTTATTTTGAGACAGTAAAAGGAAAACAGATTATACTAAAGCTGTTTACACTTCCAATTTCTGTTGAACTGTAGATTTGAAGTGTCTTCTCTATTCTGTATTGTAAACACCTGAAAGGCAGAAGACTGTCTGAACTCTAAGCATAAGGATAATAATAACTGTAAATAATTGTAAAACCTCAAGTGAGTGTGCTACCACATTGTATCAGTGGAAATACTGAGGTGGACTCACGGTGGCAGCAGGCTTTATTATAGAGTAACTTCTGTGAGCTGTGTTCCCAGCCTGCTCAAAGGTATCAGCTGAGAGTTTTGTCCATAATATTTGTGCACACAAATATGGCTGGTCTTCCCTTCTGTAATCCCTCTGAAGCCTCTGAGAGGTACCTGTTCTTTCCTACTGCTAATACACTTCTATTTATCTGACTAAAAGAAAGGTAATTTTATAAGTAAGTCTAGAACAAGATGTAAAATTGAAAGTGTGTCAGTGCAAATTATTTAAATCTAAAATAGGAAGCTACCACTGGGAAATGTGGGGGTTTTTTGAGTAATTATTTACATCTATTGAAGCACTTCAGTGAATTTTTTTCTCTTACAGGTTGCCAAGCTAACCCATGCAATTTCAATCTTCACTGAAGGAATCCTCATGATGAAAACTACTTTAGTTGGTATCATCAAGGTAATGATCCATTATTTCAATCAGAAAAGGTTGTTTGGTGGCAATTAGTACTTTAGCACAGATTTCAGCACGATATATGAGACCTCAAGGAAAAATGAAAAGACAAGAAAATATAAGTTTGCATACAAATTTTCAAACAGTCATGCCTAAATTGGCAGCCAGATAAGAACTATATTCTTTTCAGGTTCCTAGGAACCCACAGTCCCCATTATTAATAGATTCATCCAGTGTACTTGATAATCATTGGAGGTTTTTCCTTCTGGAAAGCTCCTCTGAAGATCTGTTTCTTCCATTGGTATAATCTGTCCTGCAGTTTTATATTAAGGCTACATTGATACCTCTTTGAGAACTAGAAGCAAGTATTCTTGAAGAAACATACATTTCTTAATGCATACTGGCTTCTTAGAATTGTACAACATTCTGAGTGGATCATGAGCAAAATTTGAATATGGGAACTACAAATCTTTGCCTTCAACCTAGAGAAATAATTTATTCTCTAGTAGAAGTATGTAAATTTTTTATTCTTTGAACAAGCTCTGGTGGTTAAGTGCATCTGTTAACAGTGCTTTCCTCTTTATCAAAAGTATTTGATATCTTCCATGGTACAAAATAAATTCTTTATAATTTTTATACCTTTCTGACTTTAAAGGAAAAGTGTTTATTCTACTTAGGTGGACCCAAAACAGTTACTAGAGGATGGAATAAGGAAGGAGCTGGTAAAACGGGTGGCCCTGGCTCTTCACAGGGGCCTCATCTTTAATCCTAGAGCCAAGGTTGGTTTAATTTTTTATGTAGCTTGGGTGTGCAGGGGCCTCTTTTATTATACTGCCTTCTAAAAAATAATTTATGCTTTTATGTGCAGATTTCCTTTTGTAAAAATAGTTTTGGACAGCTGAAGGTTATTTGGAATTCTTTATTTGATGTTCATATGAGTTTATAAACTGCCAAGTGTACATGGAATTAAAAAACATCTTTTTATTCTATTCCAAAGTGTCCTGTCAGTTCTGAGTTCACAGTACTACCTTTGTCTGTGGTGACTGACAGGTCACATAAGCCAAGTAAACATAGATAGGCAATGATAAAATAAGGAGTGACTCCGTGTTTTGATCCTGTCCAGATTGTTGAATCACCTAGATCAATAAATAATACCACTGAAGGCAAAAATAAATGTAAAAAGTGGGAGGAAAAATATTTAGTAAGAATTAATTTAGATATCAAACTTTAATAAATTTCTAAGTGCTTTTCAGATCTGGGTGGACCTTGGTGAAATGCTCTAGAGGTTTTTCTCTAAGGGTATTTAGAAGCCTTTTACATTTTATTTGAATTCTATCTGTTCACAGTTCTGGTTTTATCTTTTTGTTGTTGTCTCCAGCCAAGTGAGCTCATGCCCAAACTGAAGGAAATGGCAGCTACAATGGATGGTTTCCATCGATCATTTGAATATATTCAGGATTATGTCAACATATATGGTTTAAAAATTTGGCAAGAGGAAGTGTCTCGTATTATTAACTACAACGTGGAACAGGAATGCAATAACTTCTTAAGAGCAAAGGTGCTACTCAAACCCAAAACCAACAAAAAAGTTGATAAATGTCTTTAGAGTTGGCTGTTAGAGCCTGTGACTGATGGAGCATGTGTACCCATTGTTCATACCACTGTGACTTCAACTGCTAACTACTGTGTAAAACATCTGCCCCCAGTTTATTCTGAAATGTTGCAGCATCTCTCCTGCATTATTTGTACATAAAAGGAAAGTACCCAAAATAGAATATTTTAGTATAATTTTTTAATAAGATTCATTCTTTTCTTTGCTTTATTCTGTTTTTATAGTGTTCTGCTATGTGTAATTTACAATATTGTGTTACAGTGTGCTCCTTTTAAATCGAACAAAAGGAAAATTTCTAAGCAAATTAAACAGGTGCAATGGGAACACTACAAATTACTGTAAAACTTATTTTTCAGATTCAAGACTGGCAGAGTATATACCAGTCTACTCATATTCCTATACCAAAATTCACACCTGTGGATGAATCTGTAACATTTATTGGTCGTCTTTGCAGAGAAATCCTGAGGATCACAGACCCAAAGTAAGTACTTGGTGTCACCATGCATTGGATAGCTCCAATTCCACCATACACATACCAAATACAAGAGATAGTTTTTCCTTAGCTGTCATATCTTTATCTAAAACCAGATTTACTCAGTCCATCCTGTACATTTTAAAGTTAGTCTAGAAAAGTGGTGATTTTAGTCTAAGAAGGAAAACAGTGTGTTAAACAAATGGAGGAGAGAGAAATCAGGAACAGGTGACAGAACACTGGTGGAGATAGGAATAGCTGAACATCACCAGAGATACTTGGAGAGTCTTTCTCATCTGTCTAAGAAAGGTAACTCATTACTGAGAGTATCACAGGAACTGTCTGCAGCTTTTTCTGAAGTTGTTTGCTGATTTTTTTCCCCTCAGAATCACGTGTTACATTGACCAGATGAACACCTGGTATGATATCAAAACACATCAGGAAGTGACCAATAGTCGTCTCTTCTCAGAGATCCAAGATACTTTGGGTACCTTTGGTCTCAATGGCTTAGACAGGCTGCTGTGTTTCATGATTGTAAAGGAGCTGCAGGTAATTTCTGAACTTCAGTTTCTCAAGGCCACAATGCTTTATTGTTTAATAATGAAATAAAAAAATCTGTTAATTACTGAAATGATAAAATTTAATCAAAAGCATTTGAAAAATGGTTATTCAGCTGCAAAAGTGAGAATTTCAGTTACGGATAAAATTATGGAAGTTGGTGCTTTTAAGTAAATGGTGCTGTGTAATTTCAGGTTGTGTGGAGATGCTTTCTGAAGGTGTACCCTGTGTGTGTACTTAAAAGTTGATTTCAGGTCATATTCTATTTTTCTGTCTAGATATCAACAAATATTGTTTGAGTCTACCATGATACATAAGGTGTCAATTCTGTGAAATTACTGTTTCCCTAGTACCTGTTATGTGAAACCAGTTTTTTTTGTTTCCTGAGAAGAATCTAGTTCTAGCCTGGTAGAGATTTTAAGGGAAATAAGTATCAACAAACACAGCTCTTCCTGAAAATTGAATTATTACTTGTCCATAGTGGATATATATAGACAAGGGGGATCTTAATGTCCTAACATTGATTAACATAACTCCAAAAAGCAAAAATTGTAACTACGGAATTCCTCGACTCTTCATTTATGGAAATAGTCTTCCCCTGCTGTTAAGAAATTATTATGGCTCCAGTGCCATCAAGATTAATCATAGAGTGCATGTGTGATAATTTTGCCTACTTATTTCTTTCTTTTATTTAGAATTTCCTCAGCATGTTTCAGAAAAATATATTGCGTGACAGGTCAGTACAAGATACCTTAAAAGCACTCATGACTGCTGTCAGTCCCCTCAAAGGAATCATTGGTAAGTGCTTACTGGTTAGGATGGAAGAAAGCAATTGTCTTTGTACACTTGAATTTATTTCTCTTGTTACTTGTTCTTTTTTTAATGCCTCACCCTTCTTCTTTTCTCAGCAAATTCAAACAAGGTTTATTCTGCAGCAATTGCAAAAACACAGAAGATCTGGACAGCTTATTTAGACTCCATAATGAAGGTAGGTTCATGTGGCTTACTGTTCACTCTAGGCTCTTTGGTTATATTGGCCCCTCCATTCAGGAGGGACATGGAGGGGCTGGAGCATGTCCAGAAAATGGCAACAGAGCTGGTGAAGGGTCTAGAGGGTAAGTCCTGTGAGGAGCAGCTGAGGGAGCTAGGAGTGTTTAGCCTGGAGAAAAAGAGGCTCAGAGGGGACCTTACCACTCTCGACAGCTCTCTGAAAGGAGACTGTAGCCAGGTGAGGGTTGGCCTCTTCTCCCAGTTAACAGTGACAGGACAAGAGGACATGGCCTCAAACTCTACCAGGGGAGGTTCAGGTTGGGTATCAGGAGGAATTTCTTCATAGGAAAGGTTGTTAAACATTGAAACAGGCTGCCCAGGGAAGTGTGGAATCACTGTCAGGTGTTTAAGGACAGACTGGATGTGGTACTCAGTGCCAGGATTAGTTCACAAGGTGGTGTTAGGTCATTAGTTGGACTCAATGATCTCAAGGGTCTCTTCCAATCTTAATGGTTCTGTGATTCCGTGATATTTTTATCTGCCTATTTACTATGTTGTATTATATTGAATTGGAATTACATAGCATCACAAGTGAAGCAGGCTTGGGTTTGCAAGAGCTCCTGAGCTTCAGTTGTGTGGGCATCTCACACTCCCCAAAGTGCTTGGCACTGAGATTCACAGGAAATCATTCACCAAAAGCAGAGTCTGGCATTAGGGATCTGATCTGGGCAGACTAAGTTAGTGTTCAGTGTCAGGAACCCTGGAGCCTCCTCACAGTGCCTTGTGACCATGGTATGCCCAAGGATATAGTTTGGAGCAGTAGCATCTCCCAGACTTGCCTCACCACAGAAGGCATTTTACTGTGCTGGAGATTTAAACAAGCTGTCCCACTATCTTGGCTCTTTATCATGTCTTTGTAATGATATATTGGGACCAGTGTTCCACAGAGTGCTGTGGATGTTTGTTACTGGAGTGAAGAGGAAAGGCCAGGGAAGGAGAAGGTTGACTGCAATGAGTCTCTGATGTTTTCTTCTCCTGCTGTGCTGACCCTAAGATGTACAGAGAGGTGGGAAGCAGAGTACAGGCATTTTCACTGACCAATGAAAAGCAAGTAACTGGGGCTTTATACCTGGTATCTTTTTTGTGCCCTTTTCCCTTGGCCTGTAGCTGCAACCAGGAACTGTGTGTAAACTTCAAGCACTGTAACTACATCTCTGCTCCGAGTGCACTGTGCAGCTGGGGTCAGTCTTTGACTCCACTCTTCCTTCATTGCATTCAGTATAACACACCACCCTTTTTGTGTTTGTGTCAACAGGTTGGTCAGATGCAGATTTTAAGACGACAGATTACCAATGAATTAAATTATTCCTGCAGGTTTGACTCCAAGCATTTGGCTGCTGCTTTGGAAAATCTCAATAAGTAAGAAGCAAAATGTGCTGAAGAGCTGCTTGTATCACTGTGATGTAATTATTATCAGCTCAGCAATCCTTAAAATCTAAATTACAGCAAAATGTGGCATCTGATTTGTGTGCAGGTTTTTGTTGACCAGTATTTGAATTTTAACCCAGCAAAACCGTTAAAAATAAATACTTGGCAAGTAGCTAGTTTGAACATGCAGTTTCTAATAGTTTTTGGTTATACCTGGTTCTGAACTCATATATAGATGAGAAAAAGGAATAGAATATGTGTGGTGCTGATTTTGAATCAAATATGATGTTTGTAAAAAGACACTCCAGAAAAGGTGTTTTACTCTTGATTGTGGCCATGTAGAGGTTTTTGTATCTTTGAAATTTTTATTTTAGTACAACGTGTGGCATCATGTAAGGTTTATTCAGGGATAATTTTTAAAATTATTTAATATAATCTGTTTTCCTTTTAGAGCAATACTGGCTGACATTGAAGCACATTATCAGAACCCATTACTACCTTATCCTAAAGAAGACAACACTCTTTTATATGAAATCACAGCTTATCTGGAAGCTGCTGGCATTCACAATCCATTAAATAAGGTCAGGCACACATTCTGGTGTTTGGTGCAGTTTGCTCTTTTCTATTTTTTTCTTAACTGAGAAAAAAAATAATCTGTAGAAGACCTATACTACTACTCTTTTTTTTTTTTCCCTCAGATCTACATAACAACAAAACGTCTGCCATATTTTCCCACCGTCAACTTCCTATTCCTCATTTCCCAGTTTCCCAAACTTCAGTACAACAGAAATTTAGGTAATGTGTAAGTTGCTGTTTGTCTAAATCTAATTAAAACCTATGTGAAATTATCTGTAGAGAAGATAGTAAAATTACCTGCATAGAAAATACACAGTTCCTGACTTGATCAGTTCAGTTCAGACAGTTTTGTTATACTATTCCAGCCAAATACAGTAGGGTAGGAAAGAGAATCCAGACTCCTGGGTATCTCATTCTATCCTATGCCACAGTTATTATCATTAAGCCATTCACCATGGAAGACATGCAGTTGTTACATTAGTTTTGGACTTTTTTGTGTGGGCAAGCAGGAGTGGAGACAGCAAAAAAAGCCATGAAGAGTACATTACCTAAGTTAGCCTGTGCTATAAGAATATGTTCTGGTTTATAAACACGTATTGTTTTGGGTTTTTTCTGTGCAGGAGTGGTGTGCAAGCGGCCAGCTGATCAAATTGACTGGCTTCCTTTGGTTCTGGGGCTCCTTACCCTGTTGAAACAGTTTCACTCAAGATACACAGAACAATTTTTGGCTCTGATTGGTCAGTTTATTCGTTCAACGATGGAGCAGTGCACAAGGTATCCATGTTCTACTTTTTACCCAAGTATCACCTCTGTGAAGAGGACTTCAGCAGTGAAAAATCACTGCTTTTTCGGTATTTTTGTTCTAGCAGGATAGTTGACATTTGCAGTCTTTTGGTACTTGAAGGAATCTTATAAAAAAGGTGGAGAGGGTCTTTTTACATGGGCATACAGGGACAGGAAAAGGAAGAATGATTAAACTAAAAGAGGGGGACATTGAGATTAATGTTAGGAGGAAATTCTTTCCCCTGAGAGTAGGGAGGCACTGGAATGGGTTTCACAGAGAAATGGTGGATGCTCCATGCCTGGAGGTGTTCAAGGCCAGGTTGGATGGGGCCCTGGGAAAACTGGTCCAGTGGAAATTGTCCCTGCCCATGACAGGGCTGTTGTAACTCCATGATCTTTAAGGTTCCTTCCAGCCCAAACCATTCCATGATTGCATTAGACAATAACAATATTTTACTAAATAGAAGATTGAAATACTATTTCTATTTGTAATGGAATCAGATGACACCTAGTGGACATGGTGTTATTTGAAGGCTGGCATTTTCAGGTAATTTAATCCAAGTAACTGGTTGATTAGTGAGAGTGTGATCTCCCTGGTGGTTTAATTTTAGCCAGAAGATTCCAGAAATGCCTGCTGATGTAGTGGGTGCCCTCATGTTCCTGGAAGATTACATTCGATACACCAAGTTACCAAGAAAGGTAAGAAAGAATTCCATGTCTCTAAATATGCCCCTAAACACCCCAAACATTTTCCCTGAAAAAAGGAGCAGGGAATGTGTGCTTCCACTCCCATTTTAGCCAGTGAAGGGATCTGGCCAGGGAGACACTGCCCACGCCTTCCATTTGTACTACAAATGAGCCAACATAAAAAGAAAAACAGCTCAGGGTCCTGCTGATGCAGAAGCAGCCCTGGTTTGTAGAGCTCAGTCCCATTACTACAGGAATAAATAGATGAATACTAATAAATAAAGGATTTCACCTTTGTGCTAATTTCAAACAAGTCTGCTAAATTTAATCTTTGTTGTATAATGCTGGGGGATGTTGGGAAGGAAAGAAATAAAATAGAAGTTCCAAGATATTTCCAAGTAATACTAAACTTAGCAGTATTCTAAGCACAGGGCAAAAAGCTAATTAGAAAGTCCAAATTTTGGTGAAACACTGTATCCAGTCTTTCCTTCACTTCCTGCCAAATCCTGATTTCCCAGGCTGCTCCTTGTCTCACATGCAAGGGAAATGCTAAAAATCTACTTGTTTCATGTTTACTTTGGCTTTGTTTCATGTTTAAATGCAACTTAACTACATTTGAAGATTATATATTACTTATCTTTAGTATTCAAAATAAGTCATAATCCTGATTGCTATATATAGGCTGTACCTCAGTGGTTCTTGAATAAGCATTCAATAGCCATTTCCCAGCTAATATTCACGATAAAGAGAGTGAGAGTCTTCCATTCTCCTCTTCCCAGCCCACAGTTCTGTGTGGTGCAAGGTCCCTGTGTCAGTCCTGCAGCTGTAGGTGATGCTGTGTGGAGCCCAGCAGAGAGGAGAGCAGCATTCCTTCAGTCCTACTCTGTTCCTGTGCTCCTGGCATCTCCTCAGAGCCCTGGCTGGGCTGTTCCTTCCTTGCTTTGAGCACATCCAGGAGCACATCCTGATGCCAGGGTGGCTCAGGTCAGTAGTGTGTGTGCTCGAGCCATGGGTCAGATATGCTTGTTAATGGATGAATGGACAACAAATGGATAATGCAAATGCCCCACTGTGCCTTTCTGTGTCCCTCAGGTTGTTGAAGCACACGTGCCAAGCTTCATTTTTGATGAATTCAGAACTGTTCTATAAATATGGAGAAGGACCAAGGCTTTTCTCCAAACCTGAAATGAGGAGTTGGGGCCTGAGGATGGGGCAAGTACAGCTGTTCAGAACTGTGTCTTTTCTTTGCCTCAAGGCAGTGGCTCCAGCTGTCTCTGTGAAATGTAACCATCGGCACTAGTCTGTATAACCCTTGTTTAAATCTTGGCATGATACACAGCGTGTATCTCCTCTAAACAGTGTACATTTTGTACTGCACATTATAAATGCTGCATGTAATTGTTTATGTATAAATCATTTAGGTTTTTTGTTCTGAAGAACTATCTGTGGAAGTTTGACTTTTGTATCAGAAATGAACAGTGAAATTGGAAATAAAGGTTTTGGATAGTTTGCCAAGACTGATGATTCCAAATACAATTTTCTTTTTAAAAGAACCAGGAGTGAGAACGCATGTACAGTGTAAAGAGGTTTGATGTCTGCCTGTGTGCTACAAACAGTTAGTGTAATTCTATAGAGGACATAAAATAATTAAATATTTACAGCTGAAAAGTCCTGTTAGGCTAGTTAAAGGCACAAATATTAATGTAACTGTAACATTTCTAATGTTGGGAACAAGATGCTTAGTCACATAATTTTCACTCATGGTACATGCAATGTCCCAGCCTTAAGGGGAAGGGAGCAGCCAAGATTCACAGATGCTCGTGGTCAAAAGGAATGACAGAAGTAAGAGGGTCCAGAAAAACTCACAAAGTTTTATTAGTAAATTACACATTTGGCTTGGAAATTGATACATTAGTCCCTGACCTCCTGCCTAAGCACACAGCAGTGGCACTTGGAAAAGGAGTAGGATGAAAGGTGGGGTGACGAGGGGGATAGAGAAAGAAAGATGGATTAAAGAGGGAGAGAGAGAGAAAAAGAGATCACCAGTCCTGGCTCCAGCCCCGATCCAGCTGGTGGGATGTCCTTGGGTGCACACCCAGGCTTTGTGGGGCTACTTTTCTATAGATAAGTTTTTCCCACCCTAGAGATAACTTTCTCGACTGTCTTGTGCTTATATCCATGAGTCAGAACAAGGACATTTGTCTCAGACATCACTTCCCTTCCTCCTATGGCCCCTCTTCCAGCCACAGCAATCCTTGGCTGTTATTACAATAATCCTTGATTGGCTCAGCTTTTAGAGTTTGCTACATGCACAAGCCCCCTTATCTTCCAAGATTCCACAGTATGGAACATTTTACACCTAGCTTAATCATCTTTCATGGGGCTGCTGTGGAATTGCCAGCAGGGGATGTTATCCTATCATAGGGACAGCCTGGTGATTATCAGACTGAAGAAGAGCCCACAGCTAAAGGGAAAGTCCTGTGTTGGGGGTCTGTCCAGCCCACACTCCTGCTTAGAGCAGGGCAGCTGGCACAGGATGTGGGCTCAGGGCCACAGCCGGTTGAATTTTGAGTATTCCTGGGATGGAGACTCCACAGTCTCTCTGAGTGATCTGCCCAGGTGTTTGACCACCTAAACAGAGAAAGGGTTTTTTTATGTTCAAATGGAGTTTCACTTGTCTCAGTTCTTCCCCATTGGCTCCTGTCACTGTGCACCACTGACTGTAACTGAGCGTTGCTCTTCTTTTCTCCCTCCATCACTGAATATTTGTCCACATGAATAAGATCCCTTTTAGCCTCCTCTTCTGCAGGCTGAGCGGTCCCAGCTCTCTCAGCCTCTCCTCGTATGACAAGAGCTCCAAGCTGTTAATCATCTCCATGGCCCTTCAGTCTGTCCTTGTCTGTCATACTGGGGAGTCCAGCTCTGAACTCAGCACCCAGATGTCTCCTGCCAGGGCTAAGCCAACAGAAGGGTCATCTCCCTCACCTGCTAGCAGATGTGCCAGCAGTTCTACCCAATACAGCCCAGCTGGTGGTCACTGCTGCAGGAGTGAACTGATTTTCTCCTAGGATTCCAGGGAAAGCCAGGGGGAGGCAACTTTTCCCCAAGAACAACTTGTCTGCCGAGTTGTTTTCCAGCAATTGCTGGACTTCATGAACTTGGTGTTGGACCACTTCTCCAGCTTGTCCAGGTCTCCCTGAATGGCAGCACAACCCTCTGCTCTGTAGCTGTTCCTTGTAGGTTTGTATCACCTGCAAACTGCTGGGGGTTTATTGCCTTGATCATTGGCAAGGACATTGAACAGTACTGGCCCCAGTATCACCCCCTGAGTGCTCCACTAGGAACTGGCCTCTAGCTGGACATCATGGTGCACAGTCCCCTGGGCCCCACTGCTGGGCCAGTGCATTAAGTTTGGGTTTCCCTTAGTAAATCCGTGCTGAGTACTCCCAAGCACCTTCTTGTTCTTTGTATGTTTGGGAATGGTTTCCAGGTCTATTTGTCTCATCACTTTCCCGAGGTTTGTGGTGAGGCTGGCTGCCCTACAGCTTTCCTCGTCCTCCTCCTTGCTGTCCCTGAAGACAGGAGTCTTCAGGCCTCAGGATCACCACGACCATTCACAGGACATTGAGAGTAGCCTCTCTCTGACACCTGCCTGCTCTCCTGACATCCAGGAATGCATCCCAGCAACTCCCATGGAGTCCTGAAACGCCCACATTGTTTAAATATGTTCCCCAAACTGGTCCTCCTCTGCTGAAGGACTGAGTTCTGATCTGTGGGGTTCAGCACCACCGAGGGGTGTTGTTTCATCTATTACCAAATCAACCTTTGCAAAAGCTGAACCCATGCCACAGTAACCCGGTTTTCAGGGTAGGGAAGGATTTTAACTCCTACATTCTGTGCCAGCAGCTGTTCCAGGAGTACAGGCCTTCCCTCTCCAGCAGGCAGGGGCTTGCCCAGCACCATCTCCCTGCCCATCCACACAAGAGCTTTGATGCTGTCTGAGACACTGCAGCTTCCCCTGGCAGCCAGTGCCCTCCTGGCCTCCACATCTCCCTCCAGATGTGCTCTAGGTGGATGAACATCACAGTGGTTCAGGCAACTCTGACAAGAGCCCTGAGGTCAGCCCTGCTGTACAGATCTGGAGTTGTGCTGGGTTACACATTTCCAGGAATGGAGGAGCCTGGGCTACCTCTTACCAGGAGTGAAGAGTATTGGCTGAGCTGAGGGTGGACATGATTAACACAGCAATGGCTGCACTCCTGCACGTACACCAGAGGTGGGGCAGGCTGTGAGTCAATCCCTTTCTAAAACTCTGTACAGCCCATTGCACTCCCCTGAAGGGCAGCACAGCAGTGATCTCCCCTAAAGCACAGAATCACTTGGGTTGGAGAAGATATCCAAGATTACAGAGTCCAACCTTTGACTGAACACATCCATGTCAAATAGACCATATCCCTGAGTTCTGCATCCAGTCTTTTCTTAAACACCTTCAGGAAGTGACAGCTTTCCTTAGGCCCAGAGTTGTACCATATTCTAGTGACATTATCCAGCTGTTGTTACAAGGGTAACATGTAGCAGTGTATCACTGTGTGAAACATTTAAGTCATCCTCAAGTCACAAATTCAGCTATTGCCCTATGGTGGAGTTGACTTTGGCTGGAGGCCAGGTGCCCATTCAGCTTCTCTATCACTTCCTTCCTCAGCTGGAAAGGGAGAAAAAATAAGATGGAAAATGACTAACAAATTGAGATAAGTCAGTTTACCAAAGCAAAAGCAGAAGTTTGCACATGCACAAGCAAATAAAAGAAAAAATAAAATTATTCTCTGCTTCCCATCAGCTGCTTCCCAGGAAGCAGGGCCTCAGCAACAGAGCAGTTGCTACAGAAGGCAAACATTGTAAAAAACAAATGCACCCGCTTCCTCCTCATTTTTGTAGCTGTTCTGATGCTGATGTCATGCAGTATGGAATAGCCCTCTGGTCAGTCTGAGTCAGCTGTCCTAGCTTTGTCTCTCCCAGGATCTGGCCCAGCTCCAGCCCCTTGGTTGGCAGGGAATGTTGGTGAGGCAGTGCTGGTGCTGTGCCAGCCCTGCTTAGGAGGAGCCAAAACTCCAGGGTGCTACCAACACCGTTCAGCTGCCAGGGCAGAGCACAGCCCTGTGAGGGCTGCTGTGGGCAAAATGAGCTCCCTCTCAGCCAGACCCAATATATACCAAATCACTCTTTGATTACCATTTGATTTTCATTCAGATATCAATTAATCACCATTTGTTCATCATTTGATCACTAATAAAAGGCTTTTAGTTAATTCCATGCTGACTGCTCTTCATCACTCAACTTTGAAGCCAGATAAATAGATGAAGCTGTAGAGCAGAAGAAAGGGAGCACCATGGTAAGACAGCACAAAAAAAAGAGAGGAGAAGGTGAAGTGGGTGAGGTGGGGAGTCAGGTGTCACCCAGCATTAACAACCTGAAGTGTTAAATGTTTAACCCACACAGAACTATGTATTTCTACTTTAACAGGTAGGAAAGCGAAGAGTAACAGTGGGAAAATACGAATTGGTGTCACACTCTTTTTTCTC
Source organism: Euphonia xanthogaster (assembly GCA_034509185.1). Classification (NCBI taxonomy): domain Eukaryota; kingdom Metazoa; phylum Chordata; class Aves; order Passeriformes; family Fringillidae; genus Euphonia; species Euphonia xanthogaster. Next base: position 140,827,271 of record JAYDZK010000113.1, on the reverse strand, counting down.
TATTTTAATTCACTTTAAAGTAGTTCCTTTAGAAAGCTCTAAACTTTCTCCAAATGACTGCAAATATCCTGTCCCCACAGTAGTACAATTTCCTAAAGATGGCTAAATTAAAACACACAGAAAACTCTTAATGCATTAAGACTTACATTACTAATGCAATTATTTATGATGAAGCTTCAAATTTTAGGCAAGAACAGCTACAAGGGGCATTCACTGACAGTGCACATTCACTGGCAGTGTACATTACATTGCTGGGACTCATCAAGCAGAAAAATCAGTAATGATGTTACTAAGGAAAACTAAGGTTCACAGACAGACCAGAAAAAAAACTCTGGAAAAATAATTTTAATTAGTTTCTGCATCTGAAGTAGCCCATAAACATCAGCAGGAATCTTTCCAGATCATCACAGTATTCCTCAGCAGGGATTATATCCCTTCATTTCTTCTTCTGTATTACACCCACAGTCTTAGTAATGATTTATGAAGCCCTGACTGAGCTAATCTGCTTTGAGGTGTATCCACAATGCCTGGGTTAACTGGCTTTCCATCCCAGAAATGACCACATCTCCTTCCTCATCTGGGTAAAAACCACCAGTGCAAGGAATCCCTTTCACTCCAAGCAGGTACAAACAGACAAATACAGTGTGCCACAGAGGTTAAAATGCAATTAATGCTGATTTTAATTAAGATGCTTAATTTTAACTCCTGTGGCTCTTCAGAGGAAACTAGAAAAATTAATATTTAGAATAATTATATAGGTGTGACTCTAGCAGACATCAGTTAATTATACTCATTATTAATGTCTCATCTGTCCATAATTAAAATAAGTAGAAATCCATGAAAACAGATCATTTCTGCATGCCTGTGTCTTTTAAACCTTGTCCTTTGAATGGCATGTCCATCTCTATTTTGCATTTAGAAAATAAGCAAATCACCAAATACTGAGGTAATAAATAATCAAGATTATTTCCTTCTAGAGGTATGCCATTTCTTAAAAGCAGATTGTAGTGATATTTTGAAGCTGTGCAGCTCCCCACAGTATTGGAATCAAAAGAGTCTTCTTAGCAGCACTGAGCAGTGATGACTGGTGTTATAGTTGCCTCCTCGAGCCAGGTCTAATAAGATTTTGGAGGCCTAAAGCACACCCAAGATAGCTCAGCTACCTTTGGAGGCATAAAAATCAGCAGGATGGCTTCTGTTGCAGTGTTGGAAACAAAAAGCTTTAATAAAAGGCAAAATAACAAACAGAAAAACCAAGCCAAGTGCCAGACGTTCTTGCTCCTGGTAAAACACTTTACAAAAGCAATTAGTTTCTTTGTTCTCTTCTTTTTCTAGTTAATTGCCTAGGCAAAACTTTTTAGCTTCTATCCAATTAGCTATCCTTAAGTTTGAAATAAAGTCCTTTAAGCCTATGAAGTAACTTTTTTAAGCTAATCAAAAAAGAAACTTTTAAGCTTCTTTTCTTTTTTAAAAAACAAAAAATAGTTTTGTCAGTCCAACAAAAAGCACATTCCTATAGACTGCTAATGCAGAAACTTGAGGAGAAATATGTGACAAATACAGTAGCAGACAGGTGAAAGGAAACAGCGAAGTCTGACACTGCAGAAAATTCTTGGGAAGCACAGAACTTGGATTACACACTGTGTGAGAACAGAAAAAGCATCCTGTTTCTTTGAAAGCCTGCAAAGCCTGAGGAAACTAACCAGCTGTCAGGCTGATGGATTTATTGCAGGCCTGCAGCCGGGTTGTGTGTGAAGGACTGAACAAAGATTCCCACACAAAGTGTACAAGTACTGTCTTAACTCTGCAATAAACAGATTCATTTTGCTCTCAGCTGGTGAGTCTCATTTTCATAAGCTACAGACCGGTGCTGTGTGTAGGCACTGTGTGGTGTAGAGTGATGCTGGGTGATGCTGATGTGATCTGACACATGAAAACAAGAGAGCTCTGATTTAATTATCCCAAGCTGGGCTTGCACATAACATCTACATGCACTGTGTGCTTGCAGATGTCATTGGCAGGAGAAACTAGCCTGTATGGGATAGAAAAGGTAATCACCAAATGCATTATAGAGAGACAGAGCAGCTTCATGTATGCCCTGCAGCAACCAGCAAGTGCCCTTTGTGTACAAAGCTGTGCTGATTTTGGCTGCAGTAGAGGTAATTTTTTTCCCAGTGTTTTGGATTTGTGTTGAACACAAGGTTGATAATGTAGAGATGTTTTTGTTATTGCTGAGCAGGGCTTTGCACAGAGCCAAGGCCTTTTCTGCTTTTCCTACAGCCAGGCTGGTGAGGAAGCTGGGTGTACAGGGGAGGCTGGGAGGAAACACAGCCAGGACAGGTGACCCAAACTGACCAAAGGGATATTCCAGAGCATATGACATCATGCTCGGGGTATAAAGTGGGGGGAAGAAAGAAGGAGGGGATGTTTGGACTGATAGTGTTTGTCTTCCCAAGTCACTGTTACATGTGATGGGGCACTACTCTCTTGGAGATGGCTGAACACCTGCCTGCCCACAGTAAACAGTAAATCAATTCTTTGTTTTTCTTTGCTTGTGTGTGTGGCTTTTGCTTTCCCCATTAAGCTGCCTATTTCAACCCATGAGTCTTCTGGCTTTTACCCTTCCAATCCTCTCCCTGATGTCACTGGTGGGGGAGTGAGTGAGCAGCTGCCTGGGCCTTGGCTGGGGTTAAACCACAATAGGAAACTGTAGTAAGTGAACACCCAGTTCCCACCCCCCGTAAATACCTGTGGTTGCACAGTTACTGTATGGCCAAACCTGAGCCACAGTGGTGCCACTTTAGAGCTCACCTTTGGCACAGAAAAACTCGAGTACTGGATCTGATTCCTGCCTAGTGATGTCAGTAGAGGTGGAGACCTTGGAGCACAAAGCTACATAGGCAGCATTTGTCAGGAAACTTTTCTAGCATCAGAAAAGACACCAGGGAGCACAAGTGACTGCCAGCATCCCAAGAGAGCCTGTTGCAAAAGTTTCTCTCACTTCCTGTTGATTCCAAGTTGAAAAAAGAAAACTTGCCTAGTAAAAGCAGTGTAAGGCTCCAGGTTAACAGAATCACTTCCAGCCACTGAAGCTGTTAAGGGCTCAAGAGCAGATGGAGGCAGGGGCTCTGGAAAAGGTTTCCTGTAGGTGATCCTATGTCATCTCAAATACTGATGGATTTATGTGTCTGCAACAGGTTGTGCATCAAGACGGGATCCTTATCACCAAAATACATTTCAATCCACATTTTAAAAAGCAAAGCAAAAATTAGCCAAAATCTGTGCACGCCCACCACATTCCCAAAACAGCGACCAATCTCTTGTTACCAATGACCTCCTCTGCAAGAATTTCCTCCAGCAGACACAAGAGCAAAGCACTGTTCTGGCATAGGAAATACAGAGGCAGCAAATAGGTCCAGTCACAAGGAAGGTGGTAAAGCTTTGTAACTTAAAACCTTAATAGCAGGGTTTTATTTATGTTGAAATATAGGTGAGGGGTACATTTGTGCCGTACATAAAAAGTTTATGAACCAGTGCTCAGCACTATGGCCAGGAGCCCCACATCAACCATTGGGTCCAGGATCTTGATTCACAACTGCATAAAACATGTCAGGACCCATCCTGTGGTGCAGCATGGCCCACACCCAAAATACAGCAGTCTGGTTCACCCAGTCCTCACAATAATCCCTCCTGCAGGCTATTCCCCTTTCCCTGAAATCATACCCAGGAGGAGCCTGTGCCAAGACCCTCATAGGCAGAGAACCACCAGTGAGGGGCAGGGGCAACCATTGTCCTTGGGTGTCTCCCAGTGCAGGTGAAGCCTTCAGGCTAACAAGCCACAGCAGGGACTATGGACCCTTATCCCTCATGCAAGCTTCCCCTGCCTGTCCTGCCCTTAAAGAATCCAGCCTCACAGCCCAGAAGCACCCATGAGGTCAAACTCACACCACCAGTGCTGCCATGAGTGTACCGACACCAGTTAGAAGTCAATGCTTGTATGTACTATTCTGTATACTTTTACTAGGCAAGACAAATTTTCAGGACCTTATAAGTATCAGCCCCTACATCAGGGCTATCAGAAACCACACCAGGGAAGAGAGTGTTAAGATGCCCATGCCTGAATGAAGCATGTGAATCTGCAACCTGAAGGACACCAGCTTCATCACCTGGAAAAGCTGTAGGTGCGTAAGAATGGCTCACAGGTAAACAAGGTGTTGAGCCAAAGAAAACTTGCATGTTCCCATGAAAAAACAAATGAGCTACTCTAAGAGCTTAGGTGGAGCCATCTAAAATTGGGTGAGTATTCAACACACCCCACTGGGTGCTTCTCAAGAGCTGCTGACTACCCATGTTCCTATTGCTTTAGCATCAACAAGTATTTCAGCATTTGACCCACGGTTCTGCAGTTTGTCATTGCTGGATTGGTAACCTGTGCTTGAAGAGGGTTTTAAGCTCTAAAACTTGGATGCAATACCAGAAGTCCCTTCTTCCATGTCCCTTCACTATCTCTACCTTCTGAAAATACCAGCAAAGACCCAACATTCACTCTGCAGCTTCTCTTGACTCTGCCTGAAGCTCCTGCTCTGCCGTACACCAGTCAGTGCAAAGGCCCATTTCAAGCAAAATTGTCATGTGCTTGCTTGAGCCCTTCCCTAACAATTTCCAACATCCTGTTTACCTTTTTATCTGGTGCTGCCAACTGGGTGGAAGCATGGAGAGAACCAGTCACGGTGATTCCAGGACACTCTCAGGTGGGTTCCGCCATCATCACTGGTATTGGACAGCAGCACAAACAACGCCTGTGTGACCAGGTGGATGATTTGCTCAGCCTGGTGGCACAGCTAAAGAGAGGAAGCAGGATGGTCAAGGAGCATCAGGGAGTCTGAGAAGGAGACAGACTGGTAGAACCTGCCTCCCTGAGGAACACCCACCAGAAAAAAAAATATGATCATGGGTCTCCTGTATCTTCCCCCCATCAGGCAGGAAACAGTAGCTCCAAAGAAAGGAGTAAATGGATAAAAAGTCCTTACTTGGGCAGCAGATGAAATCCCTTCTTGTCCACCCCACTCTCCCAGGTGCCTCTGTACAGTATGTTTGAGGCTCTGGAGGTGGAATGCCAGTCAACATGTGATGAGGATGAAGGTTCAGCTACACCAGAGGTATTGGCAGAGTCAGAAAGGCCTAAACAAGACATCACAGCCACCTCTGTGAGGAAGAAAAGTTGGGTTGTAGTTGTAGGTGAGTCCTTTCCAAGGGGAGCAGAGGGTCTAATATGCTGGATAAATGCTCCTCTTAGGAAAGTCTGATGCCTCCCTGGGGTCCAGGTTCAGGACAACTCCAGGAAACTTCCTAGCCTGACACAGTTCTATTACCCATTACTGGTCTTCCATGTGGGTGGCAGTGAAGCCATAACATCCCAATCCAAGTCATCCAAAGAGACTTCAGCACCTTGGCTTGGCTGGTGAGGGAATGTGGAGCACATAATTTTTTCCTTATCCTTCCAGTTGCTGGCAAAAAGAACACAGTCTAATTCATGGCTCTGTGGCTGGTGCCAGAATTTTGGTTCCTTTGACAATGGGATGGGCTACATGGCACCAGGCTTGCTGCCATCAGGTGAGATTCACCTTTCTCAAAAGGAGAAGGGGTTCTTTGCTCAGGAGCCAGGGGGGCTCATTGATAGAGCTTTAAACAAGCCTGAGGGATAATATCAGGCTTGCCTATTAAAGGGTTGAAGGGACAGAGTGCTAGTGAGGGCCCTCAGACAAGTGGCTCTGTAAATCTTACAGAGATGAGCCAGGGACACCTGGGGTAATAGAAGCAATCAGGGAAACACCTCAAAGGAATTGAGTGAAATACCTCAAAGGAATTAAGGGGTGCCCCTCTAAGAAGGTGACACAGCTGACAGCCCAGCTGAAGGGCCTCTACACCAATGAACACAACGGACATGAGCTGGAAGGTTCCGTGCTGCTAGAAAGCTGTGACCATTGCTGAAACTTGGTGGGACAGATCCCATTACTGGAATGTGGCTATTGAGATGGGAACCTTGTGGTTGTTGTCACTACAGGCCACTGCAGAAGGGGAACCAGCTGATGAAGCCTTCCTGCTCCAGCTGCAGGAGGCATCGCACTCTGTGGCATTCACATTCTCTGACAAATTCCTTTGCCCAGGGTTTTTCTCCTGGGAAGCTGAAAGGCAGCGAGAGAGGCCTCACAGAAAAGGAAAACAATTCTTATCTCCTTTGCTTCTCCTGTGTTGTGCTTGTCTGGAACGTGTTTGGAGATTGTTTACCCACAGGTGATTGTTTCATTGGACTTCCATTTGAGTTGCTTACACTCATTGGCCAATTAGGGCCAAGCTAATGTGTCAGGACTCTGGAAAGAGTCGCGAGTTTTCATTATTATCTTTTTAGCATTCAGTGAGTATCTTTTCTGTATTCTTTACTATAGTTTAGTATAGTGTTCTTTAATATAATATAGTATAATAAAGTAATAAATTAGCCTTCTGATAAGATGGAGTCAGATGCATCATTCTCTTCCCCTCATCGGTGAACCTGCATTTACAATAGCAGTCACAGACTCTGCTCCTGCTGAGGGACTTCAACCACCCTGACATCTGCTGGGGAAGTAGCACAGCAAGCTGTAAGCAGTGCAGGAGAATCCTGGAATGCCTGGAGGGCAACTTCTTTAGGCAGGTAATAGCCAGCCCTGCCAGAGGGGTACAATGCAGGACCTGATGTCCATGAATGCAGTGAGCTAATCTGGGACATCAAGACTGGAGGCAGCCTGGGCTGCAGTGATCATGCAGTGGTGGAGTTCACACTCCTGAAGACTATGGGTCAGGCAGAGTAAAATCTGGACCCTGAATTTTAGGACAATAGGATCCCCTGGAAACTGCCCTCTGGAGCTAGGCAGCAGAACAGAGCTGGCAGATCTTTAAGGATCTTTCCACAGAGTGTGAGAGCTCTTAATCCCCAGGAGCAAGAAATCAGGAAAGGAGGGCAAGAGACTGGTGTGGCTGAGTAGGGACTTGCTGGTCAAACTACAGGGCAAGAAGCAAATTAACAGACAGTGGAAACAAGGACAGGTAACCTGGGGAAGATATTGGGATGAGGTTTGGTTGTGTAGACACGGGGTGAGGAAGGCCAAGGCACAGCTGGAACTGAACCTGGCAAGACTCAAAGAATAACAAGGACTTTTACAGGTTTGTTAACCAGAAAAGGAGGGTTAAAGAAAGAAGCAAGGCCATGAAGCTGGTAACAAGGGATGAGGAGAAGGCTGAGGTACTCAACAAGTTTTGCCTCAGTCTTCAATGGAAACCTCTCTTCCACACCTCTCAAGTGGACGGACAGCAGGATGGAAACTGAGGGAACAAAGTGATTCCCACTATAAGAAAAAATCAGGTTTGTGAGGAACGTAAGGAGCCTGAACATACATAAGTGTATGGGACCCAACAAGATACCTGCCAGAGTCCAGAGGGAATTAGCTGATGTAGTTGCCACCCTCCATGATATTCAAAAAGTTATGGCAGTCAGGTCCATACAACTGGAAAATGGGAAATGTACCCATCTTTAAAAAGGGTAAAAAGGAGGATGCTGGGAACTACTGACCTGTCAGCCTGGGAACACCATGGAGCAGATCCTCCTAGAAGCTGTGCTAAAGCACATGGAGAACAGGGAGGTGATTCAGGACAGCCAGAACAGCTTCACCAAGGACAAGTCCTGACTGACCAAGCCAGTGGCTTTCTGTGGTGGGGTGCATTCATCTGTGGACAAGGGAAGGACTACAGAAGTCAGCTCTCTGGACTTCTGTAAGGCCTTTGACAAGGTCCCCCACTACATCCTTTTTAAATTGGAGAGCTATGGATTTGGTGGGTGGACAGTTCTGTGAATAAGGATCTAGTTCAGTGGTCACATCCAGAGGGTAGTGGTCAATGGCTCAATGTCCAGACTGGGATAGTGATGAATGGTGTCTCTCAGGGGTCTGTACTGGCACCAATACTGTTCAATATCTTTATCAATGACACAGACACCAGAATTGAGTGCACCCTCAACAAGTTTGCAGATGAAACCAAGCTAAGTGGTGCAGTTGACATACCTGAGGGACAGGAGCCCATCCAGAGGGACCTTGACAGACTTGAGGACTGGGCCCATGGAAACTTCATGAGGTTCAACAAGGCCAAATGCAAGGTCCTGCATATGTATTGAGGAAACTCCCAGTATTTATAAAGGCTGGGGAACAAATGGCTCGAGAGCAGCCCTGCCAAGAAGGACTTGGGGGTGCTGGTAGATGGGAGTCTGGCCATGACCTAGCAGTGTGCACTCACAGCCAGAAAGCCAATTGTATCCTGAGTTGCATCAAAAAAAAGCAGCAGGGCCAGCAGGGCAAAGGACGTGATTGTCCCCCCTTTGCTCTGCTCTTGTGAGATCTGGAGAACTGCATCCAGCTCTGGAAGGACAACACAGACCTGTCAAAGCAGGGCCAGAGGAGGGCCTGGAAGATGATTAGAGAATGCAGTCAATCAGTCAATCTCCAATGAAAACAGGCTAAGAAAGTTATTCAGCCTGGAAAAAAGGCTCCAGGGAGACCTTATTGAGGCCTTCCAGTACTTGACCATCTTCAATAAGAAGGATGGGAACAAACTTTTCAGCAGAACCTGTTGCAATAGGACAAGGGACAATGGTTTTAAACTGAAAAAGGGCTGATTTATACTAGCAATCGAAAGAAGTTTTTACCATGAGGATGTTGAGACACTGAAACAGGTTGCCCACAGAGATAGAGGGTAGACACACAATCCTGCAAACTTTCAGGATCTGGCTTGACAGGCCTCTGGGCAACCTCATCTAGCTGAAAATGTCCTTGCTCATTGCAGCGGCATTGGAGTAGATGAGATTTGAACATCCCTTCCAAAACAAATTATTCTATGATCAGGATTGTTTTTCCTATTTACGTTACTTTGCTTATATTAACAGTGGATTTCAGTTACCATTTAAAATGCCCTGCAAGCCTTTATTGTCAGTACCTTGAGTAATTTCATCTCAGCAAGCTTAGTCATGCCTCTGTTCACTCTGCACAGCACAGGAGCTGGAGCAGCTCTTTGGAGCTTCACAGGGAACTGTTTAGGAACTGCTGACACTATTTTCCATGTAGTACTGTGTCATGCTGAACAAGCCAGAATTTCAGGATGAATAATTTATCAACTGCCCATATTTATTCTGGATTGAATGGATTTCACTTTTCTCCAGAATACACAAGCTGGTTTCAGAGAGAGAGAACAACATGTACAAGGACTAGGACCCAACAGTAAATTAATGCCCCACTGACACAAAACAACCCATAAGCACCAACAGTATTGCAGCAAAGACCAACACAAAGAGATGGTTGGTGGAGATGTGAGCAGTCTTTGAAGTAGCAAAGGTCACAGTTTACACATGGAAAGCCAGTGCAGGCAGCATGCTCCACACACTTTTCCACTGTCATGGTTTGACCCTGGTGCAATGCCAGTGCCCCTATGAAAATACTTTCTCCCTGGTGTCAACTGTGAGATGTGATCAGAAATAGAGCAAAGCAGGCTCTAGCTTAGGAATAAAAGGAAAAAAAAACTTTATTAACTTACAACTATATATAAAGAGAAACACACA
>JAYDZK010000113.1:140805812-140816987 GCA_034509185.1 Euphonia xanthogaster | reverse complement strand
TCCTCCACCCCTCCATCCTGCAGGGGCCTTCCCCTCCCTGCTCTGCCCAAGGCCCGGCCTCCCTCACTCGGGCCTCGTGGCTTCCCCTCCCTCGCCCAGCCCGGAGCCGGGCAGGGCAGCTCTGAGCTCTTTCAGGGACGGAACCCCAGAGAGCTTCCCCCTGGGAGTTCTCTGCTTTTAGCCCCGCTGTGTTACTCTTCTTAGCCTCAGCTGACTCAAGAATTGCTTTTCTCAGGACTTCACCACCACCACCACCCAACATCCCTCTGCATCCATGAGAAAATAACTGCAGTCAGGGACCACAGAACACAGCTTGAAATTCTGCCCTGCAGCTCTTCTCTGGGTCCGAGCCCGTGGGCTACCACCAGCTGGAGTAGACACCCAGCCAACGTACTAAAGACCAGCTCATCAGCAATCTCAGCCAGAACGCCCATCCTGTGTTGCTCTGTGTCCCAACAATCCCACTCTGTCTGATAATTCAAAGTAAGCCTTTCCTCTTGCCCTGAGGACAAGGACACAGCCATTTCACAGTCATATTTTCAGGCTGATCCTTCCTACACACGCACACACACGTGCACGCACACGCAAGCACACGCACGCAGCTGTCTCTCCCCCAGCAATTTCCAATAAGTGATTGCTACCCTGATCAAGTCACTGAGCTAGGAACTGAATTCAGGACAAGAAAGGAAAAAGTCCTTACATATATATGCAAATTTAAGCAGATAAATTACAATTTAACAAACCTCTTTAACCAGAGACACACAACAAGAATAATCCACATATATAATAACTTTTTATTTACGTAAGCTGAAGATGTGTATTTGGCTCAGGACTTTTTATCCATGATTTTAAAGAGACTGACTGCAAATAATATAAAAAAATAAAAAATGTAAAATTAATCAATATTTTCAAAATTGTCACAAATTTTGAAAACACTTGTATAAATCCCGCAAACTTTGTGTACCCTTAAAGGGGCATAATTTAGTTACCACATATAATGATATTTGAAAATATTAGTACTTTACCCTAAAGTTTCAACATAGACATATTCATGATGAGTGTAATTTCAAGAGGGTATCAAAAGTGATCATGGTTAGAAAAATATACATACTTTTGCTTCTGGAAAAGAAAAGGTCATTTGAAATATCCATCAAATAAAATACTAAATAAAGTCCCTCCACAGATTTTTTTTCACAGTCCAAGATAAAATGGATGTTTATACACAGCTTATGCAATCTGTCATTTTCAAGGTAGAGTCACAGTTTCACCAGAACAGAAGAATAAAAACCTGTTACTACTCTCCAGACTGCTGGCTGCACCCACGTGTGATTGTTTAGGCAAGCCAAAAGAGCAGAGCCATACAGAGATTTCCAAACAAATCATAAGAAAGGTAGAGAAAATGCAGATGCACAAGAGCAAAGGAAATCACACTGGTAACATCAAGAGGAATAGTGACCAATAGGAATAGACATGAACTCTTTAGTAGCATGCAGTAATTCCTACAGGAAAAATAATCCCACCACACTCCAAGTATTAAAAGGACACTTTCATGGTGCTTTTCATTAATTTTCAGAAGTAATATTAAAGATTACTGTCTAGTGGAAATAGCCTGGACTTAATTTGTTTCAGTGGATATAGTTTGTTGCTGTGCTTCAGTTCATGGCAGTGTTAAACTTCAGTTGCACACACACCAAGGAGAACAACCCCAAACCTTCAAGGTTTTGAAAGGACATGAGAAGAAATTTTCAAAAACATGTGCTTTCACTACCTGAGTGCATTGCAGTAGCCAACAAAGCAAAGATTTGGTTATTACTTGTTAAAATGAATTCTGGTGTAAAGAAGGAACTCAGAAGAGCGACATGGCACTTGCAACAGTAACTGAAATTAAAGATATAGTGACACATCAAGATCTGACATTCTTTACAGTGTCCTTTTAAGTGTCAACAGACCAGTATCTTAGCTGCAACTGAAACAGAACAGATGCAAATCCTAATGAAATAACCAAATCGAGAATGTTACCCTATTTCACAGTAATAAAGTCTATGGAACTACTGAATAGAAAAAAGCATGAAGGATAATAGCAGCATATGGTTTACAATTTTCACTTCTCAGTTTATTAATATTAGTGGTGCACTCAGCAATGCATAAAGCAAGGAAAGAAATTCTGTCAAAACAGGCAATTATCTACCACGGCAACACTTAATTATGGTCCTTGTAAACAGCTAACTCCTTTTTGTATTTAAATTGCAAAGAAAATAATATTTACATATAATATATATGTATATAACCACAAAACCAAAATTAAGTTAAACCCTTATCAAGGAAATTGCATTTTGAGGAGAACATGATACAATATTAAATAATACATGTCCAAAGAGTTTGAAGGCATTGTGATTTTCATGCTTTCTTCCTCCAGTCACTTTACCCTGGATTTTAATAGACTAAATACTTCATTTCAGAGTAAATAAGTGGAAATATTATAGAACAGCTCCGGTAAAGAATAGCTCCACTACTGAAAATTGCTCGAGGCGTGGTGATCCAGGACTCTGACTTAAAGCAAAAATAAACAGCATACAAGGCCACAGCAAAGAAGTGGCCAATCAGTACCATTGGTTTGGGAGATAACCTGCATTAAAAACAAAGAGATACAACTAGTAAATAAACAGCATCAGAAAGAACTGAAAAATTTCCATTTTTCAAATACAGATCTCCACTCAAGATCACACACCCCCTTCTGATTTAGGCAGATCTGGTCCTGCCAACTCAACTGAAAAATACAAACTTAGGTCTCTTGGGCTGCTCCACACTCTGCATTCCTTTCTACAGCACAGCCAATGTACACTGCTGCTTTCTCATCTTTTCCAGTACTCTTTGTCTACCTCTTACTCTTTGTCTTCCCCCAGAGGAATATTTTAAACAGGCTTTTCAGTTTTAGCTCTCAGTCCAAAAGGAGAGAAATATAAAAGCACACAGTCTCCCATGTTCAGAATAGTAGGGTTTACTGTGCATTCAAAGTTTCTGAGGGGTCACTCAAACATCTTCCTAGCTAGAGATTTCCCTGTTCCTTACAGCTTTTTATTGGAGGCCTCACCCAACACTACTCTCAGTTTATCAAAGAAGAAACATCTCCACCAGCTCCTCTGGACCTCTCTGCCTTATTCAAATTCCTGTGCCACCTACACTAGGGGCTACCAGCTTTTTAGCAGCCCTTTTTTATGCAGGAAAAAAAAAAAAGAACCAGCACTTAAAGACACAATTTCCAATAAAGCTCCAATCTTCAGTATAATCTTAAAACCTAGGCTCAGGTGGGCTACCCTCCCTGTGTTGAGCAGCCTGATGGGGAGCAAAGCAGATCTTTCAGGGGCTCACAATAAGCACTGCCAGCACAGTGAACTTACACTGAGAGCAATCCAACGGGACCTGCGACACATTCTCCTCCGAGTCTGAAGTAATGGAAACAGGCTTTCTTTAGCTGATGCAAGGAATCTACAAAATTAATTAAAATTAATAAAATAAATAAAATCAACACATACTGAAACATTTTTCTGCATGCACAATACTGATATTAAATCCAGGACTTTGGTAGCTGTTGTTCTGTTCAATTCAGCTGGATTTTAGACTGCTTTTATTTATACAAAGTATAGTCTTACAGAACATATACATATTTCAGTATTAACTGACTATTGTCTTCTTTGGAGTTTTTCTTTGGTTTGTTATTTAGTCCTAACTCCAGACTTGCCTTCACATTGATAAAACTCTGTCTAAGAAACTAGGCAGAGAACACAAGAAAACTCATTAAAAATCTTTGATTGATATATTTTCAATATATAACAATGTACATACATATATATACACACACACACAGAGATATGGACATCCCCTTCCCAGTCATATTTATTTACCAAGTTGTAATTAATCAGAGGTTAACTTTAAGATATATTTACCATCTGTGGCAGCAAAGAGCTCATAAAGTGCCTGGGCAAGAACATTCACTACAAAAGAATGAGATTTTTTTCTTGACCAGTAAAATGTTCTTTTAGCCTGAAAAAAAAAAAATAAGAAAAAGAAATATTTCTGTCAGTAAATACAAAGGAACATTCAGAAGATTCCCAAAGAGGTGAGGTGGCAAGAGTCATGCTCATGGACCTGTAGAAGGGATTTAGTGATATGCTAGATTGATTCCAAGCTAGGTCATTAAGGAATTTCAAAAACTTGAACCAGTTATCCAGGCTCCCCTTACCTTAAATATAGAGGGGGAAAAGGTAGTTCCAGAGCATGTTTCTCATCCTACAGGGGGTGTCTGGGATACAGCTGAAACTTGAAGGATAATGCTCAGCTAGTTCCCTCAACTGACTGGTAATAAATAGGAAATTACCAAGTCTCAGGTGACTAGCTGCTATAAAAGTGTCTGCATGTGCTAAGACAAGTTCAGGTAAGTCTTCAACTGTCCTGGCATTCAGGGCTCCTCTAAATGCTTCTCAATTTTCAAATACACTTTCAGAATCATCTACTTGTAGCCTACAATTATACTACCTGTAATTTAGCCAAGACAAAATGCCTAGCCCCGTTAAAAACAGTAAACAAATAAATAAATCTTATTATCTACTCATCAGAATTTTGGGACTAAGTATCACAGAAAAAATAAACCTTGCATGAACACTGATGGAGCAGATTCTGGGAAGGAAAGATCCCTTCTAATTTACTACTCAGATTAATGCAGCAGGCAAGAGGCCAGTGAAGGCTGAGATGTCTCCTGAAAGACTGGGTACACAAGCTCATTATTATCCAAGTTCCACTCACACAAGTGTAATGGTTCAAACCCACCACATTTAGGATCAATCTGGTTAAAAATGCCCTATTAAAATGGGAATATCAGGTTATGCCAGCAAAGCATCCTGACTAGACACAGCACACCAGCCTCCTTAAGTAAAACACAGCAGGTCAGTGTGCAAAGTCTTGCCACACAGCACGGCAGTTAAGGACCACAGCTTCACTGGTGAATCCCTGATATCTGATTATCCTAGCCAAAGCTTTGAAAACTGCTGTGCCTCAGCAATAACTTACTTGTCCCTGAGTTGCATAAAACTTAGAATGTGTCACTGAATCGCAGCAGAAGCTGTCTTAAGTAAGTCCAAAATAAAGGATCACCTTAAGAATATCAGCATCTTCATAAAGGTCTGGGATATCCTGGAGCAAACTTCTCCATATTTTAACATCATTTAAAATAACACTCATTCCTCCACCAGTTAGAGGGTGTCTTATATTATATGCATCTCCTAAAAGAATAACACCTAGGTAGAAGAGAAAAAACAATAGGATACTGCACAACCCTTAGGGAATCTTAAAATTCAAATCCTCCATTAAAAAAAAAATAAAAATCAAACTTACTAAGAATTCATTCCCACCAGAAAATAAGATGTGTAACAACTAGAAAATAAAAACCAAAACCCACAAAGTATGTCTTTAAATTAAAAGGCTTAAAACACCTTTAAGATAATCAAGGTCAGACTATTTTTTCCCTATAAGTATGCGTGCTCATGCATCAAAGAACACACTTTTAAAGTTAATTTCTTTAATTTTTTACAATTTTTTCTTAGAAAGGCCATACTTGTATACACTTGAGCAACTGAGTAAATTAATCTTACAGATAAAGCAGGCATTGACTTAACATCCAGTGTCAATGTAAACATTCCAGTTAAATTTTGCCCAAGGTACACATTTTCAAAATATTATTTTTTATAGAAGATTTATGAGACAGTTATATTGAACAAAAAATATACATCCAAGACAACAAATTCCTATGCCCTACAGAATGCTTATAATGCCTTTTTTCTTCCTTTTATTTCATAATACCCACCTTTCTTGTTTACAGCTGAGGGAGGCAAGAAGCTGGCTGGCATAGTCCTTAAACGATCATTCTGAACTGCTATTAAGAATGGTTCCTTTAAATGATCTGCAACAACCAAATATTTTAGTTACAGTAGTTAGAGAAAAACACAAATAATTTGTACACAATCCATTTTAGTCCCTTTGAGACATCACAGAGTCATAGAATGGTGTGGGTTGGAATGGGACCTTGAAGATCATGCAGTGCCAACTCCCCTGCCATGGGCAGAGACACTTCCCCTAGACCAGACTGCTCTGAGCCCTATCCAACCTGCCACATCTCCAGGGATGTGGCAACCACAACCCCCCCGAGCAACCTCTTTTAGTGCCTCACCACCCTCACAGTAAATAATTTGTTCCTAATATCTAATCTAAACCTACTCTCTATCTGAACTCATTTCCCCTTGTCCTGTCACTGGTGCCCATGTCAATAGCTCTGCCCCATCTTTCTTGTAGATTCCCTTCATTCATAATTAGGTTTCCCCAAAGGTTTCCCTTCTCTTTTCCAGACTGAACAAAGCCTGCTCTCTGAACCTCTCCTCATGGGAGGGGCCCTCCACCCCTCTGGTCAACCTGGTGGCCTCTTCTGGACTCATTCCAACAAGTCAATGTCCTTCCTGTGTTGGGGACCCCAGAGTTTTATACAATCCTGAACTGCTGACCTCTCAGATGTGAGCTGAACAAACTTCTGTGTGTTGTGTGGTGTGGAATCAAACAAGGGTAAATGGCTCCTGAAACAGTGACTGTGCACATGGAAAAAGCCACACAGTTCTATCAATTCAATGAAATGTGTCTCCTTTTTTTTTTTTTGACATATTTAAATGTGACAATTCTCGAGAAGTCTTTCCAGACCTACCAGGTAGTTGTGGATGAATGGTCTCAATCATGTACTCTTTTAAATTTTTTGGCATTTCCCCTCGAATATCAACAAGGACCCGAGTTTCAGTTGAAGAAATCTTATAGATTAGCACTGGACTTGTTTTAGCTAAAACAAGTTCAGCATAATTAGCTTTAAACTGTGATGCATCCTTAAAAGAAAATAAGGGGGAGAAAGATTGAGACTGATTAATGAAAGGGTATTAAACATCAGACATACAAAATTTTCTAAAACACTTTAAAATCCTCTATCATATTAAGCTTGTGTTATTATTCTCTTAAATGAAGAAGTGCTTTCAAAAAGAAAGTTCTGAATTTCAGTGTGGCAACAATTCTTTTGCCAATACATTTATTAGAATCACTAACTTATCCATTTCAATTGAATGCTTCACCAAGATTTAATATATGCCATTAAAAACCTGGAACATAATCAATGTAGAAGTTTTCAGTAAGATAATTTTATTTTCTTTTCATAAAGAAAGTGGTGGGAGGGAAAGAAATCCACTAGTCTAAATATAACTACTTGGAGACACCAACTGGAGAAGAATCACAGGGCCCTATCTAATGAATTCTTAAAGGAGATTCCAAAAGTAGACAAACTTGGGCAGTGCTAACTGGATTAGAGACCCAAAAAGTACTGCAGTTCCTACCAGCCAGTGTTCCCAGTCTAGTGAAAATTCTGTTAGCTTCAGTTCATTCTCCCTTAATTATTTTTGCTGTTAATGCATCATTTAATGCAGCAGACACAGAGTGAAAGAACCAGACAGGATTTCTACCTGGACTCTCCAACAACCAACTACCAACCCAGATTCCCAGTCCAAAACCAGGACACCACCTTCTCTCTTGAAGTTTGTAGGTCCTGAAGGCAAATATGTTCATATGGGTTACAAGGTACCCCACCTTCAGCAACAGCACAGTGGTTTATATAGTATTATACTTAAAGGTTACCTTCAAAATGCAACCAACAAAATGGGAGGAAACAGTAACTTTGCTGGATATCAAGTTTTTCCTGAATTTGGAGAAAAGTCCATCAGCTACAACTGTAAGTGGAGCATGAAGTTCCTGCAGCAGAAATTAAAAATAAAGATAAGACACCACCAATTTTGCTACAGAACAATGAGAACTAATTCCCAACATAGGTATTAAGAAATACCGTGGGGTTTGCCTTCCTTGTATTCATACTTATCTATTTGCTACACAAGCTGATCTAACAATATATTCCAGCTTTTTAATAAAACACAGCTATGGGAACTGTGTAGAAACTTGGATTAAAAAATACAACAAAGAGGAGTATTTGCTCCCTTCAGGCTGTAATGCTCATGGAAGAAAAAAGAAAACAAAAAAGAATTTCAAATTAAAGAACTATGTATAAGCAGCTATAGAAAACCAAACCAAAGTATAACAAACTGACACGCTGTAAGCACATAGGCTCTTCTTTAAAAGACCACACAGGCAGCTCTGAGCAGTTCCAAATTTACTTAGGAACTAGACAAATAGTATATATATATATATGTATGTATGTATGGACAAAATACAAATCTGAGTAAACTGATCAGGTTCAGCTTGAAGATCTGTGCAAATTCTTAATGTTTAACACATACATTTTTCTCAAACATAAGCAAATAATTCCAGTTACTAAAATGTACTTTTATGCCTTTTACTTTTATGGTCATATAATAACAACATTATTATACTATGAAGCATCTAAAGGTAGGTGTTTCCTTCTATCTACAGCTTTCTCAGTGTCAATATGTTCAGTTATTGAACTTCAAATGACAATAGATTTACAATAAGCATTAGTCCTTAACTTTCAGTGATTTCATCTGCTTGACATAAGCAGTAAAATTATTTCTCCTTTTAAGCTTTCAGTTTATAACTAAGGCAAAAAAAGCACACTGTGTTTCATTAGTACTCCTAGGAAATCTTTTACTATTGTATGGGTGAGTCACTCTGTGAGTGAGTTCCTCTATGAGCAGCTGCCACCAGCATTGGAGTGAATTCATAAAATCATTGAGTATTCTGAGTTGGGGGGACTCACAAGGATCTTCAAGTCTGACTCCACTTGGTCACACAAACCTTAACATTTTTTGCTGTGTGAAGGGAAGTTGGACAAAATGAGATGACAGTAGATGTGAGTAAGGTAAAACACATTTTATGTGTCTGTGCTTATAGAAGTGACTTCTTGAGTAGAGTTACCACTACTATGGATTCACCTCTTTCCTATGGATTCCTAGCTTGGATGACTGCAAGCTCTAATTTTTCCTGCAATTAGACCAAAGTCATCTGTCCGTATCAGTTTCCTGCTGTCTAATGAGTAGAACACTCATGCTACAATTCTTTCACAGTCAACACAATTAAGCTTGAGTCTATTCAGTTGCCTAGTTTTGAAAAAATTTCTAAGTTGACTTTTAGCATACTGGCTAATTTGAACCTCATTTAATAAAAATCTCAGAGGTAATGTGGTGGAGAATGTAGGATGGAAAGAACAGAAAAACACATACAAAACACAGCCTCTTTTCTTCATAAAAGCAGGCTAAGGAATGTAAACAGGCGTGAGTTTGGGGTTTTTATTCAGCTAAGAGATTTCTAGCTGTAAAAACTCACAGGTAGGGAAACATAGAAATGTTTAATGAAAATTTCTTATATACTAAATTTCTAAAATCAAAGGAGATCTAAGCCAGCAAATGAAACAGCTCTTTCCAGTCACAGAACTTCAGCATTCAGTGCAAAACATGAATTTGTTCTTCCCCAGCATACAGACAGGAAACTTAAGGCCTTTAGAACAACATCCAGACTTTCAGGAGATGCAGGCTAAAACACTGGTCACCCAGTGTTCAAATAAGTCACACTTAAAATTACAGCAATAACATCCATAAGTGTGTGAAGCTTAAAAATAGAACTCAAACCAAAATATGCACATTCTTCTTCTACCCCTCAAACAAAATGAAACAAAAACACCCTATGTTCCTGGATGATAAAGCCAATTGAATTTGGGAAATAAATCCCAACAAACACCCTTCTCCCTGCAAAAAAATCTGCCTTGTCTCCAAACTCCCTGTCTTTCCCATACCTGTGATTCAGTGGCTTACTCTCCTAGAGTGATTTCCTAATACAGTTTCATTCATATCACATGGCAGCTAAGACAGACCAAGGAACAGACCTGGAACTCACTCCTCCTCCAGCCACCTCAAGAGGGGTCAAGGATGTTGTTACTTCTCTGCTCTGTTGCAGCACATTGCCATTAAGTGGCTGAAATGGCACTTGCCCGAGGACAGTCTAAAACCAGCTTGCTCTCCTAAGCTTTGGCAAGTACTTTTAAAAGGCTCTCTCCTACTTGGCTCTGTGCCACCAGTCCCATTTCTAAATGACTTAGAGATGGAAAGATGTCAGAGACCTCTGGTCTTAGAGATCAGAGCAGGATCTTCCAGCTGCTCAGGAACTTTCTCCATCTAGTAAGGAGGGGAGCACAGCACAGGCAGATTCCCATCTTTCCCATCAGAGTACATCTACATAACTTTAGGCAACAAAGGAACTTCAAAGTCCACAAAGAAGATCACAAATTTGGTTTTTCTGGAGAATAGGCAGCATATCATGAACTTCAGTACAGGAGTTCCACCCAAACTGGTCTCTCCTAAGTTCACACAGTTTCATAGCATTTAGCCAGCAGTTTAGCATTAAAATATGCCAAAATTCTCTTTCTGTCATCCAAGAAATGCCAAGACAGTGCTTTCACTATCGAAAAGTAACTTTTTCATTCTCAGTCCCTCACTAGATGGTGGAAGTATATGTGGAAATGCAGACCACTCCACACAGCTGAAGCACAAATCTTAATATATTGTTCTTTCACCAGGAACTCTCCAAAGATTTTAAACTCCAGACATATAAAAAAATGAAACAAATAATGAACTGAATTCTCCAGAGAAACGGAAAGCAGAAGCTTCATAAGAAATTATAACAAGAATTCCCATATTCCCAGACTGTATGCACTAGAAAATAATCTCCCTTTATTGAATCTCTGGCTTTCTTGATAAATACATTATTTCTGTACCAGTGCTCTGAAATACAAGCTTTTAAAAAATTATATATAAAAAGCAACCCTCAATTTTCTCAACAGTTTAACAATGTAACAGAAAGGTCTTACCTTAGTGTCTCCAGTTTCTTTGTCCTTGTACAGAACACCCACAACACAGTCATCTTCCTCAAGTAACTGTAACACAGTCCCTTCAATGAACTTTGCACTGAAATGAAACAGAGGGGTTAAAACAGAAAAGGATTAATGATGCCAGCATTTCAAGGCACTAGACATAGATAGAAAACCAAATTTTCAACAGTGATGTCTCTCCCAACATGATTTAAATTTTATTTTGGAAAAAAAAAAAAAAAAAAAAAAAAGGTTCTTGAACCCTTTCTGAA
>JAYDZK010000113.1:140775132-140805712 GCA_034509185.1 Euphonia xanthogaster | reverse complement strand
TTTGTTTTGGAAAAAAAAAAAAAAAAAAAAAAAAAGGTTCTTGAACACTTTCTGAAGCCACATTAAATGTCAAAAAGTGTTGGTCATAAATTTCACCTTTGGTTTGATAACTGAATATTCTAAAGACCATACCGTTTATCATAAACATCCTGTCACTTAGGAGAGTCTCCAGCTGTGCCCCATGGCCCTGTGAGAGAGGCTGAGAGGAGTTTCACACCTAATAAGGGTTAGAAATCAGGGAGCTGCCTGAGTCATCCTTGCTAAAAGCTAGGAATCGCTAACAGTGCATGTGAGAACTAACTCAGAGGAGAATTAAAGAGCAGGATCAGCAGCACTTAAACCTTTAACATGAACACTAGATAGAATTATGTGCATGACTTTTCAGAGCAGTCCAAACTAACCTAACCTGTTTAGGACATAGATATCTAGTTTGTCACCTCAGGAATTTGGGAGAGAGTTCTGGTTTTTTTCTATTTATGCTTTTAAAGTTCTGCTAACATTTATGTTCGAGTGGAGCATCCCCTGCTTCTATGTCCCAACCAGAGCTATTTTGAGTTCAGGAATTAAATCTCTCTCTAAACTTATATTCTTTGATGGTCTGAGCTGTTAGACCTGATCACAGCACTTCAGACTTAGCAGCTTGAAATGGGACACTTTGAATCTCTTGCAAATATTCCACATTCAGATGGAATTCCACAACTTTAAGAACTGAGCTAAAGGTGCACATGAGAATACAACAGCTTGCTATTTTAGGCTCTTAAGAGGAATACAAGCATCTCAATTAATGTTTTATTTTCCCTGGCATCCAGCACAGACATTTCAGAGCAGCTCATACTGGCTTAATTTGACAGGAAACAGGCACTTTGGCTGTATCAAAATATGAATGGTTATGAGTAAGCACTCAACAGAAACCTCAACACCGAGGGACTGCAGCAGCATGCCAGGGATTCGGAGTCCTGCAGATCCTATCTGCTCTAAAGTAACTGAAATGACAGCTACAAAAGAAACTAAATGCTCACTTTTTGCCCTCATCCACTATAAGTGAGTTTATAATTCTATATATTTAGTTTATTATTATAAACCAATGATGCCCTACCGCTTTCTGCTGCAAAAATAACTTTACTTCTCTGAAATACATTCATATTGCCTAGTGCTCATAAAGAGGATATACTAATCAGTAATAATTATCTCCTATATCTTCAAAAGCTTTGTAATAAAACCCAAAATCTCCTGGCACTATTAAGAGTTCTTGATCTTTCACTGCACATAAACATGCAGTTTTCTATGCCACAAATTAAATGGCAAGCAAGCATACACAAAACAAACATTCAGGAGTGTGTGGAAAATTGGAAAGAATTTCATTCAAGTCACAAACATGATTTTTGCAAGTTTTTGTTTCAAAGACTGTGTACAGCTACTGGAGTTTTTCTCACAAGCTGAGCACTCAGATGCCCAAATGTCATTGAACTTAAAGCCTCAAGAAGGCTTTAGCTTTCAGAGCTAATGAATGCTGTCACCATTAATTTTAACTGTACTACAGAGCTGCTATCTTTAATGCCACTTTTAGTAATTCATATGATATAACAAATACAAAAGGAGAAAGCAATTTTCCAGCTCGGAATAAAGACGTTAGGTAAAAATATAATGCGGTATGTCCCTTGTAAAGGGACATATGGCATTAGGATATTCTATGGGGAAAAAAGACAATACAAAAAAAAATACCACACAGAAAGCAGCATCTAGAATCTATTATATTTCAATAGAAGTTTACTTCTCATCTCCTTTATAGAAGAAAGGAAACATTTAGGAGAAAACACTAATTTTTTCTTTTAATTATGAAAAGAAATTGTCTTTGAGATTCTGAAACACACAAATTATTAACTGGAAAGAGCTACTTCCATTTAGTGCTCCTTTTTAGTTACTTTGGCTTACTTCTTGTTGTCAAAGAAAGCAAAACAACATACAAATGTAAACGCTTGATTTCTATCATCACTGATAACATCAGTGGAAAAGTGACATGCTACTGCCCAGTGCAGGAGGGTTGGACTACCTGACCTTCAAAGGTCATCCCTTCTAACCCAAACCACTCTGTGATCTAACAAATAGTGCCAGATTTGCCACTCCTGCCTTGTCTAAAGAATTTCTGCACACTGCTCACCAAGAAGAGGTCACTACTTCTGGTAAAATGCCAAACCCAAGAATCAGCAGAAGAGAATCAACCCTTCACCTGTGAACTGTTCTCTCACACAGACGGGCAAATATCGTGCCTAATGTTTAAAGCCCATATTCCCTTAAAGATTAAGTTGTCCCAAAGTGTGATATATATATGATGTGTATGTAACTTAGGAATTTGTCTACAGAGAGCAGAATGAGTAACTCTAGCTGCTACGTTCTCTCACTCTTGTTCATCACAGCCCTCTGGGCTGGGAAATGGTTAAGGAATCTCATGGAAATGATGGGAACAATGCTTCTGAATCTCTGGATCCCAACTGTGCTGTTCACAGTGACTCACTTGGGCTCTGCCATAGCTGCCCTTCGGAGGCCCATGATAAACTGGCCGTGATGAAAAGATCTTCCACTGGCCACGTGTCCGTCTTCACATGTTGGATAAGGAATCTCAACCTCCAATTTGCTGTCTAGATCATGAATTATGTAACCATTTACTATTTGTGAATCAATACCTTCTACTGTATCTGCAAGATAAAAGCCACAGATGAGTTAAAACAAGTCTTAAAGCGAGCCTAATTATTTATTAAAGGCATTTCTTTACACGGGGTCCAAATTTCTTAAACAAAATACTCATGTTGAAAGAGGAGTATTTTCAAAATAGAAAACTGGAAATACACAAGTGATTTTATTCAAATGTTAAGTGCAGATAATGTTTTTCTTAATTTTTCCTGTAGGCATGCTTTTACTTAAATACATTGTTGAGTGTAGCAACTCTTGTGTTACAGATCTATTTACACTTTGAAATGTACCCACCTTCAAGACCCAAGTCTCGAAGAGCATTGAATCCTCCAGGCTGCAGCAATTCTCCAACTATCCTGTCAGGTTCTTTCAGATCCCTCTCTATCACAGTCACCTTCCTTCCATCTCTTGAAAGCACTGTGGCCAAGGAAGAACCAAGGACACCTGATCCCACAATGATAATTTCTGGATCATATTGGGGTGTCAGTGTTGTATTTGGAGTGGTCTCTGTCAGATACACATCTGAGAAGTTCACTTCTCTTCTACCCTTTAGAAAACAAAGCCAACAAAGTTACACGTGCCAATGGATATTTACCATAACAAGAGGCCTTCTTGTTAGGAGCCCTCTTGTCAAGAAGGCTGACTTCAGAGCAGCTCTACTTTGAGCCAGGGTACTGAGGGTGCATTGGTAGTTGGAGGGCATCCTGCAGTTTAGTTTTGTCCAAAATTGAATGTGTCATACTCTACAAGGCAACAAAAGCACAACAAGCAGAGAAAAGAAAAACTATCACTGCTGCAAATCAAGACCCTGGCTAAAATCTGCCCTGCTGATCCAAGACAAAGCACAAACAAAACTGTCAGAGACTGAAAGCTGCTATAAAAGGCAATAAGAAAAGGCTGTCCCATATTCTTGTCCTATAAAGTAAGACTGATACCTTCATGCCAGTGAACCACTCTAGCATGGTGGCCTTAGCACTTTTTAATGGAAAAGATATTAGATTTACTGGAAAATGTATTTCTCTGGAAAACACACTCCTTTTAAATTATACTTTTAAGTGAACCTACCTAACTAAGAATGAAAAAGTGTCAGCTGGCTGGGAAATGCTTTCAAGAAGTAGTCCTGAAATGAAAACTCATGTAACATCTAAAAGTATAAGCAAAAATCTACATTTAAAGATGTTAAGAATTGACATATATTGGACTGGACATCAGTTAATATAGAAACTGGTATCTTCAATCAGCTCTGTTACAGAACCTCCCCAACAGCACCTAATCACATACACTTCAAAGTGAAAAATAATTTTAAGGGCAACTCCATTGCAAATCTGCAAATCATTTCTCCAGCTGGTAGATGAGAGTTTAATTCAGTCTTTCACAAATGCCTCAGCACTGCAGTGCTGACATTGGTGAAATACGATTGCATCAGTGAAACACAATGACACCAGAATTTTTAGTGGCCTGGTGTCACGTTTATATCTACAATACAGCAGCAGAGTGCTAAACTATCTGAATTCAAGTAACACAAGAAATTGGTACAGGCAGACTTGAAGAGAAAAATAAAATAAAAACCAAAAATCTTTGACTTGCAGTCAAAACCAGTTTTATGTATTTCTGTGTGAGGGGTCAGCACTCATGTGAAATTGCCCAGAAGTACACAGGAAAGTAGCCAAATAGTGCTGACCACAGATGTACTGGATATCTATGGCCAGTTCATAGTCTTGGATGGCAGGACTCCAGCCAAGCTCCTGGCACAGCTCTCCACTTGTTCAACAGCAAGGCTTATGCAGGGCTCAAGCAAACAGACTGACTATCTGAGCAAGTCCCACACTATTGTAGAAGCAATAGGTCAGCAATCATTTCCCAGTAACTCTATCTGCAGTTGTATAAACAAATGTGTTTTATCTGTAAATTTTAGGAAGCTCATCAGAGAGTTACAGAATGGCAGAGGTTGGATAGGGTTTCTGGACATCATGGGGTCCAAAGCCCCCATTCAAGCAGGGTCAGAGCAGACTGGCCTGGGCCCTATTTTGGATACTTCCAAGGACGGAGACTCTTCCACCTCTCTGGGAACGTTGCAGTGCTTAGTCACCCTGACAGTAAATAGTGCCTCCTAATGCTCAGAGCCAACATGCTCTGTTTCAGTCTGTGCTCAGCACCTCTCATCCTGTCACCAGGCACTGATGGAAAAAGCCTTGGCGCAGCCTTCTTTGCACCCTCCCTTCAGTTACACACACCCTTCTGCTCTCCCGGCTGGACAGTCACTCAGCCTCTCCTCACAGGAGAGATTCTCCAGTCCTTCATCTCTACAACAGACTGGCAACTGAAAATATTTTTCTGCTACTACGATAATCTTTTACTCCAAATCTTTCTTAAAATATATTTGTTTTGATGCTAGAAAACCCCGTCTACCACTTAAATAAGTTTCACTTTTTCTTTTGCCATCCAAAACTGACACAAAGTATGACAAATCAAACATCCAGCACCTAAAGCCAAACCCTGTCCACCCCCTTCTTAGCTCTTTTCCCTCACCAGGGCAGAGGGTCAGTGGCCAGAGGGAAGAGCAGCAGGACCTTTCACCTCACGTGCCGCGTCTGAATCCAACTTACCTTTCTGGATTTGGGCTGTTCAACTTGTTGAGACGCCGGGGTGGATTTGGCCCAGAAGAAGCCAACCAGAGGCAAAGCTGAAAGCACATCAGAGAGCACCCCCAGGTGCGACTTCTGCTTCTGCTGCTGCCGCTGCCGGGGCCCCCTGAAGTGGTACCTGTACGAGAGCACCAAGCCGAGCGAGAAAAACACCAGCACGGAGAGCAGCACCTCCTTATTAGCGTAAGTCATGAGGTCTCCACACTTTTTATACACGTAAATGAAGGAGGCGATACCCAGAAAGGTCCACATCATGAGGGTCACTGATCTCGGTTCTTGCTCCAAAGCTTCGCCGCAGATGGATGCTGCCGAAAGTAGGGTTTCGTGGAAGGGATGATAAAATGTATCTATAGAAAAGCGGCGATTTCCTTTTCGCTGGAAGGTGGGGAAATTTCAATGGAAAAACAAGGAGCCCTAGAAGAGGAACAAGCCCCACCTCGCCAGGCTGCCACAGGAGCCTGGACAGAGGTTCCGAAACCGGAACAAACCAATGTATAAAACGTCTTCTCGGGAATCCCCTCCCGGACACGCGACGCCAGAGGAGCTGGAGATCGTCTCACCGCCCCCGAGTCACCCCTCCGCCATGCCCAGCCCCCCTCGGTGCCAGAACTCTCCTCCGCGGGCGGCGGCGATGCTGCCGAGCCCTCACGCCGGGGATGAGGCAGCGGCGCCGCGCGGGGCGGGGGGAGGACGGTGCACGCCCAGGGGGGCGCGGCTGATGCTCTGCTCTACCTGCCCGCACCAGGGCACCCCGCAGCCGCCTCACGGAGAGGAGATGTGGTGCCGCTGCCTCCCTCCTTGACCCGGTCCCGGCGCCCGGCGGCGCCTCGCGGCAGGAATGGGGCTGTGGGAGGGAACCAGGGGCAATAGGCGCGAATGGCGGGGGCGGCAGCGGGAGGGGCGGCCCCGCGGCCATGCTAATGAGTAACGGCCGCCGCCGCCCCGCGGGCACCGCGCGCCCGTGCCTCAGCGGCGCCGGCCAATCGGCGGCGCTATGCCGAGATGGCGCTATGGCCAGCGACCAATCGGAGCGCCGGGAGGGCGGGGCTTGCGCCCGCCGGGCGATGTGACGCGGAGGGCGGGGCGGGGTTGCTGTGGTGACGGGTGAGGGGCGGAGCCGCTGAGGGGCGCCGGTAGGCCGCGGGCAGGGGGTGGCCGCACCGCCGTGTCCCCTGCTCGGGGAACGCGAAAGAAAGCAACGCCCACCGGAGAAATCAGAGCATCATGGAAGGGTTTGGGTTGGAAGCGAAATTGGAAGGTTGGACAGCGACACCTTCCACTAGACCAGGTTGCTCAAAGCCTCATCCAGCCCAACCTTGAACACTTTCGGGAATTAGGCATCCAGAGCTTCTCTGGGCAGCCTGTTCTGGTGCTTCACTACTCTCACAGTCAAGAATTTCTTACTAATATCTAATCTAAATCTACTCCTCTTCAGTTTGAAGCCCTTCCTCCTTGTCCTGTCATTCCATGCCCTTGTGAAAGGTCCCTCTCTGGCTCTGTTGTAGCCCCTTACACACTGGGATGTGCTGTCAGGTCTCCACAGAGTCTTCTCCAAGCTGAACAGCCCCATGACTCCTGGCCTGTCTTCATAAGAGAGGTGCTGCATCTCCTCTGATCAACGCTGTGGCCCTGTCTGGGC
Source organism: Euphonia xanthogaster (assembly GCA_034509185.1). Taxonomy (NCBI): domain Eukaryota; kingdom Metazoa; phylum Chordata; class Aves; order Passeriformes; family Fringillidae; genus Euphonia; species Euphonia xanthogaster. The sequence goes on along the minus strand of JAYDZK010000113.1, from coordinate 140,798,740 downwards.
TCATTCGAATGGGTCCATGTGTGTTGTCTTGGGCTCCTCACAGCACTCCAGGCGAGCTCTCACCAGAGCAGAGCAGAGCAAAGGAGCAGAATCCCTTCCCTCATCCTGCTGGCCACTCGGCTTTTGGTGCAGCCCAGGATTAACCTGAGCTTCCTCTTTTAGCCTTGAACTCCTTGTTGCAGTGCAACAATATCAAACATGTCTGTCTATCACAGCATAACAATATTTAAGTGAGGAATCTGTGAAACACAGATAGGACTTCAGGGACTGATGAAATAAAACCAATCACACTCATATGGAGCTAAAGGAGGTGAGATCTTTCCAGTGGTAAAATGGAGTAGATTTTGAAGAGGGGAGAAACATCTGGTAGCTTTTCAGTAAAATGAGATTAAACCAGTTTGACACTTTTAAATAAATCCAGGTGAAACCGGAAGCCATTAAGAGGTGGGGCTTTGGTTCGTTCATCTGATCTGTCAGTTCAGGCTAAAAGTAAAGATCCTGTGAGCTAAAGAGATCAAACTCAGATTTTTCTACTTGGTAATAACCTGAGTCTCATCCAACAGTGATGGTTATTCCTTCAACAATGAAATGAATTCTGGTGCAGCAGTAGCATCTAATATCATAGACATCTATCTATCTATCTGTAAAAACATGTTCACAGCAGGAACTTTTCCCAGTTTGAACAAGGGTTATTACAGCTGTCAACAAGTTCTAAACCACTGGAGACTGAACTTAAATACATCTGCACTCGATTTCCTATGTTCAGTTTATAAATATTCCTTGTGCCTGATGAAAATGCCTTTTCCTTATGGTCCAATCTCCACAGATCGAGTTAAACCTGTGTTTAACCCTTCTGGGTATTTCATGCTAGAGACCAAACACAAGAAGAGCCATAGCCTTCAAGTCACTGGAACCAACACAAACCTTCTGAAGACCAAGAAATGTAAATTAATATGCATGAACTAACAATTGCTGAAAATTAATACCAGACTAATGCGAGTGCATAGTCAGAACTGTACCAAGGAGCAGAACAAGCTGAAGTGGCTAATAGAAAGAAGGATGGTAGACAAGGAAACAGATGGGAGCAGAATTCTGTGAATGAAGATACTGGAATGATGATTTTAAGACTAGAGTAGAATTTCTTTTTTTCCCTTTAGTGCCAACTACATTAAACCCTTCACCCCATGAGGATCCTGCTTGATGCAGCTGTAAGGTTATTTTGGCCACAACAGGTATGTGTAAGAACATGAAGGACACTGCAGAACATGAACTTTTTGTCTTGTCCAAGTCACCCTGTAGCCACTGTGCCTGAGGCAGAGCAGAGGGCAGCAGTCCATGGAAGGTATGGGAATGAGTAAGTGTGGGTGTTTCTCTGGCTGCAGGCTATAATTAAATCTTATTAGGTGATCAACGAAACTGCATTCTCCTTCCACCCCAAGAAATTGCCTTCTCTATATGAAATACTCATGCAAAGTTTCTTTCAAGATTATGTAATTTGTGAGTAATTTTTCTTGGTTCTTCTGTTTGGAGTGGTTAATGCTGGGAATTGAAGCAATTACAGAACTCTGACAGATGCATCTGTTCAAGGCTCAGATGCTATCAGAACATTTCTGTATTTCCAGCCAAGGCTTTGGAAATGGGTGGCTCCCTGCTCCTTCTTAATTTACTCTCAGTCTCCTTGCTGTGGTGAAGAGCTTGGCATATTTGCATTTCTTGAAAAGCAAGTTCAGTGTAAGAGCTACCTTTTTTTGCTTATGTTATTGTAACTAAGGTGGATAGCTAGATAGAGCTACTGATTTTATTATTGTTAAATGCCATGACCTTATTTTCCAGCTTTACAGTTTATGTGCACTCCTGAACATTTTTTTTTCTAGAATGAGGAACTTCTTTCTTCATTTGCATTACCCTATTAAAATGACTACTGTGAAATATATTTTAATTATTTAAATCTCACAGTGGCAAATATGAAAAGGCTGAAGCAGGAATTTCTAAAATTTTGACAACTTTACAACCAGGAAATAAAGGCTCCCAAGAAGAGGTTGGAGTTGAGCAGTCTTTTCTTTTAACCCTTCTCCAGATGCACCTACCCTCAGCAAAATGCTGTTTTCAGACTTGGACAATCAGCAATTGGCAGGGCAGTGGTATGATGTTGGAATAACCTGAAAGGGTTGGCTGAACTCCAGGGTATAAAAAATAAATCACTTGATGATTTATTTTTTATACCCTCTTGTGCAGAAGCAGGCATCATTCTGAGCCATCTTAAGCTGCAGAGCCATAAAACACATGTCCCTGGTTCCTGGTCACAACTGCCCCAGGAGCACAGTGTCAGTGACAACGTGTGCAGCATGAGACTGACCCTTGCTGTCCATGGATGTGCTGCCGGTGACAAAGAGCCTGGTCTCACTATGCATCCTTGTCATTAATTAATTAGTAATGGTCTTCTACCTGCACAGGTAGATAGATGGAGCAAGTCTGGTGTATAAACTGAAAGACAAAAGAAGAAGATCTATTTTTGTGTTTCACTCATCATCATGAGTGAAACACAAGAATAGCAGAACACAACAGCAGAACCTGGTGAATGCTTGGACAAGGCATGGTAGGGATCCTGAAGAACTAGAAGAATAATTACATAAAACTGCAGTTACTCAGAATCAGAGATGTTTCAAGCTCTGAAGCAAGAGGCCACTTATATAAAAAGCCATAATCATTATGTTTATATCACTGGGTGTGTGAAGGAATAAAGAACCCACTGTCCTTTATGTGGGCATTTTATTGAGAAGCTGGGTGGTTAAATTAATTTTTAAAAGAAGTAGGGTAGTGCAGCTGGATATTTTCAATACTGATCACAATGAACTCTGCAAATGTTTTCAGAATTATTTTAATGAATGTCAAAAAACCAGCTTAGTGTCTGAACAACAGCAAAAACATTATTGAATATATATGAAAAGCATGACCTGGAATTATATTAAGGAGTTAAAAATATTATGTAACACATCATGAAAGTTCATCCTGATGATATATTGTATTTTTAAAGTGTATCAAGGGATGTTTAGCAATATTTTCTCTCTATTCCAGCAGGAACATTGTGAAATAATTAGTCTGTTATTAATGCATAATTAGGGAATTAAAGCCACTAGCTATTATGTTCTTTGCAGTTAGATAGTACACAATATTTTAAAGGGTACCTATCTTGGGGCAAAGCTGTAATTCCTGGGGAATCCAGGCAGTAATTGAAAGTTGTTTGGGTTTGAGGGACACAGGCAACACACAGGCTATGGTGTAGCCAGTGGCGACATATCCTGTGGCAGCCCCAACAGCTACACTTATAAGCATTTGTCCCCTTCTTGGTTCTGTTTTCTGTGAAAGGCTGGAATTATGCTGTCCATTTTTATATAATTTTATCTCAGATTTCACATGGTGACTTTTACATATACTATCAATATGTTTACTTCTTTTTCTTACTCTATGGAGTCAGTGGGTGTTCAGCCAATGATATCCATAATCACAAGTCAGATGACTAGGACGGAAGGATGGAAAGGAGAGGCTAACTCATTATTTTAAAAATTACAATCCTCACACGAGTTTGTGACAGTGTTTTGTGGTTTTCTCTGATTTTGATTATATGTTTCGCAGACATTTCCTAATTGTTCCTTGCTGAAGACAGCAAAATGTTTTCACAAGGTACTACAATCTTCAGGCTTCTGGTGAGAAGATGGTGATGTAGGATTAGGGTTAATAGATAGAAGATCTATCTGCTAGATAGATCTTCAATCCTTAAGTTGAAGATAGATTAGGGTTAATAGATAGCAGATCTATCTGCTAGATAGATCTTCAACCCTTTTTTCTTTTCTCATGTTCTGGATCTACAGATCATGAGAAAAGAAAAAAGGGTTGAAGAACCAGAAGGCAGAGTTAGGGTGGAGAATCATTTCAGCATTGAGTGGCATTTTTAAGAAATATTTTCCTTTTGAGCAGTTACACAGCACTGAATAGAAACGCAGCCTCTGTACTGCTTTATTGCTACATGCAATCCAAACACATTCTCTTTATGGACCTCAGAGTCTGCTTCACTCCATTGTTTGCTGGGTAAGTTTGTTTCTACAGAGCTGGAGCTCAGCTTCACCCAGAAGACAATCACATCTTCAAGTTTAATATGCAGCAATGCTGAAGCAGCAGGTGCACAAGCTCTATGAACAGAAGAGCTGGGCGGATTTGTGAATTCCTATGAGGTGGAATTGCAAATTACACATTTACAGTAATCCATCTATGCTCTAGAAATTCAGAACAGGTGAGCTCTGGAGGGCAGATAGGAAGGACAAGCCAGAAAAGAAGGGAACAGGAGAGAGAGCTTAGAAAATACTAAAAAAAACCCCAAAACCCAAACTAACTTACAGGCATTAATCCACATCAACTCTGCTTTGAGTAACTTTATCCTGCTGCTGAGCAAACTTACTGGAGTACAAGTCTGATGAGGGAGCTGGGGGAGTTTAGCCTGAAAAAAAGGAGGCTCAGGGGAGACCTTATGGCTCTCTGCAACTCCATGAAAGGAGGTTTTTAACTAGATGGGGGTTGGTCTCTTCTCCCAACTAACAAGTTAAAGAATGAAAGGAAATGATCTCAAGGTATCCTAGGGGAGGTTTGGGTTTTTCTATTACTAAGAAAAAATTTCTTCATGGAAAGGGTTGTCAGGCTGGAACAGGCTGCCCAGGGAAGTGGTGTAGTTACCAAATGTGGAAGTATGTAAAAGAAGAGTAGATGCGGTACCTAGAGACATGGCTTAGTGGTGGACTTGGCAGTACTGTGTTAATGGGTGGTTTTGATGATCTTATAGGTATTTTCCAATATCAATGATTCTATTCTATAAATCTCAAGAAAATTAATTGCCACATACTAAATTCCACATGACTTCATAACAAAAAATACTGCTTGCTAATAAAAGCCCAAATAATTTGGTATCTAAGATAGGTGGAATTTATGGCTGAATATTATAGGTTGGAAATGTCAGTAAGAATGAGGACAGCCTGTAATTATAGACTGTAGAGAAGCACATTACAGCAAGATATCTGATCTACAAAACAAGGAGAGGATCCACAGAACTAGCAAATTCCATTAGCAGGGTTTTTGGTTGGTTGGTTTCTTGCTTGCTTTGTAAACTAAAGATTGTTTCTTTAGACTGCAGGAACATGTGATAAAGCCTTCTGAAAATACATCATTTCAAGACGCAGATAAGTTCTTCCACTCAGTTTTGTATATTTTCTCTGTCATCCATCTTCCCTGTTTCTTTTCAGTTTCTTCTGCATCTACTCTAATTTCTCATTAGGGGGTGCAATTGCTTCTTAATCTTCAAAAACTGGAAAAAGTACTCCTAAACAAAATGCACTTTTGGATTTACTTCTAAACTCCAAGCCTAATTTACTGGAACTTAACATCCCTTCTTTCATCTCCTTGAAGATACTGATCTCTACAGTGATTCACCCTGCCCAGATGAGGTGGTGAAACAAAGAAGCCACTTTGTTCAGGTAACTTTTATTTTCTAAGCAAAAACTCATAAGGCAGGATAAACACTACTGAAGAGCCGACCGCTAAACCCAAAGATTTTTAAAATGAAAATACATGACAAATATAGAGCTAGAACTAATAAGCTGCTGGGCTCACTGGCCATGGTAAGATGTCCTAAGGCTCTTTGCTTGTCAGAAGAGAACATGAGTGAGATGGGGAGAGGCTGACTTCTATTGCTCTGTGAAGCAGGGATGCCCTCAGTACCGCTGAGCTGCTCTCTTCTGATCTTGTGATTTTTTTGTCTTTCATATCAGAATTCTCCTCTAACCTTTATGCTCCTAAGTGTTAGAATTTCTACTGCTTCACTTACGCTACTTATTTGTCTTACCTGGTGAGGCTTTCATGTATTTTTCCCACCTTAATAATTTTCTCAATAAAAGTGACTGAAATTCACTCATTTATATGAAACTTGGCTTTGAATGAGGCAGTGGAACCCGTGGATAAAAGGCTGCTCTGCCTTCTCACATGCTGTTACTCCACCAGAGGGATATAACCTATACCTCAGATGAAGCTCAGTCTCTTTATTCAGGTTGCCAGAACCATGACTCAAGGCCACTTCACTCCTGCAATTATAGTCAGCTGCCCATTTCCACCCCTCATCTCTAGATGGTGACTGCTGAATGCCCTTCTCTAATTCTGCCCCAGCTCAAGCATCTTCCACATGTTTTTGTCAGAGCCAAGTCCATGTCCCATGGATTCTGCTTTCCCCAGCTTAGGACAGGTCCCTGGCTCCCAATTTTGTCCTTTTGTATATAAGATTGGGCTGGTTTTCAAGAATGCTGATAAGCAGAATCAGGCTTACTGATGGTCATTCCTGGCTTCCTTTCTTTCTCTGGGGAGCAGCTGGGTCCCTCACAAGTGATGTGCAGGACAGGCAATGGACATCCACCATACAGTCACTAAAGAATTCAGGTTTTGTAGAGCTGCTGCCTACTACAACCAGCCACAGGCACCCATCCTGATGGAAGGCCAAGAGGACTCACACTTAGGTTGGGTAATCTCCCTTCCCTGACTTAGTCACTAAGAGTGAGGGAAAAACATGGATGTTGGCAGGTACACAGCAAGGACTGGTGGGATAAGCGTAGTCTCCAAGAGAGCTGTATCCATGGTAGAGTGTGGTCACTCTTTAGATGCTCCAGAGCCCGCTGTCAAAATGTAGATGAATATTCCTACATGAAACCCTTGTAGGAATTGCTTTAACAGTATTTATGGCCTCCTATTGGACTCTGTACTTGTGTGTAATATCCACCTCTAGTGGGAAAAGAGCCCATGTCCCTTTCCTCCAGACCTGGAGCTTCAGCTACAATTACTGCATTTCCATTGCACCCTCTTGTAATAGATCTAAATTACAATAGCTGCCAGGTGCTCAAATCTCCAGGATGACAGCAGAAGTAACCAGCAATCATCTACTTTCAAAAGGAGAAAGGAGTGCATAATTAGTACAAATGCATTTCAGGGGAAATGTAAATGTCAAGAAACATATACACTGGATTTACCTGAAATTACACACATTTACCTGAAGTTACCTAAGTTTACTTAGCTAAAACTAATTTTCAAGAATGCTTGTTGCCTTCAGCTTTCATCAAGGCTGGAGAAGTTCATTCTTCATTGCTCAGAAATGTCAGGATCCTCAGGTTGAGCTTTTGATTCTTCAGGCAAACAGCTATCGCAGTGTCCTGATTACAGAAGTACTTCTCTACATAGCATTTAGCATTGAGAAAAAGAGAATGGAGCTGCATTGAAAATCAACATCTAAAACATCTAAAATTTTTTAAGACTTGCGCTTTAGACTTTTGTGTTTCAAGCTCTCAAGATTGAAAAAAATCCCACACAAAGTATCTAGGGCCAAAACGTAAGAAAAGGGGTTAAATGGGGATTTAAGTACTGCTCTGTATAGTACAGTCATTCATGAGCAGTGCTGGCCTAAGTGAGATCTGCAGTTTTGACTCAGTAACCCCCCCTGAAAAAAGAGATCTCTGGGGTTTTTACCTTTCCTATACAGGCATGGAAACAAATTCTATTGTTAGGTGCTGCTGTATTTCTTTCTAGAACCAGACTTTGTTTCCTATTATCTCAAAAGTTGAAGTAACTGATAGGATATTTTCAACATGTTATTATCTACTATTTTGTATGGAAACTATTTCAGTTATTTGAGAATCCTAAAAACAACCGAGGTCGGGCTAAGTAAAAAACACCCTGGAGCTGGGTGCCCATCTCCAGAGGGTCCCCAGAAGCGCTGCCATGTAAGGGAAACCTTACTGCAAAACCCTGTGCAGACCTACCCAGGCAGATCCTATTTTCAGAGCAGGCTTTGCTTGTGGCTGGTACCCCCCTCTTGTGGACTTTTGCTAAATTACACACCAGAACTCCTGTATTTTGTCTGTGAATCAGTCTCTCAGTCGCGCTTCTGCCCTGTCTCCTACTTTGCAATAGAAATGGACCAAAGCTACATGGGAGGATTTTGGTAGAGAAATTTAACTTATTTTAAACTTAATCATTGATTTCGGTATATTTGGACTTCTCAATCTGTGCCTTCAGCTTTTTCTGCTTTTTTAGTTTTATTTTAACTGGTTGATGCAGCATTAAAAAAAACCAAAACTTGAAGATACTTGAGGCTCAGCTCACACTTTACATATTTTTAGCATCACAGATCTTCAAAGCTCTCTTGGAACTTTAGTCAATACAAAATGAGAGACTGGTACGGAAAGCAGCACCTGTGAAATTCACTAAACGTGCATATCCATGAAAGTACTGTAGCAAGAGATAGTAAAGCAGTAATTTTTGGATGTATAAATGAGCACAGCAAGTAGGAAGAGTAAAATAATTTCACTGTGGTATATGGTATTGCTGCTGATGATGCCAGAATGGACTGTGGGAATTTGTATTCCCAAGGACAGAAATCAACCTTAATAATTGAAAAAAAATATGAGAAAAAGAGGTCTATACCTGATTTCTTAGACTTGAGAAAATGCATTTCACTACAACATTTAAAATATTGATTGTGTTGAATTTGTCAAATAAATGACTGAGAAGTGACTGGATTGTAGCAAAGAAACACCTCTGGAAAAAAAAATTCTGTGTGCCAATGGGTTTCTTACTCAAACAGCAGTGGCTCAAAAGCAATGGCTGCCAACAGATCCAGAGTCATTCAAATGAAGAATAAGGCCCAAATATTTAGTACTGAGTGTGATTAATGCCCGGAACTGATCTCTGATGAGATGATAGAGACATTTTTTGTCTGTAAATCAGGTGTCATCTATATATTGTAGTCAACCACAAGCTATGCTTTTGTTCAACACAAGTAATTGGGTTAAATACAGAGGTAACTGGTTGACATAAGATGGCTTATGTTACATGTGACAGTTTAAATTACTGTGTCCCCTTCTGGAACTCAGTTCTATGAATTTGTATTCTCTCATGGTTTCAAAACCATCTGTTTATCAGCTGGAAAATTGTGCTAGGAAAGTAGAGCTAATGAATGAAGTAGTTACCCTTGCACTCCTGAGATACCATGTGAGCATCTATAAAATGCTAAGAGAAGCTAATTAAATGAAGTATTAGGAAAACTCCCAAATAGAAAACCAAAGTACTTGACTGTAGCAGAGTCAACTGTAGATGTCAGATTTGATGGTAAAAGCAGACTAGCATATGAGTGTTACAACAGCCTGTTTGAAAATGCTAGCTGAAAACCTTAAAGCAGTATACAGCTTTGCCTTGCAAAGGGAAAAATTAGTTTGTTACTTCTTGATAGCTAATATCATGAAATTATGATGAATATGACTCTACTAGTGTAATGATTAGGAAAGGGGAGGGACTGCTTCCTCCATGAGCAAATACCTGAGCTGAGCTTGTAAAGAGAATTCCCAAAATTACAGTAACTCCAAGACAAAAAAAAAAAAAAAAAGGAAAAAAAAAAAAGCAAGTCTGAAGCAAATGCATCAGTGTGGTGGTGCATTCCACTTTCTCACCCACAGTCTCACTGTAATCTGAGAAACGTTCCTTAGGCCTTGACCTTGATGAGCAGCACCTGGACTCAGCTCCTCTTGAGTTTGTCAGAAACACTGAGTGCTCCCAGGAACTAGTGATGTCTAATGAGCTTCTGCTTTTTTAGTAAACAACATTGGAAATTTATTTTTCTTGCCTGAATAACAACCAAAGGGACACAATATATATATTCGTTATCAAACTTTCAAAGAAAGTTACTGTCGTGAATTGCAGCCAGGATGGAAAATTACTCTGACTAAAACCAACTCTCTCACAACCCTAATATAGAGCAGTCCAAAGTGAGACCCTTGGAGCTCTCCTGGACTGCAGCAGCTGCAAACAGCAAAATCCCTCTGAGTGGGGCCTCCAAGAGCCAGCAAACTCTGAAGTTTGCTAAACCTGAAGTTTGCTAAACTCAGAGGACAGCTGAATGATGTGGCTGATATCCCCACACCTTAAGGCTCAATCCTTCATCAGTTGAGAGGATGCAAAGGCAGACATGAGTAATTCACTGAATTCAAGGGGAACTTTTCACAGATATACATTGTACAGACTCCTTTATGTCTGTGTGCATGCAAGTGTGAATGTGCTATAGCAAATGTACTAGGAATGTTGCTCTCCTAGATTCTTAAGTACTCCAGATTTGTAAGCAAGCAAGGCCTGCAAGTAAGTTACTGTTGTGGTATTGTAAATTTTATAATGAATTTTTTATAAATTTTATATGAATCCTTTGTCAAGTTGTTTAACTTAAGTTATCGATTAAGTGCTGTTAAGTGCTGTTAAGTGCTGTTATGGTTAAGTGCTAAATGCTGTTAAGGTTAGGTGCTCTTAAGATTAAGTGCTGTTGGGCCCTTAGGCATTACCTGTTGGTCAAGTCCAGGCTCTGTTTAGTGAGGGAACAGGAAGGTCTTCTGTATTCCTTTTTATCCTTACCCTTCCCTATCCTTTTCTCACAACCCCACCCCTCCCTCAGCCTGTACATAGTTAGTTTTGTGTTTATTTCAGTTTGGATTGATTGATTGATTTTGGATTTTTGTTTGCTGTTTCTCTGTGTGCTTTAATCACCCAGTAGGTAATAGAGTGAAAATTTGCTAACAAATTTTGTCATGCTTTTGCTTTTATATTAAATCTGGTTTTGCCAATATTTCTCCTTTGAAGGTGATTCTGTGACCTTAAAACAGTTATTTGCAACACAGAGGGACAAAGAGGAGCCTAGAAAAGGAAGCCTCTTCTGTTTTATCATCTACAGCAACCTTTCCATCTGTTCTCTATTTCAACAGTCTGACAGGTGTGAAGAATCGTAAAATCATAAAATGGTTTGTAAAGGACTTTGAAAGATCATCTAGTCCAACATCTCATTGTGCACTGGGTCAGGTTGATCAAAGCCCCATCCAACCTGACTTTAAACACTTCCAGTGATGGAGCATCCTCTGGATAACTTGTTCCAGCATCTCGCTATCACTGTAAAATAACTTTTTCCTTATGTCTAATCTAAATTTGCCCTTTTTTAGTTTAAAACCCTTGCCTTTTGTCCTGTCACTACACTCCTAGTAAAAAGCCTATCTCCCTTTTTCATATGAGCCCCCTTTAATTATGGAAATGCTGCAATGAGATCTCCTCAGAGTCAATTTTCACAGCCTTTCTTCACAGCAGAGGTGCTCCAGCCCCCTGACCACCCTTACTGCCCTCCTCCTGACCTGTTCCAACAGTTTCGTGTCTTTCTTGTACTATCTTGTACATCCAGAGCTGTATGCAGCTGAAGGTGGGACCTCACCAGAGGAGGCAGAAAATCCCTCCTCTATCACAACCTGCAGGACACAGTTCCTTTGATACAGACCAGGATACTGTTGGCTTTCTGGGCTGCAAGTGCACGGTGCTGATTCATTCAGAATTTTTTGTCTACCAGCACCCCCAAGTGCTTCTCCATAGGGCTGCTCTCAATCCCTTCACTGCCAGCCTATGTTGATGTTGGGGATTGCCCCAACCCAGGTAAGGGACCTTGCTCTTAGCCTTGTTGAACTTCATGGGCCTACTTCTCAAGGAGCCAAAGTCAAGAAGGTCTTCAGACTCAGTTAGACCAGAGGATATATTCTATTTTTTGTTTTTAATGTCTTGTTATGCATGCCACCTCTATTTCTATTGGCCGGTGGGTGGGAGGGTTCAAGACTGAAAGCAAGCAATGTGTTGTTGGATAACAGTTTCTTCAGCCGAAGCTGAAGTGCTTCTGCTAAAAGAGATTATCAGTGACATGAGCCACATTCTTCACTATTTACCAGTCAGCCAGACAGAGGCATCAGGAGAGACTGAGAGATGAGCTCAGGGTGCTCTGACAGAAGAACCAGGTAGCAGGACTGGACAAATACCCTGCTTCTCAGGGAACTGGACACAGAATGCTCCCTGCTGCCCAAGAAGCTCTCCCTTTTCAGCCTACTGTATTGCTGACTGAACTTTCTCTATAGTCTTGGTTGTTCCTTGGTCTTGCCAGACCTAGATAAGCCTAAACACAGACCATGTTCTGGCATTTCAGGAATCTTGGTGTGTAATTACCTAATGGGCTGTAGCAATTCAAATATTCCAGGGAGATGTGGTCTGAGAAAAGAGTGCTGGGACTTAGTACTGAGAGTAACAAGGAAAAACATGTTCATTCGAACTGTGTCAAGTGAGATCTGTCCATTAACTTTCTCTGTGTGGGATGCCAGAAGGCATTCTTGTTATTTGGAGCTAGATCCAAAGAGAAGATCCCAGAGAAGTCCTGATTTCACATTCAAAACCATGCAAGGATTGTTATGACAAGTAGACCATGCAGGGAGCATTTGAATTAGTGGGCAGTTCTGCTGTGAAAGAAGTCATTAGCTAAGGTCGAAGTGGTCTGGGGCATATTCATGCTACTGTGATATAAAGAAAAATAATTGGCTACATGAATAAGGGTATTTTTGTCTCCTCTACATCCTGTTCCCAAATACAGTTGATGAGCTAAATGTTTAAAGATCAGCTAATACATTTAATAGAACTGATCTCACCCACAAAACTTCAGTTTCTCTGGCTTTTAGTACGTTTTTTTTCTCACAGATCAGACTGAACATTTTTCTCAAGTTTGTCTTGTCCAATGACATTTCTTGGCTAAAGATTCCTCTTCTCTGGCATCAGCAGAACTGTACTTAATGCTTAAACACAATGTGATGGCAGATTAAAGTTGATGGCAGATTCAGCCCACCCCATATATGTGCCTCACCCTTCCGTGGAATAAGTACTGTGATAAGGCAAGTTGTATTTAGGATCCATCCATTTTTGGATTTTTGACTTAAAGCACTCTGGCATTAGCTGTGCCTTAAGGGTTTGGTGGATAGCCAGAGTCAGAACAATTTCAGCCAACCAGATTTAATCTGTCACTGCATATGTGTCAAGGACCTAAAGGTGAATCTGCAGCTTCAGGAAAATTCTGTTTCAATCTGATTTATTGTCATCTATGAAAACATGGTATCACTCCTTTTTTTTCTGAAGTAAATTGATGTTTTATTTTGTTAGCTTCTCACTTTTTGAAATTTTCAATCTAAAATAAACCATACAAATATATATTTTCCTCAAAAAAACCCACAAAAACCTCTCATTATCTTACAAATGTCAAGTATTCCTATTTGTCAAGAATTCTGAAATTTTTTTTTCTAACATTTTCTTTTGCATTTCCAACTAGCTCTGTAGAAGTTTCCATAAGGTAAAGTCCTGCCTTTGCTGTAGCAGTACCAGACATGTTTGAGAGTTCTGGTCTATTTCAGACTTTCTGCTGATTTGCATTTATTTCTTTTCCAAACCTTTTCAGTTTCCTTACTTGTCTGCTGTGTCCAGATTTGTCTACTCTGAAGAACAGTTTGAGCAATTGTCCTTTTAGTCTTGTTTTATGCAGCAGAATCACACACATTGTTCTTCAGTGCTTGAGAAAAACTAGAAATGTAATGTGATGGTTTAGTTTACTTTGTGACTTACCCCAGAGCAAAATGCTCATGAAAAGTAAACTCTTCAAAGCCTTTCAAGGTTTATTGAAGATATTTGTATTTGAAGTACTATTGACTAGTGTTATCCTTCCCACTCAAGTAGATCATCAAACTGCAAGGCCTTGCAAGGATTTTTTTTTCTACTGGAATAAAAAATTGTTGATACAAGTTTGATATGCTCTTAGTATAATCTTGTTTATTTGCAAACAATGAACATATATCCCGTTTCTATGCAGGCAGAAGCAGCAAGCTCTGGTGGGATGTTTCACTGCCTGTAAAAGAGGGTATGCCTGGCTTCAGGGTCTGGTCCCAGGAGGACCAACTTTCAGATTCTCCTCAAGGTCACATCCATAAGTCTTTCCTCTGCCTTTCTGCTGCCATAGTCACAGCTTTCAGGCTACACCACAGCCTGTCTTTTTTCAACCACTTAAACCTTTCTGAATTTATCTTCCTTAGTTCTGGGTATGCACACTCCTGTGCATTTGAAAGCAGGTCTGAACTGAGGGGTCTATTGTGCTGATCTTCTCAGGGAGATAGTTGGGAATTTCTGATGCTTTAAATTCAAAACAGCCTAGCAAAAACACAATTTGAGCTTATCTTAGGAATTTTATAATCTCAAATTAATATTATTCAGAATTTTCCCTTTGTACCCACTGTGTTTTGATAAAACTTAAGTTGGAGAGGTCAAATTACCAAAATAATCATTGTACACTTTGGTAAACATAACAGAAAGGTCAAAAAATTCAGTCTCTGGCTCTTACATAAATCCAAAAGCTACCACTGGAAAGACAACCTTTTAATGGGACTTTTACTTGCTTTTCTGACTAGGAGAAAAAAAAAATAAAGCAAGTGTTACAACACTTCATGAGACAATAGAAGAGCTAGCAGATCCTAAAAATTTCATCACCAATGCATCAGACCCAAATAATGAAACATGCACAGTCAGTAAGGGTGTGGCTCAAAACAGAAAGCAAACATTAGGGAGAAAAATAAGAAGAAAATGTAAGAAGAAATCAGGCATCCACTAAGTTTCACATGATTAAGTAAGATTCCTGATTTTTTAAATTTGGAGGCTTTCTGTACAGGTTATAGGTAAAAATACAAGTTGTTCCACAAGAATCTTCATGATTTTTCCCCTAGCTGTCGAACTATCCCAGTCTCAGCTGCAAAAATAGCAACATTATCAGTGTGGAAATAGTAGAAGCCAAAATCCAATTTTAAAAGCTCCTGGAAGTATTGAGTACCTTTTCTTCCATCATAGCAGATGAGGTAGCCTTTTCTTGCTGTGAAGAGGCAACCTGAAAATTGTCTCAAGATGGCAGAGCCCTGCTGAACAAGGTCAGCTCCCACAAGAACTTCACTTGCCTTTGATTCTCACCCTCAACATGAGTCACATAAACAGCAGTGGGCAGAGCTGTAACAAGGTTGAATGCTTCCTGGATAAAATCCCTCAGTAATGACCCTTCCTAGGAGTGGGAATAAAGTAATACTTGCTTTACCAAATGTGATGGAGAGCAGTGTCAGTATGGGCCAGGAGGCAAGCAAGAAGTGCTGCACTTCCCTCCACGGGGGTGTTTGTGCCTGTGGAGCTGCCCAGGCAGCTCTCAGCACCACATCCCCACAGCCTGGCTCCTCTTCCTACCCCCAGCAGCCTGAGGCAGATGTCTCCTGTGAGCCACTTCTGCAGCAGTCCATCACTAAGCCAGAGGAGAGGAGATACACCATAAACAAATTGTCTGATAAGGCCTAGCTGCTACTTAGTACATTCATGGCTGTCTGAATCACTGTCTTTTTTTTTTTTTTTTTTTTTTTAAGAAAGTCTGAGGTTTCTTTTAGCAACACTTGGGAAACCTTCCCTTATGATGAGAATGAAAGCACTCATTTTAAATAGGGTTTCAGCATTTTCTCTTGGTTACTTTTAACACTGCCTGGCCAAAAGGACAGCTTGATGACTGCAAAAACCATTTTTCCCTGGATGAAACTGCAAAGAACCATCCTTAACTTTCTCTTTTATACCTAATTACATCTACCTCCTTTGCTCAAACATTTCCCATTTGGTGTTTTGTAAACACTGCAGTGTCCCTTCTAGGCACTTGGGAAGATAACTTTGAATTTGGCCCAGGTTTGTTAGGGGAATTGGACCAACCTACCTTCAGAGGTCCTTCTAAACTGAATTATCTATCACTTTAGATTTCTTAAATGCTGAAAAAAATCACTGTTGCATCAGTTTTCCTTCAGCAGTTATTATCTCACCAGGATGATTATCCTCTTGTTCTTAACCTTGCACTTGCTCATTGACACAAATTTTAGTCAACAAGGTTAACTTAGGAAAAATATGTCAGTGTTTTCTCTGCTAATCAGCAAATAAGATCACTATGACTTTCCCAGCTAATTAGGTTCCTTATGAATATTAATATGTATTAATAATTAATGTCAAACAGTTTTCTCACACTGAGACTTTCCTGCTTGTATTTTTGCAGAGCTTTTAAAGCACCATGAGAAAAACTCTCTGAGTTTTTCTGAGTGACAGAGGCAACAACACAGTTCCCACTCAATTTAATAGGCTTTTTATGATATTGTGAACAAAAACTGTAAGAAAAAGATGCTAAGGAGCTAAAAGGAGCAGGTCTTCTCTGCAGCTTAATGATAAGGGTTGCTTGAACAAAAAAGGGCTAAGGGGCAAGACAGAAGGGGAGGTTTTTACAGTTATCCATGAAAGATGATTATCTATTTACAAGATTTTATCCATGGGAGCTTTACTGTACTTCCTGCTTTCTAATCATTTCCATTTGGGATTCTGATTCTACAGTTACTGAGTTGTAATTGTCCTCTTAGGAAGAAAAGTAGGATGAAGGTCAACAGCCCTTTCAAAGGATAGCCAGGACTTGACTATTTATCTAAGTGCTCAAGGCAATTATCTGGCTGCCCAGGCAAGGCACCCATGATATGGGAAACCAAAGTTCAAGTGCCATTACTGGAGAAGGTGTTAGTCCAGAGCTCCCTCCTCTTTGCTATCACTTTATCCATCTGCTGCAGGATATTCTGGAACATTCTGCTTTGTATGACACACCTGAATATCCAGTAGGACAAAGAAAGCAAATAAGTATAGTACAATATGGTTGTTAGAGCATTCAAGAAGTGGATGCTTTACCAAGCTCTTCCTGGTATTTAATCATTTTGTGGAATATGCAGTTTAAAACTTCTGCCCTGAACAGCTGGGTGACTATAGCACTCACCTAGCCAATTCCAATGTTCTGAGATAAAAACTGGAGGTGTTTTAGGTCTAGGTGGATGCTTCACTTCTGAGCTATTATGGATGAAAAGCAGATGCCTCCAGCCATGACTGTACAGACTTACATATCAGCATACACATTGTATCAAATCTGCAGATTAAATAGGAGGGGAAAAAAATTGCCCCCTGAATCTGGGGTTTCTGTCTAAATTCAAACTATCTGGATCCTGTAAAGATATAGATGTTAGTATTGTCAGGTTATGGTAATATCTAAGTAACTCTCATGAATTTTCTCTTTTAAAGAAGAAGTTATTACACCTAATAGCACCTATATTTTGCTCAAAACCACCTAAAATTACATAGAATCACTTGAATCCTAGTTTTGTAACTTCATTCAGTAATGCTTTAAAAATTTACAAATTTGAATACTAATAAACATAGAGTACTCAGCAGTCCCTCTCAAAAGAGAAACTAGGAACCTCAGTGAAGAATTCATAAGTTCAGAAATACACAAAGGTAATTTTTGCACAACTCTGAAGTGTTGAATTTTTCTGAGAAAAGCCATGAACTAATATAGTTGAAGGATCCTTCTGAGTCTTTCTGCCAAGCAACTTATTTCCTTTCACTTGTTAAAAACTAAGACATTCACTGTGTGAAAAGCTCTAGTCTGATCTGCACTACCTTGCACAGCTATGTCGAATCTGGGACCTAGAAGTACAACATTCTCAGTCAGATAATACATCTGCCTCTGATACCACATATCAACTTTGCAGCTCCACAGTCATACCGTACCATTACTAAACTCCTTTTTTACTGCCTTGCAATTCTATTAAAAAAAAACCAAAACAAACCAAACTTGTAAAAACACATATTAATTTTCCAAGAAACCTTAAGGTATGTCAAGAACCATTAAAGACATTCCTTGGCTTGAAGATTTGGTACAGCATACAAACATAGAGAGCAGAAAGAAGAGAGTGAAAACAAGAAAATCATCCCGTTAGCCAATTAGGATAACATTGATAATTTACCCATTCCTACATATTTGTTATTCAAAAATGTGAATTCTTGGGAAGTTTTGAGTGTAGCACAGTGATGTCTGGTGCATAGCTCTGGGAATAATATTGTAAGCATACCTTCTGCCAAATGGTATCAGCAGCAAGAGGGAGCTAAATTTAAATATCAAAGACATTTAAATTGACACACACACTGGCTTCTGGCCAGAGACCTAATGAAAGCTGTGTTGTTGGGTTTGTTTTTTAATGAGTTCCTTTTTTGGATCTCAGGGAGCTTGGTAGCAAGCTGTCTTGTCAGGATGTAGCACTAGGGAGGCAGTGAGATGTGAAACCGATGTGTGGAAGATCAACAGTAGATAAGTATTTTAAAGGTACCTGGATAGAGGTAATAATTACATACACATCAGCAGGAGAGGTCACCCAAGGACAGAGGACTGAGGATGGGGGGGAAGTAACACCTTTCGAGAAGGCTACACCGTGAGGCAGGAGGAAAAGCTTTGGGGAAAGACACTTGAGGGAAAGTCTAGACTGAAACAAAATGAGCATAGAACAGTCCTTATGCCCAATGCTTCAAGGTATCAGAGGACAGACATTTAATAGTGGTGTCAAGGGCAACAAATACATCAGAGAGGCTGAGGATCATCCAAGATGTGCAGGCTTGAACCTTGGTTAGGAAGTAGACTTTCAGTGATTGTACACAGAGGATGTCTATGAAGAGGATCCGTCAGGAGCAGACTGAAACTGGTCTAAGACTCAAATCACAGCTATTTCCTTATTGCCACCTCAGTCACTTTGTTCATCTGCTTTGTTTTTTGTAACAGTTGTAAACATCAAGAGCTGTAGAACCAAGCTCTAGTCATGTGGACAGCACCAAAGGTCAGAAGAGATGCATAATGGGCCAGGAAGATTTTGTTTCCCAGGAAAAAATAAATCAACAGGGTAACTGAAGGATTAATGCACTGAACAGGGGAATGTGGAAGAAATAGCACAGTCAGCAAAACGAGAATGGAAATAACAAAAGCTGTTGATTATCATATTACATTGTGGCTAGTGGGTCAATTAACATTTGCTACCTTTGCTGTGTTGATTTATGAAACCTGCAACTAGTACAGAAAGTTGCACATTAATTTAAAAGAAATCAAGAAACACAGATAATATTGTTTATTGCTAAAATCAAAGCAGTCACTTAGTAGCTTATCTTGATAAGGCCTTGCTGAAATGGGATGGCATCTTCTCCACAGACATTGAGCCGAAGAAACCTCTCCGGAACCACTTCCTTAACCATACCTTCTCCTGCCTTATTTTATTTAGTTTGCATATCATTTTCTAAGCACTTCTTAATTGATTAACATATTTTTAAGTACATTAGGATATAGCTAATACTGGCTATGCAAATTTGGTAAATTAAAGTACAACCCACAGCTCATCTGCAATACATTGAATTTGCATTGTGTTTTTCAAGCCTGCCTTCCCTGCTTGCACTCTGCAAAGTTAAACTCAGCAGTAGGGAAGGACAGAGGGTGAAAAGATTTCCAAGGACTCCTCACATATCTTCTAATAGGGTGCAGCAGATCTTATTTCCCAGTCTCTCCTTCCTTGGGGCCAGCATCACAAGAAACACCAGCAAGTATCAAACTGCACAGGCGGGAATGGTCAGACAAGGGCCTCTACCAATGTTGCTTCTGAGAGACCTTGGAGTTTCACCTGGCTTAATTCTCAGTACTCTCTGCTGCAAAATGGGTATAATTATACTCATCTGCCATGCAAAACTGCAATGCTTTCATTAGCTAAGATCTGCTAAGCATCTGAAAGAAACTTCGCTCACATAAAATGATTAAAGGAGAAGACAAAGGCAGTAAAAGTTCTCAACTGGTCTCTTCAGAACGAGAAGCTATGATCAGAATAAATTGGTGATATTTGTTTAAAAAGGCATTGGTGGTATGAAATACTGACACCCCATCTTCTCCTTATGCCTTGCAGGAGCTTGTGCAGAGCATTCAGGATGCAGGGATGGGCCAGCAGGTGGCTGTAGATGGCAGCGGCTGTCTGGAATGGGGCAGGTCCCAGGATGCCAGAGGAGGCGCGGAGCAGGCTCGCCGGAGTGATTTATACCAGGTACCTTTACAAGCAGTCTTTGGGCAGAGTCCGGTCCTTAGTTATTCATGCCCCAAATAGGCTCGGCCAAAATCAATTTCTCCTGTTCCCAGTGTTTTGAAGTCAAACCACTCACACCAGGGAATCTGTACTTCAGAAGTGCCTACTACTGAATAAATGGTTACTTTGCACTATGTCAAAGGTAGTGGCAAATCATAAATGTTTATCAAACTGTTTCCCAACTCGACAAGCCAGTCTATTGTAAACTCATCTGAACACGTTCACTGACACCACTCCTTGACACTCTAATTTTGTCAGGCTCTTTATCAGAAATTTGGATCCTGCTGTCTATCAAACACACTCATCTCATTATGGCAAGTGGGACTTTAAGGAGAAGGAAAGTGGCTTGCAAAATGTTCTCTCTAATTTCACCAAGAGGGTGTCAAAAGGCAAGAATCTTTCAGATTTTCTTTAGAAAGAGATCAGGAAAGATTTTGTATTGGTCTTCCTGCTAGACTTCCATGTTCTGGGATTTCAAAACACCGTAGTGCTTTTTGGGAGGTCTGTCTGTCAGAACATTCCCATGTCAAAGGATGAAGAAATCACCAGGGCCAGTGGAGGCATCAGAGAAGGGAACAGTCTGCACAAAACCAAGCGCTAAACCAAGAGAATAAAGAATTACACAAGCATTGCACAAGGGAGGCTTCACTGCAAGTGTTGCCTCTGGCTTGCATTCCTTTTAAGCTGTTATAAAACTTTAAATATAATTAATAAATAACCAGGCCTCTCAAGCAGAGCTGAGTCCAAAGCTCTGCCCCCTGCATGAACCGCGGTTGTTATTTCAGGTCTGGATATGAAAGTCCAGCGTATCTCGGCTCCAGCTGCGGGAGCCTGCTGGGCTCCGCCGGACTGGCCCGGCTGCATTGCTGCTGCCAAGGAAACAAACCCCGGCGGCTCCAGAAGGTGCGGCAGGCTAAATCACAGCCCTCATTCCAGGGCAGGATGGAGGTAGCTCCTTCAAAGTGCCCTTCGGATGAAGGGCGAAGAAGGTTATCTCTTCCCTGACATCGGGGGATTTCCTGATCCTCCTCCTCTCCCCTTCCCTTCCCTTGCAGCATCAGCAGCGGCCTGAGTCACCCCCGTCTCAGGGCTGGGAGCCCAGGACTGCCTTTGCAGCCTTCATTTCGGCGCCCCTTCAGGAAGGAGGGGCAGGGTGGCAGGAAAGACGAGGGAGTCACTGGTTTGAAGAAACCTCTGCCTTTTAGCTGTCTGACGGGAAGGAATCTTCACTTCTTCCACCGTGCCCTCAAGGCGATTCTCTAAGGGAAAATTCTTTGACGATAGTCCGCCCCTTCTTCCTTTTGTTTATCAGCCTTTGTAAAGGTAATGATTAGCTCTGGAATTAAATCCTCAGATTCTTTGAGTATCTAAAGACGAGTTTTTAGACCCATGTTACACTTTGTAATTTTTATCCACTCACAGTAATTTCAAAACTTTTAGAAATCTGTTCTCTGAGACACTGGTTGCAATTAATGTATTATTAGCACCTGTATCTGCGTTCCTTTGTGCCACAGCCACTGCTGTGAAACATTAATATCAAATTTAAGAATTACTTTTCTAATATAACAGGAGGTTTATTGGGAGTGGATGGGCTAAAGAGGTGAAAGAATATGACCAAAGACACACAAGAGTCAATATAGACTACTGCAAATTAGAAATACTAATAATTACACTTCATTGATTTCAGCTGGGATTTTATTGGAGTTTTCATGTTCCTAAAAATCTGATCACTTTCATCAGGCTATAAAAAAAGAGTGCAGCTTCTGACAGCTTTGAAAACATTAGCTGTGGTTGCTGGTCTGGGACAACAGTGACTCGATTTCTAGAGCTGAGAAAATCTCTGTGGATGTCAAATACCACACAGAAGGCTTAAAAATGAATGCTATAATCTTGTGCTTTCTATTGTAGTATTTTTCCTAGTAGGTGCAAATTCAATGCATGAAACAAAATAAATACTGAGTACCAAATGCTCAGCAGCCAGATGCTTGTAGGTAGAGATTAAGAACAGGAATATTTCTGCAGCTTTATAAAATGTTCAGCTACTATGAAGCAATAATTAATATCAGGTCTTGTTTAGACTTTTAAATTAATGATGCATGACAAATTGCAGCTCAAAATTGACCTAAGGAGGGCATTAAAATTCACCATAAAATATTTTCCAGGGTTGTCAGAGAAGATAAAGCCCAGAGTACATTAGATGGCTAATTTGGCCCCTGGTTGATGATCCATGATTTCAAGACAAACTCTTGTTTCAATATATTCTTATGATAAATCAATTTAATATTTTACCATGTGTAAAATGGTGAAAGGCACCTTATAATCTGCTAAGGACCTATCACAAACTCTGGCTTTGAATTTGGACACATGAGTATACTAAAAGAATCAAGGAATATTCAGATTTTATCTAAGAGTAAAATACAGTAAAAGTTAAGAATATTAAAGTAAAGAAGAGCTGGGATTAACAAGCAGGTTTTATGCCAAGGATGGCTGCGTATTCAAGTAATGCATTAACACACCATGGAACAATAGTCTTGTTGGTTGCTGCAGATTTCCCTTGCTTTCAAGTGTCATTCTTGACTCATATCTTGGGACATCCAAGAAGAACTGAGACAGAGGTTGGAAAAGGGACGAAGAGAGGATGCTTGTTTAGGAGCTTCATGTACTTACAGACCGATTTTTAAAGTATTGTTTTATCAAAAATAGAGCACTTAAAAAAATCTGCTGTGTAGATATATCCTATGGATGACATGAAATTGCCTTCTCTGCTATTGTCTCTATTTAATAAGCAGCTCTGTGAAGTTTGGATGACCCCAGGTTTTGTAACACCCTTGATAATCCCTATTGTGTTATTGTGCCCAGGAAACATGAAAAAACTAATGGAGGGAGGGAGGGAGGGAGGGAGGGAGGGAGGAAGGGAGGAAGGAAGGAAGGAAGGAAGGAAGGAAGGAAGGAAGGAAGGAAGTGGCGGAAGGAAGGACACAATGTACTTCAGGGGAGACAGGAAATGGTTGACCCCTTCTTCATGTGTCTTAGCAAATCCTTGCTGTCCTGCCGTGAGAGCACCTAAGCTACAAGACAAGCTGGATGATCTCTGGGAGATTTCTCCTAGCCATGTTTCCAAAAGTGGCAGGAGTCATAGGAGGAAAAGGATGTTATAGGTGTTCACTGAGGACAACAGTGGGATCAGGACCTTCAGGCAATGTGGGTGGGTGGTGACCTGACTGTGGAGCTTGACTGGTGCTTCTGAGTAGTCCTAAAAGCAGAATTGTAGGTTGCTGGAAAAATTTATGAGGTAAAGTTTATACCTCTACAGACATCGTGTAGTGCTAAGTGAAATTTTTGAGATTTGCATATTTTAAAGTGAATACCTAAACACCACCAAAGCCTAACCTCAATCATTCATGGCCCTTCACAGATCCAACCCAGTGGGCTCAGAGAGATATAGAGGAAAGATCATAAACCAAGTAAACTTCAACATCTGTAATAAACAGATATTGTGTATGTAGAAGTATTCAAGAAACTCAATCTTTCCAATTCCGGATCAGTTCCCTCACATCATCACAACTGATTTTATTGTAGCCTACAAAAGGCAGGTGACTGACTGTCCTAGGTTGACTGTATGATGCTTTTATCCCCAATCGTCTTGTTCTGTTTATGCTGAATAATAAGTTTTGCGC
>JAYDZK010000113.1:140732129-140775032 GCA_034509185.1 Euphonia xanthogaster | reverse complement strand
TGTTGTTTAATATTGTTTAAGTTTGATTGTTTAATAAACAGTTTTTTTCCACTTTTCTCCAAGGAGGTATTTTCTCCTGGACCGGTTGGGGAGAGGACCCGATTGAATCTGCTTTCCTAGAGGAGCCCTTTGGGGGGTGGTTCTCTCCCAAATTTGCCCCGAACCAAGACAATTAGCTAGGAAGTACATTGTAATGAATGTGCATGATTATGATGGATAAATACCTAGTCATGAAGCCTTGTCACACCCATTAGATTGAAGGAGACAGCCTTGTAATATGTCCACCACTGATAAAGAATGCCAGTTTCATAATGCTTTCTACTATGATTGGAAGTTTATTTTCCAGCCCCTTTCAGTATCAGCTCTGTACAGGACACCTCATCATACTGAAGGCAGGGCAATGGCGGGTTACAAAGACGTCTCAGAAGCTAGAGGGTGTGGAACAGGAAGAGCAGCTGGTGAAGCAGCACTTTACCAGCACAGTCTAAGAAACAACTTATCTGCACCTCCAGGCCACTCTGAACATAACTCCACCACTTTAAAAAGGAAATTACAGAGAGAAAGGAGAACACCACAGATGCTTCTCCCTTTATTCAAATAAAGCTACGGAACTCCTCTGTCTCCATTTTGGACATAAACCTCTGACATCATGGATTAGTTTTCCTGATAAAAGCAAAACAGCATAGGAAAGACACCACATAGCCAAAACCACATTAATACACATTTCTAGTAGAAACTGTATTCAATAATCACCTAACAATCAGTAAATATAATGACAATAGTAGCAACAAAATGGTGCTGTCCCTCTCCCCTCCAGCCCTTCACCTCTGGAAAACAGTGTCATTCCAATGGAGATAGAAAAGAAAAAGAGGAAATTACCGTAATGAAGATAAAAGAGGCTAAATTAAACTAGAAGTCCAACTACATGTACTTTTCATGAAGGTATATGCTTTGAGGATGTTCTTGTCCAGAACATTTCATAGATTTCTTCAAAGCTTCTGATTTTAATTCGGCTGTTATCATTTCTTTTTGAATATTAATGCTTACATAATTAGTCTTCTAAACAAAATATTGCAAAATTAAAAAGGAAATTTGAAAGCCTCAGAGTTTAGCATTGGTATAAATGCTTTTCAAAATTAAAGGGGTAGTTGTTTGAAAGCACTTCTCTATTTTTGTTCCTTGATAAAGGGAAAAAATACTGAAAAAACAGTTTAATCCACTACTTGATGCCTTGCTTTGCCTCCTTTCCATTCCAGGCTGCAAGAAATTTGGATTTCTTCTGTTTGGGCAGAAAAGAGAGACAGCAAATACCTATGATGGCCACAGGTATAAAATTAATAATGTATAATAGACTATGCATGACCTGGATGATGGCACTAGTAGGTCCCTAAGATAACACTCCAGAACCAACATGCCAAAACTGAACAAACAGCTGCAAGTGGCAACCAAGTGGGAAAACAGCCCAGTCAGACTGACGAACAGATCACTGTCACTATGACATGAAAAATCATTTTTCTCTCTAAAGAAACTCCTTCTATTAAAGCACAAGCATTTATGAATGCACATTACAAAATATTGGGGTTTTATGCCTCAGCTTGTGGGCAAGTCAATCTCAGGTTTATTTTGAAATTTCCTACAATATAAAAAGTAAAAAGTTGTAGATGCTCCCTTCCAACACCACAAAAGAATAGAAAGTTTTGATTAGTCCCTACCAACACATTATATTTAATTCAAAGTAATATCCTAAAAGGTGTTTGCCTGTGGTTCTGGTTGGTGTTGCTGCTGTTGTTGGTTGTTTTTCTTGTTACACATAAATATACAATACAGAACTGTTATTCCTTTCCCCTTACCTTTGCCTGAAAACCCTGTAACTTCAAAGTTGTAATAGTTTGGAGAGAAGGGTTTCCATTCCAAGGGAGGTTCTCACCTTCCTTAGCAGACACCTGTCCTTTAAACTAGACAACAAAATAGCCCACAGCTAAAAACAGACTTCCTTCTCCCACAGAAAAACAAACAAACAAACAAAAACAAAAAACCCTCCAAAAAAAACCCCAAAAAAACCAAACCAAACCAAACCAAACCAAACCAACAAAAAAAAAAAAAAACAACAAAAAACACCCAAAAACCCCCAAACAAAACCACCCGCTAATGCTTCAGGAAAATTAATTAATTAAAAGCAATAACTCCATTAGTTTAATGAACCAGAAAGATAAGAGAATACAAATATTATATGCATTAGACCTTCTTGATTATAAAGACATATTATTGATAAAGCTACTAAACAAACAGTAAGGAGTACAGAAATTTTTGAGCAAGAGCAATTCTACTGAAGCAGACAGGCAGAGAATAGAATATGACATCTCAAACATATTTTAACTCCAGACCTTGGCATCACCACAGGAGCTCTCTGAAGCATACGTGCCTAGCTACAATTCGTGTGTAACTGTGATGTACTTAAACATTTTTCATCACATATTTGAGCGAGCTCTGAATTCCTTCGTTTGCACATCCTTCTTGTGGTAGGGTGCTGTGGTATTTGCAGGCAACCCCGACAAGGGAAGAGATGAGAATCTTGACTCCATGTTTCAGAAGGCTGATTGCTATGTTATGTTATGTTATATGAAAATTATATACTAAAACTGTACTAAAGAAAGAGAAAGGAGACAACAGGAGGCTAGAAAAGAATGAATAATAAAATCTTGTGACTGCTCACAGCCTTGACACAGCTGGCTGTCTTTGGTCATCAAGTAAAAACAATTCACATGCTGGGTAAACAATTCTCCAAATCACATTCCAAAGGAACAAAACATGGAGAAGCTGAAGCTTCCCAGCTTCTCAGGAGAAAAGATCCTAGTGAAAGGATTTTTCAGAAAATATGTCTGTGACATAGAACAACAAACAAATGTGTCAAAAAAGAACCAAAACATTCCAGGCTCAGTTAGAACAAAGCAGCTGTGACAATGATTTGTCTATAATAGTTGTTTTTGAGAGACCCAGAAATTAAGTAGTTTTCTTAAGTTTACATGGAAGAAAAACTCATTATACACCTCCTGCTTCAATACAGAGCAATGACACACACAATCCTTG
This sequence comes from Euphonia xanthogaster, assembly GCA_034509185.1. NCBI lineage: Eukaryota > Metazoa > Chordata > Aves > Passeriformes > Fringillidae > Euphonia > Euphonia xanthogaster. The sequence continues at coordinate 140,771,945 of JAYDZK010000113.1, read as the reverse complement.
TAAAAGTTAATTCAACACTGAGCAAAATCAAAGTCCAGTAGTATAATTAGTCTCTTTCACTGTACTGTTTCTCTGCTTGACAGAACAATTTACTTTATAGACAGGTAAGCTTCTGTTGCCTCAGAAGATACCATAGGTCTTTAAGTAAGTATGTGCAGAAAGAACTCTGCTTCTTAATAAAAAGGCTGCTGTGTGCCAGCAGAGAACACAGCAGGCACTGGCCCTTGACAATGCTTTGTCCAGAGCAGAGCAATGCCACACATGTCTGTTGTGCTACCTGGAAGCTTTCTAGGCAATCTCCTTTATAGTTCTTCCTAAATGGACATTTATTAGAGAAAAATCTGCAGCAGTTAGACACAGCAATGGTAATACAGAATAATATATAAAGACATATACTTTGTAATTGTTCTGGATAGTTTCAGTGATCAATTTCTTAAGCAGGGAAAGGCTGCCAGTAACTATGTACCGTACTGCATAACTATTAGAGTTGCCAAAGAGAAATGTTTCTTTCATCTACACTGGAGTCAGTATGTGAGGCAAGATGAATCACTATTACCAAAGAAATTTATGATAATGGAAATAACAGATACTGACATTCAATTTTAACCCAAATTTAAGTGATACATATAAAAAGACAGAATATAATTATTTTATGACATAATGCCTCAATTCAAAAGAAAATTATTTCCTTTCATTCTCTCTTACTCTATATTCCCCTGTGTAATTTCAAACAGATTCCTTAATATCATGCTGCTTCTGCTTGAAGAAAGTGAATCACAGCAAAGTAATCTCATAGCAGATTTGGTCTTATGTTATTGGTGAACCACCTTAAAATTTGAAAAGTTAATTCATACTCTGCTACTGTGTCAGAGTCCAGTTCTGTGATATGGTAGTTTTGATGGCACTTGCTGCTGCATGCAAATGCTTACCCAGCATGAACAGCATGTGGTTAACATAATCAACTGAATCACTAAATTGATTTACTGAAATTATTTTCATTCCTTCCTCTCTTTGCCATAGAGCAGTTTTCTAGACTATATATTTCCAGCTAGAACTTTGTTACACAGTCCTTGCTTGTTCAGGGATCTTTTAATCAGCAATAGTAGACATGTATACACCTAGTGGAAAAAGCCCAATACACTTGTTTTTCTATAACAATTTCATTTATTCTTCTTGCCTACATAATATTCCTCTAGCAGCTAGCATGAGCATGGGAACAAATATAGCATGAGTGTAGAAATTCCTCATGTTGACAAAAAAGGTAAATAATGTTTATGGTTTAATTAGATGCTGCTTTTTTTATTTGAGCACTTCTGCCTTGGAAAGTCTTCTTTCCAAGGGGATGCTGGGGATTTCCTGTTACAGAGGCAAATCTCTACATGGCTCAAAGCCAGAAAAGAGAGCTGTACTACAGCTGTAGAGCCAGAGAGCTGTACTACAGCTGTAGAGCCAGAAGAGATTGCTGTAGTACTTACAGCTTTCTGATAGGTCAAGCAGGAAAGACAGAGCTGGAATATGATAAGCTTTTCTGTTTTTTAAGTTAGTATGCACAATTCAAGTGCATGCTCAATATTATGCCAATCTGGAAAGACTAAATAAAGCAACCTCTCAGAAGTCTTCAGGTTTTGTCTATTAGAAACATAAAGGAAAAATTTTGCTATGCGTCATTCTGTGAAATACAAACTCAGATGATCATTTTGGTATTGTTAAGAAAAAAATTTGTCTTTCATTTGCTCCTTATTTTAGAAAAGGAAAGTTTGGCAGCTAGTCCCTATTAATTGTTAACTCAATGCTGGAAGCAAGGCTGGATCAGTGCTAATGTCATAAAGAGCAGCCCAGTAACTATTTCCCATTGAATCCAGCATAAATCTTAGCATCAAAAAGGAGTAGCTTCTATAGAAGCCAAATCATAACACCAGCTTTTGGCCAGTTAACAAGGTACACATCCTGGGGGCTGTGCTGCTTGAGGGCTTGCCCTGAACAACGCTAAGGCACCGATCTGCTGACAAAAACAGAAGTCACTTATTTTGTTCACTGCATTTTCAGTCATAACCAATACTGCTCTATATATTCCCAGTTAGATCTGAAAAAACACCCCTAACTCTCCTCCCTCCCCTCCAACCCTATCACCAGATTTCATTTACAGAGACAGACTTACTTGGGGTTTAGAACAAATGCCAAGCTCTTGGTCCTATTATTCAATTCCAGTAAGGTTGATTATATTCAGCTGAAAATCTGATGCCAGCACTACTTCAGTGGAGAACTGCAAGTAGGCAGAAGGTACTCAGGACAATGACCTGGCTAAGGCTTACAGTATTTCCATGGGCAAAGGGCTGCAGTGAAACGGAATAAAAACCTGAATTTGTGCAGAAGATATTTTTTGGGGGGGATAGTCTTTTCCCTGTCACAGGGTTATTTGAAATGCTTAAGTTATATTTTTAAGTCTTGAAAAACTTCTGCAGAAAAGGTGCATGCATTTTACTACTGCTTTCAAAACACTGCCTTTAGGGTTTCAAGCATCTGAAGCCTGAAAGGGATCATAATCTCTGGCATTACTAATGGCTACACCAATCAAGCACCTCGTTAAAATATTTATTTCTCCTAATTATTAATTTCACTAATTTAAAAGTTTCTACTTTTTTCACAGTCATCTCATTACTGAAAAACAGCATACCAGATGGTTAAAAATGTTTACTGAACAAACAAGCTATCCTAAGCAGCTTCAGCCATATAAGACTTCCATTTTTCTCAACCAGAGATATCGGTATCCTCTATTCAGTATAGGCAACACTACTTTTGTTGTGTGGGAATGGCTTTGAACAAAACAAGAAACAGCAATTCCTTCAAATACTGCAAAACACACTGTGTTTATGCTCCATCAGATAGATTGTAGCTCCATCTGGACCAAGATAAAAACTTAAGACTATTCTAAATCTTCGCATGATGAAGCAAGCTCAGAATCCTAAGACCAGTATCTTGAAATTTCCTTATTTAACAGGTTTACTTTTCACTGTGAAACTCCAGTGTAACTCCCAAGCTTTTTAAAATAGAAGCTTTAAAATTGATCCCTTTGTCATATAAAGTCAACTAGTACCAAAATCAAAGCAAAGTAACACTATCTAGAAGCAGAGCTATTATACATTTCTCTCCTAAATGCCTTTGGGTGAGACACAGATCTTCACACCTGAGGTTACAGACAAGGGTAAGGAAGAGGCACATGGTATGCTGATGTGAGACCCAGAAGAACTGATGGGTTGGGATACCTAGAAGATCAGAGAATGCTCCTTAACCTCAGCTGCCAGTTTGCCCTGGGACAGCCAGGTTTTGTTCTCACACATTTGTTTGCTCACACTGAAACAGAGATGTGATTTTGCTGCCCATAGCCATGTAGGAAAGTCACATTGATTTTGGCAGTTTGTGGCTGTACAACTATTGCTCACCTGAGAACTCCTCTGCACATCCTTAGAGCTCTCAATCCTGAAGAACTGAGCATTTTTTTCAGGTTTGAACTGCAGTGCAGTTTCCTGGTAGCTTTAAGTGACTGCTGAGAGTCAGCATGTGACAAAGGCTGCTTGGAGGAAGGAGCAGGATACAATGGAAAGCCTGTTAAAAAGACAGCTTTTTTTCACCTCCTTCAGCAACCTTTGTACCAAACTCAACTCAGCTACTTGAACATTAGGCCCAGTAGTCAGCTCAATGCTGTGGAGGTGTACAGAGCTATTTTAAAAATTAGTAATTTTACAGTTCTCCTAAATTACAGGGAGAAAGTTGAGATTATTAATAAAGTACTTAAAAACTCTAAAGGTTAAATACCAGAAAAAAAGTTACCCATGCTCTTTAAAAGCTTATTTTTTAAAGAGAAAATTATATCCTTTCAACAAACAGAATTAAGCAAAATGTACAGAACAATGTAACTCTTCTATGTTCATCTTTGCACCTGATTAAGATCTCAATATTACTGGAAGATATTTTTTCTTTGCATGCATAATGCACTTCATTAATGTTCTATAACTTAATGAAGTTACAAAATCACTCATACAGAATATAATTCTTATCTCTCTGTTACAAAACTAGATGCAAATGTATTTCAACCATTATCTTGTCACTTTTTAAAATATACACTGCATCTCCTTCCATAAAAACATGGAACATCCTTCCACCCATCCCTGATCTTTGTTGAAAAAATATTTAATTTGCAAAAGGTTCATCAGAGGCTGCAGAACAATGCATCCTGCAGGATACATGTCTTAATACACACATATACACACAAGAAATTAGGAGTGACAAAATGACCTTTTGTCACTCCTAATTTCTTGTGTGTATATGTGTGTATTAAGACTCATTTCCTGACAATGCCCTTCACTGAACACACACTCCCATCATAAACACATTCAGATTGATCTTATCTTTTACAAATGAAGCATCCTACTGAACCTATCAAGCATATTAAAACATTTTAGTAAGAGTTATGAAATACCAAGATGACCCTGATTAATTAAAATTCAGTTAAATCAATTAGATAATCTGAAAGAAAAGACAGGGAATCGTGTTATTAAACTCATACCAACTTATTAATTTGCATTTGAAATTTGCAGCTTTCATTTTAGATTTGCAAATAGGTCTTACATGCTAAGAAGCCTATCTGACTTTTCTAGTTATGGCAGCAATTAAAAGATACTTTCTCTAGCACTGCAAAACTTGCCTCACTTTCTTTCTTACAGCACTGTCCAGAAAATTAACATTAACATTATAATTAAATTTTAACATTATAATAACATTATAATAAATTATATTACCATTATAATGTTTAACATTATAATAAATTCTGTGTAATTAAATACAATGAAAGCATATCCAACACAAAATCAGTCGAAGTTAAATTCACGAAAAGTTTTTCTGGAAGTGATTATTGACCTTTTTAAAATTACTTCTTCCATTTCAGGATTTGAAAACCATGTCTATATATGTTAATGCATAAAAGGGGGGAAAAGTAAATACTTTTGTTTTTTAAGGAAGTAAAACAAAAGTGAATATAATATTAAGAATTGCTGGCACTAAAGAGACTGCAAAAATCGTAATTTGCAATTAACTCATTTCATTTAACATGAAGACTCATATACCTATTAATTTTTTCAAAGTTTCTTGAAGCACAACTCAGAACAGTAAAACCTGACTAAGAAGCCCACTCTAAACACCAAGCAGAGTGTGTGGGCTAGTGACCAACCTTTGAAAGGTTGCTTTAGGAAGGGTAAGGATTCATTCTCTTTGTTTTGCTACTAGTAGGACACATGACTTGATTATAGTGCTTTTATTGCTGGCAGCTTTTTAGGCCCAATTAATTCAGTGTGTTGGTTAAAAGTAAATTAAAATAGCACAGCTCACCTACAGCTGGTGATCTGCTCTTGAGTCGTCTATGCCTGTAAGATCTTCTAATAACAGCCAGAATTCCAAATTAGCAGGCATTCAGTATTTGGAGCCTTGAGACCAAAGTTTCATAGATGACCTGTTACCTATTCAGAGCTTTACAAGCTTTTGCTTGTCAGGACAAACATAAACTGCTCCAGCAGCCAAACCATCCATCATTCACACCAACTAACAAAGCCATGCATACTTCTTTTGAACAGTTGCCTCCTCCCTTTGCTGAGGAGGAAACCAACAAAACAATTTAATTTAGAAATTCGTGGCACTGGCTATTTGCTGTAATAACTGGCACTGCACTTTTCAACAAGTTGACTCCCAGTGGTGTCAGCAGTGAAACAGAAACAAATGCTTGCAGAAACAAATGCTGATGCCTTCTTGAGATGCTTTGACAAGTGTAAAGCTAGGAGGTCAAAGGAAGAGATTACCCCTCTCTAGTTGACTCTCCTGCAGCCACATCTCAAACAGCATCCAGCTTTGGGGTGCTCCTGGTAAATAACATGGAGAATATAAATTTTCAGTCTCCCTGAAGTTGCTGAACAGAGCTTCAAAACTTAGGCACAAAAAAGATAAAAGGATGTAAAGGTATGCACACAGGATGATAAATATAGCTGGAACCAGTGGAGAAAAGATAAGGAGAACTACAGTGGGGTTTTTGGCAAGTTATGTAACAAGGAGCAACTGCACACGCCCAAAGAAAAAGTTCAAGGAAAGGTTGTCTGTAATATTGAAGCATTCAGTGAATACCACCACCTTGAGAGGACCCTCCAGGGCCATAAAAGGACCTCCAGTAGGAGGAAGATGCATGCAAATCAGTTCTAGGAAAGTGATCTTTTTGTGTGTCCTAGGTTGACTGTATGATGCTTTTATCCCCAATCGTCCTGTTCTGTTTATGCTGACTAATAAGTTTTGCGCCTTTAAGACTTGTCCTGAGAGTGAAGGAGGAGAGAAGAAGTGCACAGTTTGTTTTCAGACACTGCACCCCACATTCCGGCTCCTGGACTGTGTTGTCTGCGGATGGACAGACAGCGGGACAGAGCTCTCCTTTGTTTTTAGTTAGTTTAGCTAGCTGAGGCAAAGAACTTTCCTAGACCGTGGTTTTTTTTCTTTTTATTTTTTTTCCCTTTTTCTTTGGACCTTTTTATTTTTTTCCCTTTTTCTTTGGACTTCTGATGGACTTTTTTACATTTTCATCCACTAAATTATCAACTTCTGTTCAAAGGATCCATTGGAGACAAAGGAGGAAGAGAGTTTCACAGACAGAACATAAATGAAAACAGTAATTCCAATATTTCTTAAAAATTACTTGTATAGAAGAAGATGAGATACATATTTTATACTTCTCAAAACCAGCAGAACATAATCCTGATCATTATTTTAAGAGATTATATGCTGAAAAGTAACTGTAAAATCATTTAAAGTATTTTTCCCCCACATATTATTTGAACATGATGAAACACTGTTGTCCCATGTGTTCTGGGAGTCTGAACTGGTGATATGGAGGGTGTTGGGTTTCAGTGGACAAATTCCCATTACAGTATTGTAATAATTTGAATGAACAGTTAAGGTGGTCTTGGCTGGAATAGAGTCAATCTTCTCCATAGTAGCTGTATGGGGCTGTGTTTTGGAGTTTTGCTGGAAACAGTGTGGTAATACTGGGATGTTTAATTTCTCCTGAGCAGTGCTGACACAGTCAAGGCCTTTTTTCCTCCTCACCCCAGCAGTGAGGAGGTTGGGGGTGCACCAGGAGCTGGGAGGGGACACAGCCAGGACAGCTAACCCCAGCTGACACAAGGGACATCCCACACCATATGGTGTCATGCTCAACTCATAAAGCCGGGAAGAAGGAGGAAGGGAGGACATTCCAAGTGATGGCATTTGTTTTCCAAAGTCACTGTTATGTGTGATGGAGCTCTGCTTTCCTGGGGGTGGCTGAACACCTGCTTGCCCATGGGAAGTGGTGAGTGAATTCCTTGTTTCGCTTTGCTTGTGTACACAGCTTTTGCTTTGCCTATAAAACTGTCTCTATCTCAGCCCACAAGTTTTCTCACTTTTACCATTTCAGTTCCCACCATCCCATCACAGGGGAGTGAGTGAATGAGGGCTGAGTTGCCAGCTGGGTTAAATTACAACAATGGTTCACAAAGACTGTTTTTCTCTTGGTCTTTTTGCACACATCTTTATGATGCATATCTTAAAATAACACAACAGCAGTCTGCAAGGAAATGAGCCTGATCATGGAATAGAGAGACAAAGACTTCTTCCCACTGTCCTCTAAGCTGGCAGAATTTGTGCCTCATTCACTCTGCCAGCTTCCCAATATATTTTCCTGTAGTATTGATTTCCCTTTAAGTATGCTTTACAACCTGAACCTACCAGCTAAAAACTCTTCATAAGAGCAAGATCTTATCACTTGATGACTTGTGATATCATGAATGTGTTTTAACTTTGGTGTCTATCCAAGCAGGTGTTTTATCTTTCTTATGGATAGCTTTCATGATTAGAATTCCTGCTCTATTTGCATGTCAGTAATAATAAAAAAAAGCCCCTTCTTCTACTTAATAGCTGGATACTGTTCACTGGAGAATTAATATTATAGATATCATTACCAAATCAAAGAAGTTTTATTTTTCTTTTAAATCATCACAGACATCAACAGTGAGTTGTATTACAAGTATTCCATCTGCTCAGACATAGAAATGTTTTGAATGACAAAATCTTCACCATGACCATGAAGAAAAAATCAAAATAATTAAATGGGACATGAAGCAATTTGTCCACCGTATGTTATACCTGGTGTCAGAAAAGCAGATGATGTAACCTCAGGCATTTTCACTCACACCTCAGCTGTTGATCACTATTAAACACAGAAGACTGGCTTTAATACAGCAAGAAGATGATCTAACACTGCAGCACCTAATCTCACTGGCTAATTAGAAACACTTGAAATTGATTCTTTCTGAGGGCCAGCAACAGCTGGTATGATGCATTCAAATTGGCAGAAGCTGCTCTGATATACTAACTGCTGCAACGGAGAACTGTCAACCCCCCATGGAAAAAAATTACTCTTTAGGTGTTCTTTCTGAACTGCTGCAGTATTGTGCTGTTTTAGAAGAGACTCTGAGTGTTACTGGGAAGAGTGAAAAAAGAGTAATAGCAATTTATGCAGAAAATAACCATAGCTGCTTCTCTGATGAGGCTGCACTGCTTAGAAGGGCATGTTTTGCTCAGCAGCTACTCAGCCAATCTATTTCTCTTCTGCCTTGGTCTTAGGTTGGGGCAAGTTGTCAGCCTGCCCTTCATACAACAGTACCTTTAAGAAAAACAAAGAAAAAAATTCTTTTCGTTCCCTCCGCCCTCCTTCAGTGTTTGTTCTGCCTGTGCTGTGTTACTGCATAATCTTGCCTACTGCTGGTAATCTGGGTAATGTAGACATTTTCAGTTTGTCATTATAGAGGTATAAGATTAGATATTATAAAGACTGAACTTTCCATATATCATTGAATACTGATTTGTAGCAGCCTTTTTGCTTTCCATTGCTGATTAGCCTTTGATGAGGTCTGGTCGCAGCGCTGGCTTACATAACCTGCCTGAACCCTCTTGCTTTTGCTTTGAGATTTGCCTGTTTGTTGACAGAAGAGTTAGGGCCTGTCTGGCTTCCCTTCTCTTAGAACTGAAAGAAACAGCACAAGAATATGTGAGATTTCTAAATCATTAGAATTCAATCAAAGGCCAAATTTAATTTAATTTTGGCTTGTGTTTGGCTTGGGTTATTATTTCTGTTGCTTGTATCTGCCCACTCCTATGATACCCTGTCTCTGTAAATGAAAAGGCAAAAAAATTTATTAGCATAACTGTGCTTGTAGTGAAGGTAACATATTAAGTAAATTACCTCAAAACATCTTTTTTTTAAATTTACATCTATCTTAAAATGCAGCTGTTTTAACTATTAAGATATATTTGAGTTCACAGTGAAAACCTGTGTGAAGAGTGTAATTATGTGTTCATCCTTAACCCAGATCTTAACTCTAAAGGAAAAAAGAGTCTTATATAAGAAACAGAGGAACAAAAAAGACTGTTGGGTCTATTCTAATAAAGCTCACTCCATTCAGAAAACATTTCCCTGCGGTCAGAATCTAATTGCTTTCTGAAGAACCATTATGTATTCACCTTTGCCCACTGGGCCATTCCAAACGTGACATTCCTTAGAGGGGGAAAAATGACATCCAGCTGTCATGTTTGAATTTCTTTTTTGCTAGCAAATACCAATATTTCATCCAAGAAGCTGTATTAGGAAAAAAATTAATTACAAATGCAGTAGAGTTACAAATGTAACTCTTACAATAAGTGCTAAAATTAACATTTGCCACATTCCTTAGTTTATTATCTGTCTATGTTATGATAAAGGTTTTCATTGCATCACTCTGTGCCATGTGTTCCACATGGTGCTTGCTTTGCTTAGTGCTGAGGAGGGGTGACTTCTGTTGAATAATCAGCTTCAAGAGTTTCACTGTGCAGCTTCAGACCACATTGAAATGTCTTCTGTTCAATACTACAAATGTCACAAATGTTAATTTCCTCACAGCCTCTTCTGTGGTTCTTGGAACTATCATCAACATTGAATTCATTTTCATACCTTTCTGGCGATGCATATCATTCCTTGTTTTACTAAGGCAGAGCTGAAGCCCAGTTAAGCAAATATCAAAGATATCCAGTTATTTTGGATTTCCATTTTGGGGTCATGAGAATATTAAGTTTATTTGGAATACTTTACATGTGCTTTAGATAACAACATATTATTACCACAGAGAGAAAACACAGATGAACTGAAAAGCAGTAAATTGTCCCTCCAGTACAGCCCCATCACAACTGCTTTTTCTTACGTAGTCCCATTCTCTTGGAACCCTTCCATTCACTGTCCTAGTACCCTGAATACTATTTTCCTTGACTGCCAAAGTCAAGTCATATCACTGGTGTTCTGATCTTCCTTCTGCTTAGTCTCCTCTAATTCAACATCCTAGGATATGTCAGAAGTAATTTCCAGGAAAAACTATGCTGTTAAGTGTGGGAAAGGGAAGTATCTATCAAGCCTGTAGTTGTGCCAGTCTTTGAAGATCCTGATGTTTTCATGGTTGTTAGTGTCATTTGTATGGGAGGCATGAGAGGGACATGCAGTTCCAGCAGAAATAGCAAATATAAAATGAAGAGGTGACTGGTGGATGAGTCAGACTAGGAGTGGTCTTGGAAGAAAGAAAGAACTGCAATGTTTAGTTTTATTTGGTTTTATACTAATGAAATAGCAGCAATGGAGGAGCACAGTCAGGCAGGTGATCTCAGCAATCCCAAAAGGAAGCAGAAATGGCTAAGCCATCAGGAACAGACACCCGGGAGCCACACGTGGATTTTCAGCAGCTCCTGTGTAACTCCTGTCTCACAGCACCACAGGCCAGCACAGCCTCCCTGTGGTCAGACTTCACCTGTGGAATCAAGCAAGTCTTCAGCTGCCAAGGCTGGTGTCATCAGATCATCTGGAGGCCAGCTGGATACCTAAGACATGTTTTACTGGCCAGGAAGAAGTTCCATCCTTGAAATCATTGATTTCTTTTCCTGGCAAAATCTGTTGAAGTTTGCCATCAGTCATCTCTCTGCAGCATCTTCATACTCTTGCTGGAGACAATTTCCCATGAGATACCTTAACTGGAAGAGAGGCTGTGCTGGAGTTTTCTTAAAGGAGAGCTGATCTGTGTGTTCAGCTTGATTGATGCTCCAATGAATCCTGTGGTCTGGGACCTGTGAGATGAGGGGCCGTCTTAGCATTTCTAGTCCTGAATATCTGAGCACTGTACGCTCTCTGACAGCTGCTGAGATCAGTTGGTTTTCATCTCCATGTACCTCCTAAGGCTGTGGTTCCCCACTTGCAAGCAGAACCTGTGTCCTGTTGGATGAAATCAGGGTGTGGGCTGTGAGTGTGCTTTTGTTCAGCTTGCAGAGACTCCTGAGAAGAGGTTTGTGCTGGTTTTGGCCAGCTACATGAGAACAGACAGCATGCAACACAGCAATACAATCCTGGTTACCTTGCTTCATCTACAAAAATGGTTTTGGTAAAAAAGAACTGGCAAATGTAGAAGGTATTAATTGAACAAGTCCTTGTGTGCATGATGTGTGAGATGCAGTACAAGGGCCTTGAACACAGACTTTAGCATCTCATCAAATTGTTGTCTGGGTTGTACTAGAGCAGTCCCACTGATCTAACCTGAGAAGGAAAGGTAAATAAATAAAAGCCTACATTTTATGACAGAATTTAGTGACCTCTTTTTCTTTCTCTTGAAACATATGTTTCTTTATAACATACAGGTTTTTTTTCATCTTAAATATAGGCAGCTACAAAAATAAGGTATGTAAAAATGTCAGCAGGAGATTGACCTTTTCGAAACTTCTAAATGGCCATTCTAACTTTTAATCTATTTTTTTCTAGAAATACAGGTCTAAGTTTAAATGCTGGCTCCAGGCAAACTCTTTGAATTATTCAGCTGTCTAAAAATATACGTTAAAGCTGCATGTGAGGAGACAAGATGCTGATGTAGAAGCAAAGGAAAAGACAGAAAGTCAGAGCCTTCAGGAAGCTGTAGCACAAAGACTCCACAGAAGTTCCCTTCAAATTATCCCTCATCTGCCTGCTCTTAGTGCAGATATTCATGTGGAAGGAGCATGCTGAATTCTTCCATGAAAGTTACATAAAAAATAAGTAATCTAAAAATAACATTTTTGACCAGGAGACCTAGAGGCAATGAAGAACAGAATGATACAAAATGTCAGAATTAAAGAAGGTAATTTGCTACAGACAATCTTTCTAGTAAGCAGCTAGAGTCAAAAAAAAGTAATGCTGTTTGACATAGCTTCTAAATACAGAAGACCTTGCAAGCTCCTTAGATTTTTCCTTGCTAGCATGACATAGCAAGGCTTTTTTCTTGGGTACTGGGCCTGCCAGATCAGGAACTGAGGAATATAAAAGTAGAAGATTTCAACCGTGACCAAAGGGGCAAGGCTGATGAAATGGGCTTTTGGATTTTGTTCTCTGAGGCAAAGAAAATTTTGCAAGGCAGATCACCTGATTCCTTGCTCCATGCAATCTCTTTTCATTCAGTCACTAGAGGTTGGAGATAGTATGTTTCTTTATAAACAGCTTTGAAAGATTTCTGATCTGCCTTTAATTGGGTTACCATCCTGTCTTTCCCTGCAGTTCTGCATGAAATGTTGCTTTGTGACATACATTTCCTCTTCCTTTCTGTACAAGAGCAAAAGATGAAGATCAAGTTATTTCTGAATAACAATGTCTAGACACTATTGCTGGACGCCATCCAAAAATGTTTAAACAGGTCATAGCTTAAGCTGGTGTAAACTGGCTCAGCTGCAGTGGCTTTGTTCTCGTTATCCTGGCTAAGGCAGGTGGGGATGTAGCACATGTTACCCATGCCCTCCTTGTTCCCAGTGCTCTGACAAAGACTTTTCTGAGCTTTACTCAGGCTTATTCATTTTTGGGTACTCTGAGTGAGGGTTTAATGTTAGAAATTATGAATGAGATTTAAGTGTATGACCCAGTGTCTAGACTACTGCTGGCACTTAATCTTCTGCCTTCCATGTAGACATTGCTTTTGCACATTGTTTAATGTTTTACTGCTGTTCCTGCCTGTGTGTTGGACTGTGTGCTCGCTTGTGTGTGCAACTTGAGGATTGCAAAGAGATTGCTCTAAGTGCACTCTATTACTTCTTTGTCTCTTTCTTCCTCCTCTCACCATACTCAAACTTTGGTTGACAACAGCTTCAACAAGTAATTATGAATCATCCAATCTGAGAAGAAATACTTCAATTGCTTTTCATAATCACCTTTCTGTCATCACTAACTACAGAAAAAACAAAATACTGTCAAGATTGACCTCCACACTCTTGTAAACAATCTGGTCTTGCTGTTTGCCTGCTGTTGAAACAATGAGGTAGACAATGGGCTGTAGAGAAATGGGCCCAACCCCTTTGCCCAGAGTTTTACAGTGACTCCTTTCATCTCAATACGTGTTCATTGCTGGCATCGTACAGGTCTCAGCACGCTGTGCTTCATGACAATCTTACTAACTCAGCTTCAATCAGAGGAAGAAATCCTTTCCTTGTTAGCTTTGGAAAGATTTGGGTTCTGTTTCAATGCATTTCATATTAAACAAAAGAAAAAATAGAGAAGTGAGACAAAATTGTTGCTGACACAGAGCGGGAAATGAGTATTATCTCACCTAGAGGCACTTTGTTCAGATAGTCTCAAAATGCAAATTTCGTAATCTTGATCGTGTTCCAGGTGATGGCCCTGGTTAAGCAAATGAGTAGGTTTTAACTTTGCAGACTGCTGAAAATGCAGGAAATAGAGAAAACAGCATGAGCCAGCAGTTGCCTTGTTGCATGGGGTATGAAGTAGGAAAGGCCTGCCGTGGCCTCACTGCTTGGGAGCTGGAAGCAGAGTGCAGTGCGTCAGCAGGTGCAGGGGTCACAGAAACGGCTGTGCTGTCCTGGTGGCAGGGGGCTGCTGCTGCTGGGCAGCACAGGTGTGAGGCAGAGAAGGAGACAGCTGTGTTACCATTGTCTGGGCAGTTTTAGTTTTGCACATTTCTCTCTCATATTAGTGTCTAATTTAGCAAAACAGCTGAGGGTCAAGGCACCCCCTGAAAAGCTTGCTTCTATATTAATGGATTTCAGGGGTTTGCCATTTGACTACTTAACTCTTTTAATGGAGGGAAAATATTCTTTGGACACTCAAGGATCGTTTAGACAGATTGAGTTAATACTTCTGCTCACAGGCAAGCCTTGTGTAGGCAGGGAAATGATGGATCCCTCTCTGTGCTTCCTTATAGTCTAATAGATAATGTGATGGAACTTGAGGGTATTTTCTTTAAATGTCTATAAATGATAATGCCTGGGAAGAGGCATCTGAGACATGATCTTTAGTTTAACTGCTGATACTTTTATAGCAAGATATAAAAAAAGACCTCTAGTCTACTTTGTTCCCCATCAGCCACCAGAGCTGCCAAATCACTTTCTTCTTGTCACAGCACAAACTTTTACAATGTATTTGCTCTCATTTTATTTGGCTTTTCTTCCTCTGCTGTATCTCAGGAGGCCTCACTTTCCCTGGTGCCACCACACAGTGTATAGGAGACCAGAACCTCCATCTCTGTTTATCACCCTATTTGAACTTCACATCCCTACTGCAGCAAGGCCTGTCCTGTCTTGCTGCTGCCAGCTTCCTCACCTAGCCTTTGTTCCAGTCCTCCCCTCCCCTGTCTCCAAGCTGCCTTCTCCTGTCACACCTACACTCACTCAGGTGTGCTGGATGCCTTGTCCCTGTTTTATAGTCAGGAGGTTGAGGCTTGGGTTTCTTCAGGCCTTTCCTGCCTTACAAAGGGGACAGGAAAAAAAGATTGCATGGGACTTCCTGGTGACATGGAAGGAGGAGGAAGAAGTGCGTGGACCTTTTCCAGCAGGCAGAAGCCCTCTGCATCCTGGCTTTCAGGGGAAGGAAACTCATGGGTCTGCAGTTCAGTGGCTGCTCCATGTCCTTTTGAGCCCAGCAGCTTGCAGATGGACAGGGAGGAAATGAACCAAAACTTAGAATTCTCTGCTTCTCTTGCAGTCTCTAATTTTTCTTAATGGCGCAGGTCACTTCTACATACACAGCATCCCCATGGCTCTTTGCATTAAAGGACAGGGAGGGCTTTGCTGTAACTGGGATAAAAATCAAGCATTTGGGGGTACATTTGGCATAATTCAAGCTATGACTCCTGCTAAAGATTTTACAGAGCAACTTCACTTCTTGTAAGTTGTTCATGAGTAGACTACATTTTTACACACTTGGTTTATTGGTTGTTTTGGGGGGGGTTGTGGTTGTTTTGTTGGGCTTTCTTTACATTTTGGTTTGCATATTTTCTGCCAATTCTCTCCTTGATGTTTGTGAAAGATTGATTTCAAACATTTAGCAGTTAACATTTGAGGTGCTCTTGTTGAATATATAGAGATACATGAGATTTAAATTTCACCTAGCCATGACTTGAGATACTTAATTTGACTCTTTATAAAGGCTGATCATGTGGCCTAAGAAGTTTAAACAAACCTCAAAATCAATTGATGGTTGAAAATAGAGGCATTAAGTTGTATGGGAGCCTAGGTCAATGCTCCTGTTCAATTCAGAGGTATTGATAGGAAGCCAAATACGTTCAAATTCTGTCTCATGAACCCGGGCAGCAGTGAAATCTAGAAAGAGTAGGAAGATTCTCCCCTTTGGCAACCTCAGAGGGTATGAGACCATTGTTTCCACTTCCTCAGAGAGTATCTTAGCAATCCCCATGTATCTGCAGAGAACGATGTTTTCTGGTGTCTGCTTGGTCAGGATGCCAGCTTTTGGTTTTGTAGCATTCTGCAGTATATGCAGAAAACTTTCTGTGCACCTTCCTGACAAACAAATCCATGAGCAAGAATATCCTTAGCAAGTAAGCTGCAGTTCTTTCTACTCTTCATGCAGGTCCTGGCATGATGGGATGTGGGGCCGTAATCAATACTCCAAGTCAATATAACACTAGGTATGTACCAGTGATGTACCTTCTCATCATCCTGCAGCAGGAATTGCTGCTACTGCACTGACATGCTGTGTCTGCTGAAGAAAGAGAGAGCTGTATCTGGGAAATATTTCTGTTGGATATTAAATGAAATTGTACAAGAATTTTATAGCAAGGTCTTTAAAGTATAGAGAAAAAAAGCTGCTAATAATTTGAATTATAGTCACAGTATTTTCATATGTTTTATGTAGAATTTTATATGGTAGGTTCAAAGTGTAATTGTTTTGCTTCAGTTTCTTAAGCTTTATTTCTCCCTGCACTGTCTCAGCAAATTAATTGCCTCAACACTCTTCCCCCACTGTCAGGAAACATGGTTTTATAGGCACTGTCCTTCAGTAACTAAGAGCCAAGGTATGAGGCAGTGGTGTTTAGGATTTTTGAAAGGTGACTAACACAGCATTGCCATGGAAATCAGTGAGATTTAACCAACTGGAAAGTCTCTCCCCAAAATCTGTCTACCTATGCAATGAGCTCAATGCTTTGTAAAACTTGTCCAGTCACCTCTGCTCTGGGCTGTCATACTCCTCTGTAAGGGTATTTCAGTTTGGGCACAGGGCAGGTTTCTGGCCACATCAGAAAAGCACTGCAGTAAGAGGGAGATGCACTGGATTATGTTATTTCCAAGCTTCCAGCTAGGAGGCACTGGCGGGATGAAAGGCACAAAAGCCTCTCCCTGGCACTCACTCCCTGATTGTAATGACAAGGTTTCCGATGGCGAGGGAAGTGGCATGGTTTCAGACGGGGGAAACTCGTGCTGAATGTGCCTCCAACCCCTCTGCTCTCTGCAAGTTGGAGATTTCCTACAGTAGGAAGATGATGATCACATTCCCTCCAAGGTCAACCATCACAGTGGGCAGCACGTGGGAGTAGGAGGTGTAGGTTTGGCTGGTTTCCTTTAGCTAGTCCTGCTAGGAGACCTCCTACTGCAGCAGGCAAAGGCTGCAAACAACCCATTAGCCTCTTGCTAATGCTGAAGTGCAAATTCCTTTTGCCTTGACCCAGGATAAACACACCTGCATTCTCTTCTTGCCTTGGCATTTGATTTTGCCCCAGTGAATAACAGCAAAACAGAACAGAGGGCTTTGTGGTTCAGGAAGCTGACAGTTATTAAAAGTAAGTTTTACAAGAAGGCAAGATGGAGGAAGGGGAATTCTGACAAATCCCTGATATGTACGGAATGTTTTTTTTTACATGGGAATAAAGCAGAGTTCAGAGTTTCTTCAATTACATTTTGGGAGTTCAGTTATTTGAAAATAATTGTTTGCAGTTGCTTTATTTTTCCTGAGCCAGGGAAACTTTGATTGATGTAACTGGAACAAACAGGATTGCATAAGTCTGCAGAGGTTTCCTGGTATGCTGGCCAGGCTTTGTAGTGATTTTTTTCATAGTTGTGAAATTCTCACCTGGCATGTGTACTAGCACATCATGTCATTTGCAGTACTGTTAACATAAGGAATTCCCACAGAACGGTCTCCAGCATGTCACTGTGTAGGGATGGAATGCAGATGCCATAAGTTTCTGCTGGACACGGACACAGCAGCAATAAAAATAACATCCCTGATTTAGCAAAAGAAACCACAAAGGCCAGGTCAGCTTTGCATCTACTAAAAATGGTCCAGTGTGATGACATTTTTTTATCTCACTTCTGTATTTAATTCTAGAGTCTTGTCACCTGGAAGCAGCATGGGCAGGTGCAAGTGAACGAAATAACAGCTCCAGGGGGTTTTCCTAATTTATCTTTTTTAATATTGCCTGCCTAATATTGTATTTATAACTAATTCAAGAACTTCTGGCTTTATAGTCAATGCCTTTTGGATGTTTCTGGGATTTCATATCAAAAGAACTCTTTGAAGGACAAAATGCAATATTCTACTGGAGACAAGGTTATTACCTGAAACGTTTGTTTGCATGTGAGAGAAAAACAGGTTTATAGAAACACAAAATAAACCAACATCCTGAATGTCAGCAGTAAGAAGAGAAAGGACATCTGTGCTTCAGACATCCTGTGACTGTGGAGGCAATAATTCATTACAAACAATTGAGAGCTGTAGAAAATCACCCAAGGAGTCTGTGACGACCAAAATCTCCTGACATTGTCATTGGAGTGATTCCCCTGCAGGTAATAGAAAAGTCCTTTGAGACACCAACTTGAATCTACAAGACAGATTTACAAAACCTAGAAGGCTGTTTTTCATCATCCATCTGACATACTCGTATTTCTGCCTGCAATGATATTGAGTGCTGGGCACACAGTACCAGAGAGGGGTGAGCCCACGCAGTTATGCAGGACTGCCCCTGTGCAGCCTCTCCTCAGCAGTGCCCTTCTGGCCTGAGGGGGGCATCCAGCCACCACAGTGATGCCCACATCATCTGCAGGGTGGAACTGACAGCAGATCTTTCTCAAGAATGGCTGGGCAGTTAAACAAGGTGGGCAAGTAGCTTTGGGGTCAGAGTAAACTTTTCAAAAGCAGCAAAAGCCAGACAAAAATGTACTTAATTGTTCTTTGGTCCTGCTGATGTGTTTCACTAGGCCATATTAGGACAGCTAAGGACTCCAAAAACCCAGCACTTTGGAGTCTTTGTTCCATTTCTTGTTTGTGAAACTCAAGCTCTTGGCACAGAGTCCCGAAAGTATTTGGGCATGTTGAATCCTACGGATTCCTATGATCAGGTAACTCAGCTGCAGCTGCCTTGGAGACTCAAGCTCAAGGGCTTCCTATCACTTCTGAGAAGAAGATTTGCACTTTTAAGAATTTTACCCATTATTTATAGAAACAAAGAACCCTTTCAAAAGAGAAGCTTCTAATTCCATAGCA
Source organism: Euphonia xanthogaster (assembly GCA_034509185.1). Classification (NCBI taxonomy): domain Eukaryota; kingdom Metazoa; phylum Chordata; class Aves; order Passeriformes; family Fringillidae; genus Euphonia; species Euphonia xanthogaster. Next base: position 140,753,062 of record JAYDZK010000113.1, on the reverse strand, counting down.
CAAGGCCAGCTGTGCCATCATTCCCTGGGGTGAGGGCTGCTCTTGCTTTGCTGGGAGCAGCACCAAGCTCCATTCAGCAGGATGCTGAATTAAGGTTGGACTTTGGCACTAGAGTAGCCCTGTTGAAGGATATACCTGCCTGAGGTAACAACTGATGTTTTTGTTCCTCATTCCTGCTTATTTAGAAAGCAGGCAAATAGTGATAAAGCTTTAAAACAATTCCAAGTTTGTAATCGCAAACAAACTGTGGGAACTCTGATTTAAATCCAATTTTTTGTTTTTCCACAGAACATACATCTTTTTACACCAGGAAACGAATAAACATAGTGTGAACAAGAGCCGTCAGATTAATGCTTTAGGATTTGAAGGGCAGTTTGTTCATTAATTGACTGGCTTCATTCCCTCTCCCTTCTGTGTTAATCTGAGAAACAAAGGGCTCTGAAACAGCAAGTGGGACTTGTGTCTGCATTTGGAGTCTTAGGGATTTTCATTTCATTCTTCTCCATGAGCTTTGTATAAGCTTGTCACTGGCCTTCGGTAAAGAGCAAATAAGCAGCAATAGCTTGTGTGGTGCCAAAACTATGAAACAACTGACATTAGTGGGAGCTTCCAGTGCTTGTGAGATACTTAGAAATGTGAGCCACAATGTGAATGACCCAAGGAATGATATTTCATGTTTTCCCTGGTAGTACAAAATCCTTAAGTTCATACATTATTTTTAAGAGGCTGTAGCTAAGTTAAAATTCTTGAGGAAAGTATAGGCAATGATAGGACAGGATAATGACTTTGTGATCTGGACTCCTGCTGTGTAAGGAGATCTCACATAGGATGTCCTGTGATGTAGCTGTTCCATTTTTCTGAGAATAACATTAAGGGTTTTTTTCCTATTTTAGAAGGTCCAAAGCCTTGCAATGCCCCTATAAAAATACAGAATTTGTCATACACAGTAGAAATAATGTAGTCTGATTTCCCCTTTATTTGAGTCCTATAACTGGACTTACATTGTCTAAGAAGGGTTGAGTAGTTCCTGCATCCCATTGTCCTGTCATGTGTCTGTCCATTCACTCTGCTGCCCTCATGGAGACATTTTTCCATGAAAAATGTAGTAGGAACATTGCATGCTTGAGATAGAAATGTCTCTGAAATCAACTAGAAGATTCAGAAGAGAGCTTCATGAGAAAGAGCAGTGGCAGTGCCTGTATGAGCAAGCTGGGAGCTTATGGGTGGGGATTAAAGGGAAGACCAGTGTGAGCAACTGTGGTGGGTGTCAGCTGCAGATCATCTGATTGGGAAGAAGCAGCAGGCAACTGTGAGAAGTGTCATGTTTGCAGGTCTGGTTCTTGAACCACCATGATAGCTGCTGGGAGAAGAGCACAGCAGGACACAAGCAACCAAGGCTGTTGATAAGTGTTTTCCAGACACAGGTGACAGAGAAGTCAGCAAAAAGAATCTGCTCTGCCTGATACTTAACAATGTGGAAAAACTGGTCAGCAGTAGAAAAGTCGGGGTAGCCTTGGTTGCAGTGATGATGAGATGAGAATGAGGCAGGGAAATTGGTGACAAAGGACATGGAAAAGGTCAAACTCAGTGCCTTCTTTCCCTTGTTGTTTTCATGTAATATTTGCCTACAGGAATCCCAGGTGCCTGAAACCAGTAGGAAAGTTTGAAGCAAGGAAGACTTGCTCTTAATGGATAAGGATTAATTTAAGGAACATTAAGCCAGTCTAGATATATACAAGTCCCTGGAATCTGATGGGATGCACCCATTAGTACTGAGGGACCTGGTCAATGTCATTGCAAGGCCATTCTCGGTTATCTTTGAAAGACTGCAGTACCTTGAGGAAGTTCCTGAGGCCTGGTAGAAAGTAAATGTTACTTCTGTCTTCAGCACAGGCAAGGAGAATTTGAGGAACTACAGGCTGATTAGCCTCACCATGATCCCTCAGAAATGGAGGAAATAATCCCAATTGCACAAATTTACAAAAGTCAAATCTTACTTCACTAACCCAACAGCTTTTCACAATGAGGTGACTCGCTCGGTGGATGAAAGGAGAGCAGTGGATGCTGTTTATCTTGCAAGGCTCTTGACACTGTCTCCTGTAACACCCTAAAGACAAAATGTTGAAGTACAGACTAGATAAGTGGACAGTGAGATGGACTGAAAGCTGGCTGAACTGCTGGGCTCAGAGGGTGAAGATCAGCAGCTTGAAGTCCAGCTGGAGGCCACTTACCACTGAAGTACCCCAGGGGCTGATACTGGGCCACTACTGTTAATTCTCTTCATTAGTCACCTGGAAAATGGGGCCAAATGCACCCTCAGTGTGTTTGCAGATGATAAAGAACTGGAAGGAGTGATGCAAGAGCCACAGTGTCCTTGTGGCAAAGGTGGCCAGCAGCCTCCCAGGCTGCGTCAGGCTGAGTGCTGCCAGCAGGTCAGGGCAGGTGACTCGGTCCCTCTGCTCAGCCCTGGTGAGACACTTCTGGAGTGCTGTGCTCAGCTCTGGGCTCCCCAGTGCAAGACAGACATGGACCTGCTGGAAGGAGTCCAAGAAAAAGGTCACAAAGGTGGTTCAGGGCCATATAAGCAGAGGTTGAATTGTGATTATTCAGCCTGGGGAAGAAAAGGCTGCAGGAGACTTTATCAATGTTTTTAAATATCTGACTGGAGACGAGAGGGAAGTAAAGAAGATGGGCCAAATGCTTTCTATGGTGGTGCCCAGTGACACCACCAGAGAGGCAATGCACATAGAGAAATATAAGAAATTCTGTGTGAATCAAAGAAATAAATTTTTACTGTTCAGTGGTCAAACATCCTGGACTCAGTTGCTCAATGAGGTTGTGGAGGCTCCATCCCTGGAAACATTAAAAGCCTGTCTGGATGTAGCCTTGAGCAAGCTGTTTGAATTGCCCCTGCTTTGACCAGGGTTCAGACTAGATGGTCCCCAAAAATGCTGAACTGTCTTGTGATTTTATGGGATGGGCACATCTGTATGTTTACACATGTGTGAACACACAGTATGACTACAAAAACTCTTCAGAAAATCAGGCTTACCAAGATAACAGAAATTCTGAGAGGTTTGTTTCAAGGGGAGTTTAGAAGTTTGGTGCTCATATGCAGAGCACTGTTTTAATCAGTTTGTGTTTAGGTTTGGGTCTTTTGTGCAATACAGGCCACAGACTTTTTAGCATATAATATCCAGAATATTATTTAATGTATTTTGATGCAAATACTTCAACACTAGTGGAAAATGCATATTAAATGCAACACCTTGTGTGTCAGCTAATCACATTGGTCCAGGTTTTGGTTGCCTTACAATGTCCCTCACCAAGTCATGATGTTCTAGTTCTGTGGGGTCCAGGTCTGCCTACCCTGTGTTTATTCAATTTAGGGAACCACACATCAATTTGGGACCACCCACACCTGCCACAGAAATATTGAGAAGGACCTTCCTGCTTAACATCTATAGTGCTATAATTAAAAACACCCCAACAACTTCCACATTTTATTCCTTCCTCAGGTGACCAGGCACCAGCATCTTGCTTCCATCACTTCTCTCCTCTGACAGTGTTTAGGCCCTTTTGAACAGCAGCCCAAGGAAGGCAATGGGTGGGCAGATTTTCTACTAAAACAAGTTATTTATTGTGCTGTAAATAATTCAGCAGAAAGTCTAGTTAGTCTGTTACTTTGAATGTCTTTAAATCAACACATTCTATATTCTATTTTCCAATCAGCTGCAAAGATGATGCAGAACACAAACAAAGCAAGATCAAAGGTTGCGTATTATTACACCGTGTAAGTCTGTAATGGAGAAGAAAGGAAAACAATTTCTCCTCTTCGGTCTATCATGTCACTGTACCTCAAGGATAGTAAATGAAGGCTCTTCTCTGATACTGAGAAAAAGATTTAACAGGAAATCCTTAAGCTGAGGACAAGGGAGAACAGTTCTGGGAAAGTGCTCTTACTCTCCATCACCTGCAAGAGTCTACTGTCAATCTCCAGGGAGAGCTTGGATCTTGAATCCAGTCTTGTTTTGAACCAGTTAGTGCAGCTGAGCCAGATAAGCTTGGTCAGTCAGGGGAAACACGGATGTTATAATTGTTCTCTTGAGGAGTTCCTATTATGTGTAGTATGCTAGTTAGGGTCTGAGTCAAGGAAGCATATGACCCTGAGCTTTGTTCACTCAAATTCAGAAGGGCATTTTGGAGCTTTGTGCACTTAAACATTTTTCTGGAGTGTGGTGGCTTTCTGAGGTAATGTCTGTAGCCATCCCAGTGGAGCTAATGGAGAAAGATACTCTTTACTAATGTTGACAATGCTGAAAAAACCCAGGGCTCATCCATAGTATGTAGCCCTACAAGGGGACAGGTTGAGTTAAGCCACTGCTGTTGTTTTAACTTGGACTGTCCTGGAGCTGCAGGGGTGAGACCACGTGAATGTTTCAGAGGATCAACAGTGAAGAGTCAATGACAGTTCACACACCTGTGGAGGCTCTCTTTCTCTATGCCCTCTAGCTGAGAGAGATCTAATATTACAGTGGTCTGGGTGACTTTATGTGACTGTGGAGACTAAACCAATGAGACTGGAAGAGATGAGACCCCCCCCAGAACAGTCATTTATTCACCCCTATTTCCCTGTAGCTGCCACAGCATAACAGAGCAATGTCTTTGCTGAGGAAAAGGGAACACCCGGGGCTAGAGGCCTAGAACCTACCCAAGGGGTGGCAGTGCCAGCCACCAGGCTCTTTGCAGAAACACCATCCCTGCTAGCAGGATGCCCTGCTTCTCAGAAAGCAGCTGTATAGATGATCCACAGGAGTCCTGCCCTACCTAGGAACAAGGCTTTCAATCCCCCCTGACACCACTCTGGCCTTTCTGCACTGTATGAAGTGGTGTGAGTTCACATCTCTCCTGTGTGTGTACTGCTGCCCAACCCAAGAAACCCTGTTAGCAACATGCAGCCAGGCCCAGCCCTGGCAACAGCGGATGTACAGTGACCTACTTTTAACACAGCTTATGTAGCCTTTCTTGCTGCTTTATGCTTGAATGGCAGAATTTGCAACAAAAGGTCAATTTATGGCAGTCTTTTATTGCAAGGTTCTTTTTCTGTACTCCAAAGTTATAATGACAAAATTCTCTGTTGAGCACAATGAGGACTGCAAAAATCAGCCCCACTTTTTATATAAGGCTTTAAACTTTATCTGTTTTAAACAGCTTTTGGTGCTAAGCTTTTTGTTTGTTTGCTTTCTTATGAAGAGAGCTTTATTACTTGCATGCAGAGCAATAGAGGAACATGTCTGAATATGAATAGGGAGGGTCAGAAATGGTGGGTTTAAGTAAAATCATAAAAAATACTTCTGAAGCTCAGCAACCCACCCCCCTGCATAGAGGGAAAAGGTCCTATGCCACAGCAGCCCAGAAAAGGGAAAACTGCATGGCAAAAATGGAATGTGAACCTGTCCCCTGCCAAGGGAAGGCATGAAGTAAATCTGTTGTGACCCAACCACACAGGGTCATAAACAAGCCGAGATAAATAGAGGAGGAAGGACACTGTGACAAATTGTTAGCCTGGAAGGCTGAGACACATGGCTGAGCTCCTACATGTCAGCTCTGCTGCAAGAGCTGACTGATTCACACACTTGGCCTACGGCAGCCAGGAGGTGAAACACATTATGTTAAGCCTCAGTGGAAGAGGGTTGAATGAATGTGCTCTCCTTGATTCTTGTGAAGAGTGAGAGCATGACCATGAGCTGTTCCTGCAGTTCAGCTAATGTGGGCACCCAACACTGCACTGAGCATCCATGGCTCCCATCCATGACTCCAACCCCTTTCTAAAGAGGCTTAGCCTGCTGCAGATAGGGGCTGAGGAGCATGTTAGCATAAACCCTTTCTACTGCCTGCTCAGGGTAAGCATATGATGGAGAAATAGTCCCTGATATCATGTGGGGCTCCTTAAAAACTCCCTTCCATGTTTGAGCCTTTAGCAGGGCCATGCTGTTGGCAAGTATTCCTCTTGGGGAGATGTCCTAAGGCCGTACAGAGCCTTGCTGAGCTGACACGGTGATGGCAGCCTGTGTCACGCTCTCCCACCAGGATGCCAAAGACTGTGCCCCAATAGGGGCAGAGCCTTGTTTTCCTTTCTACTCAGCTTTCTTCCAGATAGCAAAAGCAGCTTTGCCAAGGTTGCTCTACAGCTTCTACTGCTGCCAGTAATCTGGGTAATCTCTTATCTGTTCTTACTTTGCTGTTTATAGCCATGACAGCTGAACCCTAGACAATGTGTAATAGGTGAGTTATGTTAGACATTGTCGAGCCAACAATGATCTGGAGCCAGGGCATTGCATAGAGCTCAAAGCACCAGGGGTGGAAATCACCAGCGGCAAGTGATTTGAGAAATCGCTGTGTCCTGGCTTCAGTTTACTCATTCAGTGCACAGTCTGCTCCTTGGGACTGATGGAGAGTTTTGCCTAGAGGCAGTTGAGTGTTCCTAGTTCTGAGAGACTCAGCCACAACTTCAAGCAAAAGGCTCGTTAGTCATCTTTCCTTTTATCTCATGCATCACCACGGTAATAATCCTCTCACAGCTGCCATTCAGGATGCTGGGAAGTTAGGCTCTCTCAGTTTGAGCCTTCACTATCTCTGTGTGTTCACCATGCTTTGTCTGTATTTGTGCTGGTTAGGACTCCGACTGAAGTGAATCTCCAACAACAATTGGAAAATATACAAAGAAATCACATCCTTCTTAGCCGGAGTGACTCCTTGACTCCTGAGTTTTGGCAGGACTAAGGAACTTTTCAGTCAGTATTGAAGCTGCTAATATAATCAGTTACTCCACACAGAGCACCATCTTTTGCATGTAAACATATTTGTATTGTCCTTTTCTGAGTCTTAATGACTAGGTGGATCTAAAGATAAAGGAAATTTGAAAAATTCATCAGCCATGAACTGACATATTTCTTTCTGTCAAAGAAGTAGGTCCACATTTCTGTAATTATGGAACCTTAACACAAGCCATCACTGTAGAAGTGGTGATGCTGATGGTCTTTCTTATAATAAATAAGGAAAAAGAATTCTTTTTAAGACCTGATCTTAAGTTGACCTGAACATCTCATGAGTCCTTTCCTGGAAACAGCTCAGTACATTTGTGAATTGGCTGGTTGAAAGAACGATGTACTATGAAGACAAGGGTTTGGATGTATGAATTTTCTCAGATACAGCCATAACCACATCCTGAGTTAGGGCACCATGCTTGCAGTCATCTTATCAAGCAGCCCTTGCTGTTATCACCCTATCAGTGACAGCAAGGCATGAATGTTGAAGTAGAGAAAGAGATAAGGAGAAAGGAAAATTCTCTGAGCAGTCAACTGGGAAGACATAATGGGTCCCCATAGTTGGGTGTTCTCTCTGTGTAGGAGGGTCCCCCCACCATGATGTCCCATAATAACCAAACAGTTTTCATCAGGAATTGTTTTGGGAGAATTTGTGCTTTATTCCTGCTCACCATGCTGTTGGGAGAACAGTTTGACCAGGGTGGGTATTGCAGGCCTGCTGGTTGTTAATCTGATTATTTTGGGGTATCTCATTGCAAGATACCCCCAAGAGGAAGAGAAAGGGTGGGCATGAGTCTCACCCCAGTGGTACCTGCTCCCCTTGCTCACCTAAAGAAAAGTATAAGGTTGGCAGGTTCAAGGCCCTAAGAGTAGCAGCACTGGAACAACAGTAGTGAGAATAACTGACAACAGAGGAAACAACGACCCCAGAAGTGCTGGAAACATTCCTGTGGCATCTTAGGAGAAAGGGTACAAAGCTGCAGGTGAAAGGCAGGCTGTGGATTGGCAGCCAGAAGGCCCTGAGGATGGCATGGGCTAAAGCACCTACAGCACTGCCACAATGAGGGGGCTGGCAGCCCAGAATGGGGCCCACACATCAAGGGTTCTGAACATTGCTAAGAGAGACTGAAATGTGAAGAAGTCAATCCTAAAAATGCTGTCTTTGACTTAGGTATTTATGTGAAAGCTCAGATCAGGTGTCAGCTTGGGCCATGTGGCTGCAGAGCTCTGATGATGCACAGTTCACCCCATAGACCTCCACACAGACAAGCCAGGAACCGGCTGGGGCAGGCCAGGACATCCAACCCACACACCCACGTCTTCTTCCCACGAAATCCAAAGCGTGGAAGAGAATGGAAGGTTACTACACACCTTGGTGTCCCCATGGCACAGTCAGGATGTGGCAAGGGCAGTCATCCAGGCTGGAGATTTGCAGAGCACTCCCATACATCACCATAATCCTCCCTTGGTTGGAGATTACCAGGTAGCTCTTTTTAAAATTTTTTTTCTTCCAGAATATACCTGAAGCAGGTAATTCCTTCTTATTATATAAAAACCAGTGAATTCAAGCACTTGCCCAGAAATTGCAAGACCTGGGTTTCACCCTCAGCCTGAGAGATTTCAGTGCCACTGCTTCCCTTTCCACCTGAGCATCTTCACAGGTTTCCTGAAGGTCAATGAGAGAAGGAAATGTTCTGTACATCCACATCCCTAATTGTAGCTGGTCTATTGTCTGTCTTGGTCTTTCTTTGTGCAGGGTTCAGCTCCAACAGGAAAAGCTAAGGAAGAGTCCACCTTGTTGTTGGGGTGTTCCCAAAGTTGGCAGCTTTGGACTTTCCATGATAGTCTTCACTCTTCAGTTGTAAATTTTTCTAGACAAAGCTCAGGCTTTTTGTGATGTGTCTATAAATCAGCTAGAATACCACTGCCAAGCACCTTGTTATTACCTTGTTACTCTCATTAATTACCTAATTAAAGTCAGTCATTATATGTTAATGATAAACCTCAGCCTGATTTCTGAGGAAAACAAAAAATTGACTTAGTTTTCCTAGCTCTGGTCTTATTTAAGCCACATGTCATTCTCATTATAATGGGATTTTCATTACTTAATCCATTATTTACTGCAGGGAGAATCTGAAATGCACAGAACATATTTACAATGCGAAAAGGCTACTTGAGAACTGGTCTTTGAACCAGTGGTTTTGTACAAGGAATTGCTTTACAAGTCTGTCTTGTGGCTACTTTTAAAAATAATACTATTTAAAATAGCTATTTAAAGGATGAGTAACAAGTCTTGGCTTTGCATATGTAGACATTAGATCACAGTGACCGTCTGCCTCCTGGGAACAGCTTCCCTCTCACTTCCAAGCCATCAGATAATGTGTGTTGAGTAAAGTGAACTTAGGTCAGAGAGCTGCTCACATACACTGCTAATTGGTGAACTCCTCATTTAGTCTTCTAAGGGATCTGGCACCATGTAATGTTTCAGCCTTACCCCCCCAGATGACTCCTTGATCCTGTCGAGCTTGCTCTTTATTATTTTTCATTTCAAATAGCAAAGTTTTCTCCACAGAAGGCTTAGTACCCACAATCCAAGGTGTTTTTTTCTGTTTCATTCAGAAATGGTACCTTGAGAAGCACTGTGTTTTCCCATCTCTGTGATGGGTTCAGTGGTGACTCAGAGTGACACGCCATGAACAGTCAGCACCGCTCCCCGCAGTGTCTGGCCTTTCAGAGAACTCCCTCAATCCCCATACATCTTTGTGGTTTGAGAGGTCTGACAAGTCTGCCATCAAAAGTGGAAAGTTCGGGGAAGCCCAACTCTGTTTTGACATCAGCTGTTGGTTTAAAATGCCAAAGCACAGAGAAAGCAAACCCACAAAGATAGGGGAACTGCAACACAACTGTTGTCAAGGTAAATCAAAAGCATGGGGTTTGCAAGCTCCATTTTTCCCTCCAGTCTATCACAACATGTGTTCATGAGGGTGCTGGGGGAGGGGGGGGAAATGGCACAAGAATTCCCTTCCTTGTGTGTACCCAGTGAATGGGCCACCAAGAGCTGTGTCTCTTGCTCTCAGGAGGAGATGAGTCTCTTACACCCAAGAGAGATGGGAGGTGCAGGAACAGTGTCAAGCTCTCTGTCAAGCAGGTCCTCAGGGGACAGATGATCAGGTTTGAAGTCTTCTAACAGTCCTAATGAACAGGCTTCCTCACAGCCACTCTGCCCTCCTGCCACCTGGCATCTATGGTTAAATCTGGGGATGTTTGATATGCTCAGAACTGATCAGCAAGAGTTATACAGTCTCATTTCTCCAAAGAAAACAAGAAGTCCCTTATCTTCAAGGCATCACATAGTTTCCAGTGCCTCCCTACTTGAATATCAACTCAGAAGGTTTTTTTTGGTCAGGTGCTTAGTGCCCCTGAACTTCACAGCTATAAAAAGTGTTGTGAAGCACCATGGTGGTTCAGTGTTTGGGGAGAAGCAGATGCCTAGAGTTCAAGCACACCCTTTGGGGCAGTCCTTTGAAACACAGTGGAAAGACAGTCATCTGTTGTCCTTATATAAAAAGAATAGGAGAGAACAGACTAAATAATATCTGGTCTTTTCCTTCAAATCCAGCCATTCATGATGCCTTCTTTTTACTCAAAATGCAGCATGCCTTGAAATCTTGCTATCTGCTCTGTTTCCTCAGGGAAAATCTGCTTAATTTTATCTCCCTTAAAAATTAACATCATAAAGAGGAATGCACTTTGCTGTACTGGGTTGTAGTACACCAGGAGACAAAATGACCCCCAAGTCCATATCCTTGACCAAATTTGCAATATCTTGGCGTGGGTATACTTATAACCTTTAAAAGGTATCCACACCAAGTGATAAGTGGGCTGGAGCAGAGTGCCAGAAGCCACCTCTCTGTGCTGAAGGGTCATCTCTCTTCAGGGAGCTGGTACTGTGCAGCTTGTAGTGCAGGAACATTAATAACCACACAATGTTATATCTCAAGCCATTGCCTGTACTTGCATTTGGTATCCTAAAGCTGCTGCCCTTTCCTGAAGAGGAAGAAGGGATGACTTCTCTCCAGCCATGGAAATCCCACCAGGAACAGTCCCAGGTTATGTGCTGAATGCCTGGACGTCCCCATCTGGCCCACAGGTCTGCTGAAGGTTTTAAAGAGGCTGGAGCTTAGTGGTATTTGGGACAGGACCCACAGCATGTAGGATCCACAGGTGTAGGCTGGCAAGTTATGACCACACCTGTTTGGCTGAGGATGACATGAAATGGAGCATGGAAGCACGAGAAAGAGGAAAGCAAATGCCAATGTGGAAATAACCCTTCACCACCCCCTTCCTCACCCAAATTACAACACCAAGGGAATTTCTGGTAGAAAACAAACCACCTGCAGTGAGGGGGCTGAAAATATAAATTGAAACAGCGGGGGAATGGGGAAAACCAGGATGGCACAGTCATAGTCAGCATCTAGAGATGTCTCTCAGGCTGCTGCCCAGGCAGGACACAGTGGTCAGCAAATTCTCAGGAACAAGAGGACAGGGCTAAGATTTCAAGATGGATTTGAATCTCAGCTAAGTTTTTGTGGCAGAGATCATGGAGACATCATTTCATGCTGCAAGTGAACTAGAGAGAACTGAGCTATTTCTATGTGATCATGCCAAATGTCCTGGACAGGACAAGAACATCCCCACTGCCAGCAGGATGAGAAAACCCAGCAGTAAAGAGGTGATAAATTGCTCCACATCAGCCTCTGTGGAAGTGAACTGGTATTTGGTGCAGTAAAATGCAATCAAATGTTAATCCAAATGGAACTTCGGTTTCTTTTTGTAGGGCCTGATCTCATACAGCTTAATACAAAAAAAGGGAGGTAAAGAAAAGAAAAAAGGAACAGTGTTTGATTTCCTGATTAAAACTGAGCTCTATTTGTTTTGAATGAAAATTTTGTCTCTACAATGACTCACAAGCTGCAAGTCAAGAAGAAAAGAAAATTAATCACAAGGGAAACACAAAAACAAAACCAAAAAACCCCAGAAGTTCTTCAGCTCTATGGGGCTGAGGAAATGAGTGTGTATCTTGTGATGCATTTGGTTTTACGCAAGTGGTTTTCCTACTGCATTTTCATCTCAGTAAAATTACAGGTTGGAGTGTGGGGGATGTGAGCTCAGCTTTTGATTCTCCACAGCTTCCTGTGAGGCATAGGATGAATTTTCAAATCTCTCTGGGTCTCACCTGTAAAACAGTAATAACATTCTTTGTCTATTTAAATTATTTGTTCTTCCGATGAGTTTCTACTAGACTTAGAGTAAAAGGGCCCTAATGTATCATTAGAATCTCTAGCTGCCACTGTGCTATGAATAATAACGTTTATTAATCATAATAAACACGTCAGTGCTGTCAGAGCATGTGCATGGAGCAAGTAGAGTAGTGTCTGACAATCCCATCCTGCCATGTAAGGCCTGGGGTGGAAAATAAGACTCATTTTGCAGGCAACACAAAACCCATGGATGGCCAAAGTCTTCCTGCAGTTAGTGCTGGAGGAAAAGAGAAAAGGCCATGTTTGTACTAAAAAATAATGCAAGAATATCACAGTGTCCCTCTCTAAAGTGCCAAGATAGCTCCCCACATTTACAGATTGCAGTAGTGAGGGATCCAAGTAGGATGTCTCCAATCCAAAATATATATAACAGAAAACTCTAGCTTACATATTGAAATTACTTAAATCTATTCCTTAAATCTTCCCCCCACTTGCTCTCCTCCTCTTCCTCCTTTATCCAAATCTCTGTTTTGGTGAAGAGGCAATGGAAGGCAGAATTCAAGTCATTCTATCTGATGATCTCAGTTATTAGTCCCTCCATCTGTGTGCCAGAAAGGGACAGACCAGGTCTAATTTCTGACTCACCATACTGAGAGCAAGGTGGGATGGCAGCCCACCCTCACCCAAGGAGAACCTCATACTTTGCATGCTCAAGAAGCAGATCTTATGGTAACGCACAACTCAAAGTGGGTCAGGTTACCTTGCTTGCCAGAGTGGTGTAAAAAACACAGATCATTCCAAAGCAGCTGGGGTAGGATCCACCCTTGCCCATATGAAATCATTGCTGCTGCTGACAGCAGGAGGTCAGCTCAGATTTTGGATTATTTATATTAAAACAAGATACATAAAGCCTTTGATGCTCCTGGAGTTACTTGAGAATCCAGCTAGTGTAAAGGAGGTTAGAAACTGCTTCTAGGTCCTTTGGTTGCATCTCATTGCTTGATCTATGCTGGAGATACTTGCTGCAGGGTTAGTCATCCTTGTGTCCTGAAGAGACCTCACAGCACTTTCTATTACTCAGAAATACCTGCTGGGAAGAATTGTCTAGTGAACTACAGGACTGGAACAAAAAATAAGGAAATTCTGTATATTGAGAAAGAATCTAACCAACAAAAACTCTGTAAAAATGGTGTGCTGTGCAATGGGGAAACAGTCTCTGTCCTTGCTTGATTGCCTGTGGATAATTACAGTGGCTGATTCATTCTCCCCTGGAGCATTCCTGGTCCCTTGCTCTGGTGTAATCCATCCCTGGCCACTCCTGCCAGCCCCACCAGCTGGGAGCCAGACAGGTCCCTGCCACCCTGCATCTACCAACATCAACCTTTGACTTTCAGTGACAGCACCTTCTCCATGCTGCAGCCCAAGCCAGGAATCAGTGGTCTGAATTGAGGAAAGAGCATAATTGCCCATTTTCAAATTAAATTCAAGTATGAATGAATTGTTTGTTATTTTAAATGCTGAAAGATGCTGGTCACTCAAAACCCACTGAAAAACTGCAGGATCTGAAGACCCAGCTCTCTCCTGTTCTTTCACAAGTTCGAGCTCCAGAGGTGTCCTGGTATGTGAACTCAGCCAACACTTCACATGTGACTGCCTTTATAATTTTCTCATTGTGGCACTGCCAATACCTTTGTGCTTTTCAATCACTCCCTGTTTGTTTTGAAACAAAACAAACATTGTTTGCAGAGTGTGTCTGCTTAAAGCAATTCTCTGAACTGTTCATACTGTGGGCATCAGCCATGCCAGGAAAATGTGTGTTCCCATGTAAAAACCAACTGATCACCCTACCTCTGTAAACTTCCCATGCTCAGCCTGTGGCCCAGCTCCTCCATTACGCCAGAGGACAGTGAGGATGTGCTCACTGCTGTGTTCCTAGTGCTGACAGACAGCAACAAGCACAAGGAAACAAAATAGAACTTTTACTTAGCCCATGTTGTTGTAGAGAACACTCCCTGAAATTTTCAGCAGTGGCCACCTCATGCCAGGCTCTTGGGTACACCTTGCTGATTTTCCAGCACCAGCATTTCTGCAAGGCAGGAAATACTGTTTGGTGCAGGCAGGAGAACAGCAAGAAAAATAAAGCCTTGCCCTAAGCCAGCATTTCAAATCAGTGGTGGAAACAAAAAAAATGCCAGGAGATTCCCAGTCCCTTGTTTCAGCCACAAGGCAAATCCTGGTTTTGCAGACATCAGTAGCTCACTAACCTAACACCTACTGACTGTAGAATCCAATTCATTTTTACAAGTTTTGTGGCACTGTGATTTGCCAAACAATCCAGAGTGAACAATAATTTTAATTTGAACCATTTTTCAGCTGTGGATATTAAAGTCATAGGTGAATGGAAATAACCCTACATGGAGCATCTGTCATTTTTCCACCTTTTTCATTGTCTGATGTGGGAGCTGCACCACTGTGCCCTTCACATCACTTCCTTATCTAATACATTGTTTAAAGGGTTGCTAAAATGTCTATACTAAAGACTGAAAACATGTCAGCTTGTTTTATTTAGACTGAGAGCATGAATGTTTACTCTGCACTGCCTTTGGGAGAAGTGGCCATGCCCAGAATCAAAGCCATGGTGCCAGCCAAACCTCCTGATGCTGAGATGTCACCTCTGGCATACAGGTTGGAGATGCTATTTCCCAAATGTAAATGTCAAAAGGGTGATGGCACTCGTTCAAAAATCAGCCCCCTGCTTTTGTTGAGTGCATGAAATAGCTGAGAATGTGTTTAGAAGCAGGCCAGGTCCCTTACAGCAGGCTGTAAAACAGAAAATCTGGGGTAGGGAGGAGGCAATTTAGAAAGAGGTGAAGAGGACTGAGATAGGGAGAAGGGCCCTGCCAGCTGTGCCAGTGACTGTGTGCCAATGTGGTATCACCATGGGATGAACTCTCTTCCTAAAGCAGCCTTATTTGAGGATGGGATCTGTTCTCAATCCTTTCCAGCCTGGCTGAGCTGCCATTTGGCTCTGCTCTCTCCATGCTAAGGGCATCTGGGAGCCATGCAGATGGAGTGGGAGCACCAGCACTGGCACCACTTACAGACCTTGCTATGGGGGCAGTCAAGGCCTGACAGCACATGGCAGCAGCCTTGCAGCAGCATGGACCTCTTCCTCACAGTTCTTCAGCACCACGAACCAAGAAAACAGCAGACATCCCTGACACCCTTCAAAGTAGCATGGAGGGAGGGTCTGTTCCTAAAGCATTTCCAGATTCCAGCTTTCCAACCAAATGGATAACAAGCATGAAGCACTGGGTTAGCCCCCCTCCTCTTGGAAGCATCATCCCACTTGGCCAGCAGAATGGGAGGACACAATAAGATCTATTCTGGATGATCTGTGTGACAATATTAAGCATTTCTTTTTTCTTTCTTTTTTTTCTTTCTTTTTTTTTCAGTTTGGTGCTGGATGAGATTTCTTCTGGGATGCTTCTGTAGCTTTTGGCTCTGGCTAAATAGCAGGAGAGCTCCCAATAGCAGGAGTCATATGACCATGCTCTTGTGCACTTGTGAATGGAAAATCATGTGTCTTCATAAATCACAGGAATATAAAGACCAGATGTGATGTTCAGAGCTCCCAAATATTCACATAAGAATGGGCCAATGCTAGCAAAGAAATATGAAAGGAGAATAATCTGTGCTATGTGTTTTACTTTTCTTTAATACTGAATGTAAGTGGAGAAGGGAAAAAATACAAATAAAAAAGAATGTCAAGAATAATGAAAAAAATGTGTGTTCCAGGCCCAGAAAAATTATTTTGACACCATCTCTCACATTTTTTTATTATCACCCCTTTGGGCAAAGTCATTCAAAAGAACAAACAGAAAATCACACCTCAGACTAAGATACAGAACCTACCTCTCTCAGCAAACTGGATGTGACAGCAGAAATAAGACCCCAGGATCCAAGCATGGTGGAAAATGAAAAGGTTATTTTAAAATATTAAAAAGATCCCAGGATTCAAGCAGGTAGAAAATAAATTATTTTAGTAAGTGGGGAAGTGAGGGATGAACCCTCTGTTATTAAGAAGATGATTGCCTTATCATTACCTTACCCTAATTTTCCCCCAGTTTTAATACAGGCAGATTGAACCACCACAAACTGAATGTGATAAGCATCTGCCAGGATTTGCTCCAGGACTTACTGGGGCTGTTCATAAAGAGACCTGATTTGCCCTTGAGTGTGTCTATCCTCTGTGCGTGCTGGGCAGCCACCCACAGTTGGTGCAGAGGGTGCTGGAGCTATGTGTGCTACTTCTCATCTTCACATGGAGTACCTACATACCCACCACACCAGAGTCAGCAAACATTAGTTGGACTTCCCTTTGTAGCAGCTCTTTGTAGTCAATAGGGTGCACAGCTGGCCTTCCTTGCTCTTTTCCATTCATTCTTTTTGTTTTAAAGTGTTTTCATTTTTTTTTTCAGCCTTCTCCACTATATCACTGTCATGGGAGTTGTTTTACTCTCCTTTGAGTTGTAATATATGAATACACATACAACCAAGACCTTTGGACCATTGAATTAGCATTCTTCTGCCCTATGGGGCCCCTTCTTTTTCTTTGGCATTTGCTTTCTACTTTTGCAACTATGACTCTGGCCTATATAAATTAAGGTTGCTCCTTAATTATGAATTCATTCGTAATCCTCCTCCTTCATACAATTGCATATATTTTTACAGAAGAAAAAAAGTTAAGGAACTTAAACATGGAATAGTTTGGGTTGGAAGGGACCTCAAAGATTATCTAGTTCCAACTCCCCCAAATATGGGCAGAGACATCTTCCACTAGACCAGGTGGCTCTGAGCCCCATCCAACCTGGCCTTGACCGTTGCCATGGATGGAGTATCAACAGCTTCTCTGGGAAACCTGGACCAGTGCCTCACCACCCTCACAGTAAAGAATTTCTTTCTAATATCTAATCTGGATCTACCCTCTTGCAGTTTAAAGCCATTCCCTCTTGTCCTATGCCTTTGCTAAAATGTCCCTCTCCAGCCCTCTTGCAGTCCCTTTACATACTGGAAGATGCTGAAAGGTCTCCCTGGAGCCTTCACTTCTCCAGGCTGTACCACCCCAACTCTCTCAGTCTGTCTTCATACGAGAGGAGCACAAGCCCACTGATCATCTTCATGACCTTCATCTGAAGTCATTGTAAGTGGTCCATATCCTTCTTGTGCTGAGAGACCCAGAGCTGGATGCAGTACACCAGGTGGGATCTCATGAGGCCATCACTTCATGAGGTCCCATCACCTATTAAATTAGAGAAGAATGTGCTCCAGGGGCTGCTGTGATGGCTTGTTTCTTGGAAAAGCTGCTTCCACATCCTGTTCAGACTTTCCTCATGACCTTTAGTGAGCTATTTAGGATCTGAACCTCCAGGGTCTTAAAACTTTGGAAGGCCTGGGGCACAGGATGCGTCTATCTTGCAGAAAGACCAGCTGGATGTGCAGCCTGAGATTCAGTAGGGATTCAGCAGGGATTGGTTTATCTTGCTGTAAATAAATAAGGGAAATTAGTGAACTATGGTTTATGATTACTTTAAACCAGAAATTTCTGTTGTATCTCTACAATATTGCTGTCACTTTTTAATTGTAGTGAAGATACACACATAGTGTTGCTGCAGATATGCCAAGGGACACATGCACTGAAAGCTGGGATACAATGAGGGGATTCACAGAAATTAACACTGACCAAACAGGAAAAAAAATCCTCGTGTCTGGAAGTAAGATATTGCTACACCACAAAGCAAATCAGCACTCATTTGGCATAGAGAGTACTGGGGAGCAGGGTCAAATACTGGAACATCAACACTGTGAAACTCTGGAGAAGTCTTGGCCACAGCCATGGCCCAGGGTAACCAGCAGTCTCCTCGGCAGAGGTTCAGCAGTTAGCCTGGACCAGGGACTAATACTAATAGTAGGAAGCCTGCAAACATGTTTGGGAAGCAAAGCTAAAAGTAGGGAGATGGCCAGATGATGCCAGCTGGCCCCAGGACCCAAGGGTGAGCACTGGTGCCAGCTCCTCAGCACAGGTGTAGCCAGGAGAGGCCAACAGGCCCCACAGCCATCAGTGAATTGGCACCCACCAGTGCTATTCATCAGCTACTTGGCCCCGTTCTGGGCTGTAATTTTTTACACCCTGAAGAGCAGCTGGCACCTCCACAGAGCCAACAGGTTTCTGCTCTACTGAATATCTGTGAAGGTGTAAAGGAGATGTATCTGGGCCAAGGATGGAGGATGAGATGCAGAAGGATACCACAAAGCTCTGAATGCTCAGTCTACGTGTAGGCATATTTCAGGGTGTATAAAAAGTGATGGTGCACAAGCTGTGGGCAAGAACATGTAAACACAGCCCAGTGAACATAACAAGGAAGAATAATAAAGAATCTCAGTAAGTCTTTTGGCCAAGTCCATCATGGTTTCAAAGTGACTGTACCTTGCACAGACTGAAGAAGTAAAAGATAGGAGGGTTTTTAATCCATCTCATTACACGAGCTGTGAGAAGACCAACAAGGTGAAGCTAGCTTTGCACACGAGTAGAAGAAAACCTCTGTGGAATCTGAGGAGGTTTAGACATGTGCTTGATATCTACACAGGTATTTCTGGTCCCACCCCCAAGTCACATCTCATGATGCAGTAAAGAACTGTGGTTCTAGGTCCTCTCCCCACCCTTTACCTCCCCCCTTTATCACTGTTACATCCCTTGCCCAGAAGGCACCTAAAAACAGCCATACACTTGAATTCTCATAGATGAAGCCTAATACTTTGACTTGATTAAAATATTCTTCATAGAGAGCTAATTTTTGCCTTATTTTCCAGTGGACATATTGTGAGGTGTATCTTTTAGGCACACCTCTGCGTACATACAGGGATGTATGTAATAATCTGTGTAGTAGAGGAGTTCTGAACTCAGGTCTGCCAGAGCATGGCCAGAAGTCTTCAGAATGAGGCCTCTGATCTGCATGTTGATGATTGTCCAGGGAAAATTGAATGGACTTTGAAACATTTCTCAGGGCTCACAGTAAAGATTCAATGGAAAGGATGATTCACAGCAAGAGTAAATTTTCCCAAACAAATCAACCCTTCCACCAAAAGACACTTTTTGGGAACATGGGATTGAAGTTAAAACAAAACACCTTGTTAAAAACAGTTATGAAAGAACTCATCTACTGCTTGAAATAGCTGGCCTTGGTGTACTTTCACCAACTGTTGGGCCGTGCAGGGGGGTGGCTTTGCTTGGTTAAATCAACCTGATTGTCTTTGTAACCCTGGCCTCCATGGAAAGAAACTGTGAACAGGCCCACAACAGAGCTGAGCTTTTGTGAACTGCAGCCAAGTGACACTTAGGTCTGAAAGGGGACAGGGAAATGGTAAAATATGAATTTGAGGATAAAAAAGTCATGATAAGCTCATGTGGCTGTGTTCTTAGTTTGAGTCCTGTTTGGGGTTTGTCATTGTTAACTTGAATCCTGATTTCCCTGTGTAGAAATATGATCCAGAAGAGAAATTCTGGTTTTGAAGTTCAGTCCCATGAGTAATGCATGAACTTTTCAACTTAGCACTGGTTTTCAAACACTAACTGCAAGTTTGCAGTTTCTCATCAGAACCAAAGGAAAAAAGCAAAATATAATTTGCACAAAAATTATATTAAGGCTGTCACAGCAGAGCACACTAGGATGGAGCTGCTTAGCCCCACACTCACAACATGAATGATATTCACATTACATTAATAGTGAAGGGAAATGAAGAAATAGTGAAAAAAATAATCTCTGCATCAGTGTGCAACTGTGCTGTATTTTATAGATGAATGATGATGCTTAATGGCTTAGAATAAAGCAAGGAGCTGAGGGTCTCCATTGAATGTCACCATTTAGGGCTGTAGTGCTATATTTTTGATGTAATTCGAATCTGTGAAGGTCTAATTCACCCATGCTTCAGCCCCTGAAGTGAGGAGGAGCATGAGTGGGGTCACAGACAGAGTAAGAGCAAGTCAGTGAATTTAAAAGAAAAATAACATCAGTAGATCAGAACATGTGGTTAGATGCTCATGAATGGTTCCTCTCTCTGCAGCACTCAGGCTCAATGGATTCATAGATGTAAACTGCTTTGAGACTTCATGGGAGAGGAAAGCAGGTGTCAAACACTGTTATTTACACTAAGTAATTGCATAAAGAAAATCCCAGAATCAGATCTTTGTTCTACATTCACAAATGTATTCCCTTAATGATTTCTCTTCAAGCGTTTCGAGCTATAAATAGGTTTGTAAGTCTAAGAGCTGGAAATAAGCCACCAGCAATAGTGACTGGGTATTGTGAGAAGGGTTTCTTATTTTTGTGTTGGGGGAAGGGGCTAGGGTAAATCAGAATGGAGCAGACATGCTGAAACCAGCCTGTGCCTGTTGGGAAGGAGACCATGAGCTAGGATTCACTGAGGAGAGGGGGCAAGCAATGAAGGGAATAAGGAACAAAAGCAACACAAAATAACTGGGACTAATATGATACTACATGTTTAAGTTTTTGAGAAAAAACAGAGGTAACAATGAAAAGTCCTTGCCTAGCTAAAAATAGTTATAGTTATATAAACAGAGGAAAAACACAAGCACATAGACTTATGCTGTAGGAATTTCTTGATGCAAGTGGCAAGGGATTCTGTTTCTCACAGCTAAAAAAATGTTTCACCACCAGACACTGTCTTTGCATCAATGGGCCAGTGTGGCCAAGCAGGAGCAGCATGTGAGAAGTGAGTGGTTGTGATGGAAATCAGAGGAAGAGGGTCTGCTGAAGGATCTCTTCCC
>JAYDZK010000113.1:140715734-140732119 GCA_034509185.1 Euphonia xanthogaster | reverse complement strand
TCGGGCGTCTTGGTGCCACCCCCAGGATCTCAGCCCCCCCAGCTGTCCCCCAACAATTTGTGGGTGCTCTGCTTGCCTTGCCAACTCCACAGACTCCAGATACTAAACTCAGGACATCATCTGCTGGAGATCAGCTGGAGCAAGCCAGCACCTGCAAGGAACACAGCAGAATCCTGAAGCATGCAGCACACTACTGGTGCTTCTCCCAGGAGTGGAAGCTGGGCTTTAGGTTTTGGAACATTTTACCCCTATTTGACAAAAGCTCCTCAAGGTCACAATTTTGGTGCTACTCATTGTGCATTTAGTAGAGAGTAATCAGCCTTTCCCTATGCAGGGAAATGTTTATTCTCATGTTAAATCTCACAGAACAAAGTAACTGTGTCATCAAGGATGTTTTTTAATGAACTGTGCTGGCAAAAATAACTCTAATAATCTCTAGCATCTTGGATACATACATTTCTCTGGCCTAAAACAGCCTGAAAGGGACTTCAAAGCCATCCTCCTCCAGCATTGGTCACAGCAGTGGAGGGCTGAGGTCTACAAAATGTCCCAGACTCCACACCCAGTGTGGCTCCTATTGAAGACACCAAAGTAGTTTTAGTGATGTCAGCAGGAGCCCCTCTGTTCTAGCCTTTGGTTCACCATCCACCTCCTCTGTCTTTCAAAAGTATTTTTAATGAAATTTGCACTTAACTGTCAGCTACATGATAGGGTTCCCTATGCATTGCACCAGAATTCTGTCTCTCAGTAGAATAACCAAATTTGTTGCTTGTGCTAAGAGATATACAGGGGCCCAGGGAGGCAGGTAGAGGTTGTGGGAATTAAATAGCAGTGGAATGAAACAAGTGAAAGAGTTAATTTCCCAGTTTATTTTTTCTCTTCCTTTCTGGCAATGATCAGTTAATAAGACACAGACCAGGCTCTTGAGTTATTTTAATCTTGGTAGGTCAGAGTTGCTTTTTTAGCCTTTTAATACAGAGAACAGAGAAGATACCTGCCCTTAAAGCCTCATGCAGTGAGTCCACAGCAGAGGTGGGGACATCTCTGAGCATCCTGCTCCTGCACAGCCAGTCTGTTCCCAGTCCCTCTGTGGTCTCATCCCACAGCACACAGCCAAACCAACCTGAGGCTGGGCTTGGGGGTGACAAAGCAGTGCAGAGGGCAACCTCACTTCATCACATCATCTTTGAGTATAAAATGTACAAAAGCTACAGTCCCATCTTCTCTCAGGGGCTTCCCGAAGTGCTGCTGTCCCCTACTAGAGCTGAGGTCTGCAGAGAGACACAGGTGCCAGGCAAGCTGGGAGACAGGAAGGAGGCAGGAAGGGATCCTCAGCTGCAGACTGGGAAAGGATTGCAAGGGGAGATCCACTCTGGTGCTGGCTGCTGAGGATGGTGCTAGGTGGGCACACACAGAGCTGACACAGGAGGCAGATACCGTGTGAGGAGCGGCTGCCATCCCCTCTCCCTGTGTTTGCACACACGGGCTGCTTGCTCCCTCTCAGAGTTGTGTGGGAGGCAGGTTTGGCTGAAAACCACTTCTCACTGCTGAGTCACCCCTTGCTGCTGATACACTCCCTGATCCCAGGGCTCTTCGAGGATGGTGAAACAAATATTCCAGAAGTGCTTTTGAAAGGTAGAGTGGAAGTGAAGAAATCAGTCTGAGTTCTTCTCGGAATAGGAAAGGCAAAGAGGGGGGTAAGGAAAAAGATAAAGTCATTGGACTTCACAAATTTGGGTGGTTCCTTCTTTGGATCTAGCTTTTGAATTACCAGTGTCTGGACTCATTGCTGAGAAGTTGAAGACCACCAGCTTAAGATCCTCAGATATTTGAGTATCTTGGAAAATCAGGCCAATCGGATCGAAATCGCTGTGCATTTAAGGAAACATGAGCTCTGCACATAACATTAGAAGCCTGTTGTCAATAGACCCAAACTTACACTTACCAAAAAGAAAATGCTTGTACTTTTTCAATCATCACAATTATATTGTAGATTCAGAGCTACACTGCTCTTGGAAAGAGCCTAGAAAGCGAAATATAGCATACATCCCACTGGGTAACACATTCCTTAATGGCATTTTAAAAGCATTTTACATTGGCAATAAAATAGAGAGAGAGGGAGAAAAGAGCACAGCCTTCTCTGAACATGGAGGATGAAAAAATTAATAATCACAAGAGCTTTTCACTGATGTGGGCTGCGGCATCATGCTATCTGCTGCTCAGAGCAGACAGTGTTTCCAAAATATACACAGCCCAAATCGAGGAGAGCAAAACTTGAATAACTAGTCACGATCCCCCAAATTTAAATACATTGCCAGATCCCTATGGAAAGGGACACCAAAAACAACTAAATCTGGATCACTGGAATATTCCAGTTATCCCTCAAATAAACAACCTCTGTAGCAACATGTGATTTTCAACAGTTTCCTACTGAAGCTACAAAGGTCTGTTCATGGTGCCCACTGATACATGACACTGTTGATCCCATTTTCAGGATGAGTAGGGGGTTTTTATTTGTTGTTACCCCTTGAGAGAAGGATGTGCTTTATCACAAAAGAATGGTGAATTTCACAGGAGGGTACCAGGCTCTGTCCAGCTGTGATAGAAAGGTCAGCATTGAGCAGACAGTGGTTTTTGTAGAGCCCAGAAAATGTTTTAGGAGATTATTACAACAAGGTGAAATTCAGGCACCATTGAAGTTGATTCCAAAACTCCTGTTGACTTCACCAGAGCCAAGATTTCCCCAAAAGAATCCCTATGCAAATTTTAAGCCACTGGAGCTTTACTTTAATAGCAATGTTTTCCCCATGGAACTAGAAATAAAGAGGGGGAAAAGGGAAGTGAAGGCATGTTGGAGAAAGAGGAATCAAAGCTACCTTCCCCCATCTCTTTCATAGGAAGATGCTCCTGATTAGCCTCAGAAGTCCACATCTTTCTGCTCTCCTCTTCCTTTTCTCCTACAGGTCTCATCCCTTCAATGCAGAGGAGCCCATAGGACCCCTGAGCCTGGTAATGCTCCACTGCTGGCACTTCTTGCTCTGTGGGATCAGCCAACAGCTTAACAGCATCCTGCTCTCCTGTTCACCTTTATACTTAGTCATAAAAGGCTGACAAGGCAGAAATGTAATGGCTTCACAGCGCCCACAAGTGAAGAAAAGGCAAGGACTTCTTTCAACTGAGTCCTGCTGAAGATCCAGCTTACAAATGGGCTGAAGTGGGGCTTTAGCTGAGTCCAAATCACCAAATCCCTCAGTGTGTTGTAGGCAGTGAGTGCTGAAGAGGGAAGAAACATGACAGACTTTATCTATGACAGTCTGTTTCTCATTAATGTCTTACCTTTAATTACAAATAATCAGAGCCTGACTTAGTCCCCAAACAGGAAACTTCTTTCTCCTTTTCAAAATTGATGACAAATTGGGATGAGATGGTCTTGTTACCTGTAGAATTGGCAAGGTCTCTGATTTGATTCTAGAGTCAACCTACAGCCAAGCTGTCCACAGCCAAAATGTATGTGAAATAAAAGCAATTGCCTTATTTTGGTGGAAGCTATTTGCTGTTTCAGTCAGTGATAGTGCTTTGAGAGAATCTGGTGGCTGGAGTTTCAGAGGACATTTTGACCATCAGAGAAGGCTGCTCGCAGCAGTACACCTTGCCTCTCCTCCCACTTTATATTTTTTTAATCTATTTTCTTCCCAGGAAGTCATCATTCCCACAGCCTGGGGAAGGAGGGAGTGCTGCATTCATAAGACCAGCAAAGAGCTCACTGCTCCCAGTGAGCTCCTGCAGACACACTGCAGCAGGTGAGCAGCAGCACTGTCTGTCACTGCGAGCAGATCCCAGCCAGCTAATGGTGAGTTCCTGCTTCTGGGACAGGCTGGGTTTGTAATCCAATTGAATTTTGGCCAGAATGCAGCCCGGGAGACTCACTGCTCAACCATTTCACTTTACAGCTGGCAGGGATTTGGGGACCACAGGAAGGCCTGCTGAGCTCTCTGCTCAGAGGTGGATGCAGGCTTTCACAGAGCTTGCCCATGGGAGAGACACCTGCTCCTGCCTCCCAGCTCCCACCTGGAGATAAAACCCTCAGTGTCTCGAGAGAGAAAAATTCTCCTGTCACTTGTGAAATGCAGGAGCCTCTGGCACATAAACCATCCCTTTTTTTTTTTTTTCATTATTTTGGCCATTGCATAAAATAATTTTAGAAAAATCTGCTTTTGTTTCAAGGACTACATTAAGTTCAGTGTCAATGTAGATCAAGGCATGGACATGAAATCAATTAAATAATGCAGTGCCATATCTACAAAATCCTCATAATCAGATTTTACATACAATATGCTGTTATCACAATAGATAGTTCCTCCTCCCAGCATTTCGAAGTGGGAGACTTGCCATCAGCACCAATAGAAAGTGCACTGAATACTGAAGAAATAAAATAGCAACCTGGCAAAATACGGCTCAGGCATTACATAGACTGCAATGGCATAAATAAACACCCACATCTTGAAAAATTAATGCTCCAAAAGCTCTGTTTTATTGGGATATCAGAGAGACAACTGACATAGTGCTTCAAAGAGTTGATGCTGCAGCAGCTGGGCATGTATTGTGCACTCTGTGTTTGGTCCATGTGGGAGCAGGAGGACCGGGTTTCACAACACAGACACAAACCATTGTTCCTCCTTGGCACACTCAGCTTCTTGCCTGTCATGGAGGCATGGGATGGAGTAGGAAAGCAAGCACAGTGAGTGATCACAGTGGGAGAGAGATAACAAAACCTGGAAGCATATTTCCTGTTTGGTACCACTATCTCAGATTGCATTGGCAATCAATGAGTGATTAATGCAGGGGAATATTACTGTGCTCCTTTTAAAATTACTTCATTTAGCTGCATTAAATTCATAAATAAAAATGGGGGAATGGAACATATCTATTTTCCTAGCCCTGATAAATATTTTAAATGCAAATGCTTGCCATCTTTGCATTTACTTTATTACTTGGAAAGCTCAGTATCTTTAAGAATAAAGTTGCTGAATTCAACTGAAAGTTAAACTCATGACAGGTGACAGACAAATCAGCTCACTGACTTCTCATATTACCTTATTTTTAATCCACTGGTGCCTCTGCAATGCTATGCAGTGGATTTTGTATGCAGAAAGAAGTAAATCATCTACACTTTTCAATGAGGTATTCAATTCAACAATTTGAATAGAACAGCTTCTAATAACATCCACCCCCTCAAAAAAAAACCAAACCAAAACCAACAAAAACAAGCAAACAAAACAAAAACTAGAGACCAAACCAAAAACAAACAAACAAAAATACAAAAACAAAACCAAAACCCAACCACAAACCCCAAATATAGTCTATACTCCCAAATCATATATGTCTGCATAAAATAGCCTCCAGACCTACATCTCTGATCCCATTACTCTGTCTGCCTTTGCAGCCTGGGGAAGATGGACTTGCAGTGTGCACTAAGAGGTGGGGAAGGCAAGGCAATTCCCAGCTTCAGGAGCCCTTTCTGGGAAAGATGGGAACAAAAGATTTAACTTGTTTGTCCTGGGGCAAGCTTCACCTCAGTTCGGTTCTGCTCAGCTGAAATGAAGTTGTGTGGCACTGGGCAACAGGAAGGCTTTCCCCACGGTAATGGGGCACCAAACTTTAGGGTGTTGTGTCCTCTGTCACCTGACAATCTCCACAAAAGTCAGCTGGGCACTGACTTTCAAGGCTGCCAGTCTTCCTTGGAGAGAGTCCAGCCTCTGTACCAAACAACACAAGTGCTCTGAAGTCTTCAGGGAGTGAGAAAACATCCTGTATACACTTGTTCCTTAGGGATCTACTCTCAAAACCCAATCCTGTTGCCATACAGCTTCTCCATCACCTCTCCTGCCACAGCTTTGTTACTCTGACTTCACTCTGTGCTCGAGGATTTGGCCTTGGCAAGACTGTGGATGTAGAAGAAAGATCAGAGGTTAATCAGAGGTCAGTGAGGGAGGAAAAATAAGTGGCTTGAGTTAAAACTGAGGCTGACATTTCCCCAGACCAGTCCTTGTCACAGTCCCTCCATTGGCAAGAGCCCTCCAGGAAACACTGCTATTTTTATTATCTCAAGAAGAAAAGCAGCAGACAAAGATCGTAGGCCAGGGTTCTCAGAACCCATCTCCTTTTGGCTTCCTCCTTTTTTTAGGA
The DNA here is from genome assembly GCA_034509185.1 of Euphonia xanthogaster. Taxonomy (NCBI): domain Eukaryota; kingdom Metazoa; phylum Chordata; class Aves; order Passeriformes; family Fringillidae; genus Euphonia; species Euphonia xanthogaster. The sequence continues at coordinate 140,725,933 of JAYDZK010000113.1, read as the reverse complement.
AAAGATGTCTCCTGAAGTCAGGGAATCCTTTGCTTCTCTCGAGATGATCATCTTTACAGCACTGGGTTTTTTTAAATCCTAAGAAATTGTCAAGCTCCAAAGTTGTATTTTTATATATCTTGGAATAAGGCTGCATTGTTTCCCCTGGCTTCTGCATTATTCACTTACTGCCCTGCAAATCCTGCTGAGTGGATTACAGTGTTTATTGCTCTGCCTTGCAGTATTTTCTGCCCACTTATCTGAACAATCTTGCCTGCAAGATAACCTGTCAGTAGTCGTCTCTACTGCCATATGTGGCTGAACACACACTTCATGCCATCAAATACAAAGCCAAAACCACATTGTCCATCCTACCAGACAGACACCACCAGAGCTCTGGTGCAGCACACAGGGGCAGCTGGTGCCTCTGAGGCTGCAGCAGCATTCTAATGAAGACAGGAAACCAAGGGATGGAGTGTGAGCACTCTGGTCCAAATGATCACTTCAGGACACACAGAAGTGGCATGGAGGAGCAGACAACCAAGCCTGTGGCCCCACATGGTTCAGAGCAGAAATGAGGGCAGGGATTTTATTCAGAGCAGTCACTAGTGGACCAGGCTCAACCAAGGAGTCTCCAGGCAGCTCTTCCCCTTGTACTACCAAGGTGGCAAGGGAGTACAACACCTGCTTCATCCTGCTGCAGGATGCTGTGACTTCTCAAGGCCTCGTGCAAGCCAGGAGGAGGAAGTTTGCCCTCTGGGATCTTCTGCTGGTGTTGCCCTGTAGTCCTCTACAGGAAGACAACAAAGATGAACAATCCCCTTTACTGATATTCCCACATATACCTTTATACCTGTGATTTTTTTAGAGAAAAAAATTAGATTTGACAATGTAATTTGATTCTAGTGGAATTTCAGAGGCAATTAAAGGTTTTGGCTTTTTTTCAATTCCTCACTAGTAGACACTAGCAGCTATAAAGACACTTGAATATTATCTACTATACTGCTTATAATGTCAGAAGCATTAAGGTTGGAAAAGACCTCCAAGGTTATCAAGTCCAACTTTTGACTAATCACCACCTTGTCAAATAAGCCACAGCACTGCCACATCCACTCATTTCTTAAACACTTCCAGCAATGGTGTCTCCACCACTTCCCTTGGCAGCCCATTCCAATTCTTAGCAACCCTTTCCATTAAGTTCTTCCTGATGTCCAACCTGAATCTCCCCTGGCACATCTTGACACTATGTCCTCTTATCCTGCCATTCCTTTCCTGGGAGAAGAGTCCAACCCCCACATGGCCACTCCGACAGTAGTTGTGGCAATAAGGTCTCCCCTGAGCCTCCTTTGATCCAGGCTAAACACCCCCAGCTCCCTCAGCTGCTCCTGGTGTGACTTGCTCTCCAGACCCCTCACCAGCTCTGCTGCCCTTCTCTGGACACACTGCAGCACCTCAATGTCTTGAAGTGAGGGGCCCAGAACTGGACACAGGACTCAAGGTGCATCCTCACATGCTGGACTGAGTGCCCTGTTAACAACACACCCCTGGAGGGCAACGGGAGCATCTCAGGTGGCTGCTGTCAGGGGCTGAGGCTTGCCCTCGCTCCAGGCTCCCCTCTTTAGCTCATAAATGGCTCTCCCTACTCTCTGTTGACATACTATGGCACACATGGAGGAGATGCAAGGAAAGCACAGAGTGCAGATGGCACATTTCTCTTCTCTTAAGGACAGCGTATGTTAGAAATGTGTCAGGATTCCTGAGTTAAAGCAGCATAGTGAGATGTCAAGGAAGGCAAACAGAAGGGGAAAATTAAGGTAACAGAATTCCCTGGGAAACTCTGTTTTGCAGAAAAATCATTGGAGGAAAAGGCTATTCTGATTAATATTAATTTGTCCCTCTTTTTTTTTAAAAATTTAATCTCCGAGGCAGGATATAGGGCAGAACAGAGAGCAGGGAAATGGCAGCCCCATCGCTGAGCCAGCGCTGCAGCAGAGCTGATGGAGTATCTGGGTCAGCGTGCAGCAATTCTTCGCAGATGACTGAGACCGACAGAGCCGAAGGCCAGACTTGGCAGTAGAGCCAAGGGCTCCTTTTGTAGCTGAAGGGATGCGAAATCTGCTCCCCCTTTCAAGCAGCATTTGCAGGAGGGAACCCCATGCTGCAGCCTCCGTCAGCTGGAACTAACGCCGGCGGCTCCGCTCACCCATCCCTGCTCAGCAGAGCACAGGCTGGGAAATCAGCGTTGCCATGGGATTCAGCTACAAAAGGCCAAAAGATGTGGATGTCAACCAAGTATCCAGATAGACAGGGAGGGTATTTTCTGCTTTAACTAAACCTATGGAAGCTCTTCTCTAAGAAACAACATTTTGCTTTTTTTACTCACGAGAGCAATGTCAAAGGTTACCTGGAGAAATTTTTTTGTACTTTAAAGGTCCTCACTTAGCTTTGAAGATCTTTGCATTTCAGGCAGGCTTTAGGAAAAGCTCATTCATGCATTCAAACACTTGGCTACTTTTCCCAAATATCCTGCTAGGCCTAATGAGAGACATTACCTTTGCTGACAGCCGTAGTGCCCTCAGAAGAGATACAGCTTTGGAGACTAGCACGCTGCCCACTGGGCATAGACAGATCATGTATCATGGGATCCTTCCCCTTTCTGCTTCTGTGCCTCAACCCACTGGGACAGGAGCATGAAAGGATCAGTGCTTTCCTTATATATCATTCCTGATCATCAGTAAGACTGGCAGCTGTCTCTCAATATTTGTGCTAAACCCTTTGTTAGAGGTTGATTCACACAGCCACAGCCTTCAAAGTCAAATGGCACTGTTAGATCATCCTGTCAGGTAGCACAGGCCATCAGGATTTGTGCTGATTTGTGTTTTGTCAAAACATGTCCTTCAAAAAAGGGTAGTCCACCTTTGATTTGACAGCCACAGAAGAGGGAAGATCTGTTATTCCCCTGTACTAACCAAAGTTTAGAAAGTCATTCAGGTTTTTTCCTCAGATGTTGAAAGCACCAGGAGAATTTTTCTGAGGATCTTGACTTCTGTCAGAATACATCAAGTTTTGTGCTCAGGACTTAAACTGGTAAAATGTGATGCCAACCAGCTAACTAATCTGTCTTGCCACTCAATGTTTAAAGACACAATATAGATGAAGTGCCTGATTTTCAGCAGTAATATTGAGGAAAGGTCAAGGCCAGAAGAAATGTTTGTGTTTCTAGAATAGCAGCAGCTGCTTCTGCATATGCTTGAAAGGAGGGTGGATATTAACACAAGGATTTTGAGGAAGTAGCTATTTACTACTGGAATTTTTGATGACAGCTGCCACATTAGAGGTGTTTATTTAATAATATTCACCCTAATACTGGTATGCCTTGTCTGAACTAGTCAGCCTAATGCAGATCACTCCTTTGTTTCTGCCATAGCAGAACTTGCTAGAACAGCATTTTTTACTATGAACATTTCTGCTCAAATCCTTCATGTTCTGATTCCGCATAATTTCCTCTTCAAACTGATAATATACAGCAAAAGACAAAAAGGTCTGGAGCAGAACCCCCTTAATTTAGTGAGTAAATAGTATTGTACTCTTTTTATGTGGACACATAGAGGTACAGCATTTGACAAGGCATAAGGATTCACACCAATCTCAGACCTGTCCATGAACTTTTGCCTTGGTCCACAGAGAGGACCTCATAAACTAAGTGCAGGGATGGTTGTTCACAGTCTGAGTGATACACAGCCGTGTTCTGAACAGCATATAATGCACGTTTAATTGTATTTATTTAGTGGCCATGGTTACAGAGATGTGACTTTTGTACTTTTTTCACATTGTAGACATGTTACATTGAAAAACTGTCTGTCCATCACTAGCTCCTGCATAGGTATATACCCATGAGGGGTTAGCAGAAAGTAAGAAGGCAGGGAGGACCTCCTGTAATCTCTGCATCCTCCTGAGGCTTCACACACCTGCTTACTAAGAAAATAAAGGCTATTATGTTCCCAGACATGTTAAGTCAGAGTTTTGTGGAGTCAGGAGTATTGCAATCCACGTGGTTAAACTGGTACAAAATGTTGCTAATCAAAGGTTTGGAAAGAAGATGAAGGGAAGAGGGAATGAAGCTGTGACTGCCCACTATTTCGACTGTTGAATCTGCACTATTCATAGTAACACACCAACTGTATCTATCCAACTGCAGTAATGAGTGATAGCTCACTACTCAAGAATTGGGTTTTCCTTCCTCACCTCTGCAATTAAGGTCATAACCTTTTCTATTTACTTTTGGGATGTTGGTAAATTAGAGCTTCGGCTTCGTTACAAAAATTAATTAAAATAGTCACACAATGGCACCATTCATGGCAGTGCTTGTCCTTCCCTGCAGTATGTCCTCATGTCAGCTCTCATTGGTTTCAGTCCCAAATTCCAGTACTTGCTAGTCTGCCTGTATTATCTGGATCAGTAGACTAGATTTTTCTTTTTGTCCATCTTCTTTGATTCATTGGAAGGGCTCCTCTTGTTTCTAATCCCTCTGTTTCTTTTTTTTCTTTTAAGAAAGTGTACACTAGCAGGCTGTCAGCATGATCTGATGTCCCCAAAATGCTTTCTGGCCATAGAGTTTGCAGCAGATCCTTAACTTGGTCTCACAGCAAAGACCTCTGCCTAACAATTCCTCCTTCCTGACATCCCAGGTGTCTAGGTCTGGAAAAGAGGATTATTACTCTTTTCCTCAGAATTTCAAAAACTAAACAGAACTACAGTGATAGGAGGATAAAAGCCTGACTATTTCCCAGTTACAGAGAGTTGGGAGTCTGCCCATTGAAATAAGTTTGGGTTGTTTTTTTCTTTCTAAGCCATTTCTTTGTGAATGTAGTGCTTGTTTTAAGAGCTGGATTTATGAACTGGCAAAAAATAATATTTTCTTTTGTAGGAGAAAGTGTTGCATTATGTTTCACATGACCATGTCCTGAGGTGATTCAATGAACTGAGTTCTGTGCATACCAATAAATACAGATCTTGGAGATTTCAGGAGCAGTGATTTACTAAAAATTATTGCTTGATGGGAAGTATAGAAGAGCTCAGATTCATTTATATAACACCTGAAAGTAGAAATGGCTAACAAAGGCTTGGACTAATACATGTGCTGGTCATAGAGTCCAACGGGCAACTTGATACATATGTGTAATTATCCTGAAGTTAAAGCTGATGTGGCTCTGGAGATGAGGATGTGAGATATTTGCAAAAGAGACACCTATTATAGGCTTTATTTCTTCTGGGCATTTAAGCATGTGTGTAACTGCAAGAATAACCCAATTTTTTTTTTTTTTTAACTTACTGCTTGACTACACAGGTGCACTCAGGAAATTGTATTCAAGTTAATTTAGGGCATGACTTCAAGATGCATCAGCTGACCAGCTTTAAAATGTAAAAGGGAGGCCTGGTTTTGTGGAGTGAATGTGTCCTCACCAGAACCTGATATAAAGTGATGAAGCCAGTTTGAACAAGGGTTCAGATCAACAGTTCCTAAACCTGTGTTGGCTGCAGATGAGAAACAAGAAGGTATCTAGTGGGGAATGAGCACGGGAAGGGTTATACAAGCTGTCCCTTTGTGAAACATAAAGAGGCAGGGCTCTCCTCTGGGCCAAAATGATCTTTCCTTGTAGGCTGAGTTTTCTGCCAAATCAGCTCCCATGGGTGCCTGAGCTGGTGCTGGTGGCATGGACAGGGCAGGAAGGAGGCCATGCATGGGCGGTGACAGTGGAAATACACTGTCTGTGCTGCTGCAGACTTGCACAGGATGAAAGCACCCACATCACCTTGGCCATGGGACCCCCTTGGCCTTTTACTGAGGTTGATCATGGGGGAGATTTAAAAGCAATGAGACCTGAGCTCCTTTTCTGAATCTGCCAACCTCAGATGGCACATGTGAGCAAAGACATCCTACCTTCCCACTACTGCAAAATGTGGCCTCTCTGTAAAGCCCTTGATACAACACACAAACCCCAATTTTCAGATTTTGTGCCTTGCACAGAGATACATGGGGGCAGCACTTTTTTCCCCTATTTGTTGATGAGGGGGAAATGGAAGACAAGTTTAGTGCCTTAAAAATAAGCATCTTGTCCTCTATGTGCCCTGAATAAATGGCATCCCATGTTGAACTTTGCTGAAAAAAACTTTGCTTTTTTTTTTTCCTTCTGAGAAAAGCTGAAAATGAGACTGCATTGATATTTTGCTGCAGAGTTGTTGCCTGTAGGTAGGCTTTAGATGGAGCTGTCCTATGGAAATCAATCCTGGTAAAGCAATAACAGCTGCTATTTTGCCAGCACGCAGCAGGCAGAAACAATTGCAGAGGTACCCCCACTACAGCAATGCTACTTGGTAATTTGAAAACAATGCATGACATAAAATAACCTGGATAAGGCTGAGGAACCACAGCATTGTTATTCCTCCTGTTCTGAAACTGCAGACTGCAAACACACGCTCTTGAAAAAAAGGGAATTCCTTCACCTCTATGTATGGCCAGTGAATAATATATTATTTATAATGCTGGGACAGCTGTGTGAAATGGACTCTGTTTGGTTTGCTCCATTTTTCATCAATTCCTTTTGTGATCCTTCTGGCTGTGTTGCCTGCTATCCTACCTCCCTGTCCAATAGGGCACTGCAAAGTGAGCTCATCTGCTTCCATGGACAGAGCAGGATCATACCCTGTGAGCACCGTGAGGACTGGAGGGATGGGAGAGACTCTATTTCTTGGAAGCTCTTGGGCTCTTTTTTGTTAACCTGTAAATAGGAAAACACCATCATCCTTCAAAATATAAATCATTATCAGAAAGCCTCAAATGGGGACAGAATACATTCGTTTCAGAAAAAAAAGAAAGTATGCATCTGCTTCTCAAGCTTATTGATATATTTCATGAAGGCTCAAGGATGAAAGATTCTGAGGCAATATAATGGAGTATTATAATATTAATTTGCATCAATTTCTTAAAGAGATAATTCAATTAAATAGTTCAGCCTTTAGCAACCTATTCTTTTAAAATCATATCTCTTTTTGAACTGTCAACCACTTGAAGGAACAGCCCTTGATTCTTTCTTGATTGTAAGCTAGATGAGGCAATTTTTCCTTGGGGAATAACATTAGCTAAATTAGGAACACTGTAATTTAAAGGTGATTAAGTACCTTTTGTGATTATTGTTCTAAGACTTCAATCTGATAACACTTAAGTGCATGTGTAATCTAGTCTTCCACAGGGCTACTCTCATTCATAAGTGGGTTTAAATCCTCACAAGATCAGGACCTAAATAAGTACCACAGTTAAACCTTTTATGGCACATTGACAGAGCATGTATTTGTTCTGATTGCAATGACATTTCACACTTGTGCTTGGTGCATAAACAGTAGGAATGCTTTTTAAAATTGGGATTTTCATTTTACAGAAGGAGAAAGCAAGGAACAGGAACGTGAATGGATACATTCTGGTCATAAGGCAAGTCTGCTGGAACACCTGGGAACACACTGTGGACTCCTGACCCTCATGCATTTGTGTCCAGCTTTGCTCCAGCTGTACTTTGTGCCTTGGTGCTCAGCATGGGAGAAGCAGCAGGAACCATCCAGGCCAGGCAAAGTGACCAAGTCATTGCTCAACCTGCCCACTTATTTCTGGAGAAATTCTTTCCTAACCATCCGTCTTCTTGGGCTTTCAGTAGAATTTTTGTCAGCAGAGCACCCAACGTGTTGAAGGATGTCAGAACATGGGCTACTATTGCACCACAGACAATTTTAGGGCTGACATCTGTTGGGGGCTGCTGAGCAAGATGCACTCAGCTGACCCATTGTCAAGAAGTGCTGCTGGCATTTGTCCATGCACCAGGATATTTTACAGAATGTCATCACTTGGTAATGAAATGCTCCCTGGTAACGATGGCTCACAAACACAGAAATAGCCTTTGCCCATAATAAAGTTTTGCAAATAATGCTTGCAGGAAGTGATTTGCTACGAATCAATCAAGCAGAGCCCAGAAATAATGTGGCAGATGGTAACCCGACATTACTGCAACATCACCAAACTACTTCTTACTCGCACTTCAAACAACCATTTGGACTCAGGTCTTTAAAGAAAAATGTTCACTCTCACTCTACAGCTGGTTGAAGCTGAATTGTCACCCCACAGAAAATTCTATCCTTAGAATCAGTAAAAGGCAGGATAAAATTAAGTCTGAAATGTCCTTCAATGCGAAAGAAAAAAATATTCTGTTATCAAGACTCTATTTTGATGCCTTCAGGCTACATGCCCTTTCTCTATTTTTAGCTATGTTAGGCTACAAACAAATGAAAATTTTAAATATAAAATTAGCACAATCTTTGTTCTAAGTGATATATACAAAGAAAATTTAATAAAATAGATTTGTAAAATAGAATTCTGGAAAGAACAAACACTTTCCTGTTGGCATGTTGATTTTTTGTCCTATGAATATAAAAGTTTGTTGAAATCATCATGTTTCCATTTTTCATGCCCTAGAACTTTCTGAGAGAAAAAATATTCCACCTGAGCAGTTTTGATTAGGTCTTTCTAGGTTGTGCCTGGGTACACTCAAGTTACAGTGGTTTAAAAAGTTACTCATCATGAGGTGCACTTTCTTATTTGCAAGGAAAAAGCCATTATCTTACATTGTACGCCTAACTTACTTGTTATAACTGACTGAGATTTAAAATTATTAAGTTTTCTGTTTATACCTGCATATCCTTTCTTCACTGTAGGAAGACTTTTTGCATGACACAGAGCAGGCAGCCCTGATTAATTTACTAAAGCATCAGTGCAGTCCTTAAACAACAGCTTTACTTGCAGACGGAGATGTTCACCCTCCTCTCCCATGCACATCGTTGCACTCTGAAACCATTCCAGAAATGAGGTTAGCCAAGCCACTGTTTGCACTAAAACAAGGATCATCCCAGAAATGGGGTGGCTGAAGAAAGCAAAGTAGGCCACCAACTTTCCCTGCTGGATTGCTGCCTGTGAGCGTGTCCCACAGGAACGCCGTCACGCCGGTTATGCGGCAGCACCTGGAGCTCGGCCTGAGAGGAGCAGTGTCATTATCACGAGCTGCTGGGGACATTTGCTGGGCTCATCTCTGGGAGCGAGGGTCATGCAGAGCTCCAAATGAATCGCCTGCTCAGACCCACGCGGGTCAAGGCAGAGGGAAATTGCTGTGGCAGCCTGTGCTGCCATGGCCCTGCTGGAGACAGGGCACCTGCCCAGCCTTTTCCCTCAGAGATCAGTAACACAGAGGATGCAATCCCTCATGTGCACCTGCCTAGGTACCGGCTGAAATGAAGCAAAATGCACCGGCACAGACACTGGTTCTTCTTGCGCAGAGTTTGTAAGATAAATTTTAATAACTCGAATTCCTAAATTTCTGTCTCAGCCGTAGTTGTTCGTGCACCATTGTGTGTATGAACGGAAAGACCCTTGCACCTCTTTCAAGGTCTAAGGTTTATTCTTCTGTACATCCATGTTCCTGGTTCTACAGTAGTTGCATACTAAAACCTGTACAACACAGCCCATGCCGTTCCCTCGGTGTGTCTTTCCTGGTGGGAGCAGCAGCAGGACCTTTGGAGCTCTGCACCCAAACCATGTGGGCAGTGCTCCATTCACACCAAGGGAGGGTCCCGGACCCTCGGTGCGCTTGGTGTGAGCTGCCACATGCCAGTGTCACACTCGCACGGTGGGAGCCACGGCCTGTCTGCCTGTGGAAACAGGGGATTTTGACCACAATGTTTCATAAAATTTGGCAGAGTTAATGTGCCAACTGAATTACTTCAAACCCCCACGTTTTACACAACCCACTCTCACAGTCTTGCCTATCGTCTGGCATTTGTGGGAGAGGATGAATGAGCAGCCTCACAGCTGCTGCCGGCTGCGCTCCCCAGGCTGCAGCTTTGCGAGGCCTCTCAGCTCGGTATCGGGGGCTCAGGCAGACGCTTGTCACCAGAAACAGCCGAACTCGGGCCATTTCGGCGAATGTCACCAGAATAAAACAGTGTTTTCGCCCAATGCTAAACATGCAAGTCAGTTTCTGCCCTGAAGAACGGGAACGGGACCGGGTCCAGCGGTGCGGGTCCCGGGTCCTCGGGGCCGCCCCGTCTGCAGCGGGGCGCGAACCCGCGGCCTCCAGCCCACCGGCCGCGCGGGGCCAATCGGCGGCCAGATCGGAAGAGCGTCG
>JAYDZK010000113.1:140689213-140715702 GCA_034509185.1 Euphonia xanthogaster | reverse complement strand
GGGGGCGGGCGCTGCCGCCGCGGGAGCGGCACGAGCGGGCGGAGCGGGCTGTTCCCGGGGAGGGCAGGCAGCGGGTCGGGTGCTTTGGCTGTGGTCTGGTGCGCTGGGGTTGCCAGAGGTTCCCCCTCCAGGCTGCTCCACGAGGACCGGCTTGACGCTCGATCCATTTTGATAGACACCGATCTTTTCCCCCCTTGTTTTTTTGGGGTGCGCTTCGCCCAGCGCCGCGGGCGCCCGCTGCCCTGCGCGCTGCCGTGCCAGGAGGCGCGGGGGGCCGGGGCCGCGATGCGCAGAGATGGGGCCTGTGGCTGCTCCCGCATGGGCTCCTAGTGCCCGCTCGGTGCTGAGTGCCCGGGTGCCGGGGAGGTGCGTGTAGGAGAGAGGCGCCAGTAGCGCTGGATTGTATCCCCTTGTAGAGGTGCAGGCAGACAGGGGTTCAGGTGTGTTGGGGTGGATTTTTTTTTTTCTCTCCTTGCCTACATCAGCTTGTTTGCCCCTTCTCCCCCTCCTTTTTTTTTTTTTTTTTTTTTTTTGGGGGGGGGTGAGGTGGGAGCCCGGGGTGTCTGATTTTCCTCCAGCTGAGCAGTGCAGTTGCAGCGGTAGCGGTGAAATCCTGCTCCTCCTGTGAGCTCCAGCCAGGAAAATGGAGGCTGTGATAGAGAAGGAATGTAGTGCGCTCGGAGGGCTCTTCCAGACCATCATAAGCGACATGAAGGTAAGAGGCTGAGGTGTGTGGGGGAGCACAGGGGAGGGGAAGCGTCTTCCCACCTGGCCCGGCGAAACTTCGCCCCGGGCGGTGCAGCCGCATCGGGGGCTGGTGGCGGCGCGACCTCCCCGCGGCGCCGGGGGGACGCTGCCCCGGGGCTGCGTCCGCGTCCCCGCTGGCGGGACCGGCCTGGCAGAGGGGCTCCTGGCTTCACACCCAGGGTTTGGGGCTTGCGAGTTGGTTGCAGGATACCACCTCTCTCTCTCCTCCTTCCGTCTTTTCTCTATTTGTCCTGCTCAAACATGCAAGCTGTTACCTTGCACCAGGGTCAGCGATTTTCCTCTTTATTGTACAAATATTTTTATTTTCCATTTTTCTCGCCTGGTGTGGGCTGTCAGATCGGTAGCAGAATGAATGCAGCGGGGCGGGAGCGTGGTGCGGAGGAGCCGGGCACGGAGCATGTCAGCCGTGGGGTGGGGCTCGGAAGGGCAGTGTGAGCATTTCGGTGCCAAGCTGATGGGCGCGATGGAAAAAAATCTCTTCCTGGAGATGCTCAAAAGTTGATGTGTGCCTGGATTAAAATTGCGGCTCAGTGTGGTGTTATTTTCACGCTGTATGTGTTCGTGGAGGTGGCATTTCCTTCTTTCTGTGAATGCATGCAAAGGTTTCAAGTGCGGCGGTCTCTCCACCAGAAACCTGAGTGTGCTGATCCCGACTCTGCCAAGGGGTCCCTTTGAGAGAGGCGCTCCCGCTCTATCCTTGGCAGCCAAGGGCACTTCCGCAGGGTTCTCTTTGGGTGAGCGGGTGCCTCCCACCCTTCTCTCGTGGAAGTAAATAGCGTAAAAGCGTTGCTGTGTTCTGCCCGTCATGTCTCCCCCAAACGCCAGGGCTGGAGGCGCCCAGGCTCCGGCACACGGCCGTACTGCAGAATACTGCAGTGTTCCCCTGGACAAGGGCAGCTTGTCTTCCTGCCAGGGCCGACTGGGAAGGATGCAGTTGTCGGGAGATGTTGAGGGACGTGTCAGATAATGGGGACTGCCGTAATTTAAAGGCGGCAGCCGTGCACGCTGTGCTTTTCCCAGCCAGCGCATGGGATTTCTCTGGGTGTTTTAATTCATGCGGGGCCGGTGAGCAGCGAGGGCTGCGGGAGAAAGAGCTGCCAGGTAGTATTGGAGGACATGGTCTGCTCTAAGAGGGAGCCTGGCAGATGTGAATGGCTTCTAGTGTATTTTTTGGGGAGGGTGAAGAAGCTGTTTGCACTAGAAGTTTTTTGGCAAATGTTCATATGCACGTTCCTCTCAACAGATCTTAGGAGACATTTAATTAAAAGCGTGGCTTGTCAAGAGCAGGCAGGTTGCAGACAGGAGAGGGGGAGTGTGTGTTTTTCTGTCAAGACAATGCTGCAGACCTGGCAGTGGTGGTCCTCAAGCTCTCAGCCTCCTTGGATTTTTAATAATGACTGCACTTTAAAATAAAAGAAACCCCCCAAAAAGCAGGAAACGATCACAAATCCTGGAATTATTTTAGTGGTCAGTGCAGGGAACAGGCAGGAGATGTTCTGTTCCAGATGAAGTATGGTTTTGGGTTTCATCACAGAGGGACACAGAGTATGTTTATTCTTTCCTTCTTTTCACAAGTGATGCATTTGATTTTTCTTGTGTGGATTCATTTTTTTTCTTCTACACATTGCTACTTGCATGGGAATGCTGTTCATCAGAAAACATGTTGACATGAGTGTATGGAGATGGGCACAGGTGTGAATATTTTTTTCTTAATGCTCCATAGTAGTGGAACCTGTTTTGTGAAGTGGCAATTACTGAAGGGGGAGGTTTGGAAGGAATCGCTGCAGATCTTTAGCAGGTTAAAAAAATCTGCTCATTATTTAGCATGAGTAGAACAAAGAATTTTTACCTGTAGTTCGATTTGATGCAGCTGATGCTGTACTGCTGAGATGCACTAGGATTCTTTGTGAATTGTGCACAAAGGAGCACAACCATTTCTAAGGAAAAGTAGCTATTTTTTTGATAGTTAACCAGAACCTTTCAACCAATACCTTTAGTAGTAAAGTGAAAATTAGCATTTTAAGTGCTGTTTCACATAGTCAGATCTGTGTGGGCAGGCTTCTGGCAGGATCTCGGAGATGTTGCGTAGGGGTCTGCCCACGCATCCCCAAGTGCTCTCTCCGTGCCTATTTCGCATCGCAGGCTGTGATCAAGGCCCCACATGCCCTGCAGTGCTGAGGGATTTGATGCAGCATCCGCCTTTTTTTTAACCAAATGGTTCACAGGTTCTTTTATCATATGTATTGCTCTACCTTAAACTTTGTTATAAAGATGGTAAGGTTAATCAACAGCTTCAATTTTTCTGAAGTCTTGCCAGTAGATGCAGATGGGTGCTGCAGCTGAGGTGATGAAGATACAGTACACGCAGACTGATTTTTCTCTTTGTTCACAGTAACACAGAACTGGCTCAGGTGTACCTGTTGTTAATTTTGAGCTCTGCCTGGTTCTGACAAGGTTGCAGGAACAGGAATTACAATTCTGAGCAATGTGATTGTTTCCATTTGTCTCCATATACTGTGTTGGATTTGAAACTTCATATGGGCAATATATGTCAGTGTGACTAACACATCACATTTTTTGACAGCAAGATTGTGTCTTGCTGGCTGAGGTATCTTGAATAGCATTTAATGTTTTCTCCATAAACCTCAAATTTCTCTCCACCCTCTATCAAAAATATTTTTGTGTCTAATACTCAACAAAACCTGCTCCAAAACAGCTCAGCATAAAGCTAAGTGATTTGGAGAAATGATGTTACTGAGTGAATGGAAGAACATCCCGTTTGTACTGCACATTATTGTACATCACAGAGTCACAGACTGTTCTGAGTTGGAAGGTGCTCACAAGGATCATTGAATCCAGCTTTTAGCACTGCACAGGACACCCCAACAGCCCCACTGTGTGCCAGAGTGCTTTGACCAAATGCTTCTTAAAATCTGTCAGGTTTGGTTCTGTGACCACTTCCCTGGGGAGCCTGTTCCAGTACCCAAACACCCCTGGGTGAAGAAACTTTTCCTGATACCCATCCTAAACCTCCCCTGACACAGCTTCATGCTGTTCCTTGGGTCCTGGCACTGGTCACCAGAGAGCAGAGATGCCCCTCCACTTCCCCTCGTGAGGAAGCTGTAGACTGCAATGAGGTCACCCCTCAGTCTCCTCCAGGCTGAACAGAACATCTGGAACTTCAGTCCCCTGACAAGGGAAGTCCTTTTTTTCCCATGCCAAACAAGGGTCAGATTTGTTGAGTAATATGGTGGTGTACATGATGACAGGGTTGTTTGTGTAAAGTCCACAATGGGAACTGAGCTTGGCTGTTGTGCTCTAGAATTGGATTTCTGTGCTTTGAGGCTTCAGGACCTGATTAAAGAATCATAAAGGTGGGAGATGTGTGCCCATCCTATCCTTATTTTGATCCATTGTCACAGCCCTGATGTTTCCTACGATGCATCACTGAGCATGTGGCACTTAGAGTTAGTTACACTCTTATGCAAGATCTTTTTCAAAGCAATTAAAGTTTATATAAACAAAAATAAAATGTCCCCTCAGTGGGGTAGTCCTGTGTGCTACGTGCAGATGCTGTGTGACTTGTTTTTGAATGCAGTGAATTTTCTGTAGCTCCCTGTGGGAAGGGAGTATTTGATCTGAATGGTGTGTAACTCATTTCTTGCAATTGAGAAATGAGATGCTGCAATGTGCTGTTAATTTCAGTATCTCTTCTAGTGCAAAGCAAATCATTGCAGTTAATTTTTGGGAGGGCCTGTTGCAGATGGGTTTCAAAAGAACTTGTCTTCTCATGCAGAGCAGATCTTCATCAATGCTTCTTTTCCTTCTGAGTTGATTTTTTGTTCCTTTTAATCGTATTGTTCTCTGCTATCCTGAAGAAAAAAACCCACCACCTCTGAAAACATTGAAATTGGCTGTGTTTGTGGTTCATCACTTGCTTGATAGTGTTTCTTTGGCTTTTAGCATTCTCTTAATTTGTCTTGCCTCTTCTGCCAGCATGTGTTTTGACAGAGCAGGGGCTTTCTGTGTATGTTCAGCACCTGACACCTGTGTGCTGGGCATGGGAGGAAGATGAGCAATGAGCAGTTGGATGAACACAGGTTGTCTGTGACTTCATTTATACCAAGTCAGAGGATTTACTAAATTTTTATGGGTCAGGCATGTATTACCAGTTAGTCTGTCATCTCCCTGCATATGAGGGATGTGTGGGTATTGTCCTGAAACAGGGCTCCCAACAGACATGTGAGTTTTTGGAATGATTTAGAAACTTTTATTATATGTGTGTGTGCCTTATTTATATTTGTTTAGCTGAAAGCACAATAAAATAATCTTTTTGCTTCTGGCAGTAACCTCTACTGTAATACTCTAGAGGAGGTGCTGGGACTCCTGGACTAGGCAGTGGTGCACCTTTTCTTTCAGCTGTGCAAAGCTCTTGGTTGAAGCAGAAAAGAGAGACATGAACATATGGGCATGAGAAACATTTATGTTTTTGCAGCCTCTTACCTTCTTTTAGAAGGTGATCTGTGAGAGGCAGCATTTTAACTTGTTTTGTAGAAGTTGGGACCAGGGTGGCCACATCAAGGATTGACAGTTTTTTGTTAAGTAGCCCTGTTTGCTTACAAGGGATGGCCTTGTAATATTCACACAAATAATATAAACTGAGGAAAAAATATTTGATGTAACAAATAGAACTGCTGAGACAGTTACTACAGCAAGAACAGCAAGTCCTCAGCGTGTACATTAATCCAGGGAACAGCACACATGTACTGGAGAACCTGGGCAAATTTATTTTACCGTGACATGTCCTAGTGCAACAGCTCTTCCCCAGCTGTGCTTTATTTGAAGCTTGAGATCTCTGTGGAAATTAGGAATGTTCAGTTGGATGATTTTAAGGGTTAGTTTCAATCCAGCTGCTAAGGATGATAACTACTGTAAGGAAAAACAAATGTGTCATGTACTGTTTAACATCTTTGTTGGTGACATTGACAGTGGGATTGAGTGTTCCTCAGCAGGTTTGATGATGTCACCCAGCTGGGTGGTGCAGTCACCATGCTGGAGGGGAGCAATGCCATCCAGAGGGACTTTGGCAGATTTGAGAGGTGGGGCTGTGTGAACCAGGGAGACCTTATTGCACCTTGCGTACCAAAAGGGGTCTGCAAGAGAGTTGGAGAAGGACTTTTGGCAAGGGTGTGTAGTGACAGGACAAGGGAAAATGGCTTCAATCAAGAGGGCAGGGTTAGATGAGATACAATAATTTTTTTACTGTGTTGAGAACAGATTTTCCAGAGAAGTTGTGATTGCCTCTCCCTGGATCAGTTAAGGGCAGATTGGATGGAGCCCTGAGCAACCTGGTCTAGTGGATGGTGTCCCTGCCCATGGCAGGGTGGTTAGAGCAGATATCTGTAAGGCCCTTCCAACCTAAAGCATTTTGTGATTTTCTGTGCAACAGACAGGTAGGTCCAGGCTTGGAAGCACACCTTGGAAGCACACGTGCCACATTGCACTGGCATGTCCCTTATACAGCAGTCTTTAGGACAACTATCTCTTTCAAACTGAGCAAACTGGTGTTTCTTCCCCTTCACAAAAAGTCTGAAATGAGTTAATTTGGAGCTTTTCTTCCCATTTATTTTGTTCCTCAAAGGTTTTACCACCAAGGTATTTGGCGCATAGCTGGCTGCTCTGATTTCTTACCCCTCTGCCTCCCAACAACCTGCTTGCTCAGGCAGTTGGTTTGTGTACACTGAAATTCTTGCCTTTTCCAAGCAGCTGCAGTATCTTTCTGTGAACATCTTGGAGGGGGGGGATTGACATGCAGCAAAGGCTGAAAGACGGTGCATGAAGACAGCCTCTGCATGCCTGCCCAGACACTGAGGTTCAAGCAACAGGGCATAGCTGGGAACATACTTAGTCACAAGTAGTTTATTTTTTAGGGACACGTGCTTTCTTGATCCAAATACTGTTGTGTGAGTGTTAACAGTTTATACAGCTGTTGAACATTTGCTACATAAGTGTGTACCTGGCTGACTTATCCTGTGACATACCCAGAACAAGGATTTTTATTATCTCTTGAGAGTACTCCTTTTGGACCTGGCAGGATGCCAGAGCTGCACAATAAGGTTTGTGAGGTTCTAAGTGTGGAAGGAGTTGTGCAGTGCTGCATGAAACACAATTGACTGAACAAACTCTGGAGAACGAGAAGTCTGTGTAATTACGGGCTTAGTGTGGGTTAATACCTAACAGAGGGTGATATTCAGTGGAGGTTGCTGCTTCCTTCCTGAGTTCTGAGTGTGCATGAACTGAACCCAAATCTTTGTTATAAAATACCCGAGAAGCTAATTTTATTTTTTTAAGTACAGAAGTTGCAAGAGTTGATGGAGTGTACTTGTGAATCTGTAAGCATCTTCTGTAGCATAGCAGTCTATGTGTTTTCAGCTTCTGAAGAACATTTTTTTAAGGGTCATGGTCTACCCAAAGACCGTGTGGTCTTGAAGATAACCAGGGAGTGAAATAGGAACTATATCTAAAAAGGCTTCTTGGTCTACTTCAGAGCGTGCAAAGATGAGTACAGAGAAGTTTGAGTCAGTATCATAAAGAGGCTACCCTTCAGAATGAGGTAGTCTCTTTAGGCTACATATATAGAAATGCCTTTTCCTCTTCAAGGGTGCATTTTCAATTGGAAAATGATGTCTGCCTTGATACTGTAAGGTGCCAAGCACTGCTTTGTTTGCTGGGATCTATGCTGACCTTTCAGGACATTGATTGACTTCTTCCTGCTGGGCTGAGATAGCTTGAATGCCAAGATGTTTGGAAGGATTGGAGACAAAATGTCTAGTAGCTTTGTGGCTTAGACCATAGCATCTTTCATCTTCACAGTGCTCTCTGTGTGACTTGGCTCCAAAGAATGGCTCCCATTTTACAGAAGGGCAAGCTATGGCTGCAGGTTTAGTGACTTCTACTCCCTCCCCCCAGGACAAGAAGAAATTGGGTGCATCTACAACATGGAGTTAATGAGGGAATGTTGTTTAAGCTCCCAGTATAATAGGCTTCTATCTCCATGTACACACTACTTTGTTTTTACTGATTAAGATGTGTTGCTGTTCACCCCTGTGATAACCTGGTTTGCAGGCAGAAGAGATGACATCTAAAGATGACTGATAAATTCTCAACAGAAGTGTCCTGAACTCCTCTCCTGTAAGTGAAACTACAGGACCTCCCTCAGTTTTTTGTGGAGAAGCCTGACTGGCACATCTTCACCATAAGCTGGTCGATCGTGAGGAATTGGTGTCTTGTGGGGTTTTCTGTGAGCTCTGTACTTTTCACTCTTCCAGTCAACAACCATAAGTGATATGTAGTTGATTTGAATTCTAGGATGCTAGCTGGAGTACAGTCATCCTTTAACAAACCATTCTTGCAGGAATGAGCTTGTGTTGTGTGTAAAATGCTGCTGATGAGTGTGTAACTAGAGACACTTGGTTGATAGTACAGAAAGGTTCACATTTGTTCTTGTTCTTTCTTCCACAGAAACTTCCACCATGCTTCTCACCCAAGCATGAGATGTATTTTTTTTTTTTTGCCACAAAAGTCACGTGTGTGCTTTGTAATTTCTCTGAAGCCACCTGCATACAGGCATAATTTAGATTTTTTTGTTAATAAATCTGTATTTGTGATGTTTCCTAACAATATCATCAGTGAGCAAACCACATGAATGCTCATTGTCCATGAGCAAACTAAGGGTCTAATTTGGAGCTTGAAAGGGATTATTTATCTTCTCATGAGTAAAATGGAAAGAAAGTAGCCTGTGATAAGCATACTTCACTTCTCTGTCTGTCATGAGGCAAAGGTCAATAAGCATTAGAAACGTGGGTACCTGGCTGCTGCCTTTCTCCCAGTAGGTACTTTCCTGGTCAACTCAAGTGCTTGTTAGTAGCTTGGGTCCTGGAGATTGGTTATGACTGCTTGTGGGATGGAGATTGTGTTGAGTAGATGGTCAGAAATTAGGGTTCCTGCTTGCTTGGAAAGAAGTGATGAGATCCCAGTGGTGTTGGTGGCATTACCAACACAGGGCTGTTGGCTTGAGGCTGTCCTGTGTAGGTATTAACTTGACTGACTGCCTCCTGATATTTTAATTATCTTCGTTTTGATCCAGCTGAAATATTGTGGGTTTAGAAAATAGCTGCTGAGTATGTACAGTGGCCACTTAATGATTGAGTGGATGAAAGGCGGTATTGATGAGTCTCTGAGGAGAAATCTGCTATTCAGGCTTGCAGACTTGTTCAGACCTGCAGTGAAGAATGTGGAACTAAATGCTTCCTCTGGAAGACTACTTAATGTCCAGCATTTTTCATGTGGCATGGGATAAAAGGTCTCTAGATGCTGTGGCTAGTTGTTTCCCACCACCCCCCATGTCTTTTGAATAACTTCCTATGTTTAGAGAAGGAGAGACTGTATGTTTATGCATGATGTATTTTCTCACAGTATGAGTCTAACTTTTGTTTGCTAATTACCCAATCTTGGATTTAAACCATGAAGTGGCTGCTTTGCACCAGAGTTTCTTCATCTTATAAACCATGAAACTGAGCTGTGGACAGTAGAGATTTGACGTGGTTCCTATTGACAAAGAAGGAGGCTCATGAGTTGGATTTGTAAGCCAGGATGAGTTTTCACAGATCCTTGTTGTACTACAGATTGGAGTCACAACCATAGAGCAACTGGTATCCTCCACTGGGGATGTTTAAGCATGGGCTAACAAACTGCAGGCATTATTATAATTCAAATTAAAGACTCCAGAGCTCTGACAACAGAATGGTACCAGACTTGGGTTCAGTCCCCCTTTAGATGGTTAGTGAGATCTGATAAAAATGTGTGTTCTTGCAAAGTAGTGCTGCATTTCAATGCTGCTGGTAAGGGAATTGAGCATTCTTTAGAGTTCTTCAGGTGGTTTGAGAATGTAGAAAAAAAGGGTATCTGTGGTGGTGTTGTTTGGGTTTTTTACCCCACTGGTGTGAATACCCTTTTCTGGACTTTGCTGACTGGATTTTAGTCTTGATTTTTTCCATGTCATTGTCTGTTTTCTTTATTGTTCTAATGTACTATTTAAACTAAAAACTAAACAGTTTTGGAAATACTTAATGTGTGGTTCTGTGATACATAGAAGAAATACCCAGTTGAGAGTTTTTTTTAATAGCATATGAGATGTCTTCAGCAGGATTTTGTTGCATAATTTTCAATGTTCTGATAATGTATGTCCTTGAAAAGCAAAGCCTGGCATGCCTGTTTATACTATGCCTGCTGAGGGAAACTAGTTTCTTATCCTGCCATTCCCTAAACAAGAGGCAGAAATAATGGAAGTAAATGTATGGATACAAGACTGTGATTTTAATTACCCCTGCTTTCTTTCCTGAAGGGTAGTTACTGCTTAAAGGACATTCTGATCTTTGATGTGCTTTTACTTTCACCTGCATGCACTATAATCTCTCAAACCCTGAGTCTGTACCTCTCTGCTCCTCTGTTCAGTGATGTGTGTGTTCAGCTCTTGCTGTGAGATCCCGTGAAGTTCTTGTCTTTTGCTGCTGGTGCCTTTTCACTCCTGGCCCACACAGGCTAAGAGTCCCTTTTGCTTATGGAGTTAAGCTCAAACTTCCCCTATGCCTGGCAATACCTTCAGCTTAGAAAGACAGATGGGACTTAGAATTCAGCTGGTCCCTTTCCTTGTCTTGTGGCAGTATTTCTGCAAGACCTCTACACAAATGTGTTACTCTTCCTGGAAGAGCTCTAGTGAAAGGGAGCTGCCTGACCTTTCAGAGTTGCCTGTTACCTGGTCTTACAGTTGTATGGGTTGTGCAGTCTGAAACTTCTTTGCTGAAGCCAAACTGATTGTTTCTTGTTCTGCACCACTGGAAAAGTGATGATGGACAGCATCAGGGAATGCTCTTGAAATCAGTATTGGGACTTGGCTGAGTTCTCATTCTGAATATAAGAAATAGGGAGTAGATAGGGTAGATTTAGATTGAACACAAATTGATTTAATTTACAGTGAAGGTGGTGAGACAGTGGAGAATGTCACGCAGAAAAGTTGCAGATTCTCCATCAGTGGAAGTGTTCATGTTCAGTCTGGATGGGGCTGAGAGCAACCTGATCTAGTAAAAGATATTCCTGCTCCTGGCAGGTGGCTTGGACTAGATGGTGGTTAAATGTCCCTTCTAACTTAAGCCATTCTGTGACTGTGTGTATTTGAAAACTTAAAGGAGTAATGGAATAGATTTTGTGTACATCTTTATGTCATTGTAAAGAATGAAGTTTCTCTTGCCAGCAAAATTCCTGTTTCAGTGTGTAGAAAGATTTGAGACGTTAAATGCAGCTTAGGAACATTTATGAGACAGGCTCTTGATGCTTTTCAGAATAGAAAGAGGCAAAGCCAACAAGCAGAGTTTTTTGGATGGAAAAGAGCAATTATGAACTTCAGGCAAGATGATGCTAATTCTGTTCTCACCTTCATGTTGCAAGGCCTTTTGTGACTTGTTAAGGGTCTAGGCAGTCCTGTCCGTGAGTTGTGGACTTGTTTAAATGAGTGGATTGTACAGAGGAGGATGTCTTAGTGTTTGGTAGCAGTTTTTAACTTTCACAGTTATGGCTGGCCAAGTGCTCTTTCACCCAGTTGACTATTGATTCTTCTAGAAAAGAGGAGAAACTTCCAGTGGCAAATGTTACCTGAGAAGGGAAACTGCCTGTCAACTGTTGTGTCTTCCAATGTGTTGAGATACCTGTGACTGCAACCATTTTTTTCCTCCTTATTTTTTTCTTTTTTTTTCTCCCTACTTTTTTTTTTTTTTTTTTTTTCCTCAGACTGTTACTGTTTTTTTTGTGCTCTTTCCCTCCACTCTTTCCAGGTTTTGTCTGTTAAAGGACTCTGGAAAAGTGGTAGTTTCTATGTGCAAACCATACTTGCTGACTGCCATTTGTTATGTGTAACATCTGTGACCTTGTGTGGTGTTTAGCACAATAAAGTCTCTTTGCTACTTGGAGGTAGAGTAGTGAATGCCACAGAAATGAGACATTCATAATAATCCTTGTGATTCTGTTATCTGGTAAAATATAAAAAGAAATCTTTTGTTTCCAGCATGATTTACTTTAGAGGGGTAGGAGGACACATGTGCAAGCCAAGTTAAAATTTTTGTTCCAAAACCAGATCTATGGCGTTTGGATGTGTTACTAGGGCGTGGAGCTCTGTAACACTGTTGTGTGTTTGGGACTCAACTTTTTAGCTTATCATAGCTGAACAACAACACTGAGGTGGAGAAGTTCTAACTCCTGTAGTCCGTGCAGTTGTTTTCTTTTCCATTTCATTGAAGCCTTGCAGTTAGTCATTGTTAGGACTTTCCTGGAAGGCATGCAGCTCTTGGTTTGATAACCCCTGAGATAAAGCCAAGGCACTGCTCTGCCTGGTTCCTTTCTCTGTTACCTCTCTAGCTGAAACAGTCAGAATTAGATTCTGGATTTGCTTTACTGAAGAGCACCTCCCTGTCTCTTTCCCCCTGCCCCAGAAGTTCAGATGGGTTGTTGCTGTGAACAAAACTCCAAACTGTTACTGCTGCCTTTGTACTTGATGTGTCAGCAAGAGCTGGTAATAGGGCTGCAAAGCCTTTCTGATAAATGAAAGCACTTAAAACAACGCTGTCAAGGGTTTTTTGAAGATGAAATAAGCCTTCTATTTGGGAATTGGGGTGCAAGGAAATAAATTAATAAAGTAAGCAACTTTTTGCCTAATGGGAAAAAAAGAACCATAACTTCTTGGCAGAAAGAGTGAGAGAACATTTTAAAACTGTCGAGGCTGCTGATACTTAAGTTGTAATCTTAGATACAGCAATCTGGGCTCCTATTCTTGCCTTTAGATGTCATCAATAACAGTTTCAGTAAATATCCTTTGCTGCAAGTCTACCCTTCCTTTTTTGAGAAATCGTTGAGTTTCTCATGCATGTGTCTTCTCATGCCTGGTGTGGGATCACTGGCCTGAAAGGAAGGGAAAAACTATCATCCATAGATCTTTGTAGAGTTGTGTTTATGTAGGGGAGTTGTGCTGGTTCACCAAAATAAAAAAGTTTCGACCCAAGGCTTAAATTCTTTTTCCCAAGCTGCATCTTTGTGATAATTTTGTGCTCTTCCCTGGTGTGGAGGGCTGATCTTGGCCAGCTGCTTTTTATCTCTCCTTCCTCAGTGGGATGGGGGAGAAAATCATAAGAAAAAGCTCAGTGATTGAGACAGAGACAGAGAAATCACTTACTAGTTATTGTCACGAGCGAACCAGACCTGAGTGGAGAAGATGAAATTCATTGCCAGTTAAAATAGTTGTGAATGGTGAGGAAGGTGGACAAAAATAGAGACGTCTGCCCATGTCCATGGGTCTGGGTGTCAGATGGGATTTCACTGAATGAACATGGCCCACCCTTTTCCCCCGGCAGTCCAGGAGCTCTGGCTTTGGAGGGCTCTGCCCAGGTCTGGGTGTTGGTGTGTGGCGCTCCAGACGCACTTGCTGTCCCTGCGGGAAGTTCTTTCGTGTCCCTGGTTGCGCCGGCTGCCGAGTGACAGGCACGGGGCGCCGGGCTCTTTCTCAGCCCTGAGGCAGAAAGGTGTTTTCCGTGTTTGCCCTGCCTGTGTCTGGCGCAGATTAGCTGGAGCTGGGCTGTGGGATCAGGTGACGGATCGCCTATAAGCTCACTCATTAGGCCGTGGGGTGGGATAATGGCATGCTGCAGCTCACGGGTGCCGTGCAGTGTCATGTGGCGCTGGGAACCACCCATGCCGGAGGACAGGCCAAATTACTTCCTTCGATGACTAAGACATTATTGGGCACAAAGTTATTTTGGGGGGAATAGTCCTTGGATTAATCATTTAACAATTTTAAAGAAAATTATTTAAACAAACCCTCAGTGTAATCGATCCCTGGCTTAATCCATGGGCAGCTAAATGGGAATTTGTGACCCAGGATCCTGCAGTGGCTCTTCCCTAAGCGTGGCTGCACCTGTGGGAGGCCTCCTGCTTTCACAGATAACACCAGGTCTGAGTAACCCTGACATTTAAAAGGGGAAAAATTAGGTTTTTATCAGCCAGCTGAAATTGGAAATTGCAGGGGGAGCAGAGGAAGCTCTGGGAGAGGCAGCATTAAAAATAGTGTGTTATTATTCTTCAGACAAGGCTTTATGTCACAGAAGTGTGTCTTGGACAAAGACATCAAATTCCACCTGCTGTTTCTTTGTGTTTAAATTGAGAAAGTAATACATGTTGAATCAAGGATGTGTGTTTTTCACCACTGTTAACATTTCTCTTGACGCTGCTTTGACAACAGCGAGAACAGTTGCTTGGAGGTGAGACACAGCAGGGCTGCCGTGCTCCAGGTGGCACAGGAGGAGCTCTTGGGGAAGGAGCTGCTGCCCAGGGCACTGGCAGATTTACAGCACTGCTTTGATTCCTGCCTTCTCCTTAGCTTGTCCCCATAGGCATCACTTAGATGGCTTCCTTGCTTCCTGGCTGCTGGAGTTGGGATAAACCCCTGGTTATTTTGGTGAAGTGGTGATAGGTGTTGAGCACTTTTACTGTAGGTAGGAATGAAGGGGTTTCAGTTTCAGCAGGGATGTGGTGGTGGAAATGTTCTTTGGAAAAGCTGAAAGGAATGATGCAGTTTAGTGCGTGATTTCAAGATCGGAGGGAGCGATGAGCTTGTGGATGTGGCTCCATCAGGGAAAAGTGAGAGCAAATTATTTTGGAACCCAGATGAAGTACATGCCTCTTACTTTCAGCTGAGTGCGAGATCAAGATGTGGCAAATAATATCAGACTTCATATCCCTAATGTAAAGGTGCTGGAAGGTTTTCTTTAAAAATGCAAAAACAAGCAAAAAAAGAACTCCAACAAAATCCACCAGCGAAGGTATTAATTCACATTAAAAACCCCCCATTAACATTAAACCCCCAAAAGCTCAATTTTTCTACTGTCATTAAAAACCCCCAAAAGCTCAATTTTTCTACTGTCTGAAATGAGATCAGATGCTCTTTGCCACTATATAGGGAGCCCAGGTAAACAAACTGCTGTGAATTCAACCAAACAAATACAGCATACAATTAAATAAAGTGGGCTCTTAACGCTTACTTGAGCGGGCTTGGTTTGAGGAAAACAGCATTTTTATAGACAAGAACTAAATAGTTGTGGAAATGTTTGACTTCTCCAAATTTGCTTTCCAGACTGACCACAAAATAGTAAAAAGAAGGGGGTTTCTTCCTGAGCTGTGTTTTGATCGGAGTGCCTTAAGCTTGCCTGGGAAGTGGCTAAATGCAGGGCTGGTGTCAGTCTCCTGCATGCCATCAGGTGTGTTGAGCTGGATAATACACCAGGGAGATGGAAACACAGTCAGGCTGCTTTGGTATCCTCTGCTTGCCGGCCTGCGTTTTGCTGGAGAATCCTGTAAAGCCTTGGGCCGTGCTGGTGATTGCCAGGGCTGTCAGGGCTCCTGGCATGCCCATGCATTGCCAGGGCTGTCAGGGCTCCTGGCATGCCCATGCATTGCCAGGGCTGTCAGGGCTCCTGGCATGCCCATGCATAATGCATGCACGGCGTGCAGGTGACAGTGAGAGACCGGCTTCAGAGCAGGGATTGCAGGAAGACTAATAGGTTTAAGGAAATAGCATTTTTTGCCTCTTTTAAATAATTGGGTTTTTTTCCATTTTAAAATGTCTGACAGTTTTTTGCTTAGCACAAAGCACTTTATATTCTAGGTCTTGCCACCCAGATAACTGCTATTTTCTCTTTCACTTTCTGTATTTGCCACTGGCTCTGTCACGTGTAGGGTATAACAAGGTTTTATGAACACCTGCTTAGCATTGTTTGGGGTCTTTACCCTTTCTTTTTTCCTTTTTGCAAAAACCCCACAAGCCTTGCTGAGAAATAGAGTACAGT
Organism: Euphonia xanthogaster; assembly: GCA_034509185.1. Classification (NCBI taxonomy): domain Eukaryota; kingdom Metazoa; phylum Chordata; class Aves; order Passeriformes; family Fringillidae; genus Euphonia; species Euphonia xanthogaster. The sequence continues at coordinate 140,699,992 of JAYDZK010000113.1, read as the reverse complement.
ACCAGTAGGCTTCCAAGCAGGTGTCTGGGAGCTGCCGTGCCAGGGTGTACTAAGGAGCCGGAATTTGTCTGACAGCTTTTGGGGAAGGACCTGTCTTTGCCCTGAAAACAAACCACTGTCTCTCATGGCAGTGGATTTTGGTTTACTTACAAAAATCAGACCAGTTTATAAGGGTGGATTGAGTTTGCTACAAGCAACTGCACTTTCTTGCAACCTCTTCCAGTCAGAGCTGGGGTAATGTTAGCCTTGAGGATCTGCCTTATCTGGGTTTTATTGTGTTGTTGCTCTGGTAACAGCAAGTCTTATACCTTTATTAAAGGAAGCAGGGATATTTTATTTTACTCTCTAGACTCCAATCAAAGGAAAATGTTGAGGTTTCTTTCTACCACATTTTTGCTGTTAGCGGAAAATTTCTACTTGTTCTGCAGAGAGCAATTTCGGAGCAGAGAGCAATTTTTTTGTTTTAAATTTGGCAAATAAAGGTCAGGACTTGGGAGAATACTTTGTGTTCATATTCTAAGTAAAACTTTGGGTTTTAATCCAGTCTTGAAAAATGGGGGAAATTCTATAGGAAACTTGAAGTCAGGAAGAATTAAACCTTATTAAGCACTTCGTATACACTCAGTGCCATGCTTTTATCAGCTTCAATTCAGAAATTGTCTCCAAGGCTTTTGACTGTTTTGGAAACAGGTCTTTCAGTGACAGGGTAGCTGTTGGGAACGCTGGTTGTCTTGAGCTGTCACTGTGCTTTTCTGTGTGCAATTACAGAGTTTATTGAGGCAATGCTTGAGGTGGTGTCTTGTCAAGTCACACTTTCACTGTATAGGCTCTGAACCTGGAAAAAACACAGATGGTCAGTTGGTGAAGAAGAACAACTCAGATGCTGCCTTTGGTTTTGGGAGCTTCTCTGTACATGCTGTTGCAGTATACTAGTACCCTGCTTTGCATGGGCTTGGTTTTTGTTGTATCCATCCAAAGGAAGACATTTCTTTTTGCTGCTTCAGTTGAAATCCCTCTTGCCCAGTGTTTCTATTCAGAAAAATTGTAAAACCTCATCAGAGGACTACTGTTTCATCTGGATTCAGAAGCTGTCCATTTTGGTGTTCATGGATTAGGATTTTGTACAGTTTTAGTTATTGTTTTGCATCTAGTTTAATTTGATCTATAGTATTAAAATCAGAATGCTCAAATCAAGTGTTCATTGTTGTGTTTTGTTTTTTGTTGCAGGGAAGTTATCCTGTGTGGGAAGATTTTATAAATAAAGCTGGGAAACTGCAGTCTCAGCTTCGGTAAGTTTTATGTTACACAGTCAAGATCCCCTGCAGTTATAAACATTAAGAATAAATGCAGCTTTTGCAAGGATAATTTTCTAAGCACATCCTAGTAAAATTGTGCTTATTTCTTAGTCAACACCTGCATTGCATGTAATTTTTTAAATACTACTACTGGTGTTTTAACATATCTAGGAAAATTCACATTATGCTACCAGCTATACATAATAAATATAAAATGAACTAAATTTCATGGATATTGATGAAAAGTTGGAAAGAGTTTACTGTTGTTTAGTGAACACACAGTTGGAGTTTGGTCTATGTTGCCCTTTTTATTAGTGTAGAATACAAAGGGGTAATATTGGAAGAAGGCTCAAAAAATTAAAAAATCTCTGGTAGCCTTAACAGCATTTTCTTCTGACTTAAAAATGAAGAGATCTGCTTTGCTGGATCATACATTGGTGATTATTAAAACTCAAGGGTTGGGGTATACTTTGAAAATGGCATTCTGGGTTTTTTGATGTATGGCAGAAGTATCACACTCAGATCAATTCTACCTCTAGAATTCATTCATTTGTAAAATTTGTTTCTGCTGATACAAATACAAGCTCCATTTCCTCACAACTCTCCCTTAACCACACTCTCCTCTCTGCTCTGCAAAGCACCAGTTTTTTTCCCCAGCAGCTGTAGTGGTAACAGGTTATTGGCAGTCTGGTTTGTGGTTCTGTGTTGCATTATGAACCATTCACAGAGAAGCTGGGAGTTTGCTTCATTTGTCCTAAACAGCTGGAATATGTTGTTCTGGTACACTGTGCCTAACATGCCGCACTTGCATGTGGTTTTTTTTTCCTTTTCCTGCAATCATGTCACAGTGAATATGGAAGATGTAGAGGAAGTAGAGAAAGAGGAGAAGTGGAGAACTTTCCCAGCATTTTGTACTCTCCAAACACAGGCCTTCTGGGATGGCATGAGGCATAGTTTTGTTTATTTCCCAGTCCTGTGGTGCTGCATTCTGTCAGTGCAGTGCTACAGGAACATGCAAGCAGGCAGCTTGAAAGCCTGTGTTCGAGGATTTGCTGTTTGTTTCTAGCAAATGTGAGCCTTTTGCTGCTGTTTCATTTCTGTGTGCTCTGATAAAGGACAGCAGATGTCATTTGAGCTGGAGCCAGATCTTTCTGGATCTTGTTACTGAGGAAATGGAACTTTGTTATTAGCAATATAATTAATAATTAACAACATAGTACATGAGAAACAGTGTGACCCACAATTTTGGAAGATGAACATCACAAACAGTGTTAAGGAAAATTTTAGAAAAGATTTTCTGGTTCCAGGGCCCAATATTGCTAGCTAGCTGTCAGGGTGGGGGGTTTGCCCTCCCTTTAATCTCCTGGGCATGTGGAGAGTCCTTATGTGTTTGCTTGGTCCTCTCACGCCTGGGGTGGTTTTTTTCCTGTGTCTGTTCAAATCTTTTGTGCTGTCAGTAGGCCATTTACTACACTGCCAGTTATGTCCTCTGTACCTTGAGCATATTTGGAGTGAGACTTGCATAAAATCTGACCTAATTAAGCAGTCCTGTGGTCTTTCTGGCTGAGGATCAGCTTCCCTGCAGGTCTGCTGGGTTTTTTGAGGCTACCAAGGAGCTCTTGAAACAAAGTGAATGTGATAGTCCCTGTTCTGGATTTTGCTTGAAAAGGCTGACTGACACCACCAGGAGTGAAAATCAGAGTTACTGTTAGAAAAGATGTGCAGAAACAGAACCATGAGGTAACTGTGGAGAGGGTACAATTGTCGAGCCCTGGCCTACTTTTTCTCTAATTGGGTCAACCAGACTATAAACCTTCAGAAATTGGGACTGACCTGAGGTGTTCAGGGCTCTGGGGCATGCTTATCTAGAACAAACGTGTCTGGGAATTGTAACTCACGTTTGCTGTCCACTTGAACAGATCTGTCCACCACAGGTCTTGGGGGGCTTTCCACACATGGGGGGAGATTGGGCTGGTGAGGTCGACACTTTGGATTGTGAAGTCTGAGGTTGCTGGTGTACCTCTCAGGAAGGGTCCTGCTTGGAAGAGCACTAGATCAGAAAGGGGTTTTGGTAATTTTTGGGGGTTTGGGCGTTGGTGTTTTTTTGTGGGTTTGAGTTGTTTTGTTTTTTTTCTTTAAATTGAGGGGTTTTTTTCCTTCTTTTCCCACTTTTCCATTTGTCCAAGAACTCCAGACCGGTCTGATTTCCAAAAAATTTTCTGTTTCAATGGATGCTCATGCTCCCCACATGAAAAATGCAGGCAATTGTTTGGCTAGGATCCTAGATAAAAGGAAGTTCCTGCATGTTTATTCTTAAAATATGCATGTTCCCTGAAAATAGCAGTGGCTATAATTTGTTCACTAATGGGTGAAGTGTAATGTGTGTTAGATTTGTTTTTCGTGTTTGACTGCTTAATATTAGTTCTTCAGAGGAAATCAGCTAGAAGGAGGGTGGCTGTGCTCTTTTGAAACAGCACCTGTCCTGTGCCATTCTCAGCATGGAATTAGCGTGGCTGCCTCCAAGTCCATAGTGCTAACACAAAGCAAGGAAGGGATTAAGAAATGAAGGAGGGAAAAGGCTAAGTTCAGATATAAAAGAGAATACTTTTTGTGGCCTCTGCAAGTTCACAGTGTTATTCTTTATAAGCCTAAATGTTTTTGGCAGTAATTAAATAGGCATCAATGAGACACTGCTAATGTTTTGTTATCTGTATGCATTTCAGGACTACAGTAGTAGCAGCTGCTGCCTTTTTGGATGCCTTTCAGAAAGTGGCTGACATGGCTACTAATACACGTGGTAAGCAGATGTGTCAATATTGAGTTTAACAGAATGCTGTGTGGTTTATACCATTTGTAGTAATAAAAAGAAGTCTTGTTACATTGACAAGCAGATCTGTGAGACATCTGTTAGATGGACTTGCACTTTGAAAAAGTGGCACGTGAAAAAGGAAGTTGTCTTTACTGAAAAAAAAAATGCTGGAAACCTGTAATTTAAATGTGTCATCAATCATGTGAACACTTCTTAATTACCATTTGAATTATACGTTGATGAATAATATTTTAGAAAGCAAGATTTACAGAAATCTGTATTCACTGACGCCTCTGTACCTTGTGTAAATGTAAAAGGCTTGATACTCAGCTGGAATAAATAACTGTAGGGCTGCTGGAGACAGAGCAGATACTGCCTCATGCTATAGCCTTTAGGGTCTGCCAGTAATGATGACAGTGACCTGTGATATATATCTGTGAGCAAAGACTTTGCTTGTGCTTCCCGTTTAAGTCTGATGTTCTTGGTCAAACTGAGTTTTCCTGGGCTGTGGGCTTCTCTGGGTAGCAGCCTTAGCTTATTGATGAGTATGGAAAGCCAGAAGAGTGCAGCTGGCATTCTTTCCAGACTGCTGAGTTGGAAGGAGACAAAAGGCTGCTTCTCTCTGATGCTGGATGCCCAGTGACCAAGGCATCATGTGCAGATGTCCCTGCAGTGGTGTAGGGCATTCCCCATGGTCCCTGTCCTTGGACTGCTGCTGAAGAGTAAATCCAGAGTGCAGATAAATCACTGCTGTGGAGCAGCTCTTGGTCACCTCTAACCCTAAAGGTTTTGTAGCATTTTTTGAAGTCCTAATGTGCTGTTGACATTTGACTTGGAGAGTAAGAAAGTAATACTGCTGACATGAAGGGTGTTCATTCCCATTAGCAGAGTGCAAGCTCAGTCAGGCTTCCCTTACCTCTGGCTAACAGGAGGAGTAGCAGCTGCTGGAGTGAGTTCCAAGTCATAGAATGACAAGAGGGAAGAATACTTCTTTTTCCTGTCTAAAGCTAATATTTACATTCTGATAAGAAGTTCCTCATTACATGAATACCTACTGTTAATTATAGGCAATCTACGCACATAAAATAATAAACATGACAGAAAGTGGAATAAACTAAGGATGAGAATCAAGGAAGAACTTCACCTGGATTTCTAACATGTCCTTCCTTCAAGCATGTTCCCTTCTCTTTCTTCTGCTTTCCCCAAGGGGAAGCAAAGTAAATTACCAAAATCCTTGAGACGTGTCTTCTAGCTATGCTGGCAGGCTTATAGGACTTTCATTGAGATACCAGAATGACTGAAACTTTTCCCACTCTCAAACAAAAATGGCTTGTGTGGGTTTTTGAAGGGTATTTTACACTTTCTGCTGTGTCGTGTCTTCTCTTATCTCTTCGAACACATCCTTTACAAAAGGAGCTCTGTGAATCCAGGCATGCCAAATTTGTATAGCTCCTCTGTTCTGTCTTCTGCCTTCCCTGACTGAAAGGATAGAAGGGAATTTTGGTTTTATTTTTAGAAAGTGATGTTCTGGGCAGTGAATCAAAACTCCCAAGTGAGCTGGTGGTTCTGATCTGCCACCCAACCCAACTTCCATTTGTGCCCATTCAAGTTTATCTCTGAGGTTGCACCTTGCTCTTTTAACGAATACGGATCATTCTACCTTGCTGTGGACAGGAATAAACACCTGTCCCCAGGGAAGGTGATGGCAAAAATCCCTATGGCTTAAGAGGGCACAGTTCAATAAAAATGTATTTTGCCATCAGTTTAAGGAATTCTGTTCCAAAACTGAAACAGAAAAACTTAATACTCTTTTTCTCTGATATGGGAATTTTAACTGGCTCTCAGTTTTCCCTTTGAGTGGTTACCTAAAGTGAAAAATCCTTTCTTAAATTTTCCCTGTTACTTATTCAGTATATAAAAAAATCATGTATCTGATTGTCTAATCAAACATCTGGCTGTGTTTCACACTGTTTAGAGGGTTAACAGATAAACCAAAGTTTACAGTTAACAGATTAACCAAAGTCAGACAAAGTCATGTTCGGTTGCTGGGGTGTATGAGACTTGAGTAGCACGTCCCATGACAAAGGCAGGGAGGTTGGTGTATATTTTACATCATGAGGCTGGTTTATAGTTGCATGAGCCAAAATACTTCTTCTGGGAACTAACTGTGTATGGAAATGCTGAAGCAGGTGCTTGCTCTGGAGGGACAGTGTTAGTTCCTTGTAGGATGACTGAAGTATTGTGAAGCTGGTGCTGCCTTTAATTTGTAATTGCTTGTAGTTCTACAGAAAGTGGCCTGTTATTTTAAGGCTCATTGATCTAGCTGATGAAAGTGTTTTATCAGTCAGCAGAAGAACTCTGGCTACTCTTTCATCTGTTTGCAGCAGCATTAGCTTTAAAAGAAGAAAAAGTGTTTGCCTGGATATACATGTCCACACACATGCAAGGGGAGACAATCTCCTTTCAGTCACCAAGTGTTCAAGAATGAGAGCTTATTTCCATCATTGCCAGTCCCTGTTCCAACTGGTAGCCTTACCTTGTGTGCCATTACTGCTGTTCCCAAGCACTGTCTCTGCTCTTCTGGTGCATTGTTCTCTCCATGCCATTTACTTCTAATCCTGCAGTGGTAGCAATGTTAATCTTCACGTTCCCATCTGGAGCTCAGATAGAAGGCATAATTGGAGCTCTGCCTGTGGTAAAACCTGTGATTGGATGAGTCAGATAACCTGTACTTTGCTGTGTTTTTTCCCTTTGTAGCTTCTGAAGTAGGAAAAGCCCTGAATGTGAACTACCTGATGTTTTGTGGTGACTCAGTACACAAATTAATTCCCAACCAGCTCAGTTCAGCTTTTGCTTCCTGCTTTGCTGTCTCTCCATCTTGATGTGCATCAACACAAAGTTGTCTCTTTTATCCTCAGTTTAGTTCCCTTGGTTCAGTGCTTTGATTTTGGCCTGACAAGGGAAAACACAGGGAAATTAGTTCTGATGCATGTATCACCAAAATGTTAGATTTTTGTGGGTCTGGTCATCTGAGAATCATCATTTGAATGGGGGAGATTGTTAAGTTATGTTGCTAATTTAAAGTAATGCTAGCTGTATAGCAGTGTGTGTTGTTTTTGCTGGCATCAGAGATTTTTGAAAACAAAATTCCTTCAGATGTTTTGATTTTTGAGCTCTGACAAAATAGAGACATCTATGTAGCAGTTTTTGTTATTTGAGCTGCATCTGTTTGGCATACAGCCCAGCAGAACTTGGTAGTCTGCAGTGGAATCTGTATTATCTCTCACTATGATTATTAAAGAGAATGCTTACAAAATATTAAATGAATGAGGTGCTTCAGGATACCTTTAAATCCTTAATATGCCTTAAATAGTGCAATAATAACTCTTGAACACCTTAAAAGTGAAGTTTACTTTTGGGGAGATGTGTGCTCATGAGTTTTAGTTCAGGCTTTTCTTATATGGCTTACTTCTTTAAATATTTGAGATTCTGAATGTTTTTGCCTGCATCAGTTCTATCTGAAGCATGTAAGAAATTTAAATCTAATTTGATTTAATTTCTATTTACCTAATTATTTGTGCAATAAAAATATATTCCTTATGAAGACAAGAACTGTGCATCCCATATGCTGTGTTTATATGTGATACATGTTCAAGTTGGCTTTCAACAGTATGTAAAAGGGCTTGTGTAAATTGCTTTGCTTTTTGTATGCTAGTCTTCTGCCTCTGCTGCATTTGAATGTCCTTTGTAGAAAAGTACTAGAGCTCAGGAACTTGAAAAAGTAGGTGTGAAAAGTAACTATCCTCCTTGTGTTATGAGGAAGATTAATGTGAAGATATGCACACTTCTTCTGTGTGCATCACTTACTACACATCAGCTTCGGAGTAAAACCCTGCCTCAGTCTTGCCTACCTGCATCTGCACAGGTGTAAATTAAAATTTATGGAAAGATGATCTAAAAGCTTTGATTTACCCAAGCTTAAAATTGATCTTCAAAGTGAGATTGTTAATGAGGCAGCTGATACTCAAGTCTTGTGGTTTTTTGTTTTTCATTCATATTGAAGGGTTTTGCATATACATAGGTGTGCTTGATATTAGCAGATTAGTTAAATCACTTCAAGAGGGTGTCAGTGTATCACACAGCTTTCTCTGGCCAGCTGGATTCCATGGATTGTAATGCTGTTTGAACTTTCCTCTTGGCAAGTGCTACTAGAGGTATGTTATCCCTGCCTTTGGTAATTCTGACATCTGGTATGTTTTCCTTCTCTTTCATTTTACAGATATCTGGGAGGATTTTAAGGCAATGCAGAGTTGCAGGAAAATCCACTTTAGTAGGAGACCCTTTCTGCTGGACTGAGGGTTTTGAGGTCAGGGAGGACATTGTGGGTAGTCAGCTAGCTACCAAGGGGCACTGAGTAGATTTGGAAGCAAAACTCAGTTTGTGTCTGCGCGGCATGCAGCAGCAGCAGAGACCAAAATCAGCATAGTAATTTTGATGTTACCCTTTTGAGGGGCTGGATATATTAGTGTGGAAGAAATGCTACCTTAAAGTGCCTGCACTTTTATCAGGCCTCATTAAATTTCAACAGCACACAAAAATCTAAATATGGTTTAACACTTTTACTTACAAAATTAAATTTGATTAATATTTGTGAGTGTCTATGTCAGGTAGCTCTTCTATGGCACTACTCAGCGACTGCTCTTCATGTTTAATGAGGCTGCTTAAAATAGTGCCTTTGCTGCAGATCAGTGTTCTTGGACAGACTCTTCATCCATGTTGTTCCAGGGAGTAAGTACCCCTTCCGACAGTCCTTAGTCTGGGTGATCCATTTTTATTTTGGCCAGGATCTATATTGTATGTATTGAAGTGGTTTCCCAAGGTGCCAAGCTGCACCAAGTGTTGCCGGGCTGGAATTATCTGTGGTCTCCCAAGTAAGTGTGCTTAGGCCTCCTGAACCAGGACCTCGCTCACTGCAAATATGGCAGAGTGTGAGCCAAGGTATGCTAGGCTCTTGGTGCTACAGCAAAATGTAATGGACAGTACTGAAAGGTGTTTTCTGTTGATTTATTTCTTTTCATGGAGGGGAAGAAAAGATAGAACAGAAGTGAAGCTTGGAGAGGAGAAAGACATCACAGTCTACAGCAGTAGACATACAGCTGCATAACATTTTCGAAATAGACTGCTTTGCTCCTGGCTGTGGACTGGGGAGTTGTGATGGTGATCTGTGCCTAATTTCAGAGTGAAAACACAGCTGGTCACAAGAGGAAAGGCATTCTCATTGTCCCATTCTTTCGTCTGACTCCTCTTTAATTTCAGATGTTCATACTCAAATAGCAAAACCTTTGTTGAGCTTCCTGTCAGTTAAGATAAGACTGTCATAAGTATTTGTTCCTCCTGTGGAGACTTTGAAGAAAAATGATACAGTCCAGACTTTTTCTTTGTGGATTTTCATATATAAAATAATCAGAAAGAAAAGTATTTAAATGAGCCATTCAGTCTTCCATTATGTTTTCATGAAGATGATGCAAAACGCAGGACCAAAATCAGAATCACTGGCAGATAATTTTGGAGCTGGATGCATATTACATATCTGTTGTGTATGGAGAAGTGGGACTTGGATATTCTGCTTAACAACAGCTAAAACTACAAATCACAAAGGCCATGTTGTGTTATTCACTGTTTCTGTGCTCCCATCTCTCTTTAGACCAGTAGCAAATGTCAGACCATGTTTGTCAACAAGTGTGTCACCCTGAGAACTCTGCTTCTGATGTGAGCCCGTGTGGCTGGAGCAGTCAAAAAGGGCTGAACATTTAAAATACTCAAACACAAGAAGAGTGGTTTGGTTATTAATGACTAGATTTTATACTTGGGGGCTTGAAAGAGCTGCACTGCAGGTAAAAAATGGTCATTGTCTTTTCTTTGGATGAGTGCAGGCATTGCAGCATAAAAAATATTACTTATTTATGCCTTAATTTTTTTCCTGGAGGTCAAGACAAAATCTAGCTCAGGGTCATTGACAACATCTGTGCTGATTTGTCCCTACCTAAGGAGTAATATTCAGAGCAATAGACAAAAATAATTGCTATAATAACTTACGTAGTCAGATGTCCCTTTGTACAGTGCAGAGAGTGATGCAGGAGTGGAGTTTGCATTTGCTCTACTACCCGGTAGTTTTTTGAGCTTGCTGAGATGCTGAGAGACTGAAATGTTGTTAGGAAAGGGAGTAAAGCCACCAGGTGATTGTGTGTGCTAAATAGAAAATTTGAATGCAAGACCAGTTTCTGTGAGGGGGGGGAAACAAGGGCGAGGGAGGAAGAAGCAAACAAACTTCTTTAGTGCCTCATCCAAGAAGTGGGCTGGTGTGTTAAGATAGCAGTGGCTGGACTTTTTTCACATGGCTGAATGTAAGTCTGCTCTCTATCATCTGAATTGGAAATCTTTGGTAGTGTGGGGAGATGGAACAGCTGAGAGTTAATTTTTCATACACTTGGTTGTGGTTCTTTCTCCCTCCTTACTTATACAGCTGTGTTGCTTTTAGGAGGGTAGAATATCAGATTCTGTTTTTTCTGCTGGCTTGGGATGGATGGATTGATTGTTGTTTCCAGCTACGTTATGAATTTATATCTCTGTGGGCATCTTCACGCAGAGCACCTACACTTCAGTAGCTAAGTACTG
>JAYDZK010000113.1:140636580-140689113 GCA_034509185.1 Euphonia xanthogaster | reverse complement strand
GGTTTTGTAGCTGTAAAGAATTTTCTCAGTCTTGGCAACAGAACCAAACTTCTAATGTCTTAATCATCCAGTTTGGGAAGTAGAGGATAAATTGTAAGTGGCTCTAAGATTTCCTTCAGATGATTTATTAGTTTAGAATCAAAGATGCGAAAGCATTCTTTTGATGATGGGATGTGGATTTGAAAGTGGAGGCTGAGGTTTTGGTTGGCGGTTGGTTTTCCCAGCCTAGCACATGTTTCTGTGGTGGGAGATCCCCTTTCAGGCTAATTCAAGCAGCCTTTTGATGTGATAAATTACTAGTTGGCACATAGTTACAATCCTGTAGTAATCACAACAAGAGAGTTGTTTCAGCTCTTACTTATTTATTTTTAATCTGTCACCAGCTGGGTAACAAAGGTAGCTGAAGATCTGTTCACATAGAGTTTTATTTAGTATCTTTTTTGTTTGCCATGCGAGAGAAAGGGAAGTTCTGTGTCGTGCGAAGAGAATTAGAAAATCAGTTCAGACTTAGCAAGGTTCCTGTGAAGTAGGGTAGTGCTTCTTGCCTCATGGACCTTGCATATAACCACCTGTGGAGGCTGCAGAGCAATTGCTGAGCTTCTGTTTTGTGCTTCACAGCTGCCTGGACATGCAGGTTTGGGGGATGTCCTTTTGGTGGTCACCTCAGTGGTGGCTTCCTAGAAGACATGTGCTGGTGAAGTATTGGATTTGGTGCTGTCAGCTGGCTTCTTGCAAACTCACCAGACTCTGGGGGTGTGAGTGTGGACTGACCAGAGTCCTGCAGTTCACCTCACTGCACCCCAGTCCACACATCCTTGAACCATTTGTGAAATTCTTTGTATCAGCAAGGCAATTTGTGCAAAGGCTGTGATATGTGTGCTTTCGCTTGGGGTGTCTTCTCCAATTCCCCTCAGTCTGTTCTTACCCTGGCTGTACAAAAACTGTTTCTAGTGATAGGAGCGAGCTATACAAAAAATGAAATTACAAGCCGCAGCAGACTAATTGCAAATGGAGTGTCCATAACAATGGACTCCATCTAATCATTAACAAAAGCAGTAACAAAAGTCATTTTCAGAAGCAGCAGTGACATTTGCGTTGTCTAACAGTTTTTTTTTTTTGCTCTCCATAATTCAGGCTGCCTCCCAGAAGGATGCTCTTCCACACATTTTCGTAGGTGTCAGGACCGTAGGTTGTATGTGTTCACTCTGTGTGTGTCCATGCAAACGAGTGTGCTGCTGCCAGGTGATTTACTCTGTGATATGATTCATCTCATGTTTGCATACCTGCTGCTTCTTGGGAAGCAGTGCATGTTCATGGTAATAATGAGGTCCTGCTTAAAAATAGACCAGTTTCCTTCATTTTCTTGTCCTTCTGTTTGCTTGATGATTTGTCGGGTGTTGCCAGCACAAATGTTTGTCCCTGTTGCTGTGCAAGCTGTTCACCCCTTCCCTCCTCCCTTCATGTTAGTTTTCTTCAGCGAAGCAGTTCCCTGCTCTTTTCTTCCCTGGTTGATGCAGTAAAACCTGCCCTGTTCAGGCTTATAGGCTCATTTAGAAAGATGGGGAAGAGTCCCCACTGGTTCTTGAATTTCAGCAGAAAATTAAGTTCTGCCTGGGACAAGAAGCGCATTGTGCTGCGTGTATTCCTCTTCCACTCCCACGCATGATGGAGTCCAACCTGTAGAACTACTTCTGAAAAGTTAAAATAATATTACCTCACTGTTTCATTTCAGGGCTCAGAGTCCTCCCTCTTGCCTTTGTGCTTTCTACAACATTTTTTTTCCCTACAAATTAATCTGTGACCTGCCCTCCATTCAGGTTGTTTTTTTGGACAGGGTGGAGAAGAAAAGGAAGATGTACTGTTTCCAAAGAAGCCCTGGGTTGTGACCTGACAGTACTTCCTGTAAAATGTTTGGACTGTCTGTATTTACATACATGCTTAAATCTTCCAACTGCTTTGCAGTTTACTTTGTTTGGTACTTGTTTTGTTGTTTTCACATGGGCTTCCTAGATGTAAAAATGAGTTCGTTTTCCAGTCTAATGAAGCCACTGAAAAATGCTACCACCTTTCCAGCATCCATCCCAACTCAAGCTTTGTGGAAACCACTTCAAAACTAGGAGCAGTGGCAATTGTGTGTGTGGGCACGTTCATCTGCAGTGTCGTGGGGTAGAAGAGGTCTGAGTTTGTACAATCAGCCCCTGCAATTGCCGTGAAATTCTCCTCTCCCGCAGCATTTATTACTATGTAAAATTGAAATCTGCATGATTTCCTGCTGTGAGCGCCTGTGCCGAGGGACTGGTTTCTATAGTAACTAATATCAAGGAACTGGCTGGGACTTCAGTTTGGAGCAGTATTTGAGCCTGTTCTGCAGTTTGATGCAGCCCCGTGCGAGTACTTGATGGATGACAAACAAGCAGGCAGGTTTGTGGCTGCCATTACTACGGTAGTGGTGCTGTGCACCTTGGCGTGTACACTGAGGGCTAAAAATAGGCATTTTGCAAAATGGAGCTGGAGGTGAGGAGGGGCGATGTCTTTTTCTCTAACACCACTCCCCTCCCTTGGCAGAGCTGCCAGATGGAAGCACTGAAGAATACATAAATGAGTGTTTGTCCTGGAGTCACTTCAGCCCACCCTGAAGTGAAAGATATGCCTGGGAACTGGGTCCATTTTCTCCCAAGAGTAACAGCCATTGGTATTGCCATTACTCTGTTTTGAAGCAGAGCTGGTGTTTGTTCTGCTGAGCATGATAAATAGCATTGTTAATGTGTTTTTGTCTGCAGGACCAGCTTCTGCCCTTTCTTAGTCCCAGACACACCTGCTTAATGTATTTGATTTTGCAGGGTTAAGCAGTGGTGGGGGTGTTAAAGCTTGGCTTGTAGAGACTGTAGGCTTTCAGGGTGCCAGGCAATATGCAAAATCTGATTAGCAGCATTTACAATTAGTCCAGAATTAGTCCAGGGGTCAGGTGCATGGAAATGAAACTGACTCTTCTATTCTGTCTTTACTTTTCAAATTTGAGTAATGCGATGGAGGTGAGAAAGGAATTCAGAACAGTGCTCGCTGTCCAGACGAGTCCTCTAAGTATGAAACTAGAGTTAGGCAGGCAGCAATGGTTTGGTCTCTTTTTTCCTGACCCCAGAAGTTCCCCAAATTGTGATGAGAGTGAGCCTGATCTCTAAAGTAAACTTGGGCCATTGATGAAATAGTCTGAAGTGTGAAGATGTCATTTTGTATGATTGAAGGTTGTTTTTCCTGGCTGTGCTAGAAAAGGAGCTATATATCCGATATGCTTGTCTTCCAAGCCCTCTTCCCCCAGAAGCCAAGCATCTCTGAGGAGAGGGTGAAGTTGTATGTCCTGTGTAGCTGAAGGCATGGACACGTGTGTACACACAAGGAGTGCCATTTGCTCAGCCAGCTCAAGAGGAGCCTTGTCTTGGCCACCTTCAGAGCAGCCTCTTACTTATTTGGTATTTAGGGATGCTGGAGCAGGCTGAGGAAAGTGAGTGTAGAGAGGAGGAACTGTATGGTGGACAAAGAGGAGCTGGGTGTGTTGTGCTGAGAATATTTAGGGGACCTCCGGTACATATGCATGAAGAAGCGAGGGGTTTTATTTTTAAAAAAAATCCTTTCAGACAGGTCATCTTTTATATTCACTGTTTACGTATGCAAGTCCATAGTAAAAGTATTACAGTGATTTTAAAAAACCCAATAAATGACTGGATTAAACTATTTGCGTCAAGAGAGTAGTGATGCATTTGAATAATCTGAGAGAATTTGGCACTGAGATATGACCAGATTACAGTTTGAGAACTAGGATTGGAAACTGTCATTTAAGACTATAATGACTCACGATGCTGGGAAAGCATCTTCACCTTTGTTCTTGTGTAGAAGTAAAAAAAATCTCCCTTTCTTTGAAGCAGGTACGAAGCAGAGTGCTGAAATGAGAATCTTAGCATAAAACTTGGTTACTTTTACACAATATAGTGATGGAAGTCCAGACATTGAATTGTTATAAATAAGTTAAATCCCAAGTAAATTTAGTAAATACTTTAAGTGCATATTGTGATGGATTATCCCTGTTTTCAATGCTTGTTCATTTTCTGCTAGTTTGCAAAATCACTGGAGTCCAGTAGAGCATATTTTTTGTTGGATGCTGTTGTGACTGTGTATCCATTTTAAATCTAGATTGTGTTACATGGAGAAGAGCAGCTCTGTGTGAGCGTTAGGCGCTTTGGTTCAAAGGTAAAGAGTTCATGTGTAACTCTTACGGAGCTGCTGCAGAGGCAGGAGCCTTGGTTATGAATATAGTCAAGGGGATGTTTTAGCTATTAAGCTGAAATGTAGCTTGCTGCTGGGGAAATGAGTGTTGTCGCTGAGTGTGTACTGTGATGCCAAGCCCTCCCCAGACTGTTGGGTTGAAGTGCACAGTGTGTGCTCAGGATGGGTAATGGATTTAGACGAACAGATTTTAATCTTTCATTGTAAGCTTGAGGCCGGCTTCACTCAGAGCTATAAACTCCATTTTTCTCAAGCTGCACTTTCACAAGTGTTTTTAGCTGTTCCGTCTGAAGTGGCTGCCTGCTTTCAGAGACTTTGTTCTTCACAACATGTTTTCTTTGTTGGCAACCTTACTAATTTAACATGGCTTTCAAAATTAGGAGTGGGAGAAAAAGCCTTGTTCATGTATATTCCCATCTAGGGTGAAAGTACTAAACTTGTGTGGGTCCCTAGAGACAATGAAGAAACTCATTGAGATGTTTAGGGTGACTTCAAGCACAGTGTAATTAAGCTTAAAGTTTAGATCTGAGTATTTTAAAGCAAATGTAGCTGTTAGAACGAAGCTTTCTTGTTAAGGCTTTATGTTAGGGTTAATGGGGTCTCTCACAGGAAAAAAGCTAATGCCTTCAGAAGAGCACACAGCCACCCATCTGCCCATCATGAATATTGCTAAGGGATTTTTGAACCTAAGTGGCAAAAAGCCTGTCCTGTCCTCTAGACTGGTTAATGAAGGCTAAAGCTTCGTCAATTTAAGAAATTCATCTATTCAATATCCTTTCCAAAGCTCCTTGTTTCCAATGTTTACTGTTGCCTAATCTGTTTACATTGGTCCAAATTTCGGCCTCTCTAGAGTTCAGTTTTTCAGGTCGTGATCATCATGGATAAAGCAATGTATGTTTTCTTGTTAATGCTTAACTTTTGTTTACTTCAAGTTAGTTTGGTTTCAACTTATTTTCACATGTGATTATTTTTGTTTCTTTTTTTTATTTTCAAAAAAGGAAGCTGGACTCAAAATTTGTGCCTTCTAGGTATACTTATAAGGTGAAAGATGTATGAATAGCTTTCTTTAAGAGAAAAGCTCTCTTAGATGGAGCATATTCAGCATATAAAAAGCTTCTTGTGACCAATGGGAGTAAACATTAAACATTGATGATGCAGCTTTAAGTTGCATGGAAACAAACTGGGGCAAGTCAGTTCATTTTACCTTTGATTCACTGCTTCCAGCCGCTAGGAAAGGTTGAAGGGACACAAGGCAAAGAGGAGTCTCTTCCTTTAGCTTTGTCTTGTGATGACATATTTTGCCTGAAAGAATAGTTTCAGTAACTAGATGCACAAAATTTATAATTTAGAAAATTTAGAATTTTTTTTGCTTTTTAAAAGCAAGCAATATGATAACAGCAGTTTACATAATTGCAACGATTTCTAGTTAAAGGGTGATCTAGTTCTGTTTGAAGGGAGAATGAAATAAAGACTTCCAAGAATAATCCTGAATTGTAGAGGTTTTGACATCCCCTGGGATGGAGGTGTGATGTGGTAGTTTGACCCCAAGACTTGGATGTCAGGCACATCTATTTTGTATGATCTGTCTATAGCAATGAGAATTTCTTCTGGTCTTAAAATCTGCAAAGTTTGTTCAAGTTATTTGGAGGGTGAGATGGTGCTTTGGAGATCTTTGTGAGATGCCATGTAATTCCTGCAAAGCGACTACATTAAAAATGGAGGGTCTGTATTTCCTGGTACCTAATTCCTTCAGTAATGCTATTTAAGATCCTAGATATGCCGCTTTGCATGTCCAAAACTATCCCAAGGCATTACTGGGACTGGACAGGTGGATATGGGTGGATAACTGTTCACAGGATCCAGGGGGCAGCTACAGTTTCACACTCCCCCCACTTTCTTTTTCTTTTCCTTTTTTGAAAGGAAGTCTGGGGTAACTTCTTTTCTGGTGTTTCATGGCTCTGTCTGGATTTCCCTCTCTGGTACACTTAGTTCTGCTTTGCAGAGGGCATTGTTTGTTTTTATTGGAAAGGGGCTTACCTGTGGTTTTTTGTTTTCAGCTTCTGTGGGTTTCTGTGCTTTTTCCTTTCTGACTGTGGCCCTGCATGTTCCCTGCAACATTTTCAGCATATTTGCATTAGGATGGATGATTGGGAAATGTGTGTAGAACAGCCTCGTTTTGCAAGAGAATTGGTAATTGGTAACAAGAGATGAGCAAGATGCAGTATTGATTGTTTGAATGGAATTAGGTGTAACTGAAGTTATGCTGTTCTTTTCTTGATCCCTGAAAACTTCCAGTGCTCTTCTTGTAGCACATGCAGACCTTTCTCAGTGGTTGTAGAGGAGGGATTAAGGCAGACAAACTTGTTTCTGCCATGTAAAGAAGGTGTCAAACTAGACAATCCTGAAAGCCTTGTTTTTAAGGCTCCACTTCCCTGGCCATATTAGTTCAGGGTTTAATTACACAATAATAAGATTTCTTACATGCAGTGTATTTGAACAAAGACTTCTCCATGCAGCAATGAACACTTTGTTTGAAATAACTTATCCTCTTTTGTTTTCTCTTAACTTGTTTTTGATTTCAATTCTGCAGGTAGAGCTGCAACTCCTTTTAGGTTATTTAAAAAGGTTTTACAGGGAGTTTGCTTTGTGGGAATAGTTGTCAAAGTCTTCTCACTAGTTCAAGCTATAATGAAACCCATTTAAATATTCTTATAAGGCTATTTTTAAACTCATTTATGCTGATGGAAGAGTAGGAGTAGAGTTGCTTTGGCACAAACATGAGGAACAGCATCCTTAGGTTTGATGGATATGTTCTCAATATAATTTATCAGCTAATTAATTCTGTTTGGGAAGCTTTCTGTGAAAGCACTAAACAGTAATGGCCTTGCATGATTTAAATATCTGTGAGCTACTTTAGTATGGACAACTGGACAGGTCAGTCTTGGAGAAAAAGTAGCTTCTAAGCTTAGAGAAAAGCCTCTTGGGTTATCCTTGTTAATAGCCATCTACTGCACAATTCAGAGGTTTTTTTAAAAAATCTTGTATAAAGTATTAGGGTGAAGCAAGATCAGAGGATTCTTCAGTTACCTGTACAAGAGACAAAATTATGTCCAGCTGATGTGAGAACTGTTCTTTGGTGAGAATGACTGAGTGAATGAATAGTGGGGACCAGTGGCTGCCATTTTTGGATTTTCTTGTGGAAAGCATCTGGCCAGAAAGCTTCTCAGGCTCTCTGTCTCCCTACTCTTTTGTTTCTTAGCCAGCTGAATGTCTCCCTGTCCTACAGACAGGGAGAAGCTGGTCTGGCTTTGCCTCTCTTCTCTGGTCATCTCCTTCACATTGATTTTGAAATATGTCTGTGCTGCTGACCACAGAAGTAAAACTTGGCTTTGATTTGAGTTTCATCTTGCAGTGGCTGGTCTCTCTCTGTGGGAGAAACTGGACCAGGGCTTCAAAGCATCAAAGTGATTCACACTTCATTTTCTTTTTAAGGACCAGGAGGACTATTAGATCATCTAACCTGATTATCTCTGGAGGGCTGGTCAGGGCTTAGCCAGCTGCAAGCCTTGTGCTGGACACAGCCTGGCTGGGGCCCTGCAGCACAGAGGGGCGTGGGAACAGGCAGCGTTTCTGCCTTGCAGGTGTGCTGGAAAATGCTCTAGGTGCATCTTCTTTGTATAAATATATATGTAGAAAAAAAATTAATCCAACTGGTACCCATATGAAGTCTTGCTTGGATTTCTGAAGGAAATACAGACTTTGGGTTTGGCTATGTCTGTCATCTGTGGGTTTTGCATAAAATTCACAGAAAGGGAGAGATGGTCTTGCCCCAGCTCAGGGTGTGTAAGAAAACATACCACCTTCTATAACATGATTGTCCTGGTGCTCATGGACTGCATCATGCCGTGGCCTGGAGTGCAATGTCATGGCCAGGAGACAGTAAAGTGCTGTGGAAATTCTGGTGACTCCCATTTGGGGGTGGCTAGCTGCAAGAGTTCAAGTGAAACTGCTGTGAAGAGATCTGCCTTTCTCTAGCAGGGATCATGACCTGTTCAGCTCAGGGCTCCCGTGGCTCACACTGGTGTTGGTGGCTGAAGTCCTCTTCAGAACTGTCAGTTTTGTGCTTTTTTTTCCTTCCTCTTGTGGATGGGAATTTCCCTATGGCCAATGATTCTATGCCCAAACTGCCCGAAGGTTACCCCTTCCTGGGAAATAAGCAGAGCTGTGTTGGTGGGAGCAGAGCCAAGAGTAGAGGCTTGCATCTTGATTTCCTGTGGACTTAATTAATTAATGAAATGGATGGTAGTAGTGGGTCACTTAAGACTTGTGGTTTTTGCAGTTTTTGTCAGTGAGAGGAGACAAAAAGCCCAGCTGCAGCAGCGGTCGTGGAAGCTGCAGGTGTGAGCTTGGCTGGAGAATGCCGAACTGCCATCTGTGGTGAGGCTTTGTGGAGATTTTTTCTTGCAGGCTATTTGACTAGAAATAAGAGCAAGAATACAAAATAACAGGAGTAACTGGACTTAGCTTTTCTCCAGTTTCTTCCTCCTTGCTGGTTAGCCAGAAGTCTGTAAAAGTGTAAGAGCTGAAATTGCATCAGGCTCAAGGGATGAATGTAGGTGGTTCCCTGCCAGCATGTTCAGTCTTTTAGGTACTTTCTTCCCATGTTGCTTGAAGCAGGTTTGTCCTCTGCTGTCTAGAAGATGTGGAAAAATAGAAGAAAAGTTGCAGGTGTTACTTGCATAAAATGCATAAAGAGAAGAAAAGCAGCAGCATGTTGCATTGCTTGCTTATCTGGTTGATACCCATTTTTATGCCTGTGCTCTGACATTTTAAAGCTAGATAAGTACAGTAAGTAACCATAAGCATTAAAAAAAAAAAAAAAAAAGAAAAATAAGTCAGAGATGTCCTGTATGCATTTGAAATTCCTAGTCCTCCTATGCTGTTAAACTTTTTTGTCTGTTATGCAGCATGTCTGCTTGTTTACA
This sequence comes from Euphonia xanthogaster, assembly GCA_034509185.1. NCBI lineage: Eukaryota > Metazoa > Chordata > Aves > Passeriformes > Fringillidae > Euphonia > Euphonia xanthogaster. The sequence goes on along the minus strand of JAYDZK010000113.1, from coordinate 140,679,850 downwards.
CAGCGCCTTGGAGCTGCATGGATTTCCTCTCACTGTGTGCAGAGTAGTTTATAGCAGTTAGGCGTGTGTTGTTCTGACCAGGGAGATGTACTTGGAGCTGTGCTTTGGATCGCACAAATAACAGTTTCCAGGAATGGTCATGAGGATCAGCAGGAGGAGCTTTGAAGAGTGCGTGGGTGCAGCATGATCTTTGGCTGAGGAAAGCCCTTTGCTGGTGGCTGGGGGAGCTGATGCTATTCTGAAATGTAGAGCCTGAGCAGTTATTTTCCCAAACAGCTTTCTGGAATAATAGACAGAAGGAATCCAAGCATGCTGTCTCTCCTCCTTTTTCCTCCTGATTTGCACTACAAGAAGGAGCTAGGCAGTGAGGAAAGTGGTTTTCTTTTAAAGTTGAAAACATTTGCATAGGGCAAGTTACATTCACAGCTGCCTACTTTTGAGAGTCTTTTTTTGGAAGTAGAAGCTTTAAGCAGCTGTAAGACCAGAAATGCAGCACAATGCATTAGCGATTGTATTTGTCATTCTCATCTAGAGAAAAAATGTGCTGATTACATTCATTTCTTTTTTTAGCTGGAGAGAAATGAGATGCTGGTCTTTATTCAGCTAGCTTTGTGTATTTGCAAATTGCAATTTCAACTATCTGGGCAAAAGTGATGGGTACTTAACAATATAAAGAAGTTAATATCTCGCTATCTCTTCATAGAGTTGATTGACTAGTATTTTCATAACAATGAAATTTACATATTTATGAGCTGGTCTTAGAGTTTGGGTAATTTTTTTATTGCATTAAATTTAATTATATCAAGTACTGCTAGATGATTTTTCTTTTGGTAGAGCCTGAGAGATCTATTTGACAAGACTTGAAAGAATTAACAGATGATTTTGCAACAGCTTGTTACTTGGAATTTTGATTTCCACTCTAAACCACTTCAGTTGGATGTGTCCACTATATTTGGAGTAAACAGTCTTAGCATTTTCAGATTTGCTAGTGCTTCTATGCAGCTGCCAGACTGGCAGGGAGTACTTTTGTTATTTGCAATAACATCTTAAGGTTGCTTGTTCCTCCAGCATACCAGTCTCATAGTTATTTACTTTAGAGCCTGTTTTTGAGTGGTAAGCATCGTATTTTTGGTGTTAAAGCAATAACAGCTTCAGAGGTGGATCTCTGGCTTGTATCCAATTCCTGTAACCTGGGCAGTTAGTCTGTACCACAGGCCGCAGCCTTCCAGTGTCTTCCATCATACATTCCCAATGGGTCATAAGTTTACAGGTGGTATGACCTGGCATCTGTTGTAAAGGGACTGAAAATGAGCTATTCCAAGGCTTTGTTAAAAAGATGTACAGGTCCTGCAGGTTAGCTGATGGAAATGACCAGTGTGGTGCCTTCATGGATCTGCTGGATTAATTACTGTAATAAGCAGGAAAAAATGGTGGACCAAGCCAGTATGTAAAATGGGGAGGATTGCAGCATACCCATTATCCAACTGTTGTCTTTCTCTATGTGCAAGGTTTGAGGAGACAAGGAGGAAGTATGATCCTCCTCCCATAATAAGCTGCTTCTGGCATGCAGGGACCTCTTTGTTAGTGAACTGTGGCCATCCTAGTGGTTTGAGGAGCTAAGATTGTTCAAAGGTGGAATTGCACAGGTCTGCAGAGGTTTATGTCTCAGGACTGAGGCTCAGTGTTTCACTTTAAGTGGGACGCTCTGCAGAAAGTGTTGCTGCTAGACCCATACATCTGCCCTGCTTTGAACTTTGTCAGGGCACTGATCTTGTCAATTGCTAAATGTCCTGAAAACAAGATGAGGCTTGGACTGTATTCAGAGCTGGATGAGGGGCATGGAAGCTGAGTGACAATGCAATTGAAGGTCATTGCTTGCAAGTTAATAGTTAACAATCTGTTTAATGAACTTTCTGATTGCAAGACCTGTGAAACATTGTGATTGCATCCTCAGCACTGTGTGTGGCTGGCTTGTCTTGAAGGAAAGAAAATTTATGTGCCTGGTACCATCAGAATAACAGCTTGAGAACCCTTCACTCCTCCAATTCCTGAGACATTTACACCACAGAAGTAATCAAAAGCATACGAATTTAGCCCAGAGCATGATTTCCTTTAATCCATGACTTTTAAGGCATCACTGTTCTGTTTCTATTAATGCAATGCAAAACATGTGTCGTGCAGTTTTTGAGTAGTTCTTACTGGTACGAGCATCTCTAATAGCTCAGACATATTTAATTCAAATTAAAATATACAGGGGCCTGTTTATAAACCTCCAGAGCCAGGCTTATGGCGCAGACACTGACTGAGGCTACTTGTTAATTGTGAGAGCAGACTGATACTTAGTTCTTAATTCCTATGAATAGGGTTTTTCTTAGCTAACCTCATTTGAGTAGAAGTGGGAGATTGGGAGAGGAAAAAAGGAATGGGAGGGTGTTCACATTTTTTGGACAAATATTTTTCAGAAACCTTAAAGTTATGTGCAGTAAATGATACACTGTAATGCACATATATAAGCTGCATTTTTGTAGTTGCTGGAATAAACACAGATGGCTGTGACCCTTTGAGATGAATATTGAAATCCTAAATTTAGCACTTCCTAATTAAGGAGCCTCCCTTGCTAATTTGTACCACTGAGCGGAATAAGGGCTGTGCACTGAAAATGTATTCCTTAAAATTTTGCAGATCTGTTTGTGACTTTGTGATGCTGTGTGATATTCTATAGAAGACTCAAGTGAATCAGGAGGGTTTCTGGGGCAGCATCCTGGTGTTCAGGGACATCCCAATGCAAATTCTTGAATTCATCATACATTTTGATCTTTGTCCTTGGATGTTGTATGTTTTTCAGTTGGTGGCAAATAGAATTTTCATGTATGCAAAAGAGATAGTAATGTGGTATGTAAATGAAAAATTATAGGAAGGGAAACTTTATTGGTTGCTTTATAAAGTATTTTCCCCATAAACATTATTGGCAGAAGGTATTGCAAATTTACATCTGCAATAAGGAATTTTACTACACCCTCTTTAGCATACTTGGAAGTTGTTTTATGGCGCAGCAAGTCAATTTTCTGGATCTACTAATACCTTCATTTTTATAGAGGACAGAATCTTAGAATCATTTAAGCAGGAAAAAGCTAGGATAATCTAGTCTAACCATGATGTTCAGGTTTTGTTTAAATTTTATCTCTCTTGAGTTCTGAAGACAGGATGTGTTGTTTAAAAGTGACAGTGCTTGATTTAAATATAAAACAAACCTTCAACAAAATGGCTACCATGCAGCTAACATACAAGTCAAAAGCAAGGCACTCTAATTCAGACAGGATTTGTTCCTGCATATTAAACAAGCTGAGAACAGGGACAAAATAACTTAATAACAATAACAAAATAACAAGTTTTTCAGCTTGTGTACTAAAAATAGGCTTTTTATTTTTGTTGGCTTCAGAATCTCTTTAGACAAATGATGGTCAGACAAAATATAATGTAAGTATTTCAGTGAATAAACAACCTGCCCCAGTAATAATACAGCACATCCTATCACTTCTGTGTTTGTATTGCTGCAACTTCAGGTGCAAAAAGTGATTTTTTTTCACTCATTCTACACATCTTTTTCCAAATCTATGAATTGATACAGCACATCTGTGCTACTTGAGAACAAAAAAGTATGAAGTCATAGTCCTATAAATAGCTTGTAGGATGAAAATGCTGAAGACAGCCTTCTTTTCATCTCCTGTGGGTCTCTTGTACAGGACTCTGGAATCTTGGCTTTGATTCTTCATGCGGAGTCTTCACAATATCCACATCTGGGCTATGAATGTAGCTGAGAACAGATCTGCTTTGGATCTTCGTGGCTAATAATAACTTCAAGAAGCAAATGCTTCTAGCAGAAGAATGTTTGTGTGGTCTCTAAAACAGACCAAGTTAAGACAAAAAGGAGAATCCAGAGCATCCAAATAGTGCTGAACTGGTATCAGATGCCAGAGTTGTAAAAGGAGCTTTCTCTCAATTCACAAAGAATTTATTTTTTAACTTTGCAATAAATCCCCTCTGTCACAGTGAAAATTCCTGTCTCATCTTTCTTTTGTGATATCTGCATATTCTCCCAGATAATCTGTGTTGTATTCAGCACAGTGTCTATTTTAAAAAGGGCATTTTGCAGAGCTTATTGTTTCCATTGTTTTCTTTTTTGTAATAACATATTAGGTCCTTTTCACTAGCGTACATTTTAAATCCTATTTTCTTGGAAGCAGGATGTTATCTATTTAAATGGCACTGTTCAGTGTTTCTTAACTGGTAAAAGATGAATCTGTTTTTAACTGGTGATTACTTTGACTACACCTGCGTCTTGTAAAAATACCAGCAGTACTTTAAATATGACTACATCAGTCAGGCACAGGAAAACCTCATAATTTAAATATTTGAGTAAACACATCAAACACATTTTGGGTGTGAGGAAGAGAAAATTGATGGTTGGGCATTTTTATTTTTAAATGTCATGAGGGTTGTGCTTTGTTGTGAAATAGTGTCTAAAAAATGAGAGGAGGAAAAGACATTGGCAACATTTCCTCATTCTTCTGAGAGGAAGCAGCATCGCACAGCTGACCTGGGAATGTGTGCCAAGAGATGACAGGAGCGTCTCGGGTTCATGCCAGTGGTGCTGTGCTCCTTGCAGTGGCTGAGGGACAGGGAGGGGCTGGGAGAGGACCCCAGGATTTCCAGTGATTGAACAGAATAGGAAACAGGATTCAATTCAAGTGGACTTTTGAATGAAAGTTGAAGGAAGTCAAGGTGACAGCAACCTCGCTGAAAGTCTCAACACTGACTTGCCTTAGTGTGAAGCTCATCCTTGGTGCCTGAAAGAAGGAAAAAAGCCTAGTTGGATTTGAATGTTTTACACTTCTAGAGTTGTGGGGTTGGGGGTTTTTATTTGGTTTTTTTTTTGGTTTTTTTTTTAATTGCAGGAGAGGAAACATTGGAATAGGCAATGCTTACAATGGTCTAAGGTATTTAGCATCACACAGTCCCATCAGCACTGAAAACAGGCAAGTTTGTCAGTAAATTCATAGCTTCAGATTCATGGACGTTCATGTGCATCATTACAGGCTTGAGGAAGGGTGGCTTGAGAGCTGCTTAAACAGGACTTGGCGGTGCAGCTCGAGAGCAGCTGAGCATGAGCCAGCGTGTGCTCAGGTGACCAGGAAGGCCAGTGGCACCCTGCCTGCGTCAGGAATAGTGTCACCAGCAGGAGCAGGGATTGTCCCCCTGCACTCGGCAGTGGTGAGGCCGTACCTGGAGTGCTGTGTCCAGTTCTGGGCCCCTCAGCTCAGAAAGGATTTGAGGGTGCTGCAGTGTGCCCAGAGAAGGGCAGTGGGGCTGGTGAAGGGCCTGGAGAACAAATCTTATGCGAAGAGCTGGCAGTGTTTCATCTGGACAAAAGGAGGCTCAGGGGACCTCACTGTCTCTACAGCTGAAAGGAGGTTGTAGTGAGATGGGGGTCGGTCTCTTCTGCCATGTCTCAGGTGAAAAGATATGGGGAAATGGCCTTAAATTGTGCCAGGAAAGGTTCAGATTCTATATTAGAAAAAGCTGGTTTTCTGTAAGAGCACTCAGATATTGGAATAAATTACCCAGGGAGGATGTGGAGTCATAATCTCTGGAAGTGCTCAAGAGCCATCTGGGTGTGACACTTGGGATTGGTTTAGGGGGTGACTGCGGTGGTGCTGGTTGATGGTTGGAGCACGTGATCTTGAAGGTCTCTCTAACTTTGATTCTGTGAAAATCAAGTCTGGCTCAATTGTTCACATGTGTTTTTAAAAAGTTTATAAGTAAAGATTTAAAATTCAGGCCTTGATGTGCCTTTTCCTGGGTTGAGCAGAAGCTGTTGCCAATGGATGTGCCTTTCCTGCACCTGAGATGTGGCCTTACTAAGTCCCCCTTTGAGAGCATGCCTTGCTGCTGCGCCTGTGTTTGCTGATGCCATTTTTAGCAATAAATGACAATCCATAAAGCAGCATGAATGCCCAGTATAACGTTCTGTATCTTTAGATTTTGGAGGAAATGGTGTAATTTAGTCTTTGAGGAAGTAAAATGTAAATCTGTAACTGTGTAATTAAAACTACATAATTTTTTTTGATTTCTCATTCCCTACATTCACATAACAGTAAAAGCTCAAAACTATCAACATTTTAAACATGAAGGAAAGAGGAATTAAAAAGTTTCACATAATCTCATGTGGGGATGGAAGAAGTAAGAGTTAAACAGATAACGTGAATTTAGTTTTTTTAAGAATTAAATGGCTTGTTTGTTCTTCCTTACTAATTTAATTACAGGAGTGTATTAAACTTATTTGCAGTGAAATAACCAGTTACAGACCTGTTTAGGTTACATTTTTTCCAGACACAAGTCCCTGCAAAAAAGTGTATTTGCTATATTTGCACACCCACATAGGTGTAATAGGCGTCTGCTTTTAGTTTTGAATACTTGTTGAACAACCAAAAATAGGTTTCTGAAAACCAGAGTTTGAAGGGGAGGCCAAGGTTTACATCAGTCATGTATGGTAGTGTATTTGTTACCATACTGTATGACAAGGAATAAAAATTTGAGGGATTACTTTGGAGGCTTACCAGACACGTAAAAGGAATGTTCAATCCTTCTACTTTGATGTAAACTCAAATTAATTTACACATTCCCATGGAACTTGATCTTTTCCCAGCCTCCCCCTCAATATTCTGTTGGATCAGAAATCCTTGATGTTTCAGTGAAGGGGGACTTTGGCATTTGAAGCAGCTGATTTTCAGTTTCTGTTCTTCATATACATTTTATCAGAACTAAGGTAATGCTGAGGTGGCACAGTTAGTATTAAGGAAGGGGAGATTAGGGTGCAGTTGAGATTTCGCTGTCATTATCCATTTTCACATGTTGCAACCAGAAATGTTTTTACTTTCTCTGCCAAGAAGCAGATTAGTTTATGTTGCTCCAATTGTGGAATTATCTTTTCCATTTTAAATACTGCATCAGAAAGTTCTGTTTCACTGTCAGGAAAACTTTCTTCTTTTGAATCTCTTTCCCACAGAAAGAGAATGGGAATCAAGTAGATATTAAAACAAGCAGCATCTGAAAACATAATTAGTCACCCAGGCCTCAAATAGAAAGCCACTTGGAAGCTTACATTTTCTTATTTCTGAAGCCAAACAAGTGTCTATTAACAGCGTTAATTCTGGAATTTGGAATTGTTTTTTCACCACCATAACAAGGTACAGTTGATAACCATTGATACAGTTGTAACTATTCCAGTAGTAGTTTACTAAAAAAAAAACCAACCCCCCCTTTTTTTTTGCTGCCCAGTTAGTTAATTTGTGAAAGGAAAAGAACCATTTTCAGAAACTGAAAAGGAAGGGTTCAAATAGGTCTTTTGTTTTATGAATTAACTGCTGAATATCCCTTCAGTTCTGAAAGAGCAATTTATTTTCCTCTGACTATTTGCAAGAGGAAAATGAACTCCTGGGAAGGAAGCTGTGGAGAAACAATAGGACACACAGAATACATTAATCTAAATGTGAGTGCATAACTGGCATAAAATGTGTTCTGGAAGATATGCCTTGGAGAGAGGTAACCTGCACTTGCTAGCAGAAAGCTGCATCCTGTTGATGTCAACCAACCGTAAGGAAACACTGCTGGATTCTTAAAATAGGATTAAAATAGGCTGTATGGCTTCCATGAAAGTGTATCATCCTTGACTCGCTGAGACTGACCTCTTCATGCAGAATCCAGAGAAAATCCTTGCCTCTCTCCAAGAAGCTCAGCTTTGGTTCTCCCAAATGCTTAAGTGCAGTTGCCAAGTGGCTGATGCCAGCTGTCTGCAGCCTGACTTGTCCCCTCCTAGGAGGCTCTTAGGTGGTGAAACAGTTCCCAGTTCCTTTAAATATGGCCACACCATGAGTAGTGAAACTGGAGAGAGTATGAACTCGCAGTATTTTAGCAAGAGTAAAGCTTTGGTATCTAACCACCTTACTTGCTTCCTACAGACTGGCAGTGTTTGATTTACACGGATTAATGTATCCCAGTATTCTTTCTTGCACTGCCTAACTTGCTTGCTGTAGATAATTGTCTGCTTTATAGGGGGTGGTGAGTGTGCCTGGTGCATGCACTTACAGCAGTTAATTTCATTACCTTTAACTTTCAAAAAGATATAAAAAGGAGCTGCACTTGGTTAAGGACACAGCTTTGGGAAAAATACCTGTGGAGTGCCTGATTATAGGTAAACAGATTTGGTGCCATGGCTTTATTGACAAGCCAGTTTTTTCAGCGATTTGTGCTAGGTACCTGTAACCTCAGAGGGACAGGGAAAAGGCTTAGGAAGCTGGATAGTTCTCATGTGATTATATTATCATGGTGTATTTACATCCAAAATAGAGAAAGCACCAGAATAAATAGCACCAGTGTTTATTGCAGAACTTTGTGTTCTGTTTGTTGTGCTAACACAGCAAGTACTGTGAAATAGTAGTGACAGGGCAGTATTTATGTAATTAGGTGATTTCTACAATCACCTTGTGTACTTGCTGCATGAGAACCCCACCTCATGCTAAACTATGTGTTTTCTTTCATCTATTTATTTATTTATTTAGTTAGTTAGTTAGTTGCATTCTGGCAGTCCTTTTGGAACTGAAAGTTGTGTTGTAGTCACACTTAGGAATGATGTAGTTTGTCTTGACCAGATTTAGCAAATGGTTTCTCTGTACCAGTGACTTTAAAATCTCCCATACAGTGCCTGAAAAATAGGAGCTTGCTTATCTTCTTCCTGGGGAATCACCATTTTGGCTTCTTTGGTCTTTGACATTGTGACTACAGCTTGGCATAGGAAGTGACAAGAGAGGATGTTCCTGATACAGCCCAAAGAAATAAATGGATCTCTTCACAGAGGAGAAATCATTGGAATAAATGGGAGAATCCTGGCCAAATCCTACCCATTACACTTGCCTTTTTCCTGTGGCCTCTTTCACAGGACCACTGCAGTACTATTTACCATCCCTTTTTTTTTTTTTTAATAGGAGTTTTGGCCCACATACCAGAGTTTATGTTAAGGTGGGGTGATAAACAGGGAAGACAGGCTTTCCACCTGGTCATTCAGGGTGCTTCTCTGCACGGTGTTTAATCTTAAGATTTTCACCACAGCTGAAGTTGGCAGGTAAGGGAATGTCAGGATGGAGTTGCTTGACTTGGGTGTAAATCTATGGTGTGATGCCCATTGCCCCTGCAAGCCCCTAACTCTGCTTCTCTGGGTTTCTTCTGTGCTCTCCATTTCTCAGCCCTGGTAGGGATGCTACTGGCTTGGTGAGATCAGTATCTGCAGAGGTTACAAATGTGCTGCAGATTCTCTATATAAACATTTTGGTCTTGTTTTTGTACTAGTCCTGGTACTGTTGCCAAATACTATTATCATAATTGGCCAAAGGAAACAAGGGGCCCAGGCTTGTACCAGAAATAGCAGCTCTTGTTAATGTACAGTGGTTTGTGTTGTCCATGTGTCTTGCTCCAGCTCTCTGGGAGGCAGCTGGTTGTGTTGCCTTTTTTTTTTTTTTTTTTCCCTTTTTTAAATGTTTGTGTCAGAACTGGTTTTGGAAGAAGCAGAGTTCACTCCTGGTCTATGCTCCAGGGAAGGTGGCACTTGGTTAACTGGTAAGGGCTTGTACCAGAGGGGAGCATTTGTATGATTGCACTTCATGAGGAAAAGAGAGACACTGGGAGTTTAAATAATTCATCCCTTTCTTTCAGTCACTTCTTTTCAGGTATGGTCTGTGTCTTCATTAAATCTTGCATGAGTGCTGTGATGAGAGAAATGAGTTCCCGGCAAATTGTTTGGGATGGTAAGTGACCAAAGCTGGCTGGGGGGGTGCTGTGGCAGCAGCTCAGTCTGCCTGATTCCAGCCCCATTGGAATAGCAAAGCTCAGGAAGTTCCTTCAACAAACAACAGCATATAAGCTGTCCTTAAAACAGGGTTGGAAGGGTTTGAGAATGATTAAAGTTCACAGTCTAAAAACCACTTCAGGCTCCATTCTGGCCCTGTGTAACACTCAATACAGTGCTAGAATTGTGTACCCAGTGGGTCAGTCTGTCTCACCCCAGTCTGACAGGATTCCCCCAAAATGCTTCTTTCCTTGTGCTTGTGGCTGACAGGAAGGCCAGGCTGAGACTGTTTTAGATTTTGTTGTAAAGTTGCAGTTTGTGGTTGCTCTCAACTCCTCTTGAGCAGCCTGTTTCCAAAAAGAGCTGCTGCCTTTGTATGCCCCTGTCAGGAACTTGTTTCCACCAAAACTGGAGTGTTAGGGATGGTGGTGGGAGGCAGAGGAAGTACACTGCCAGCACCCCAAAAGGAGAAGGGTGCCAAGCAAAACTCAAACCTCTGTAGGGGACTGGAAGCTGAACCTGCAAGGCTCAGTTGTGGGCTGTAAACATGCAGTGGAGCAGCAAGCTGCTGTGGGCTGTGGAGCTGCTTCCAGCTGAGCAGTGACAGGCAGCAAGAAGTGTCTCTTATATTTGAAGATGACTGTCACCATGCACTGAAATGCACTTGAATTTGGTGGTCTGAAATAGAACTGATGTGAGCAGCATTGCATCAGTGCCTTCACATGACAAGTGGCATGGAGCAATGCCTAATAGTTTTGACTTCCCTCAGAGGTTCGCCTTTGTCTTCAAAATAAAATATTAAGAAATTGAGAGACATTGTTTTTCCCTCTCATTCCCCTGCCCATACCCCGAAGGGTGGAAGCAGTGATCCTGCAGACAGAGGCAGGGCTATTGCTGTGGTCCTGTGTGCTTCTGCTTTGGTGACAGAGTTTAACCCTTTGGAACCCATTGAGCACATGGCCAAACAGCTGCTGCCTATTTACATCCTACAGCAGCTGCCCTCAGCCCTCCCTTCCACAGCACCAGCTGGTGGGGAAGCCACAGAGAAAAGTCTCTGCACCCACACATTCCTGTTCCTCTGAACTGCCTCTGGGCTGCTGGCTGGCTGGGAGTCTTTGTTGCAGTTTATTAAAAGAGCACCCAAGTCTGGTGTGCCTGAGAAATGCACTGGTGTTTCTGTGAGTGGTTACTTTAAAATTGAAGGGAAAATACAGATGCCTTATTTATTATAGCCAGCTTTTCTGTGAGTGAGGAAAGGGTTTCATTTACAGGTGACCATTCACAGTAGCAGAAAAGTTGATTTTCACTCTGTGTGTCACATCCATTTGTCAAATTCTCTGTGTCTTAGATGCTTTGCTTGCCCTTTAATCCCTGGGAGCCTGCCTGGTCCAGGAACTTAAAATAATTTTTTTTTTTTAGTTTCTTTTAGCCTCCATCCATCTAAAACACTGCATTTTGTTTTAACCAGATGAGAATTAAGTAGCTGAATCCAGTTGATGAGGGCTGTTCCAAATAGCTCCTGGTATTCCCTGTCTCAGTGTTGAGGTTGTATGGCTTGGTTCCTGTGTCTGCAGGGAATTTCTTTCCATATTAAAGACTGAGCAAATACTTTCCTCTGCAGAGTCTTCTGACAAACTGCTGAGAGGAAGCCTGGTTTCACTAAATCACAGGAGAATGACCCACAGTGGCAGAGCTTTGATGTGGTGGTGCACTGGCACAAGGAAGCTATTGAACATTAAATTATGCCATTGCTGATTGGGATCAGTGAGCCGCCTCGTAATACTCTGGTTTGGTCATGGGACACAACTCAGCAGTAGAGAACTGTGTTTCTTCACTGCCATTTTAAAATAACCCAAATGAAAGAGTTTGGGCTTACTTGATATGCACATCCCTTTGAGGCAGAAGAGCAGGGCTGTGGCTCAACTGAGCAGTGCCTGGTGCTCTCAGCAGGGCCACAGTCCTGTGACTAACGCAAGTCTGGGATATTTTTAGTGCTCTTCCTTGAGTTGTTTGCCTGGTCCTCTCTGCACTTGGATAGTGCTGTGAAGGTCAAACAAAGATAATAGACAGTTGTAAAGAGTGCTGAGAGGGCCAGCTGGTCGGGATGGCACTCCACCAGCACTGCTGTGCTTTTGAGATAGAGGGATTGGGAAGGGCTGAGAAGTCCTGGCATGCTGCTTTCAAGATATCAAACCCAGCTTTCTTCACACCTCTAAGCTAGGAAGTAGGTATGTGCCAGGAGACAAATCCAGGCATCAGAAAAACAGTGACCTGGGCAGTTTGTCTGAAAGGATTAGGGAGTAATGTGCAGCCTGCAACCCAATAGTCAGGATCTCTTGTCTTGCATACTTCCATTTAGCAGGGAGTAGCAGTACACCCTGTGGAGGGGAGGGATCTGCCATCACTGAATATACAGACAAAGGGAAATGGCAGGAGACTCCCTTTACTGCTGGACTCTCCTGTAACCAGGTTCCCCCAAGTGTTTGTTTTTCTGCTTCTTACCTTTCATCTTGCATTGTGAGTATTAAAATTGCTGTTGGTGGAGGCTGAAATTAATCCATCCCAAGGACTGGTGCTGTCCTTACACAATGCTGCCGTTCAGGTGACTGGGAACTTAATTGTCTGGCAATGCCTCATGAAGAGACCCTAAAACTCACTAAGGAGATCAGGACAGAAGGGAAAGTATGCATCTGAAGCCATCCAAGACTGTCTCTCAGGAAAAACCTTTGGGAAAAGTGGGGAAGGAATGAATAAAATAAGTCACCAAAATAACACAGTGGTGTGTTATCAACACCTTTCTAGCTACCAGTGCAAAGCATGACATAACTGAAAGGAAAGCATATTCTTGGGAATAAATAAGAATACAAATAATAAATGGTTTTTTTTTCTGTGTGTATTAGATATTGAATGAAATATGTTTGACTGCCTTCAAAGCAAGAACCCTGAGTGAATTGTTCTAATTTACCTTGCAAAGCAGAGTTGTTTTCCCTGTATCCTCTGTCTGGAATTGCCTCATTCAAGGGCCATTCAGCAGAAGCAGGCCTTGACTCCCAGCTATTCCCTCTGCTTCCCCTCCTTGTTTGTTCTTCTCTCCATTTACCCAGGTTCTCTTGAGGGGATGAGAGATGCTTTTCATTTTTTGGAAACTTCTGGCTCTGCTGTTGTGTCTGTGGTTTCCTGAGGAATGGTTGTGTGGGGTTTCTGAACAGCTGCTCAGGGCAGACCCAGGCTGACAACACAGGAGTCTTGGAACTCTTTCCATTACACTATCAGCATTTCCCCTGAGGCAGGACAGCTATCTATCTAATGGAATGACACATTTTTCAGCACTGTCAGTCCTTAAATATCAAGTCAGTGAATTAATAGAGAGCAGGTGAGTGTTTCTTCAGAAGAAAGTTTAATGTCATGTAGCTGTTTGATGCATTGCCTCTGGTGCAACTGTCTTGTCATAAAACCTGACATCATTTGTTCAGTTGTCTTTCAGAATTACTTGCTGCTTTTCAGGTTTGTTAATTATAAGTGATGTTACACATAGTCTGATATGAGCTAGAATTACAACTTCCAGATTGACTGCATAGAAAGCAAGCACATTTCACTAGGAGACAGTGCAGCCTTCATCAATGTACTCATCTGTTGATTGACAAATATCTGAAGGAATGACTTATTAGGATTGCTCTGGCTCCAGCATTCAGTACAAATAGGTCTTTTTGAGTAGCATGGCACCGCCACAGGAGCCTTTCATCAAACGATTTGAATGGCCTTTCTGCTCTCTAGTCACTGCCTTAATCCAGTGAGGCAGGTGTGAAACCCCACTGCAGACTGAGGAGCTGTAGTGTTGTGAGGGGACTGATGGTGCTAAGCTGCTGTTGCTCGCTCAGTTGTGGAGCATGAACTTGTAACCTTTATCTGGGCACTGTTTCTCCCAGTGAAGCTTTTTATTCCAATCCCAAAAAAGGCAACAATGAAAGCCCCACACCCTTCCCCCAACAGTAACACATAGTTTGTAGTAGTGGTGTGAATCAGCTTTCATAAAGTATATCCCCAAAACGCTGTCAGTTGAACAGGAAAAAGTGGGTTAGAGAATCAGTAAATTGATCTCTAGACAGAGGCAGGGGCTCTTAGGAGCATATGCAGTGAGATAACTGCTGACTGCAGTTGAGGGTGAATGCAGATAAACCTCTCCTGCTGTAGCATGCTATTAGGGCATATATGCAACAGTGTGAAATGTGGTCATCTGAGAGGGGAACCATGGAAAAGGGAGTTGTAGCAATTTCTTCCTGTCTCCTCTACTCGTTAAGCCACAAACTTTGAAGAGGGCTCAAAAAATCCAAAAGGGGATGTCTTGATCATTAAGCTGCCCCTACTGGGAAAATCTCAGTGTGTTGAGATAGCTTTTCATATATCACAGAGAACCTTTATCCTGCTGCTTCTCCCCCAAGAGTGCAAACACCAAGTAAATGCATCAATATGAAATGGAGTCCTTTGCCTCCCACTGAGCCCAGTGTTCTTCCAGTATTGTGCGTGTTGTTTGCCTTCAGCATGCTTTATCTGGACTGCCTGGGTATCTATATGGTGATGCTCTATGCATTCTGTTTTCCAGAAAATAACTATCAAATACTTTTCTCTATCTTAAGTAGGTCAACCGTTAATCTAATTGATTAACTTTGTAGGTGGTCAATTAAATTGATTTACTCATATATGGGGGGCATATTTACCCACTGTATTGGTGTAACTCACTATGTGGTTTTGTATAGAGGAGTTGTGAAAAGCTTTGCTTGGACAGAATCTCAAGGGGAAAACCCAAAACCTAATAGGGAAGGCATTGCAAAAAGCAGTTGACCACTGAAGTGTCTTTTAAAAACAAGTTCAAAGATGTTTTGTCCTGAAATTTCAGACTGTCAGCTCATGGGTGTTTTCATTGAGTGCTGAGAGTTCCAGAATGTTATAAGACAGTACTTTGCTGGAAACTAACCTATGAAATGTCCCTCTGTTTTGACGAAGTAGTCACTGAAAGATAGTATTTTTTAAGATTGGTTCCTCTGGGGAGTTCAGCAGCCACTGCACTTTCATGCAGGAAGCCTGAAGTAGTTCTAACAGTTTGTGTGTGTTGTTGAGGAATGAACCATCATTCAAAAGCTGCCATGAATTATCCATGGAAAACAGCCCTTACACAGGAGCCCCTTCGTGGTTGGTTAGTATAATTAATATAAGCATCTTGCTGCAGCTTTACATTTTGGTTTAGCAACTTCTCAATTTGAGAAGAGTCTTGGGACTGCCTAGATTTCAGTTATCTCCCTGGTGCTGGAGGTGGGGTTTTAACTTGATGTTAATTATATTCCTCAAGGGAACTGCAGACAGCAGGCAATGGTTAGGGTTGTGCAGACAGCATAGCTCACAGCAAACATCTGAACCCAAAGCAGATGTACCATTTAGGGGTTAAAAGTGCTATGCTACTTGCTTATTATTTTAAAAAGCCCTTTCTTTTAAGGTGGCCTTTGTGGGATGCAGCAAATATGGAGTGTTACTGGGCTTTTATTCAAATCATGTCTTCCACGATTTTTTCAGTTTTTTGTAAATCTTGCTAAAGACTTGATTAAAAGAATTCCAGTACAGGAGAATGTGAAAACATGAACTGAATGTGCTGTAAACACTGAAAAGGTAGAAGACAGCTCAGTTTCTTTACCTGCAGTACCTTTTTACTGTTGATGTTGGATGCGCTGCTGTCGTGGCAGAGAGGTAAGCCTTTGCTGTAAAAATGATGTAAAAATGATGGATTAAGCAAGGTTGGGCCTTCAGTTCAGTGCTCCCTCTTTGGGCAGATGCAGCATGGAGGAAATGCTGTGGAACAAATCCCTTGGGAAATGTCTTAGTCATTGCTGTCCAAAAAGAATCGTGTTGGCTTTGCAGAATGACGAGCTAGAAGGTGGGAGAGAATTTGAGAACAGGGCAGACAGAAGCCTTTCCTCTAATAAGCAGAGGCAGCAGCTTCAGCCAGACCCATGGTCACAGGTGAAATTGTGAGGGTCATCTTGAGCTCTGTAGCGCTCCCAGTCTCACAGGGCTCATTTGTCCAGCATATCCCAGCTCCTATTTAATGATCCTGTGAATTGCTGCTATTTTCTGTTCTTGGGAAAGAAGTGATGCTGGGCTGATGACTTGGAGGATACAAACCCCCTTGGTACTGCTGTGAGGGGAGGCACAGAGGAATGGCTGCATGGGGCTACTCTTTCATAGTGGGGAGGTTGTAAGGGTGGAAAAAGGGAGGCAAGCAGTGCTTGGCAGTTGGGAGTTAATTCAAAGAATGCTTGGATTTTGTTTTCCTTTTTGTCTGACAACACAGCCTCCTCCCACTTTTCCCACACAATTTCACAATTAAAAGTGTTTCAGCACTGGCTTCTTTATGCACTTCTGCAGTTTCTGGAGACAGATGTGCTGAATTCTCTTGCTGGGTTTTTGCTTTAACATGGCCTATGGTCCTTCATGCTGAATAGGTCTTCAGTATTCAAAACATGGGGAACTGGGATAAGGTTCAGCTCTCTTTATATGAACAGCCAAGCATACACCCTTCTGAGCAACATCTTTGTTCTGTAAATGCCTTTGCTCCCCAACCTGTTAGAATATGGGTGGATATTGATACCTTTTAATATGGAGCAAGTCACCTTAGTGTGCTGGCTTTATGGCTGTTCCTTTGAGAGGAGAAATTGAGTTAGGGTTACCATGACCAGGCTTTCATGCAAAGCTTCCATTTGCAAAACTCTTTCTCACTTCTTTTATCAGCTGCACCAGATCTTATTAAAACCCAAACAGTAGCCAGCTCTGACTATTAGCTTAATGGTTTAATACCAGCTTCTCCATAAAGTAGAAGCAACAGGTTATTTAAAACATGTAGGTCAGATTGGTCTGATGTTTTCCAGTGAGATTATGTAAACACGTTATTATTACTATCAAAACTCTCAAATGCTGCAGATGCACCTAGGGCAGGACGTATTTTGTGTCTTCCTCTTTGCTTCCTGAAGTTCTATTGCAAAATATACTCTGAGGAGATTTTCTTCTCTTCACTTTCAGACTTGATATTAACACCAGGGTATTTCTGCTGACTCATTTACAATGGTATTCTTAATGTAAGTGTTCCACTACAAGTTTAGGCTCGGTTTAAAAATGAAAGTATTTTCCTGTGAGAAATCCTGCCCTACTTCTGCAAGAGGGCTGCAGTATAAAACAAAAAGTAAAATGAATGCTAGGTAGCCAGTCCATCCCTGGTTTTTGGTTATCAAAGCTAATAGCTGCAGAAAGGAAATTGTTTAAAAGATTTTTATTTGTGCTAGAGTATTGCTTACAGCTAAAAGTCCTGAGGTTTTTTGTTGGTGTAAGGACAGGTAACTACGTAATGTAACTTCCACATTATGGGAAAACTAGGCTGGGTGTTAAAAGTACAAATAGATGTAGATAGCCTAAAACTAGGCTAGGGTGTTAAAAGTGCAAATAGATGTTTATGAACATTTAGGGCTATTTGCTGTAAGACTCTGAAAGGATCCATAAATATTTAGGGCAGCCTTTTTCCTGAGACAGTCAAATCCATAGGTGCCTTCTGTAGGAAGTGAGGAAAAGGGCAATATTTACATCCAGAAAGGAGGCAGATGCTCATCTGCTGGAATCACAGCACTGCAGAAAAATTACCATTTACAATCTGTTGTAAACTCTGGTGTTCAAAGGGCAGCAATAAGACTCCCACTCAGCACCGAAGCTCAAGCAAGTCTTTGTACAAATCTGTCCCTTTGCTTAGTTGTTGTTAATTGGTTTGGTAATTGTTGTGACAGCTTTCTGTGGAAGCAGCAAGCCACTGCATTCTGCTCGGTAAATTCTTGTCATTTTAACTGGCTGGCTTTAGTATTACCAGTCCACAAAGAAAAGGTGGGGAAAATAGATTTTGGTGTTACTCTGAGAAGGTGGAGACAGGCAGCCGTGAATTTTATCAATCCAAGCAAATGACATGCTGCCCAGGCAAGTTCAAAATTCATAGCCCTCTTCAGAAATAATTCTTACAAGTCACAGAAATAAAGACTTTTATATGTATATGTGTGTGTGTGTGTGTGTGTGAGAGAGAGAGAGAGAGAGAGTAATCATGGAAAACTGCACCACCCTTGGAGGAAGGAAACAGATGGCAGGAAGAGCTTCCAGATACTTGACAGGCTGCAACAGACTTAAATGCAGGCAGTGATAAATGGGCATGAGATTGGGTTTTGCTGTAGCTATTGTTGTTTAGTCTTGTTAAAATGCCTGATGTGCTCTATGTTAGCAGTACCAAAGTTTTATGTTCTCTGCTTTGGTGGTCCTTTGTTTAGCTGCTGTGGCCACTGGGGTGCTGTGAATGGGAATGAAGATCCAGGCATTTCTATTAAAAATGAAGTCTCTGCATAGCACTAATAGCAGGACTTAATGTTGAGTAACAGCAAGGGAGAAGTGAAACTGAATTTAATTCCTACATCTGGGTTATTGCAGTCTTTCTGGCAGAAATGGCCATGTGAGGCTAATAATGAAAAAAAAGGAGTTTTTGTATGTGTTTGAACAATTCATTCCTCCGCCATCCTGAAGTGTAAAGTTACAGATGCTGTGATTTCTTATCTTGGGAGATTTATCAGGGACAGAAATGGGTAGCAGTTATATTTTATACTTTGTGCAGACTGTTGGGAACACTGGAGAGCAGCCTGCTGTCTGTCCTGTAAGCGCAGTGCCCGATTTGATGTTATTGGTTATAACAGATAATAGACAGTGTATACTGAGGAAATCCTGTGGCTTCTGATAGGAGCTACCAGTGTGGACTTCTGTGAAGCTGTTTGGATGTGAGTAAGTAAACACAGCACCTCCTGCTTTTAGGTAGGGTAGAGCACAGCTGATTTTCCTTCCCAGGTTCAGCCTGCAGTTGTGCAAGACAACTATGCTGCAATAAAGCTAAAACCATCAAGCCTCGGCATGAGGGTAAAACTCCACAGGGTTATTTAGGCACGTGACTTCTCATTGCTTAAATTCTCTAATACTTAACAAAAGTTTCCTCCTACGAGTTTGCAAAGCGGTTTTATAGGGCAGTTTAGCCTTTTTACTCTTTGTGCTCTTTTCCCCTCCACTCAGCTGTCCTGTGGCCTGTCAGACCTGTGTGAGTTTGTTTTCAGCCCTGAGCTGAAGAGTAATGTTACTCAGCTCAAGAAGGAGCTGCTGTGTTTCCAGGCAAGGCAGAGCGTGGGCAGGGAGCTGTGCAAGCTGTGTACGTGACTGAGGACAGCTAAGTAAGCAGGTACTTAACATGAGCAAGCAGTTGAAGGAATGCAGGCTGGGACAGATGGCTTTGGGGCAATCTGAAAAACAGGGAAGGCAATTAAGTTGAAAAGTGTCTGCCTGGGCTGGGGAGCCTGTATGTTCTTACAGCCTGGGTTTTCACTGCTGTCTGGATGGCTTCTCAGTGACGGTGCAGTGCTGCCTGAAGCGATGGGCTGCACATCCACCACGGAGCTGTGAGCAACCAGAGCTTCTCAGCCGGTAGCATTCGGGCTGAGGCAAAGCCAGGGTATGTGTAAAGTTCTGAAAGTTAGTTCTAGAAAATATGGCCAGAAGCAACTGAAGCCAGTCTGTTGTGTATTGACTGTTAGAATGAAAACATCTGGGTGAGGTGCTGCTGGTTCCACACTGCATACCCAGACCCTCCTCTGCACAGGTAACTGTAGAACTGCCCATAGGGAATGTCTTGGAAACCACCTGGTTCTGGACCACTTAGGGCTTTAAGTGCTTCACATAGTTAAGTGTGAATATGATGGCCTCCTTTGAGCAGGAAAAAAAAGCCCTAAGGAATTGCTCCTCTTTTGCAAAGTCTCAATTAAAGGAGAAAGTCAAATGTCTGTGTCCTCACTTGACTTGCTGATGTAATATTAGACTGGACTGTAGAAAGTATCTGATGGAGCAGCCCCGATGATACCAATGATCTGTAGCAGAGATAAGTTGCTATGTAGCATCTGATTGAAAAGGTCATGGAATAAGATTTGGTTATTTGTGATCTGCATTATTGCTGGCTTCTCTTATTTGCAATGGTCAGATTTAATGTTAGTCTGAAGTGATTGTGTCCTGTAGCAAAATAACTTGAAAAAATTAGCTGTTCTGTTCATGGTCTTAAAGCAGCCCTTTCTAGCAGTGAAAGGCCAAGCTTCAGCCTGAGCTTGCTGTTCTGCATGGGATTTTTGAACTTTAATGCCAATGCTTCGAGATTGAGGCACGATGGGTGCTTTAGTTCTATTGGCTCCTGTTAGGTAACTCAAAGGGCTCCCTGCAGAGAGGGCTCCCTTCTGCCTGTGCCTGCATCAGCAAATGGAGATGCTTTTTAAGTGCCTGGCAGCAGTTCACTGGGAACTGAGGACTACAGAATGTTTTTTGTTGGGAGGAAAATACTAAGGATGCCTGGCTTGCTTTTTATTAATTATTTGATAGTTGGATTACTCTTTTTATTAATGTCTTGACAGGTATTTACTTCAGCATCTGTCCGAACAGGGGACAAAAAGTAACTGGCTGTTGTGAAATAGGGCCTACATGTATCGCATATTATCTCCAGTCCAGTCTTTTGCTGGCCTGGAATAGTGAAACAAGTAGGGCTGTCCTTAAATTTTCCATCATGGGCATTAAAGATGGCAAACAACATATTTAGTCACACCAGGATTATGGTTAATCCTGTAGGTCACATCAAAAGATATCTCTATCATTGAAGTTGCATTCCTAGGTTTTTACCTCCAAGGCTTGCCCACTGATGCAGTCTGTGATCTCCTGGCATCACATTTACTAGGAAAAGCTACCTCCAGGAGCTGCCAGTCTGCCCGGTGTGAAACAATTAAAAAACTGAAAAGATCTGGCGAGTGTCTCCCTGGTGAGTCACTGGGCAGAGGGAAGCAGAGCTCTGCGTCATCCTCCCCAGCCTCGTCAGGTGCTTCACTCCCTACCTGAGGGTACAGACACTTAATTTTTAAGAAGCGAAACAGTTCCTTTGTGATCCAGATACAAAACTGCTGTCACTTATGTAAAAGTGGAATTCCTGCCTGGTTTTGTTTTGTCTCCTTTGGTGTTTGTATTGGCTTGGCATTTTCATATTTTGTATCCTGTGTCAGTATTTGTTTCTGGGAAGAAAGTTTTGCTTAAACTTTAATTCCTGCAATTTGTTTAAACTTGTTGGCAACTTTGAAATGCTGCAGTCTGCTCCATATGCTAGTATCAGTGTTGCTATTAGTGACTGCCTTCCAAAGAAAAAAGCAGTAATTAGACAGGGAATGTTTTTTATAAAATACTTGGGATTATTCTCAGTTATACTAATATTTAGGAATATTTTTGAGCTATTTAGTGGCTAGTTTTTAATAAATGTTGGGTTACTTTGTTGCTGGTATTCAGTCAGGATTGTACTGTATTCAGTCAAGAGCTGAATGCAGTGGAAGTTCCCCCCCCAGACTTGCAGTGTATATGGTGGAAATAGTCCATATATATAATATATATATATAAACATGATAACAGTATGGATATGATAGGCTACAGCTGACTTGAGCACAGCAAAAGCTGTGAGGACAGACAGGTGTGTGTTTGTACATGACAGATGAACAGTGAGTTCATTGGAGAAAAGTCATGACTGTGAATGTTGTGTCTTACCAGGTTGTCTGTGACAGCTGGATGGGTTGGCCAACCTGAGACTGTAGCTGATACTTCAATAGCTCAGTGTAGTCAGTCTGTGAAGGTTGAAATAGCATAAGCCTGATGAAAGGAAAGAAGAAGTTGAAAATCAGAATGCAAGCAATGATTTTAAGAGTCATTGGTAATAACAGACTAGTGGAAGGAAAGCCAGGTCTGAACAAAGCAACAGGACACATGGATCAAATAAGGAGACAGCAACATTACCAAAACCCAAACTTAGTTACAAATGACAGTGCTCAGATGGATGGGAAGAGCCATCTTTGCTGCTTTCAGGAGGGAAGTAAGGATCAGGAGAAAGAGTTGAGAAGCAGAAAGCAGCCCCCCCATGGCTGGGTCTGTCATTTGGGTGGCTGTGTCTCCAGTGATCAGAAAATGGGGGCTAGAGGGGACTTTGTGACCTTTTTTCAGCAGTGATTCTCTTAAAGTAATGCCTGAACCTCATTAAAAAATGGAAGTGATCCAAGATGTAGGGCAGGGAAAAAGACTGAAAGGCTAATTTGAGTCATCCACATGAAGTTGTTTATTTTATGTTTGAATTTGAGAATACTGAAAGCACAGATACTTTATTCAGTGGTTGAGGATGCTTAACTCCAGCTGATCACAACAAAAGTATTTCAGTGGGAGTTTGGTTCCTCAGGAAGAAGCTGAGCAGAGTGCAGAGAGCAAAAAGCCTGGGGGATGGAGCCATGTATGACTCCTGGAAACAGCTGGAGCGGGAGGGATGAGGAGAAAAATGGGAGAAGACTAAACCACAAGAAACAAATGAAAGGGTAATTAAAAGAAGGAGGATGGCTGCTTGTTCTGAAGACAGCTGGCAGGCTGGGGAAGAAGGGAATGGGCTGCTGAATGTTGTCCAGAGAAGGTAATTATTTCTGGCTTTGAGTTCTGGCTCTGATTCATATAATATTTAAGGAATACATCTATATTTTTCATGATAAGCAGCCTGAAAGCAAATGCTGGAAATTTTCCATCTGTGGAGAAACTTCTTTGCTGTGGATATATACCATGAAAATGAGTGGGACTGAAGCAAAGTCCATTAAAAAATTCCTCTTTTCATGGGAGTAAGAGGTGAATGCTCTGACCAGTTAAAATGCCCAGTTTAAAAAAGTGCTTATAACTGCTGAATTCCTTTCCTAAAAAATTAAGTAACATATGCAGATTTTTCAATACCAAAGTCAGTGTACAAATTAAAAAAAGGAGTTGGAGGAAAGCAGTACAGGGTGTATTTTGAGAGTTAGGGTTTAGATGCAAGAAAAAGAGTCATCATACTTCATGTTGGATTGGCCTACTATTATAATAAATTAGGATGGTTGACCTTGCTGTGGGTATTTAATTTTACAATTTTGCCCTCATCTGGGCTTACTCTGTGAGCTCAAGAGCAATCACTGGATGTATCCCTCTGTAGTCCTAAGTAGATATATTAACTTTTGCATCTATTCAGAGAGCGTGTGTATTTTGAGGGGGTTTTTGAAAACACCCTGTCTCTTTATCTTGCCTGATCTCTTACTCAATTCAGACCAGAATTTCACATAAAAATTCCTGTAATGAGATCTCCTTGATTTGACTGGGAAGCTTTTGTGCCCAGAGCATTTGGGTAAGCTCTTCAAATCTCAGATTTGGAAGGCTGAGTGGGGATGAATTCATTGCTTTCTTTGGTACACTGGTAAATCTGACCCAACTCACCTCTGCTGAAGAGAAGCAAGAAAGCAAGAATTTACAAAACAAACTCAGATACTTATTTACACTGTCCTTTGGGAAGGAACACCATTCTAACAAGCTGTTTGAACAGACTCAGAGGAGAGGGGGAGATTTGGGGGGGTTGTCTTCAGACTGCACTGCACAGTGGTGAGGACACACAAAGTCACACACCATGGCATCGTCATTCAGGAGAGCACAGAGAAGCCCAGGCTTCCTGCACGCCGGGGCTGCAGGCACAGCACCTGCATTGGCTGCTGTACCTGCAGCTCTGAGCACAGGCTCTGCTCTGCAGGGAGACAGGGACTGCCAGCCCTGCAGTGCAGAAGTCTGGAATACCCCTCTGGAGGGCTGTGGTGGTGTAGTTGCTGCTCTGATCATGACCCTTAATGTCTGGAGATAATTTTGGCCCAGCTGTTATAAATTAGAAACCACATTAGATTTTATGACATCTGTCATGTAGTCAGTGATTAAATTTTACTTTTCCATATTATTAACTCTCTGCAGGAGGCAGTTTTTAACCCTACTTTACTGCGTCAAAATAAAAACCTACATGCTTTAAATTGCATGTTGTGTACAACCTGGGTAACAGGTTACAGGGTTGTGCAGATTCCTGAAGAGTGGAACTTCCAAATCCTGAATATTAACACAGAAAATGGTTCCTGGGGACTATTCAGGATGTCTGAATATAGAGTAGATTTGCAGTTTGTTGAAAATATCTGGGAGCAGTGTCTCAAGTGTATATGTGTTTGTAGTGGATTTCTGTGGTTGATTCTCTAGGATGCAGTCATCTTCTGCTAACCTGAAATAAAGCATCTGAAACATAACCCCCACCCCCCCCAACAATATTTGTCTTCTGTCAGGTATGACTGTCAGTTGGATTTTGTATATTAAACTGGTTTGTCTCCAGTTTTAAGTTTGGGCCTTGGATATGTATATATAACCTTGTTTAGGGAAAAGTCCTGAGCTATATGTTTGCATGGAGTTTCTTAGAGGAGCAGAGATAATGCTGTGGTGGTACTTGCAGGTTGTGCAGAAAGCCCTTCTAAATAATTTATCTTTGAAGGTGCCACATATGAAATGTGAAGGTGTTGGAAGCTACCCAGGAGAGCACAGCATGGAAGATAAAAAGAGGATATAAAGCCTTTCACTGGAGGCTGCTGGCTTTTAATGTCTCTGTGCATGGGAGAGAACTCATTTGAAGACTTCACCCAAAGGATGAGTGTCAGCAGCAAGGGGAGGGGACATTCAAGGGGCCACTGGAGATAAGCTGCCCCCACCACTCCCCTCCCCCCACCTCCCCCCTTTCCCAGTCTGAGGTTACTATTCCAGGTTATGATGGAAGAAACCATGGGGGGAGAGAATTCTGCTTTTGCTGCATGGCATGTGAAGAGAGGACTTTCCTTTGCAAAGTTGCTTTTCTGGGTCCCATCTCATGTTTTCTAAATTCTGTGTATAAAATCATCTTTGTGTGAAGAAATCTCTCTTGCTCCTTAGTAGCTTCAGGCGGGTTTTTGAACATTGGATTTCTACTTTCACCAGATTTAAATGTGTTGCATCAGATTAAGAAACAGTTAGCATGTTATTGGCAGGGCAGCCTCTTTGCACATGAAATGGTTGTAGAGGGTGGCAGATAGTGCAGTTGGAACTGTGTAATAGGAACAAAGTCTTGTCACACTGAGCTCTGACATCTGGGGAGGTCTGGATCCACACTGTGTGGTATGGAGCTGACTCCAGCAGGGAAGCTTAGCTTCCTCCCAGGCTTTGCCCTGACTTGCAGTGCTGCTGCAGCAAAGCTGGGGGGGGCACACAGGACTGGGGATGGTTTTTGTGTGTGTTTGTTGACTTCACTGCACAGTCAGTGTGCAGTGAAAGGAAAGATAATTAAAGAAAAATAAATAGGGTGGGTAGGGAGTGGAGGAGACCTCTGTTTTTTCTGTGGCACTAGAATTGACAATTTTCATGTTGTTCAGGCCTTGTTAAAAAATGTTTTGTTCTGCCTTTGTTTTATATTGAATCCTGTGTGCTTGGTTAGCTTCTTTTCAAATTAAAAAAAACCCCTCCATACATGGATTGAAAGCTTTATCTGTTTATCTCCTCATTAAAAAGACTGTCTATGAAATGTGCTGACAGGGCTTTTACTCTCTTGCTTTCTATTCTCATCACATTTTCCACTGAAAGCCTCCCCTCTGCTATTTCTGGTTCCACAGTAAATGGGGCTTTCTGGTGGTGGAGGCTCCTCAGAGGCTGTGTCCATTGCTCTGTGTGGGAAGCCTCGAACCTGCAATTCAGGCAGCAAGGAGGCTGGTTTGGTGCATGGGCTTCATCCCCTGAAAGGCACTTCTGACAGCCTGCAGGGGTCCCAGGATCACACATGGTGGGAAGCACATCACGGTCATCTTTCCAGCTGGATGTTTAAGCAGGAGGCCTGTTCTGAGAAGTGTGTGTGAAGTGAGCTGCTGAGGCTGCTGAGGGAGAGCCTCACTGGATGCTGAGCTGCTCAGGAAATGGTGTCAGGACTTCTGGAGCCACTTAAAGAAATTGCTGAACAATTTGCTGGAGGGGGAAAAAGTAGGTACAGCAAGCATTATACCATTTGAGCCACTTAGAGATTTCTAGTGGCTGAGTATCCTTACAGCCAGAGCATGTTCTGATTACAGGAGAAATTGTGAAGAATAACTTTCGGTATAAGCTGTATTTTTACTAATGTAATTTAAATTCTCACAATAACAAGTGATACAAATGGTGATTTTTACCCCAGATGTGATAACATAAGATCTGGTCTTGACACTGGACCAGGGATCTCCAGCCTTTGCTGATCTCCACCATTGATATTGATCATTGAGCATTGTTGCTTTGCTGTCGAGCATTGTTGTTAGCTCTACTTTACCTATAACTTCTGTTGCACCCAAGCACTTCTAGAGAACTTGGTGGTTTGTGAATGACCACATCATGCAGTTAAAAAATACATGCATTTGTATATATGTCTCTATATCTGAGAGTCTGTTTTGTTTCCATTTGCAGATCAAGAAGTTACTAGATAATACCAAGTAATATACAGTGTGTTTCACTCCTATGCAGTGGCATCCCTTGTTCACAACTGTGACAAAATAAGCTAAACAAAAAGAATAAAAGAAAAAAAATTATTGTAATAAACAGAATTGCAGAATTTTTGCAAAAGATGCATCACAATGTTCATGTGCCAAGTCCTGGAAAAGACATAGTTGCCTGTGGGGTGAAAGCACAGTCATGGATGAGCAGAATAAACAGTTTGTTCTGGTTTTTGCCCTGCTTTCACCTGCTCATCCCTTGTAAAAAAAAATCCTGTGCAGCAACATGAACTTTGTGACATGTCATATGTAGAGCAGACAGCTGCAGGCTCAATTAATTCACCCCTCTGATTTTTTTCGTAGTATTTTTTTTCCCAGGAGGCTGTAGTGACTTCCAAGCCCTCACGGGTGAGTGGTGTTTATGGCTTGTTGACTTTAATTGAAGTGCAGTGCAGAGTGCTGCTCACATCCAGAGTGAGTTTGCATGTGAAAGTCTTCCCTGGATGTCTTTTTGGGTGGATGGCCCAAGCTGCTGGGAGCCCACAGCTTCACTGGCATCCATCTTGCCCAAAGCACATGGAACTTTGGGTGCTGGACACAGGAGGCTGAGCTAAAGCAAGCCCTGGGAGGCAAAAGCAAGGAGCTGGCTATGGAAGCAGAGGGGAAAGCAAAGTATGGCAGCCCAGTGTGCAGGTTTGAGCCATGTGTGCTGTGAACACACCGAGGAGAAGTTGGCAGCTGCCTCTCCTCCCCTCCAGCCACCTGTGCAATGCCCTGTGCCTGCTCTGGGGGAGCAGGAGGAGCAGCTCCCCAGTGCTCCCTGCCATGCACACACCTGGAATTCAGACACGGTGTGGGAGAGCCCCTGGGCCTGGTGCTGTCTGACACAGGGGCTGTGTGTGACAGGTGTGGATGAGGAGCAGAGCCAAGAGCAGAGCTGGGGGTTCTTGCTGCAGAGCTTCTGAATAAACATGCAGGAGGGGGCAGAGCATGGGACAGCGTGGCATCTTTAGTGAGAAGAAGTGGGAATCCAGCAGTTTCTGTCCATTTGTTTTTGGAGCTTTAGAAGCTGCCCTCCTTGAATATGCTTCATCCACATCCATGCTAGTGGATCTCCATAGTTTTTGTAGTCAAGAGGATTGTGTTATTTTTATTTTTGTTATATTGTTTTATTTGGGGTTTTTTGTTTGTTTTTTTTTTTTTTTTTTTTTTTTTACAATAAAAAGGGATTAAAGAGCAGGCTGTGCTAGAATGACTGATTGGTTATTTTTTTTAGTTAATAGATTACATTTTGTCTAAAGCACTGTTTCCCCTTCCCCAGCAGTAAAGCAGCATGATGCTGGAGATGTGCCTGCTTCATGGTACCCTTTTTTAAGCTTTTGGCTGCTGACATAGGTGACTGTGGGATATTCTAGTAAAGCTGGAGTTATTAAAAAAAAAGAAATCTATTACATTTCAGGGATGTTTGGGCTTCACGCTTCAATAGTGCTAATTAGATATGTGACCCATTTTCATTCTGCTTTAGCTCCTGGGGATGGTGGAGCCTCATTATAAATACAAGGACAGAGAATGCCCATGTTCCTTACTCTAAATAGCTTCTTCAAAACATGCCCAAAGGGCTTCAGGGTGTTTTCTGTGTGGGCACTGGTTATGTTTTCTTTTTCTTTAAGTGAGGATGTGGGACAATGGGAGATTTCTTTCTCCAGAAATAAATAATTGAGTATTTTTTCTTTCATTTGGGAAACCTAGTGGCAAATCAAAGTCCTCTTGAATTCTAAGTTTGCCTTGTTTTTATTGACAAGGGAATAAACTTGATTTTTTTCAGAATAAAAATGTGTTTAATATTGCAGTAGCTTCCCATTAACTGGTATTTTTAGCTCTCAAAATCTGTGCAGCTTGTGTCTTCGTGGCATGCACTGAGTGGCTGGCTGGATGCTGACGAAAGGCAGCAGTCATAAGAGGGACTTGTTGGGAAACATCCTGACAAAGTGCACGTGTGACGCAAAACCGAGGCTGGAAGGAGCAACCAGCCCATTCCAGAATCTGGCCTTGGAAAGCCCTCCTGTTCTGTGCTCTTCTCGGCAGGACTCAGTTGTTTCCAGAAAATCTGTAGTGAAGAGACACCCCCAATGACTGAAAATGCTGAACTCTCTTTGGAGTGAGACCTGGGGATAAGTGTATTAAAAATAATATAAATGAATAAAAGATAGCAGAGCGTTGCCAGGCAACTGTCAAAGGAGCTGTGGCTCCTGCATCTCTGGGCTTTGCTGAAATGACCTCTTACATTTTGAGCATCTTGCCTGCCTGTGGATGAAATGATTGTTCTGAACTTTCCTGATACTCTTCACAGGCAGCAGTTGAGTTTTAGTGCTGCTGTATTTACTGTTACAGTGCCAATGTCCCTGCCCTATTAAAAAAAAAAAAAAAAAAAAGTAACAGGCTGAGATGGGTGCAGCTCTCAGCAGAAGAGCACTCATTTATCACTGAATAAGTGCATTCATTTTTGTGATTTAGCTATGTCAGTGGGGTTAATCTGAAAGCAGGCAGAGAAGGAACTCTCCTGTCACTACACTGTTAATGACTACACTAAACAAAAAGATGAGCTGTGTTTTACCTCTGAATTTACTGGTCTGAGGACTTGTCCATAAACTCTAACTTGGAGGCTTGCTGTTAAAATTGAGTCTTTTAAAGAAGCAGGCTGTGTCAGAGGAATTTGAGGCAAGTTAGTCTAGCACTGGGATGTTTTTTGGGGCATTTTGCTGGGATCCTTCGAGAGGTCCTTTGGTGCAGAGGAATCCAGGGCTGCGCTGTGCAGCTTCGTCGTTTGCATGGTAGTTTGACGTGTGTGCAGCAGATGATGAAGTTAACCTTTTCTGTTTGCAGAGGAGGAGGGAAATAACCTTTTCAAAAGCTGTGTTTATCAGTATAAACATAACTTTTTATATTGTAAACATGAACAGCATGAGTAGGTTTTGGGTGGCTGCTTTATTGCTTGTATCACATTCCCATTTGGAGTATGTTAGGTGCTGTCATCTGTCTTCACCATGAGAAAACTGCTGTCTAAAAAATTCCTAGTGTACAATGGGATGAGAAAAATCACTCCTACAGGGAGTCTATGATGGAATCTTACAGTTATTTAAGCTTAATTCACTGTAGATATGTAGGACTAGACAGAGTGAGTAAAGGTTAATGCATTTGTAAGGCTTTGAAGATCAGAAGAAAACTTGATTTAATTTCAAATTTGTGTTACATTGTGAGATGCCTCACTGCTAAGTATTTCTCAGAAGATGCTGGTGGCATGTTACATGGCTGTTTGCTTTGGTCATGGGTTATTTTGCAGTTTTTTTTCTCACAAATCTATTTTCACATTTTTCCTCATCTTCACTGCTTGTTTTTCTTAATTCTCCTGTTTTCATTTTTCTCCTGTGTGTGTTATTTTCAGAAATTTTAGCTCAGTTGGCTCGCTGAAGACTTTGAAAATAAAAAAATTGTAACTGAAAATAAATTCTGAATATTTTCCCTGCACAGAAACATTGAATAGAAGCTAGGTACTGCCAGGGCAGAACCTTCAGCCTCGGTGAACTAACAGCTGACCCTGTCCTGTTAATTAATGCTGTACTGCGCAAATGTACAGTGCTTCACAGCTGTTGATAAGCAAGCTTTTCCTTGCAAAAAAAAGTGGTCATGAGGTGGTGATTTGGCTGAATGTTTGGAGTGCATGCACCCAAACCCAGCTCCCTCCCCAGGAAAGCATCCGAGATAGGGAGCTGCGCTGGAGGTTGTGCTGCCTGCGCGCTCCGGGAGGAATGCGGCTCCGTGCCGGGCCTGACGTGCCACGCTGGAGCTTTGCATTCCACTGCAGATAGCACCCAGGACTTTCTCTTGAGAAGAAAACCAGAAAACACCTGTTAGTGTTGGCAGCTGGTGCCTCAACAACAAACAGACAGACAGACCAGGGCTGCTGCATTCCTGCTACCCATTGCATAGGCTTGGAGAGTCCTGCTTAGGAATAAAGAAATTATGTCTTAAAGAAAAAATGAGTGGTGGTTTTTGAGTCTAAATGGATTAGACTCGCTGTGGATCTGTTATCTAGGAATATTCAAGGTAGCTGATGGACACATCCCAGAGGAGGTTTATTTTTTCCTTTAAATTAACTCACCAACTAAATACATTGAAATGGTGAATGTATAATTGATCGAAGCTTTCTTCTTTGGTGGGGCTGAAGTATAAGCAGATAAGGAAAGGGTTTTTATGAAATTAAGGGTAAGAATGCAGAATTTTGCTCTAAAGATCACAAGGTCCAGATTTGTTCTCAGGCATAAAGACAAGTTACAAAAAAACCCCAAACTAATTAATTTATGTGTTTAGTCTTTCAAAATAGTATTTCAGGCTGGATGAAACAATTTTCAAATCTCCTGGATTGGACCCAACAGTAAATAGCTATAAATAGCATGTTCCCCTGCAAGCATGCATTTTACAACCAGGCATGCAGGGAAGGGATGCAGAACTTAAAGCATCTGAACCAGGTTTTGTTGTTCCACTGGTTGAAAAAGAGCTGAGGGACCATGATAAACACCTGGGGAAGCTACTGGTGCATGTTGACAAGTGTTTGTTTTTGAAGACTTGGTGTTGTTAGAGAAGCAGCAGTTGAAGAGGCTGATCTGTAGAAGATGCTTTGTTCTGCTGTCTGGCTCCATGGCTGGGTGCTTTCCCCAGCATGGGGATCACGATGTGCCCGTAATTGCAGTTAAATGAACATGGCTGGCTCTCAGGCAAATGAAACCTAATTTGTCACAGCTGTCAGAATGATCATGTCATGTTTGTTGCCTTCAGGAGCAGTTTTAGGCTGCAAATCCTGTTAAGGTCACAACTTTTTCTTGTTAAATATTGCACAGCATGTTTGCTGACCTTAGGATTTATCTTGGTGGGTTTTTTTAAAGGCAAACACACAAGTTCTGTCTCTTACATAAGCCGGGGCTGAACTTCTGTGAACCTTAGTCATGTGGGCTAGACCTTGTTAATTTGGTGGTCTTCAAGGGCTTGAGCATAGCAGTAATTTGAGGGTTTGCATAGAGCAGTTGAGAGATTTGCTCACGGATTCGTATGACCAAGATTTTGGAAGTCATGCTTCAGCTCAGCTTTTAAAGGGCAGCCTTCCCAGCATTGAACACATAGTTACACTGCACATCAGCAGCAGCAGACAAAAGCAGCACAACAGCTTTGAATTTTGCATTTGTGCCAGCAGGAGGTAGAGTAGAATAAATGTTAGAGTCTATTCTTAATATCTCAGAAAAACAGTGTAAAGTGTAGGCTTCTTAAAATTCCCTTAGTCATAATTTTAGTATTTTTTTTAATGCTTTTGTTTCTAGATTAACAGACTGGATCTAAATTGAATAGAGCAAGTCCTGTTCTGTAAAACAGACAAATGCTAAAAATTTTTGGATGTCAAGCCTGAGGGAGCAGAGAGTTCTACTGCTTTGTTCCTCTTCTAAAAAATGGAAACAAGGTTTAATATAATTATTTGGATCTCTTAAATACCTGAGGCTAATTTCTCCTTCCTCTGTGCTGGTGGCTGTAGTAGAACTTCAGAGGGAGAGGTGAAGGGTCTGTGCCTGTGGATTGTTGGAGTGCAAGGCTGGAAAATGTCAGCGGCGTTCATGGAGCGACCCAGAGTGGGAAGAGCTGAGCTTTTAACAGAGAGATCAATGCAGACACATTGCTCTTGATGCAACATTGGCTGCCCCTTGTTTTGATCACTGCTGAATCTTGGGGACATGGCCACGTGTCCCCTTGGGCTGCAGCTGCCCCTCTGTGTGCACCTGCCCCAGCCTGGGGGGGGAGGACATTGGGGCACAGCTGTCTGCATCTGCCATCAGCTGGTGTTTCAGAGGGATGTCTGCAGGGCCATCCTCCTCTTCCTCCACCCTTCTGCCTGTGTAGCAGTGCCCAGCCCTGGGCTTCCCATCTTCCCAGCTATTCTGGGGCTGGGGAGGGAGAGCAAAGCTGGCTGGGGGAGGACCAGTGCTATGTGCAAGGGAGAGGGGTAGGAAAGCAACTACTGACCCTGAAAAACACTTTCTGCTCTTGAAATGAGTCTGCCTTCTTCCAGGCTTTCTGCCTGTCCTCCCCTCCCATGGCAGGAGTGCTCACAGGACTTTGCTTCATTGCTGAGGAGCTTTAAACTGGCTCTGCTGCTGCCTTTACCTTGTTGTAAGTATCATATACTTGGAAATGTAGGGATGGAGTGTACCAGAAGACTAAATGAGGGAAGATGGAGCAGAATTGGTAAAAATAATCGTGCTGAGGTGCCCTGTTAATGAAGTTTTGGGCACATCTAGCTGCTGAATCATCAGCAGAAGGTGAACAGCCTCACCCTCAAACCTTTATTTGCATATATTTTATCTCCCGTTCCTTTTTCAAAATACAAATTGGCATTCAAGTATCCATCCCTTCCATGACAGGAAACTGTAGTCCCTGATGCTCAATGTTAAAAAAAAAAAAAAAAGAAAGCTTCAATCTTTTGAATCTTTTGTAATAGTTACATGACAGTTTAACAGTTAATAGAAGAAAAACAAAAAGTTATGCATCTGCTTTTGTAGATTGTGAGGACATGACATTGCAAATACACATTGTAAACTTTAGCTTAATGATTTATTGAAACTCATTTCTTCGTTTTATTGTAGCTTTCAGTCTCTTACTATGTAGCTGTCTGGTTTCCCCAGAGAACAGAAGACTACCTTGGAGATATAAATCTCTGTTAATGATTTTAAATAGCTATCTATCTGTATATAATACAATTTTTTTTTTCTTTCGCCCTGGGCATTCAATCATGGGATTAGGAGAGGATAATCAATAATCCTAAATACACAGCAGAGCCACTGTTGGTGCTCAGGGCTCAGAGCTGCTGCAAAATCCCATCGCTGCCTTCCAGCCTCTTGCTGAGGCCTCTCTCCCTGCTGAGCATCGAGAAATTTCTAGCAAAAATGGTCTCTCCAAGACATGCACTGCCTGCCAGAAGAGATCACTGTTTTCCCAGACAGCTCACCCCGAGTCTCTTGTAGAACAAGAGAGATGAAGAGCTGAGCTGTAGCTTGTTGGGGACACTGTGGGGTTCCATTAGGTTTCGTTTGTCCTCGGCCAGCAAAGGTTGAGTGAGGCTTGTACAGATAGAAGAACCTGTTGTGAAGTCAGAGGTACTGTAGGCAGCTGTACTAAGGGACATGCAGTGAATGGGAACAGACCCCTGGGCATTAGCCAGGACGTTCCTCATCTCCTGTAGTTTGTGTCTGAACCAGGCCTGGAGGGACCCTTTTCATCAGGGAAAAAATATGTAAACCTCGGAGCTAACATTCCCATCTATTTGCTTCCCCAGTGATCCCAGGCAAGTTCCTGCAATTGGGATGCAGGACCAGCAAATACCAGGTGTGTTTAAAAGGGCAGGATTATTATGATTTCATGTATTTTCTTTTGTTTTATTCACATTAATGATGTATCAGGAAAATAGTGATTTAAGAGATGATGAGTGGATGCAGGACTATTTAGCTGTACTTTAACTTGGAGCACACTGGTTGTGGCTGAATATTGCTTCACCTTCAAAGCTCTCCAAAGGCTTGTGCACATAAATTTGTTTACTATCCTTTTTGCACTGGAGACATGCTCTCAGCAGATAAGCCAGCCCAAATTTAGTGTTAGATGGAAGTGTCTGCTTGTGCACTGAAGGTGTTGATATCATTTTAGATCAAATGATGTGGTGGTATTGATTCAGATGAGCAATACAGAGGCTTGTGGATCACAGCAAACAAGCTTGGGCTACTACCTGTGTTTAGCCTTGAAGGCCAGGTTGTACAGCAGGATGTGGGGTAGTGGTTATGGGACCTCCTTAGAGGGTCACTGTCCCCTGTCCTGAATATACAGAGCACCAGAGGCTCGAAGGTGCTCTGTAAGATATGAAAATCTTCTGTAGCATCGAGAGGTGGTGATCCTGCCATGCAGAGGACTCTGGTTGTGATGGCAGACGTGTGGTCATTTTAAGTGGAAAACAGGAGGAAGAACAGACCTGCCATTGGTGGCTTTGTGCTCTGAAGACTTTTCATTCCTGTCTTTCACTTCCCCTTTTGCTCTGTGTTGTTTCCTTTGGTCATTTACCACTGGTGGTTACAGTCCTGCCTTTCATGGCATCATCTCTGTGGGCTTCTTTGGTGGCCCTTTTGGCACACTTGCAAACAGGACTGCCTGGAACAGCCCATGTTCCCCTCCAAGGTGCCTTGTCCAGCAGCATTTGCAGGCTGGCTGTAACAGCAACACCAGCATAATTTCTGTAATACCTCGATTTTTCGGGGTTCAGATCACAGGTTCTAAATAAGGAGTCTGTCCTTGGAGGTAAAATTACCTGCTGTTAGTGTTCCTAACAGGTAATTTTAGTGCTGCTGTTAGTGTTCCTTCCCATGGTCATTGAGTAACTCACATGCCTAGTGTGCATTCTGAGCTTACTGGTCATAGTGCAGCCGTCCCAGCCTGGTGAATTGGTTGGCAGCCTTACGTGCTCACCAGCTTGTAGACACTGCAGGACTTCTCCATTTTTTCCACCAGTTTCTGGCTTAACACAAGTGAATTGGGAAGGGCTAGAAGTAAACCACTGCAGGTGAAACTCCTCATGATGTGCTACTGTGCCAAGTGGACCTCTATCATTGATTTAAAGGCAGACACAGATAGCAAATAGGGCACCATTAGGATTCATGGTGCTGTTACAGTGTGAGACCTAATAAATCTTATGTGTGCCTTGTACTTAGTTCATGTAGTTATTCTGACCACTGGGATTTATTCTTAGCCCTGCTTTTTTTTACCCCAGGAATTGCTGTTCCTTCATCAAATGGGAGCAGACTGTCTGACTGTGTCAGACTCAATTTTCTCAGCTAGGCACAGACAGAGATGGGATATGCCTTGGAAAATGAGAGAGAGGGCAAAGTCAGTTTGGAAGTTGGAAAGGGCTGCATCTGATCTCCCTTTACTTGTGATGTTTTTTCTCTTCTTGAACCACTTTTTACTTCCTGAGTTAATGCCCATTTGCCATTTTCAGAAAGTCAATAAATACCCCTGGCAAGAAGTCCTGTCCACCTCCTACTTGATCTGTCCATAACTCCATATTTAACTCTAGTATGAATCTGCTTGTGTTGTTTCACACATTGAAATCTAAAGAATATGAGTACTTAAACCATTTACAAAGGGTAAATTAGTGCTTTTCTTAGTTTCTGTGCTTTTGAGTTTGCAGTGGTTGTTTGTACTCCGGGACCTGTGTTCACAAATTTAAATCCAGGAGTGGGAACATATTAGGGGTAACCGGAGGAGCACATGTTGGAATGGACACTGTTGGTGCTGCTTTTTGTCTGTCACTGAAATGTCAGTAACAGGTTGTTACTGATTTGAAAAAAAGATGTGTAGCTCCTGAGAATGGAGAGAAGTACAAATAAACCAACCCTTCCTACAGAAACTTGTTTGACGTGTTCTCTACTCTCTTTTCACATGAGAGGCACCGTATGAGTTTTGCTGCTGTTGCTGAGGTTTATTTCAGAAGAACCCAGAAGGAGCTGCGCTCCCTGGTGATTCCTGGCCCTCCTCTAACCTGAGGGTTCATAGCTGTATCTTTTTACCTTCTTCTAATGATCTCTCTATTTTGTTTTGATGCTGATGCAGTCCATCTGAGATGGAAACAGTGATGCTGAGTTCTGTGAAAATAGTGGCTGGTGTTCCCTATGCTGGCTTTTTGTGGAAGTGGTTTAGAGGGTAGTGGGGTTAAATCCAGCTGGTACAACAGGAGCTCTTCCATCTGCTCTGCTCTGGTGTGCAGTTGCACAGTAACAAGCCTGATCAAGCTGGTGGTGTGTTTAAGTTAAGGCACTTGCTGACTCATTAGCAGAAATACAGTGGTGAGGAAATCCTCTGCCTGCCAACTGACCATGTACTGTTACAGTGACTGTGGCAACACGGTGCTGCTGCCTGTCAGGGATGCCCATGGCCTGCCCTATTTTATTTTTCTTTAACATAAAAAAAAATAAATTAAAAAGCCCTGAAATGGGAAGGAGGAAATGTTGCAAAGCTGATTAAGGCTCCTCAAGGTGGTCTGTGGAAAGTAGTTTTGGAGTGCAGGTCCCCCTGTTTCATCCTTCTCTGCCTTTCTTCCATGAGCCGCCCAGAAGTTTGGACAAGTCCCCCCATGTTGACACAGACTAAATGTTCCTTCTCAATCACTTCTCCACTGTCTCCTGTGCTAATTACTGCTTGCAAATCTACTCTCTGGACTGATTTCTAAATTCATCCAGGAGGCTGAGCAGCTCAGAGGATCTGCTGTAAACATGACTTATCCAGCAGGCAGTAAAGCTGCTCTCAAGCCCTCAAGGAGAATTAAGCCTGTCTGTTGGGCAGCTGGTTTTATTAGTCTGAGTTGCAGATTAAAACATGTTTCAATGTCTTTTCTATCAAATCAGGAAGAAAAAAAATGTTCTTGTTACCAGGTCCCTGGCTGCATGTTAATAGAGAACTAATTGTCCAAATGTCAATCACAGATGCTCCTTGGAGGGAAGGACCATCTCCCCTGTGCTGAGCATACATGAGCACAACCTCTGCCTGTTCTCAAGCTGCTGCTGATTTTTATGTTTTACCCACTAGAGACAGGAGGTTACAGTGTGTTCAGACTGCCAGGCCAAGGATATATCTGCTTCCAGACTCCTAGGACATCAGATGTGGTCTAGAGATTGCCCTGCTTTTGAAATGGAAAGGTTTAGGGCTTCTCCTAAACATGTCAAACATACGCTTTATTCAGACTTTTTCCTCCCTTAAACCTCTGCTCATTTCAGCAGAAAGCTCCCTCAGTCACCAGTTCAAGTTTTGAAGGCATTTATGCCATCTCAGAATTGGCCATCATCTGGTGGGGAGGTGAAATCTCATAGGTGGAAGAGCCTCCCAGCTCTGTAACAGGTATTTTGGCATTTTGCTTGCTTGTGGTAACTCACCAGGTTTTTCTTGTGGGAGTGTTGAGGGGTTGAAGCACTGAAGGTGATTTTAGTTGAAAGCAAAGGTTGTGGTGCCTACGAACTGCACCTTTACAGTTACTGTGCAAACCAAGGTACAAGATTATAATGGCACACAAGAGACACAGTTCAAGGCCTTCTTAGAAAGAAATACGAGGATTTAGATTTACGTATAAGCCAAACAGATTGCATCTTTCTTGCTTTTTAGTCATGAGGTTGATACATGACTTCACTCTTCACCTGATTTTTTTTGATCAGCTTATCTTCTTGCTGTGTAAGATGAATTTTTTTTCTCTTGACTCACTTTCTGTTACAGGGGCAAAATGATAGTTTTTACCCCTGTAAAACAAAATATGTCCTATTCAAATAGGTATAGATGTCTCAGACATAGATCTTCCTGTCATAACTGGTTCTGGAGCCCTTTTGCAATAGTGTGTTGCAAAACTCTCATTAGGGCTTCCCTGTGTCGCAGCAATATTATGCCCATTAAGCAGAAGCCCTGCTTTGACACCTCTGTGAATAGCAGTGCAATGCCTAATGAAAATGCAGTTTTACTGGCATGAAGGTGTTTATGTTAATGAAGCTATGTTCACACATGCTGGAGCTTATGGTACAGATATTTTCCTTGCAAACCCCTGAGTGATATGCTGATAAGAGTCTTGGTGAGTCTAATCTGGATTAAAAAATATATTCAGCGTGGCCTTAAAATATAACCAGGGTAGGTATGAGGTAAAAATAAGCCTTTCCATAAGGCAGAATAATGCTTGGTTTAAGAAATGGAAGAATATTTAATTACAGGCTTTGATCAAACTACCTGCTGTGAAACAAAAATGTTTCATTGCTCTCTGGGAAAGCTTGTAATTTATTTTTTCCTAGTTGTTGCAACTCTGCAACCCAAATGAACAGACCACAGCAGTGGAGTTTGAACCCAGGATTTCTGGATCAAAACCCATGAGCAAATGTTTGGTAAGGTTAAGCACTTACCTATTAGCTTGCAGCCAGTAAGAGATTCCTAAGCCTTGTGAAATGGTAAGTAACAGGTGACCAAACGTAATTTTTAAATAAAAACTTGACCTGTGTGCCTAGTGGTGCACATTTGGAACAGGACGCTGTGTGTAGTTCAATTCTCAGTAAGCATGTTCGACAGTGGGGTGATGAAAGAAACATGTGCTCTGCCCACTAATTTATATTTGTGTTTTGGTAACCCTCTGGACTGTGAGCAGAAACAGGGGCTGGTCCTGCAAGCATGAGTGCAACTTGAGTACACTGTGCTGTTCCTGGGCTTGGTGAACTCAAGTGCTGAGGGAAAGTGAAGCAATCCTAGGGGTCCAGAGGCCAGCAGGGTACAGGCATGCTTCAGGAATTTGCTGTTGCTGACTCAGCTACAGGGAGGAGGGATGTATGTTTTTCGTTTTCAGAATTGCTTGTCAAGCTGTTGGGGAAAAAGAAACTGCTCTGGAGAAGTGGAAAAAGCTTTGTCTGTCAAGAAGGCAGTTAGAGCTTGCAGATCCTTTTCTGTATAACTTCTGAAATCCAGGTGTGGTTGAAATACAGTGAAGATATGTGTTATATATTACATGGGAAAGTTTTATTCAGTTTCTCCAGCAATTTCCTGATACCATAACAGCAGCTGAGGAATGGATCAGGCAGAAGGTGAGGGTGGGTAGGTGTTCGTACACTGCCACACTGAAGCCATTTCTGGAGATGCGAGAGAGTTCCTTGAGAGTGTATTTGCAGCAGCTGTAGCAGAAAGTGAAGAATGGTGTGTCAGAGGTAGCTGAAGGATAGTGGGTAGCCTGAGCAAGTGAAGTACCTGCATCCTGAGATCAGTGAGAAAGAGAGTCAGACTCTCTGTTGTAGCTTGCTGGAAGTTTGCAGCTTGTATCCAGGCACAAGCTCCAGACCTTCTCCCAGATCCCAGTGCCTGCTCCGGAAACAGGCCCATTTCTTGGAGCATCTGGGATTTTCTGCAAGGCATCTCCTTCAGTCCAGGAGATGCATCCAGGATGCACTGACCTGGACTAACCCTGTGTAGCTCACGAGGCAAAACAAAATTGTAGCTAGGGGACGACAGCTCTAGTAAGCAGATCCCAAACAAAATTGAAGGCTGTTAAAATGTCTCATTGAATTATGGTGCTACAGGAGTGGAGTGACTCATAGTGAAGCTAATCACCTGCTGCTTTGTCTTGACTGCAAAGAATAGATTCCTAGTTAAACATTAAAAGGTCATAATCCTAGCTGTATTGGTGTTGCTTTCCTCCTTTCCTCCTCCAACCCCATTATGCCTGAAGTTACCAGGGGAAATCAAGCAGATACTCTGGAGCTCTGTGTTCTGAAGGTGAGACTCAGCATGTTTCTCTTTCAGGCTCACACTGCAGGCCTCTGTGTGTTCATTTATGAGAGACTATGCTGAAAAACATTGCACTGGCTCTGCACAAATTTCCCCAAAACATCACCAGTATGACATTGGTGTTCTGTGCAGAGTCCAATTTGAAGTCATAGATATTTGGGGGTTCATTTTGTTCACAAAGAATTCCAGGAGTGAAACTGGTGCTCACGTCCCTATTCCCACAGCCAGGGAAGTTGAGTATTTTCAATTAATAGTGCTTTGTTCATTGGGCAAGAGCATCTTAAAGGAGGCAGAGTTTCCTTGGTCCTGCCTAAAGGGGCTGTAGCCCTCTCTGTTGGACTGGGAAAAGAACAGACTGTTTCTTTCTGCCATTGACTTGTCTGTGTGGGTGAGCAGAGGAACTGTGTCGCCTTGATGGAATAATCATTACTGTCCCTGCAGTTGTCTCCAGTTGCAGCAGCCATTGTCAGGAAGGTTCTGTAGAGGGAGGACGTGGCTCTTTGCCTGGTGGATCTTCCCATACTCTGCTGGGAAAGAGCCTTCCAGGTTGGTGAAGGTGATACACTTTTCTATCAAAATGCTGGTCTAGCTCTTCTAAGTGATTCATGCTCCTTACATCCAGTTCACTGCTGTGAGTCACCAGGACAGGTGGTGCCTGCCTTGGTGGCTCTCCTGGAGAAGCATTCAGATGGTGGTGGAGGAGAACTTTCAGATAAAATAACAGGAAGCCATGCTAAAACATCTAAACCTCTAGGTCACTTCAAAAGCAGTGAGTGCAATGGATATCACCAGCGACATCAGCAGAGTGTTAGCACTCCAATTTAAATATAGATTTTGAAGGAAGTTTATAATATTTTCTGCATATGTATATTTTATGGCAGGAAGCATATCCTGCTATAAATTACTCTGCTTGAGAGGCTGCATTAAAGACTGTGTGTGACTTAAGCCTGGAAGTTTTTCCTTTTGGAAGTGTTGGCTGTACTAAACTGATAGACCACTGGCATGTTTTAAGCTTGACCATTTGACCATTGCCTCACTTTGGACTGGGCCAGAGAGAGCATGGTGTCAGAACAACATGTTTCCTGTCAGCTGCCAAGTTCTTGTTCTTGTGGAACAGTCTGGACAAGCTGGATCAATGGGCCAAAGCCAGGTATGAGGTTCAACAAGGTGAGGTTCTGGGTCATGTATTTTGGTCACAACACCTCCCTGCAATCCTGCAGGCTTGGGGAAGAGTGGCTGGAAAGCTGCCCAGCAGAAACAAACCTGGGGTTTATGGAGCTGGGCAGTGATTGTCTCCTTGTACTCAGCACTTGTGAGGTCACACCTCCAGTCCTGTATCCAGTTTTGGGCCCCTCACTACAAGGAGAGCTTTGAGGTGCTGAACATGTCCAGAGAAGGGCAGCAGAGCTGGTGAATGGGCTGGAGCACAAGTCCTAAGAGGTGCAGCTGGGGGTGTTTAGTCTGGAGAAAAGGAGGCTCAGGGAGACTTCATAGCAGTCTACAGCTCACTGAAAGGTGGCTGCAGCCAAGTGGGTTTGGTTTCTTCTCCCAGCAAACAAGTGAAAGGACAAGAGGAAATGACCTCAAACTGTACCAGGGGAGGTTGAGGTTGGATATCAGGAAGCTTTTCTTCACTGAAAGGTTGGTTAAGTGTTGGTACAGGCTGCCCAGGAACGTGGAGGAGTTTCCATCCCAGGAAGTGTTCAAGAAATGACTGGATGTGGCATTTAGTGCTATGGTTTAGTTGACAAGTTGATGTTTTATCAAAGGTTGGACTTGATGATCTTAGAGGTCTTTTCCAACCTAAGATTCTGCGATACCTTGGTGGCCAACAACCACGTGAAGCATTCTTGTGAAGTGAGGGAAGATGGACCCTGGTCTGACATGTGGTGAGGTGCTGGGGGATGCTCTGTGGTGGTTTCTGTCTCTATGCCTATCTTTCTAGTGGGTGTCCTCATCTGTAGTGGTTCATACTTTTAGGAGGGATCCTTGGATGCCCTAGTGACCTTTTCCAGGGTTGCAGAACTGCTGTTGGGAGGCATTGATGTAACACAGAGACAGAAGGGCCCAAAACTTCTAAAGGAATAGAGTGGATAACAGCATCCTACTGTACGCCCAGAGATCCCTGTGTGTGTCTGGGTTTGCAGTGTGCCTGAGGCAGTCCCTGGTCAGCCTTGCTCGAAGTGCACCATGTCACTTTGGCCAAAGAGCTGGCTTGAATCCTGAGCCCATCAAATGTGTGCTGCTGGCTGTAGGGAAAAGGGCACCTCACTTGTGAGGGCTGGTGCAGATTTGGGGTTGACCTTTGACCTCACTAACAGATGATAGAATAAATTGATGGAGGACGTACTTTTAAATGAGCAGATTGTACTTTCTGTCTTTGCATGCTTGTCTCAGAATATTTTTCTTTGAGGTGTGCCTAGGCAGAGAGATTACTGAAGTGGGTGCTTATCCTGCTTCAAGCATTTGAGGTACACCCAATTTAGAAACAGGTCAGTGTTTCACACTGACAAAGCCCAATAACATTGAAGTTTCTGGAAATGTGTCCAGTCCAACTCTGTTAACAACACCTTAAAGGAAAGGTGCATTTTCAATAGTCAACAGCTACATTTGGCTAAGGATCACCTGTCCATGTTGCTCTGTGGAGGTGACTCCAGACAGGGAACAGGCTGAAGGAAGGGGGTGCCCTCTCCGAAAACAGCTTCTGCTGAAAAGTCTCTTCACTGTTTTTTTGCAAGCTGATTTCTTTAGATGTTGTTTATTCTTCCTTTTGCAAAAGGCAGTCAGACTTCAAAGGAAGCTGTATCATACCATGTTCTCCATCCACTTTAGGTTTAATATGGAGTCTTCACACATTTGGTTATAGGTAGAAAAAAGTGTGCATGGGGATCTGCTCCCTCTTCCTGCCCATTGTGACTGCTGATTGGACTTGCAAGAGGTGCTTCTAGTAAGGGGCAGTCATTGGATGGGTAATTGCTGATGCTGATTTATTCCTGTTTTCTCTTGAGTCACATTATTAAGTGCTTTAAAATAGTATTAGGTTTACTTTTGTTTTCATAGCAGATAACTTCCATGTCTGTCTTAGTAGCTCAATGCATTTTTTAGTTGCTTCATGTCTAAATCTCCCCTTAGTTCACCTGCATTTCAGCAGTCCTAGTATAAAGCTTTGTTAATAGATTAACTGGAGCTCCTTCAATGTGATTCTGTTCTTACTAATGTTTACAATTCAGGAGTCTGCCACAGGATTTTTAGTGCTTCCCACCTCTGCTTCCATAGGGTTTTGCCATATCTTCCACACAGGAAAGTAATGCTTGCCCTGTGAGTACTGGCAGTTTATCCTGGGTTGACAACTGAGGTACCTTTTTCTTCCTTTTTTATCATCTGACCTGCAAGCCATTCCTTTCATAGCCTTTTGATCCTGTTGGGAATGTCAGATTAATGAGACTAACTACTTACTTTGGACAGATTTTTTTCTTAAGCAGAGAAATACTCCTTACATCAAGACCCAATTATGCCATCCTTACTCCCGTTTCAAAAACCAGTT
>JAYDZK010000113.1:140583449-140636480 GCA_034509185.1 Euphonia xanthogaster | reverse complement strand
CAGAAATTCTATTTCTTCTTAGAGAATTCTCTGCTCAAATCTGTAGATTGTTTTTTAATTGAGTCATTTATTTTACCTACTTTAAACAAACTGTTCAAAAAATCTAGGCTAATGCCTATTGCAAGCAGTTGTATCTGAAATGGATTGCAGCTGGACAGATTAAATGTGGCAGTGATTTCTGTGGAAGGCATGCCCTTGAGTTCACTCAGCATGAGTGGCAGTGCTGCTGCGGAAGAGGAATCCAGAGATGCTCGTGGCCCGTGCAAGTGCTGCATTGCAGTTACTGTCAGCTTACGTCACTCCAGACACTCCAGCAGCCCAAGGGCTCCTCGGGAGCCTGAGGAGAGCATGGCTTTAGTGCCATGGAACAACAGATCTCATGGTCCGTGTTTTCTGTGCTTCCCGGTGCATATCTTGTGCCTTCTGTGCAGAGAAGCCTCTGTCAGCAGCTCTCTGTTCTCCTTAATGCAGTGTAAAAAGCTG
This sequence comes from Euphonia xanthogaster, assembly GCA_034509185.1. Classification (NCBI taxonomy): domain Eukaryota; kingdom Metazoa; phylum Chordata; class Aves; order Passeriformes; family Fringillidae; genus Euphonia; species Euphonia xanthogaster. The sequence goes on along the minus strand of JAYDZK010000113.1, from coordinate 140,635,997 downwards.
TGAGTGCTTATCCGTTTGCAGCATTTGGGTTGGAGGGCTTTTTAGCCTCATTTTTTAATATATGTTTAGAGACTTACACATGTCATACTGTGATTACAGCATTGCACCATTTGAACCTGTCTGTTTTAATTAGCAGTTGGCATTACCCTATTTATAGATAGATGGAAAAACCACAAGCTAGCCAGTTTGCAGTGCAGAGTGTATTTTCTTCTGTTGGCAAGTAGTTTGTATCCATTTTTCCATAGCTAAACTGGCTTGGCAACCTGCAGATGTTGCAGGCATTGGGTACTGATGCTTGAAATAGAAATGGACTCTGAAAAGGATGTGGGGTGGGGAGGAATAAATCAGAAACTGCTGTTGCATTGGAAGTCCATTAAGACTGATGATATGACACGCTTACCAGAGCGTAACTGCAGAAGTTGACCACATGAAAAACGAGCACATTAAAAAATATATATATTTTGAATCTTGCTTCTGTCACATTATTAAGGTTCCTTTTTCACTTTGGCATGTTGTGGTAACAAAACTAGTTACCAGTGCAAGTGTTTCGCTGTCCAGCATGCTTCAGTTGGTTGGTGGGTATTTGTACAAACAGAAGAAATAGAAGATTGATATCTTTCTGGAACAAGTTGTGTCTAGCCTATAAATAATGTGAAAAGTATATGTGTTTTTCTTTCTAACTGCAACTTTAAATTTGCAGAAGTTTTGGCCTGCGTTGACCCTGCAATGCCCAGGAGATTGTCAAGAAACCAGAACAGCATTGTGTTATTAAACACTGGGTGTTAGCTGCTCCTCAGGAACTGTCTGCTGATGCACTTTACTCTGGGGAAAACAATTTGAGGCACCTTTGCCCTCTTCAAGAAGCTCTCCTTAAATAAAACCGTAAATTACTTCTCCATGCAAATGCTGAATGCAGGCACAGGAGTGTTGTTGAGCAGCTCACATGGAGGTTGTTGGGTACAAAGTGACAGAGCTTTGCTCTGCAGAGCATTTGGTTGCAAGGATTTCAACACAGTTGTGTCACAGCTTGGGCTTTGCACAGCCTATGGAGTTGTAGTAGGGTACACACCACTGTCTTGAAAAACACTGCTCATGAGTCAGTGCCTTAGAGCATTACTGCCTACCCATGAGGGGAAGGCAGGCAGTTCAGTAACTCTCTTTTCCCTGCACACCTTTTCAGAGCAGCTGCATTCTTACACTGCAGCCTGTATTTTCCATCGTCTTGAGAGATTTCAACCTTTCACTCTAGGACTGAGCTGACCACACTGGTAGCAGCAGGTGGATTTGAGTCAAGCTTACACTTGGTGATGTGGGACTAAAGCCCAAGAGTGAAAGCTTCCAAAACCTGGAGGTTCTCACTTCGGTTAGCAGACTAAAATGTCATCATCTCTGTTGGCTCTTCGTGTTACAAACTGCATTTGAGACCACATGGCAAGAGTTGCGTGATCCAAGACTTTTCTCAGCATGTCCAGCACAGTAATAGAAATGTGGGTTTCCTCAGACAGGCTGTGACTGTGTGCACGTTTGTGTGTGTAATTTCTGAGTGACCTGTCCTCAGGCTGACTCTCTTTGGGAGGAGAGCTGGTGGAATTGATCCTGCTTCACATGGCTGAGCAGGATGCAAGTAAGGGGAAACCTTTCATGTAGCAATATCAGAGTGAAATATTGGAACACGGGTTGCATGGTGCTAAATCAGGGTAGTCTCTGGGGGAACACAGTTCATGAATTCTGAACAGGAGGTGACCCTTTCTGAGCACTTTATCTACACTTGTAATTTATATGCTAGCCCTGTGCATTGCAGTGCTTAAAGCCTAGGTCAGAAATCCTCCACGCAAATTTGGCACCTACTCTTGTCTTTAATGGCCAAATGAATAGCTGTAGGGCACAGCCAGCTGTTCTGTAGGTGCAGGCTGATGAGGTCTGTTAGAAGAACAAGGGAGCACCAGAGCATGTGAGGAGTTGTGAGGTTTAGATGGATTTCCTGCATTACCAGGGATGTCAAATGACCAGATGAATGTTTCTCTGCTGAAATCAACTTAATTGTAAAGCACTGTTCTTTTCTTTTTCTTTTTTTTTGAGAAACCTGAAGAAATGAAGCGAGTTAGCAATTGGTCTGGCTGCTTTTTGTAGGTAAACTTTAATTGGTTTTGTGTAATTTTCAAAATGCCACAGACTTCATTTTTTCACAAACTGGGTTGTGACAATGCTGGTTTGTGTACTTATGGTGGGTGTTCACATTCCTTTGATGTCAAAGCTTTTACTTGCATAAAACAAATAAACACTTTCCACATATATTTGCTGTGTTATGTTGACAAAGCTGTGCCAGGGCTGCTTGGAAAAAAACTGTATGTTTGAGCTGCTGGGACAGTGGACTCTGGATTTTAGGTAAGGAAAATAATTTTCACAATGGCACTAATCAGTAACTGGAAGAGAAGCCCAGGAATCTCCACCCCTAGAGACACTCAAAAGTTGGACTGGACAGACCCCCAGGAACCTCATGAAAGTTGGCCCTGCTTTTAGTGGGCAGTGAGCAGACCAGACAGCCTCCCAAGGTCACTCCCAGTCTTGTCTCTCTGGTTTTTGCTGAGTGACATACTGAAAGGAAGGACTAACAACCAAAAGTGTTACATCAGTGTTTGGAGGGGAGCAGGGACTTCCCTCCTCTAGAAAGAGGGGCATCCCCTGGGAAGAGTGTTAACATAGGTTTACATGCTGCTGCTAAAGCCTTTGCAGCACTCTGGATGTGGATTGCAGCCTTGTTTAAAGCTGCCCAGCCCCAGCTGGTGTAGTCATCAAGGACTATGAGATGAGCAGGACTTGGTGACTTAGCTAGAATAGTAATAGTGCTCTAAATGTTTGTCCTGTGTGAGGTGTGAATACCCTCTGGGGGCTGTTCAGTGACAGGGGGTTCTAAAGGTGTTCTGCACTGCAGTGAGAGAGTGGATAAAGTGATGGAGAAAGATAGCTTCTGCTCCTCTTTCAAGGTTTAAATTTGAAGGTTTGTAAAGCCCTGTTCCTGATTAATCTTTGCTTTTCTTCTGCCTTTTGATTTCTAGTCTTTCTCGTTGATTCAGGCTTTCTGAAGCTTCTTGCAGTTGTCCTCACTACTAAGGGTGATGGAATGATATTTCAAAACTTGGCCTTCCTGCCCAGGTCTTGCAGACCTGGTGTGTGGGTCACAGCAGGCAAGTCCCGCCAGGTCAGGTGCATCTGCTGTTCCTGCATCCAGGGGTCGAGGTGTGTTCACTGCAGTTCAACAGAGCTTGTTTGCCAGAGGAAATGCAGTTATTCTGCCCTCACAGCAAGGGATAAGCACATCCTCGGTGTTGGTGTGCCAGTCAGTGCTGCTGAGTGTCTGCTGTACGCTGTGCTGGTCATGCTGTACACCAGGGCAGCTTCATTTGAGCTTTTCTGCAAGATGTGTCTTTTTGTGGCTGAGAGAATCAAAGCTTTTCTCCTGCTGCACTCTTCATGGTTTAAGCAGGCCCACTTTAAAGGCAGCCTGACAGCAAAGATTATTTGGAAGGATTCACGGGATAAACAGGAGTTTGCCTGCAGAGCATGTGAATCTGTGCATTCAAAGCAGCCAAAGATCTGGTGAGCCCAGCCCTGTGCTTGTAAGATGTCTCACCTCTGCATGCAGCCTTCTGTGAACTTCACTTGCTGCTTACAAGGAGAAAATGTACTTTTTCTAAATTCAACAGTTCAGAGTTTGCTGTGTTCTTAAGAACATGTGTTTACTGAGTTTCAGGCCAAAAGCACAGGGACCTCCAGTTTCTCTGCTTGGAGATGGCTGTCCTCATTTCACTTTGTCTAACAGGTGGAATATGTCTTTTTTTTAAGCTGGGTTCACTGTTGTGTATCAAATTCCTTTGTACTGCAGGCTCAAGCAGCCAGCTGGTGTCAAACCCATGCAGTGACATTCTCCTTTGCCTTTGTGAAAATTCATTATATTTTAGTAAGGCTGAGGAAGCTGAAGTGGGATGCAGCCAAATTTAAAATAAAAGCAGCCTATCAGTGGGGACAAAACCAGTTAACTGTTTGAGAGCTGGCCTGATAAACAGCACAGCTGACTTTATACCAGGCAACAGGAGCTTTGAGGCAATCTGGATAACTAAACACCAGTGCCCTGGGTTCCTGCTGCCCTCTTGCTATCTGCCACTTGATTGAAGAGGTGCACAGGTTCTCCATGGGCCTGCTGCAGAGTCTCCTGGGGTTTAGAGGAGGTGTCTGCAAAATCAGTGTGTTTTTAATCTCTTCTACCAAGCCAGGTTGCAATGAGTTTGGAGTCATAATAAATAAATAAGTGGGGATGAAGTTGAATAATGGGTATTTCAATACATATTTGAGATTATTTTTAAATGGCCTTTGGAGCACACAGAGCAGCTGCCCTGAGAAAGTACCAGAAAGAGAATGTATGGCCTTTTGAAGCACCACCATAGCCCACCTATGGATGAGTTGCAGTTAGAGATTATTAACCCTGAGCAAAGGCACGAGATTGCCCCAGGAGAGGAAACCATGTCCCTGAATACCTGGGGCAGGGACAGAGCTTTCCCTTGCACCCAGGGCCTGAGATGTTGCACTCAATGCTTAGGTGTGCATCGAGGCTTTTGATGGGTTGATGATGATTTATCTCTGTGCAACTGACTGAAAGATAATAGACATTCCCAAGAATGTCTTGAACTGATAATTTCTTAAGGTGGTTTGAATGATTTTTACCTCCCTTTGTACCCTCATGATCTTTCCCTCAGTTCACTAAGGAAGTGTGCTCTGCTGGAAGAAATGACAGCATGTAAAAATAGCACTGCCTTATTTTGCAGATCTGCTTGCTGTGGGGTTTCAGTTAGATCTGCTGACTTGGATTTAAAAATAAACTTTTCTTCTGCTTTTTGCACCTGCTTGTCCTGGCGGTGCTTGATCTTGTGCTTCAGAGGCAGCGGCCATTTGGTGGTAGCTCAAAATCCTTGCTGGATTGGGATCAGCAGCACAGGTGGTTGGGGGACCTGAGTTAAGGGGCTTTTGAGGCCAGAGGTGTTTGTGAGGCCAGTAACTAAACATAAAGGGGAGAAAGACCTTGTAGGCTTTTTAGAGCCTCTGTGGGAGTTGTCAGTTCAAAATAAGCAGTATGTGTTTTGCCATGTGTGCAGTGGGATCGCAGTTGGTGTTCCAAGCCATTTGCTGTAAGTGTATTATCCCTTCCCCTCATTGAATATTGCTGTAATCTAATCAGATTACATGGCAGCTCCTCGCTGGGCCCAGGCACAATAAAGAGCTGCACTTCAAAAGAACATAAATATCTCGAGTTGCTGCCTTCTTCACACATTGGGCTGACATTAAGTGTTCATTTAGAGCCAGATTCATGGAGGTATGGAGATCAATGGGTCTGGCTGTCTAAATGGGCCTGAACCAGATCTCCATCTTTGCACCATCTGGAGCATGCAGTGGAACGTGGTCCTGAGTGCAGCGAGTGTCCCTGGCTGCTGGAGCTGCCTTTCCCTGCCCTTTGGCTGGCAGCTCAGCTCCAGGGTTCTGCACAGGTGAGGGGTTACTCCAGATTAGCACACAGACTTGGCTTGGTGTTCTTCAGCTTCAGGAATTGTTTTCCTTACAGAGTTCTTTCTGTTAGCCTGTTCTGGTTTTCATTGAGAGCACCAGCTTGGTGACTCGTGTCACCTGCTTTCCTTGAGCCATTGATAGGTGTAGCATACAGATTAAGACTGTAAGGTTTACTGCGCTGTGCATAGACTGTTTCTGGAAATACATTTTGCTATAAATCTGAAAAGAAATGGGGAAAAAGTATGGGCAATATTAGTGGACAGCTTGATTGTGAGTACAGATATTTAGCAGACCCTGTATGTTTTCAGTACTGAAACTATTTGATTTCTAAAGAATAAAATGTAAATAATGGGAAACACTGTTGTGGCATTTGCTCTTTTAAACAAATCTGGTTCTAATCACGCTTTGGTTTTGTGGCATTAAAAAGTTGATGCAGAATTCTAGGTTCATAAAAATGAACAACAGGCACCTCTTAGGAGGGTGGATATTAATTCTTGCAAAAATCACCAGAAGCAAAATTCTGTCTGTGCTGTCAACACCATTTGTGAAAGGGAGAGGAGGAGGGAGCAACCCAGCTTGCACTCCTGACACAGATACCTCAAACTTGAGCATTTTGTTCCTGGGAAACACTTCTGCCTGGACTTCTGCTCTCTGACAGGATGTCACGGTTCAGTGTTGCATTTTGTTTCTCCTTACAAGTTAGTGAATCAATGACAGACTTAGTTTCTCCGAAATTGAACTGATGCATCCTATGATAACTTAAACCTTGCCAGAGCACTTCCATCCACATGTGTGTGACATCCTCTTTCAAAGCAGAGGGCCACGGGTGGGCTTTGCATGCACTGAAGGCTGACTGAACCCAAAGTGTCCAGAGATGATAGCAGGGCTGGTTCATGACCGTGTTTCTGTGTTGGATGGACTGTGTAGTGACCTCTGTGTGCGTGGGTGAACTTCTGACCCTGCTTCTGTGATGGCGGTGCTTGTGCTGACTCCCATGGGGCGAGGATTTTACTCAGTGCTAAGCTAGAACAGCAAAAGTAAGCAAAAATGTTGCTCACTGAAGGAATAAGCAAGCTCAGAAGAAGTCACAAGAGCTTTCTTGCATGTTCTTTAGCAAAGTGACTGGAACATGGTCACAGCTTGGTCATAGTCTGTTACAAGGACTTCTGAAAGCTGGTGGTCACCAGGGCAGGCTGTGGGCTAGGGGTGGCTCAGGTTTCCTGTTCCTTTGGCTTCTTTGCTGCTTTAATTCACTGCCACTGCCACTCCTTTGTCATCTAAGATCAATGACAATGCTATTCGAGATCCTGCTAGTTCCATCCATGAACAAATGCTCGTTTCTTCTGCAAATGAGAAAATAAGCCATCCCCTGCATTTGCCTCTCAGCTGGACGGTGTGGGGCTCTGGCATATGTGACAGAGAACTTCATAGCAGGCCTCTGTAAATATGTTTTCCAAGTAATTTGCCCAAAAGGGCACTGGACCAAACATTGCAAGCAATCTGTTCCTTTGCAATGACAACTTCAGAGGTGCAGTATATGACAGTGGCCTGCCAGAGCTGCTTTATTAAATTTGGTTAATCTAAAATTCATAGGTGAGTTTGACCTTGAATCTGCATTTGTTGATCCAGTCTTCACTGAGAGATATCTAAATTAAATTTTTTTCTTAAGCATCAGGAATTTTTTTTCCTCATTTTGGGCAGCAACTTTCAAAGACTTTACCAAGGTCTGCTCAGAAACACTCACAGATGTAAGAGTAAGGGTGTCCTGTTTTATTTTCCTTCCTTATGGACGCTGAACAACATCAGTCTGTCTGCAGTTTTTGATGTGTTTTTGCAACTTGCAAGCCTTATCTGGAGACTGTTGACATCCTGAACACAGAGAGCTGCCATAGCTCCACTTTCAGGTTTCTATCCCAGTTGTGATACCTGTGCTAGTCAGTTTTAAGCAAAAGCTGTCTTTTTTTCTCTGTTTGCTGTAACACCCTGGAACTGATCCCATCATCCTTGAGTTTCATGGAGGAATCTGTATAAAAAGTTCAGCAAGATCAAGGTCTGTGCCCCATGTAATCAGTGATGAAAACTGCTTGCTCTTCTAGCAGCGTGAGTTTGGATAAGGGTTGGGTAAATGGCCATTAGCTTAAAATGTCCTACTGTTAGTCATTTGTCATAGCCTCCACGTTCAGAACTGCATTTAATAATCCAGCCTCCATTCTGCTCCTGCTTTAATCTTTACTCAGAAATGGAAGCCTCTTCGGATAACTTTGAAATTACAAAAATATTACAGCCATTTTTCATTATTCTCTCCCTTTTGGGAAAGAGGGAAGTGGCTGACACATCTGGACTATGGCCTTGAAGATAAAGGTGAGCTCGTTAGTAAGTTGGAACCTTAAAGGCACTTCCTGAAAGGCAGCATCTTCTGAGGCTGCTGGAGTTGCTCGAGTGAAGTGAGAAGAGGAAGATAAGAGGTTGATTGTAGCAAGTTGTTTGGAGTATATAGAGGCCATGCAGTTGTACAGCTGCACATTTCATCAAATAATCATTTCCTTGATATATGATCATGATTAAATACAAACATAATTACTCCCATAAAACAATTGAGTCTCTTTCCTACAATCTCTCTCTGTTGTCTCTCTGTAATGTTGAATGACAATCAAGCATCGAAAGAAATCATTTATGCCCTTTATAGTGGACTCATTGTAGTGTTGTGATCCACAGACTTTTGTTTAATTATCTCACATGAAAAAACTTTATGGTCTTTTACAGGCTTAGGCTGGAAGGGGAAAGGCAGGGAAGGTGAGAGTGAAGGCACGTTTTGCCTTGCAGAATTGCCTTTTACTTATGAGAAGAAAGGCTGATGTTATCACCCACTTTCTAATCAAATTTGACAGGAGCATTTTGTTAAGCCACTTTCTCTGAGTGGGAATTCTGATGAATGCAGCTCTCATCTCCGGTTTCCAAGTATTACTTTACACTGTTCCCAGGCATTGTTTGCCTTACTGGATGCATTATTATGGTATGTCAGAGAAGCAGATGATTCACAGCCTCATTTTATAAACTGAGAGTCCAAGGCACAGCAGTTTGACTTGCAGAGCTGCAGGGCAGTGAATGGAGCCCACGCCACCCACCCAACATGCTCATGGTTTGGTGAAAGGTTTGCTAGTGTGGCCTCAGTATTTCTCTTTGGGAAATCACAGCTGCTGGAGGATGTCCTGACTTTCTTCCAGGGACCTGCTTATGAGTGGAGGTGGACAGTGCATTTGCTGTATTCCTGACACACTTCTCTGTCAGATGCTCTCTTTGCCACCACATCTGGGGGTTGACAGCACTGAAAAAGAAGTTATCTCCACTGGTCTCCTGTCTGCCTGGCTCATGGTTCCATCCTTGGGTCAGTAGGCAATTGGTCGCTTATGGAGCAGGTTTTGAAAAGATAAACCATAAATTAATTTGGAAGGTGAAGCAGGTCTTGTGTGCCTGTGGCATTGCCCACTGCAATAACCTCGTTCCTAGATTTTGGTTGCTCAGGTACATAGCCAGTACCAGGACTTGCACACACATTAATGCTGCTTGTAAGGCTCATCCCTGTGTGCAGAGTGCACATCTTGGCTGCCTGCTCTGGCTGTGAGCAAACTACTCATCAAACTGTAACTTACATAAAGCATAGATGAGTCTTGTTCACTGCAGCTGATATTGGATAAAAGAAACAAGTCCAAATTACCATCCCTTGTTACATTTGAATATTTTCAAACCACTGCAGTGGTACAAAGTGGTTCCCTCTGCCAGTTTGTGTAGCCAGCTGATCCCAGACCTTTGGAGACAGGAGCATCAGTGCAGTTCTGCTGGTGGGAACCAGCCCTACAGCAGCCTGCTGAAAGCTGAGATGAGCCCTTTGCACTGTGGGTGTTCCTGGAAGAACAGCTGAATGCATTGGTGATGGCCATGCTGCTCCTCCAGCTCAATAAATCAAGGGGTGCTGAGAGGCTTGTATTCCATTTTTTTTTTTACTTTCTCAGGAAGCATTTCTATCCTTGACAGTTAATACACTTGGGAACAGGGAAGTAAAGCTCTGTTTAACTCCAGTGCTGTTGGAGTCAGTCATTGAGGAGAAGCAGTGGGATTCACGTGTGGGACAAGATGGGCTGGCACTGTCCTTTGTTCAGTCTGGTGACCCTTGCCAGCCCCGACCCACTCCCTGCACCCCTCCCTGGATTCATGCTGACCTAGCTCTCCCAAACTTTTCAGTAGCTCCCCTCATTCTTCTTCCCAAGCAGAATCCTCAACCAATCTTCAGCAACACCTTGTTTCCTGAAGTTACATCAAAGATTTCTCAGAACCATTTTTTCCTTTTACCTTCACTTCATTAGAGTAATCTTCATTCACAGAATAAAATTAACACCTCATCGTTTGATGTTCTTGTAAACACTTATGGATGACATGAAGTTTCAAAAGGTGGGAAGAACCAGTAGCCCACTCATCACCAACCAGTTGTGTTTGGTTTTTTTCCATGGAAAACCTCTTTATTCCAGGCTTAATTTATTTTGTTGAGTTTTTTTTTTTTTTCTTTTGCTTTTTTTCCTGAACTTTGTTTGGCTGTTCTGCTGACCTTGCTCATCCATCTGTATGTGTTGAGGGGATATATTTATACTTTGGTTGATTGTGTTTCAGTTAAAATTCTGTTACCTTGGAATTTAAAGTTAATAATAACTGACCCTTGTTTCCTAGTCTCCCCAGACACACAGTTTCCTTTTTATTGTTCTGATACAACCCTTCTTTTTTTTTTGTATTACAGACTTAGGAAAGCAGTGTCACTTAACCATTGATGGTCCTTAATATTCCAGAATTTCAGTGACTTTTCAACCGTAAAAATCTACCTACTGCTTAAACTCAATGCTGGTAGCCAGGGAAATTTTTGGTTCATTTCTTCTTCTCTGCCATTGCAGTTGTGTACATTAGCCTCTGAATTAAAAATACTTTTATTTGGCAGTGAATCCAGAGAAGAATCCACTCTTTGTGGATGCTGTCCTCTTTCTCCGCTTGCTTTCTCTCTCTTACACCTCTCCCCATCTTCTGTGTTGCTTGTTTGAGTTTCTGGAGTCTGTCTCAGCTTGTGCAAGTGCAGCATCACTGGAAGAGCTGGGTACAGATCCAACCTGGAGTCCGTGTGCTTTTCCCACCTGTATGCAGCGAGGCTACCGTTCTTTGATGTTACCAAATAATATTATTTCAAAAGCTCCTTATAAAAATATTAGTCAGGCAAGTGACAAAGGACTTTGTGTTTATCTTTTTGAGCAATACCAAATAACCACAATTTGTTCCAGTTATTTAGTGTCTTTGTTCCAGAGCCATTTCGTGGGCACTGGATTTAATTCTGCAAGAGTGCAGGAAGATGGTGACTGATTTCATGTTTAAAAAAATCAAAATTACCAAAAATGTTAAAAGTTTCTTAGGATGATTTTTTTAATTTACTTGAGCAGTACTGTTTTTAAAGCCTAGGGAAGATTTTGCTCCATGATACAAGTCTAAGGTTATTTTAATAATCAAATAAGACTTCTAAATAGCTGCTGGTACATTCACTGTTCAGAGAGCACTACGGCTGGGAAACAGTTGGTAAGAAGGGTGATGTTTGTATCCTGAAACAGTAGATTTAACGTGCAAATGGCAACCAAGCAAGTACCAAAACTGGCACTAACCAAAACAAACTTCTATGGAGATGGAATGGGCTGCTCGGAGTCGGTGTTTGCCGGTGGCAGAGGGGAGGGAAGGGAGGGAAGAGCCGGGAAGGCTCGGCGGGAGCGGGGAAGGGCCGTGCTGGGAGCCGGGAAGGGCTGTGTCGGGAGCAGGGAAGGGCCGTGCTGGGAGCCGGGAAGGCTCGGCGGGAGCGGGGAAGGGCTGTGTCGGGAGCAGGGAAGGGCCGTGCTGGGAGCCGGGAAGGGCTGTGTAGGGAGCGGGGAAGGGCTGTGTAGGGAGCGGGGAAGGGCCGTGCTGGGAGCCGGGAAGGCTCGGCGGGAGCGGGGAAGGGCCGTACTGGGAGCCGGGAAGGCTCGGCGGGAGCGGGGAAAGGCTGTGTAGGCAGCCGGGAAGGCTCGGCGGGAGCGGGCAAGGGCCGTGCTGGGAGCCGGGAAGGCTCGGCGGGAGCGAGCGGGCGGAGCCCTGGGCCGGCGGGGTTCGGGCCCGCCCGGCGGCCACGGGCGCCACCTGCCGGCGATGCCGGGACCCGGGCCGGGCTCTGCGGCCGCCCAGCCCCTCTGAGGCGTCGGGTCTAAAGAATCCAGGGACGGGAAAATTGCATCGAATTCCCTAGGTCTGTTTCTAAAATGTGGAAATAATTTGTTCACAGAGGCCCACTCCCTTGATAGCTGTGCTTCTTGGCTTTTGACATCTCAAACCCTTTTCTTTCAAGTCTTGTGCTGCAGGGTTGAGCCTCATGGCACGGAAGGTGCCTGGAAGAACTGTGTTTTAATTGTGTTTGGTTGCTCGGTTCTGGTCTCTAGGTGAACAGGAATTAATCTCTTCAGGGGTGGCAGATACCACTGAGATCTGCCCTGTTAATAGCCTAGTTGATTATATACTTATTATTAATCTGTTTTACGATTGCTCTGGAAGACTTGGCACCCCCCTCCTGGTTGTTATGCCTCTACACCACAGGCAGGAATCTCATCAGGGGTCTCACCTGCCTTTTGGTTTTTGTTTTTCAGGTGGCACCAGAGAGATTGGGTCTGCTCTCACCAGGATGTGTATGAGGCACAGAAGTATAGAGTCCAAACTCAGGCAGTTCTCAAGGTGAGTGGCTCCATACCTGGCCCAGCACTGGAGGTTCCTCCTTGATGCGCTGCTGGGGAACACCTAAAACTGTTCATCAGCATTGGCTTCTCAGCTGACCTCTGCCCATGTCACTGAGAGCAGCAGTTGTTGTTTTCTCCCTGCAGCACATTAGGTGCTGTGAACATGCTGGATTTCACTGCACATTTATGGGGCTGGGCCAATTCACCTCAAATCACCTCTAAATGCTGCAGATTCCCACTGTCAGTCCCTGTTGCTCAGTGCTGAGCAGGCGGCTGCTGATGTGACCAACTGACCTGCCTTTGTTTCAGGACTTTAAGCTTTGTCACTAGGTTTTAAACAAGCATCAGTAGCAAGTGTTGAGCTGCTCTCTCAGCTTACTGCAGAGCCCAGATAGCTTGTGGCCAAGGGAAAAACCTTCAGCAGAGCAGTACAGGAAATGCAAATTCTCTCATCCTGTTTTTGCAGTTGAAGTTAGACTGCAGAAGTAATGAGAGAACATTAACTCATGTGCAACCTGGGCTGTACAAAAACAACCTGCTTCAGCAGTTAGTAGTAGTTTGCATGTGTGCCTTTTTTAACCAGACTTAAAAATTATACATGATCTTAGGTGAACAAAGATGATGCTTCACCATTTGCCTGATGACCTGCTGTGTTTTTTCCCTTTTCCCTCCCATCCTTGAAAGTGTTCAAAGCCAGGTTGGATGGTATAAGCAGCCTGATCTAGTGGAAAGTGTCCTTGACCATGGCAGGGTGGTTGGAACCAGATGACCTTTGAGGTCCCTTCCAATCCAAGGCATTCTATGATTATGTTGTGATTAACAACAGATTATGCTGTGATTGCTTTAAAATAAAGTTATTTATTAAATTGGCCATGAGGAGACAATTTTAGTCTCCACTTACCACAGAGTTAGCTGTTTAAATGGTTTGATCCCAGTCTCATTAATTAGTGGAGCATTACTGGTGCTGGACTCCACCAGTGCAAGGGGAGGCACATCAGTGGGCAAGATATTGTTCTTTTGTACAGCTGCTCTGTCTTCTTGTGTATGTACATGTGCTATTTGAATTTACAATCTCCATGGCTGCATGAACCTTTCTGGTCTCCAGAGTTTCCATTTAAATTGTGTGACGGTTGAGTAGGATCTGTTTACTCTGAACTGTTTTGGGTCACTCCTCTGCTTTGTTTTCTGTTCCTCTCTGTCTGGAGCTTTTGTAATTCTGGTTATCTTGTGATGTGGATTTTTTATTTCTTTTTTAATCTACTTTTTTCTTTTGCTTTCTCTAGTGTAAACATTTTTATGTTCTGATATTTACATTGTGACACTGGTAGCTGTCACAGCAAAAAGTAAAAATACTCCAGTATTGACCTTGGCTCTCTCTGTAAGAATAAGGGCATCTGCAGGATTTGATTGCTCTTTGTGTTTTTTCAACAAAATTAGTGCTTTAATTGACTGTCTGATAAACCCACTTCAAGAACAGATGGAAGAGTGGAAGAAAGTGGCCAATCAGCTGGATAAAGACCATGCAAAAGGTAGTTACAGAGGAAGAATTCTTTAATAGGAGTAAGATTGTAATATCAGTTTTGCTTCCTCTTTTCATGTTTGCACTGGAGGACTGAATGACATGCTTAAATATGTATGGCAGTTTTTCTCTTCTGAAACACTTCTCTCCCAAAGTGCCTAACAAAAATATGACCCTTGCTGTGTGCATTTTGAAGGTTTGGTTGCTGGACCCCAGGGAGGGTTGTTTTTCTAGACTGATAAGCAGTGACTGGGTTTAACTCTGTTAGCCCCCTCTCCCTGTAGGAGCTGAGGATTGGAGATGCCACATGTATCCCTGCAAAGCCCTGGGGTGTTGTCAAAAACAGCTTGAAGGACCATGTTATGCCCCAGCCAGAGCATCCCCAGAGAGTGCACAGCCCTGTAGAGCACTGAGCATTGTTATTTTGTACCCGCTGCCCTACAGAGAGTGCACCTGTGGAGCAGGAGAGCTCTGCTGTGGGACCTGGGATGCCCTGGGCTGCCCTGGGCTGCAGGGCCGATGATGGCCCCAGAGGCACAGCAAGCACATCTTGGTAAATGCCTTGTGCTGGGAATGGTGGCCCTCTAGCAGAGGTGCTGAAAGCAGGGTGCAGTTCACCACTGACTGACCCTTGAAAATTTAAGACTTTTATTATATCTGAAAGAAGCAGCAGCACCATGGGAACTGATAGGAGGGAGTGGGCTTCACCTCCAAAAGAGGATTTCCTTCTGGGGTCAAATAGGAGCAGTTGAATCAGCAGCTCTTGAAAAGCTTCCTGCCTTGTACTTCAGAGTGTTAAGCATATAGTGAGCAGGAGAGACGAATCACATGGGGTCATTGCCAGTAGGGGTGACCCAGGCCAGAGAGGCAGTGAGATTTAGAGTTTGCTGGGCAGACTTGGGTGTTGGGAGTGCAGCTGGCCTCAGTACAGCTCTTGTGTCTGCCATGAATCTGCTTCTGTTTTTCCATCTACAGAAGGGTAGTAACACTGATCTCCTTTGTTAAAGTGTATGCGTACATGTATATACATGCATACATGCCTTGTATCTTCTTTTTTTTTTGAAGTATCAGTTTTCATATGTGGTACCTTTAGTGTTCCTGCACTAGAGGTTGAATATTTTGTTCTGGGATTTTAATTCTCCTGGGATGTACAGCTCATCTGAAAATGGGGACAAGTGCAGTGTGCTCCACTTCATCAGAAGGAGCTGGCAATGTGACCCTTCCTTGGGCAGAGCTTTAACAACCTCTTCCTCTGCCTGACTCTCATGCTGGAGAGGGATCACAGGATATTCTCTGCCATGCCATTTCTGGATTGCTGCTTTTTGCACACAGATGTTTCGAGAAACCTGTCATCTCTGTATTCCATTCCTGAGAGTGGATGAAATGAAAAGCACTCTAATTTTGTACTGTGTTCTCAGTTGTTATTTCTGTAAAGGCTTTGTTTATTTGGGAAAGATTTTGGTATGTGAATGTGCTCACACCCTAAAATGTTATATTAAGCCAAACGTATAGGCTTTACAAAATGTGAGTTCTAGGCTGCTTTGTTTAATCGTAGCTGTTCTCGAAAAGTTTGTAGTCTAATGTCTTTAAATGTAGCCTTTTCTGTGAAAAACATTCATTTTGGCATTGATTATATTGATAATAGAGATTATGTGCATTTTTTAGAATACAAAAAAGCCCGCCAAGAGATTAAAAAGAAGTCGTCTGATACACTGAAGCTACAGAAGAAAGCAAAGAAAGGTAACTTGCTTCATACTGTACTGTTAGCAGCCTTCTGAGCTGTGCTCATAGACAAATATTGATCAGTGATAGGACTTTCTACTGTAATAATCCTGCCCCTCTAATGTATTCCTGGTACCTACTTGGGTATCAGGATACAATTACTATGTGTCATTTAAATCATGTTCTGAAGCTGCTGTCTAATGTTCTTATACAAAAGCCTTAAAACTGTTTGTGCAAAGTCAATCATGTTTTAAAATAGAGCCTTTACTGCTAACTCTTTCTTTTTAGGAACACTGACACTCTTAACATGACTTGTGCAGATACCTGTAAAATTTTCTAGAATCTTTTGGAATCATACAAAAAAAGCCATTATGTAAATGTTCCCTAACTATTAATGTTTCTCACTGTTCTTCCTTTCTGCCACTTTTCCTCTTTTTTCTTTTTATTAACAGCCTGTGATCTCCTAAACCTTACTTTATCGATCAGACTGAGACAGTGGCATGGGTTGTTTTCGGGGGAGAAGGGCTCTTGGCAATCATAGAAAACTAAAGACAAGTGAGAAGAAAAAGGGACTTTCCTGAAAGATAGTTTGCCTTTTCTAGCAGCTGTATCTCATGTTGCTCTCTCACCTCCACCTTGTCATAGGGGTTTCATCACTGTTTTGATGGAAGCATGCAGCACTGCTAGCTGCAGCACTGCCATCACTAAGGGTTTTATTTGGCCAAGTGCAAAACCCACCAGGCTTTGGAACAATGATAGTGAGCTTGTACAGAAGACTTCTGGTTCCCTTTCCTGCGCCGGGCTCTTCCCAGCTGGGTCAGAAGTGTGCTTGGAGCAGCTCTCAATCTGTTGAAACTTGTCCTTCCCTTCCTGCCTAAAACCTGTGAGCCCAGGGACAAGCAAAATAAGTGCTGGGGTGGGGAGTTTCTTGAAATTTTGAAATTGTATGTTAACCAGAACAGGTGGGCTGTCTCTAGCTGTCCTTCCATATAGGTGAATCAATAATCATACTGGTGGAAAGCCAGATGACTGGAAAACTGCTCTTGCATGTTAGCTGACTTTAGATAAGAGATGAGGAGAGAAGAGATGAAAGCCACCAAGAGGGAGCTTAGCTGCTCAGTAGGTTCTGTGTGTGTCTGTCAGTTCAGTGTCCTAAATCAGAATGGTGACTGTTACCATTTGAGATAAGACTTTTTGAGATACGATTTTATTTTTTGGATAATGTGTAAACATGTTTCTCGTTTTGTGTGATGAAATGTCTGACTGCAGACCAACAGCTTTATAGAGTTTGTGGAATTTCTTCCATGTCTCCTCCTGTCTTTCCACCACCTTTTCTAGTCTTAGTTCTTCTTGTCCTTGTGTGATACAAACAACCCATCAGTGCATGGTAGGTAGGCACTGAGAAAAACCTAAAAGCATGGGATGGTTTGGGTGGATGTCTGGGATCTGGGAGGAGGGAGCCATTTTTTGAGCCTGTTTCTATGGATTGACAGCTGTCTGGCTCCATCTCCCCTTCATCCTGCTTCTGAGTGTTCAATAAATCACTCTGCAATACTGAAGGAGGAGACATCATTTTCTGTGAAGTGTGAAGAGGAAAGAGGAGTACTTAAAAGCTGCTAGGAAAAAAACAACCCACTGTTCTCATACTGCAGATGCTGCCTACATCTGTTAGCAGTGGTTAAAGCAAGCAGACTTGGTCCTTGGAGTTTCTACTTTGCTATCCCCCTCCTCAAATGTGAACCAAGTCTCATGATGAGAGTCAGGAAACTGGAGTTTTGTACTCCTTCAGGATTAAACATCTTTTAGCAAGGAGTGGAACAGGCTTCATTTTGCTATTGTTGTAGCAACCATGATGTGATTGAAGCTTTGTTTATTTTTTTAATCCAATTCCCTTGGTTAATTTTGCTGTTATGATGTTCTTTTGGAGGTGTGGTGAAGGTGCTGTATTTCTGTGCTGTCCCTCTGGGAGCTGCTGTCAGACTCATGGTGTTTGCTCCGGAGCACAAAACCACAGGGAGTCAGGGGATGTTTGAGTGTATGGGGCAGGTGGAAGAGCTGAGGGCTCACAGGCAGCCAGTACAGGAAAAAGCAGGAGCTGCAGTATTTCTGAGGAGCTGAGAGTTGTTCTCATGGCCCCTGGGGAGGGTAGGCCTTGGCTCCTAAGGCTCTGAGTGTGAATGCCCAAAGCTGTTGGCCCCAGCAGGAGTAGAGAGGGGATGGGAGGAAGTTCTCTTTGCCTTCTTGCAAGTTATCAACAACGCTTAAGTTAGAAGAAAAAAAACAGGAGCAGATGCCTTTTCTCCTTTTTGTTGTTTTGGTCCCTATCTTGAGGAAATAAAGCTTTGGTCTGACTGCAGTGTCAAATGTTGTTTTGAAAATGTTACCCTTCTTGACAGATCTGTTCAGTGTCCTGTGTGGTGAAGTATGTTGCTCTTGCTTCTACTGAGGGATAAAAAAAAATCAAGAAGGGGTTTATTTCATAATGTGATAAAGCTGCAGAAGTGATTCTACTTTAGGACACAAATGAGGTCTGAACTATGGGAAAACTGTGCTGGAGGCATGTGGCTGAGTGCATGAAAGTCTTCCTGTGTCTTCAACTCTCCTGTTTCTCTGTTTTACAGACTTTTTTTGTTCTCTTCTTCCTCAAGCAGGACCTGTCCCTTTGATTTTTCTGTAAAGTTACTGACTCACCTATGGGAACTCTAAAACAACCAATTCATTCCCTTCATAGCACTTGTAAGAATACTTTTGAATTAACTTTATGATCATCTGTGGGCAAGTGGGTTGTGTGCTGAATTCTGGATTTGCTTCAACACTGTGCATGCCACTATAAAGGTCCTTCAAGCTTATTCTGCTATTTCCCATCTGACCTTATGGGAAAGTGGTTTTCTTCTGCTTTGGGCAGCTCCATGTGGAGGAGCTCACATATAAGCCTCTCCTTTCCTCATTCCCATCCTGGCAGTGGTGTCCCCCAGCCCTGACTCAGGCTGCAGGGCTCTCACAGCTGATGCTGCAGCATGCACAGCAGCTCCTTGCTCCTTGTCTGCATCCCAAGGACATTTAGAAAGGAGGGTCATGGGCTGTGGGGCTTGTCCTGGCAGGAGTGCTGCAGGTTGGGCTCCCTGCCTTAGCTCTGGGGGCCGAATCCATGGGGGTTTGCCTGTTCCATGGCTTCTGCGGGATCTCTTTGTTCCTGTTCCACGTGACCAAGGTCAGAGTTCAGGCCGGGCATTTAAGATCAGGTGTTAGAAATTATGTTTGCAGAGTAAGTTCATTGCAATAAAGGTGTTTCCAAAGCTTGAAGTGATGGGGAAAATACCAAACTTTCCAAACAAAACAAAAGGAAGTCCAGGGTTCTTTCTGGAAGTTTGTTAGTGTATTTTTAGTAAAGTGACACAACTGTGAAATGAAAGTCTGGCATTTCAAAGGACCTATTTGTTGTCTTTAACTATTAAAAAAAGGAAAAAAAAAAAAAGAAACAAACCACCTGAAGCTAAATCTGTATAGTCTTAAATAGGATCCTGGTGCACCTCCCAGATCCATGCAGTCCCTGAGCATCTCATGGTGATCTTCAAGGTTATTCTTCAAGGCCTCCTTATACCCTTGTTCCCATGGAGAACAGGCCCCAGGGGCTTCTTGCCCACCCCAGCATTGACACTTAGCTCCTGTCTGAACAGATGAAGTTGAGTAGTGCATAGAATTGCAGACATCTTCTAAATTGCTCTTTGTTTACAGACACACATTGGCCATCAGAAGTCAGCTCAGCTAACCTGAATCAGCAGAATAATTATGCATATTCTTAAAATAAATTCCCTGTTTAGGTTTCTGCTGATTCAGGGCCTCATAAGTGGATCCATAGCTGCTCGAAGCTGTTGATGATATATTGAATCAGGAGAGAGTCAGCAGCTGTGGCTCTGCATGTAACCATTTGGGAAGGTTAACAAAATGCATAAGTCTTGAAGAAAAAATGATCAAGTTATTAAATTAAAATATATCTGAATGTGTGTGTAAAATCTGGATTGCATGTTGGGTGTATTTTCTGTATTTCAGCTTAGCTATTAATGAACAAATAAACAAGTTTCCCTCCTACCTGTAACATGACTGGTAGGTTTCATTTTCAGGTTCTTCATGTGACACTGTTTGAGCTTTGAGGAAAATGTTTAAATTGAAGTGGATATGTGAGAAGTTGTTGGATGTAACACTCCCAATAATATAATACATGTTAATAAGAAAACTGAGTTTTATCTGTAAGACATGTAGAAGTTTCTGCAGAATTCCCTTAACATTCAGTACAACATTTCTTCTTGTGTCCCCTTCAATGCTGAGTATCCAAACTGACAGTCTCTCCTTTTGAGTATGCAGCAGTTTTGGAAAGTATTCTGGGATTCTAATGAAATTCAGAGAATAGAACATGATTATTAATTTACTGTAATGCTACCAAAAGTGCTTTTTCTTCCTCCTCCTGGTTAGCAAAGATGATGTCTTTGTGTTTTAGAGCCTTTTTAGGTTTTTGGGTTTTTTTTGTGTTATCCTCTGGTCTTTGTAATATTGCTAGACTGCTCTCAGGGATGGTTGTGCCAAGCCTGTGACTCTAAACTAAAAAGCATAAAGCTCTTCAATGCAATTATAAGTGAAGAATGTCTCAGCTCTTACAGCAAGATCTGACCTTCTCATTCAAGCACTTTGCACTCTTTCTGTTCATGGCACTTGCCCCATCTGGAGTGGCAGGCTGGAGAGGGAGAATCCCTGGCCAGAGCCTTCCTCCCCAGGAGGGAGCCTCATTCCTCTAACTTGATCAAGTGTGGCACCATGACTGAAGTGAGGGCCCAAACCCTGTGGAGTCAGTAAGATGCAGCTCAGAAGGAGGGAAGCTAATGAGCAAATTATCCTTATCTTTTGCAGGAAAAAAACTCCTGTGTGGGTGAGGCCATGGTGCCTGCAGGGCCTTTTGGTATGTTTTGGTTTTTTAGGGTTTTTTTTCCCTGCAAGCTTATAATGTGAGCTCTCCTTTACAAAGATGCAGTGAAGACATGTTGCTAAGTCAGTGACTGAAGACATTTCTTCAATTTACTTTCGTTCCTCGAGTTTTGAAGGCCTCTTGATAGTTCCCCTCTTTTTGACAGCAAGCCAGTTTTATTGCAAAATTTTATTATATAAAGTTTTTAAATTAAAATACACATACAATAGTTAATCTTTTTGATGTTCTTCCACATTGCATCAGCAATTAGGTTTTCATTTAATTAACAATCTGTTAATGTAATTGCAGTAGAGAACATGAAAAAGTGGTGTGGTTTACTCACACAGCACCAGTCTAGAGTTCTGCAGATTTGAGTTCCCTCTTCCCTGGGAGGGAATGATTTGTGCCACTTGACCAGGGTCTGGTTATCTGTGTTGTGCACTTTCGCTGAAGCACAGGTTTACATCTTCTCACTGAGAAGTCTGAAATGGTTTAAGTCTCATTAAATAAAACTGTGTGGTAAATAACCAGGGGTTTAATTTGCAACAGCTCACCAGGATGCAAAACTAATGCGTTTGTCTTTATCAGCAATGGAAGAAGTCAAAATCCTCTAATCCAAACTGCTCACTCTCTCGTCTTGGCGCTGATGATAATGTCTAAGTTCTAGGAATGCTGGAATACCAGTTTGACTTTTTTTATTTTCCTTTCTGTGTCAATTTTGTGTCCTGCAATTTCTCACCATGCGCACCTGGCTGACAGCTGAGGCTCTGGGTAAGTCTGTGCCATGCTGTGACCCTGGTGGCTGGTTTATTGTAGCCCTTGCTGTGGCCTCTTTATGGTGTCTGGTCTCCACTAACTGCCTAGACTTTAATTTCTAATGCAACTAAAATACTGCCTAATTTTGATGAACAAACCATCTTTTGATTTATTTTCTTTTGGCATCTAATTGGAACACTGTAAAAGAAGAAAACCAGTATTGCAGATAAACCTCTGGTTTGTTTTAGAAAGGGATAACATGGACAGATAAATCTTGTCACAGCTGGGAGAGAAGTTAAATGGAATAGACATGTCATCAAGGTGATGTTCAAATAATTGAGTATCTTATTGTTAATATGACTTTTAAAGTCTAGAGCCTGAAGTCCTTAATGTTGGTCTTTGTAACCTGTGATCCAAATTCCCTTTTTATGAAAATCGCATGTATCTTTCTTACCTGATAGATAAGAAATCACTCTCTTTACTTCGTGCTGGGGAAAGGGTTGGAATTCAGCATCACAGTTGTCTCTTGTTGCCTGATCACATCTCAAATATGTTTAAATTGGGGTGCTGTTTCAGCTGTTTTGCAAATTTAAAGTAGCTGCCGTGGGATCCCATTGTGAATGAAGCATGGTGTTTCTGAATCTGAGTGAAGGACTCACACCTGCTCTTGTAAGTGCAGTGATGTAGGTGTTGCCTTTGGGAGAAGCCTGAATTGATTAAATCAGCAAGCTCTCAAACAAGGTGCCTCCACTGGGCTCCTGGAGCTGGGCCTTATTGAGGCTGCTGCTTGTCCCCATTTTTTGAAACCACACATTGTGGTTTTCCTGGTTTGTAATTCAATCTGGAAATGTCATTTGGCAACTTGTACCTGTTCTGTTAAGGCAAAACTTTGCACTTTTGAACATGAGCAGCTGACTCAGATCTCCAGTAGGCAAAAGAAAGATTTGGTTTCTGAAGGAGTCTGAGGTTAATCCCAGTTATGAGGTTTATGGTGGCAGAGTTCTTCTGTTCTCAGCACAGATCCATGTTAGTTCATTTGTTGGCTTTACTGTGCAGAACTTAAAGGAGGTTGTTCATTCTGGCAGCTGGAGCAGGTGTGCTCTTGTAAAGATGATGATTTGGGAATGACTGCCATGGAGCCTACTTTGATTGTACAAGAAGAGGTGTACTCAGCATTGTCTCATGGAAATTCTGACACTCTGTCGAGTGTCCAGTGTTGAATATTCAAGTTCTGTGCAGATGCTTAAAAAAAGTGTCTTTCTGTGAGGACATGGAAAACAGTAATTTCACCAATATTTGCTGCATTGCATTCTCATTAACAGCAGTAACTTTAGCAGTCTGACTTGCACCAAGAGAATTTAAAAATTATTTGGTGTTGCTGAGAGTTTTGCTAGTATATCTTAAATATAGGCATGAAATTGGGTTGAAAATTACATTTTGCCTTTTCCTTTTTCCCTAATATTTTTCCTTCACTAAAGTTCTTTTTTTAACAATAGTTATTTAAGAAATTGCATGAGGCTTTTAGCCAGGATTCACACAAAACACTGTAAAATGCAAGTTCTATTGCATGTTGGTCCTTTAAAGCCCTTGCATGTCACGGTAATGATGTAAAGCACCTGCTGTGAGGATAACACTGAGACTGTCCTTGAAGAAGCAGCAGATCCATGTTACTTTTGATGAGCAGTTCGGCTCCCTGCACATGATGAGCTGTCACTTGCCTGTGTCCAGGTGCCGGTCACCAGGCTCTTGGAGCATGGTGGTGTTGGAGAATTCAGTCCACAACTTCTGGTCTTGCATTTGTGCTCCTCTCTGCATCACCAGAGCTCCTCTTTGAGAGAGGCTGGATTTGAATTCCTCCTCAGTGTTCAGGTTGTTGACTTGCTCTTCTGGCTGCAGTTGGACACGCTCTGCAGAGCCATCCCTACCTCCCGTTCATGTCAAGCTGGTTGCCAGCCAGTGACCTGTGCCTACATTGGATGGTTTTGACCATTGCTGTTGCTGATTGCTGTGGTGGGTCACTCAAACCTGCCTGCAGCTGGGGTTGGAGTGTCCTTCCAGGTGCACTTCCACAGCTGCTGCGTGATAAGACTCTTCTGGAACTGTCTTACATCATTGTGGTAGTTGTGTTGGTTTGGAAGTGTTTTGGAACACATAACCTAAAGGCCAGAGAATGTGGGCTGGAGGAAATAATCACTTGCTGATGTTCCTCATGAAAGTGTGCCTTGTGACCACAGCAAAAATACTGCAGTCAAAAATACTGCTTTGGCCAATTAACCTTCTCCTTGTTCAAGGGGGAAAAGAACTGCATTGCTCTCCAGTGGTCAATATTCCCTTCTGAGATAAGCAGCAGATTCAAATCAGTGGAGACCCAAGGTGTCTGAGGAGCAAAGGTGGTCAGCAGTTGGTCCTCACACCTTTGCTGTTCTCTGGGTGTAGGAGTGCTGCTGAGGGGATGTGCTCTGCTCTGCTTAGCAAAGGAAACTGGTTCAATTAGGCAGAGATCTCATCCCTCAAATTTCCTGAACTGAGTGCAGCTGGCAATTCAGGGAGTGGGAAGAACTATGCCTGCTTTCAAAAGACTTGCTAGATTGATGTCTGCATTGTGGAGCTTTCAAAGGATGTTGATAAAGCTTTCCTCCTCCTAAAAGATGAGTTATGAGAGAAAGCTGTATTCATCTGTAAACATCTGACTTCAGAGCTTCATCTAAATGATTAACCTAAACTTGTTTTCTGCTCTGAATTGTACCTGAGACAGCTTCTGTGTTTTCACAGACTGCCCAAATGCCCCTGAGCATAAAAACAGCAGTGTGAAAATACTGGTGAGAAGCTGTTTGTCTGTTACTGTACTGACTCACTGGAAGAAATAAAATGGGAGTTTTGTAGAGGTGCAGAGGCAGTTGGAGAGTGGTGCAGTTTAACACATGCTTTGACCAAAGGGTTAAAATACCAGCATTATTATGAACATATGAACATTATCCTCATAACTTTGTTGAATTGAGTGAATTACACAGGTGCAAATGGAGTTTATTCTTGGCCCAGGCCTTGGCTGCTCTTGTTTCTCTGGTCCAAGATGTCCTGCTCTAAGGTCCACAGAAAGTACCCAAGTTCACTATAATTGAACCCACTTGTCAATGGTGTCCAGTTGCTTTTTAAGTGTGTGTTCTCACTGCATAGGCAAATGCATTTTAACAAGGCTTTGCTGCATTATGTGCATGATTATGGTGGAGCAGCTGAATGTTTATAGCAGTTCTCCAGAGCCAAACTAATGAGTGTTTTCATTTAGTTTGCAGCTAATATATTTTGCACTTGGTATATCCATGGTAGTGAGCCAGTATCTAGGCTTGAACAGCAGGTAGTTATTTTACCCATTGTAATTCCAGGCAGCACTCAAAAAGGGCCTGAGCAATGATGCAAGTTTCTGTTTCCTAAAGAATTTGAAAGAACAACTCCAGAGCAGTATGAAATGTTTAAGCACTGCATCTGATGGCAGAGTATGGGGAGGGCCTGAAATGTACAGAATGGTCTTGAAGCAGAAGGCCCAGTTTGTCTCCCGAGGGTGACGTACAAAAAGGCACAGGACCTTCAGGGAGGTACCCAAAGCTCTGCTATAACTTATTTCTGGTAGATGCTGATTTTGGTGGAGGAAGCAGAGGACCTTCAGACTCTGCTCTTCTTAAAGTTTATTTACTTCCAAGTAAGTAAGTTTTATGACCACATTAGAGCAGCCAGACTGATCTGCAGGGTCAGACACTGCTGGAAGTTTGGTACCAGGTGGCCTTGGCAGTGGCTGTGTCCATGTTGCACTGCATGTGATTCTTCCAGGATCCATTGCAGAGCTCTGCATGTGGGTGTCAGTGCATTTTATCTGGACTACGTCTAACTCTCTGCAGAGGAGATTTGGATATATCCAGCCTGTGATTCCACTAAGTCAGTGTGATTCTCTTTGCTTCCACCACTGCTCTCTTTTCCTGCAGCTCTGGCTGTGTATCAGTGCAGGGAGGCTGATGGCTTTGCCTTGCTCTGGTGTATTAAGGAAATACATATAATAGTAAGGCAAAGGTTTTTCCTTTTTAAGCGTGACATTGAGTCATCTGCATTGTGTACTACAAACATAAAGAGACTTTTTTCTTCTTGCTCTTAGCTTTAAATCCTCTGTGCAGAAAGGTTATCGTCAAAAAAATTGATTTTAGGTAGCTGCTTGTGATTCACCCACCATTTTTTCAGTGTTATCTTCCTGGTAGTTAAATTGCATGTGGTGGCATTTCTGGGAGATTTGCAACAAATTTATACAACTGAGGTCCTTTAAAATATTTAGGGGTGTAAGCTGCATGAAAACATCTTGCAACTGCAACATTATTGGTTATAGTATATCTAAGCAGCAGCTCTTAAATCCTAGGGGAATATTTTTTTGGCATGATGCAGTGTAAGCAGTCAGCACAGAATAAGGTACTTAGCTGTCCCAGGAAGTTTTGGTATTATAAGTTGACTGTAAGTAACACAGTGAAGCTTTTCATTGTAAAACATTGGAATTTAATTGCATCCATTGACATATATTGGACATATATATATACATATGTCAAAAATATATGTATATATATAACCTATGTTGAGAGGTTTAGTTTAGTTTGGGCTCTGGAATGAAGAAAATGGTTTCAGCATTCGGTTTGTGCAGAGTACTCGAACCCAGTGGTCCAATGATCAGCAACATGTCCATAGTAACATTTTGTATAGGAGATTTATTCATTCATTTAGTGGCTCCACAAAATTCTCACTAGGACCTCGTTAGGCACAAATGCAAGAAGGCAGAGTAATACACCTGGGCTAGTGATTTATACTCTCCCAGTTAGTAAGATGTTGGGTCTCAGCAAGGATGATGTGAAGTTTCTGTGGCTAATGCTCTGATAAAGTCCTTATTTAAAATGCTGTCTTTGGCTTGTTGAAACCTTTTGGATTGAGCTGGATTTCTATTCTGTGCAAAAGGGGAAAAAAAATAAATTCTTCGAAATGCTTGATTTAATTGAGGGGGGAAACATCCTTACTGATTTGAATGAAGGGAAAATGCTGGTTGAGACTCAAATTGCGAAAGCACAACCCAGCAGCAGTGCTGGCTGAAAATCATGTCATCTTCTCTGGAGAGGCACAGTTTTGACAATATGTGCTCTTGATTGTTTCCTGCATACAGGACGGGGTGATATTCAGCCCCAGCTGGATAGTGCTTTACAAGATGTCAATGATAAGTACCTGCTGCTTGAAGAAACCGAGAAGCAAGCAGTCAGAAAAGCTCTGATCGAGGAGCGCGGTCGATTCTGCGCTTTCATCTCCATGCTGCGCCCTGTGATCGTAAGAGCTCTTCGTTTTCACTCAGTACAATTCACAGATTAGATAAGTGGCCAGAAGCCTCTGAGAGAGTGTCTCATTGTGTCTTAGGAATTAATTTCTAGAGCAAAAATTCTGCCTGTATCTCTCTCTGTCTAGCAAGTGGTGAGAGTTGGGGCCTTTCTTGTAGGCTCTTGGAGTAATTCAGCAATGGAAAACACTGAACGCCTTCAAGGTGACTGATGGGTAAACAATGAGCACAAAGACTGAAGTCAGTTTGTGTTCTTTATGCATTCCAGCCTGAGACACTGCAAATCCAGCTTTTTCCACTGCTTTCCTTCTTAACATCACATTTTAATATAAATCCTCCTTACTCCTACTCCGGTGCTAGGACTGATAAATGTTTCAAGACCTCCCCTGGGTGTATAATGACATTATCTGACAAATTGCAGGCTGCTTCCATGCAGCTTTCTGATAGCTCCTTTCCTTCTACATGACAGTTTTTCAGTTCATTGGAAAGGTTTGGGTAAATTTTCATCATCTCAGGTAGTCTGAAGCCTGACAAGGAATTGTTCATGGCTTTGTGCAAGCAAGGTGCATTTCTGAAGGGTCACCAACCCACTGGGAAAATGTTCCCAGTGCTTGTTTACAAAGAGCATCAGTCTCGACAGAAAACCATTGTTAGAGATTTAGAAAAGTCATGGCTGAGCAGGAGGAGGTGAATTCCAGACTTAGAGGACCTGGAAGAAATGGTAGCTGAGGAATTACTGTGGTAGTTTACAGTGCAGGAATCATCATCTGAGTTAGCTGTCAAAGTAATTTCAGCCAGAATCAATCATAGATGTATTAATGCTCTGTACTTGCATAATGCCTTTAACTTAACTACCAAAAACTATGAATTTAACCCCTTAAGCTTAAAATTGTTAGGACACATTAGTGAGTGTACATAGAACAGTTAGGTATTTGTCAAGTGCAGCAAAACTGACACGCTTATTCTGAAGATGTCACAAAAAGGAGGCTGAGACTTACTATATTGTTGGTGAGAGAAAAAATTTCTGGGCCTTAGAATCTATAGAAATGTGAAAGTAGTTACAAAACTCTAAATTAATATTTTCAACCTTTCATAATTACTTAATGTGGAAAGAAAATGCAGCTCCACTGGGCATCCCCACAGTCATCAGCAAAAGGATAAAGGTCATATATTGTGTTACAGGTGTGATTTTTAAAACCAAGGCTGTGGTTAGCCTGGCTTGTTTTTCTTTTCAGGAAGAAGAAATATCAATGCTAGGAGAAATAACCCATTTACAAACCATATCAGATGACCTGAAAAGTCTCACCATGGATCCACACAAATTGCCATCCTCGAGTGAACAGGTTAGATCTTGTTACCTAAAAAACATTGTATTTGTGGCTTGCACCACTTTTTCTTTTGTGTTGTGAGGAATATTGACTACTAGTGTTTAGTGGTTTAATGTGATGTTGTGTAGAAGCTTTTCAGTCATTTTAAACACGAGCAATTTAAAAAAAAAACTGTTTTGTTGTGAAAATTTGTTTTCAGGGGCTGAGTGCCCCTAAAATATTTGGTGAGACCAGAGTGAAGTGGTAGCAGTAACACTTTGAGGGGTATGAAGATGCCCAGTTTCTGTGGAGAGTGTTTGAGAAATGAGTGTCATCTCCTTGCCCTATGTTCGAGCATCCCTGTGTTTTTGTAGTCACAAAGTTGCTGGGGTTGTGTAGCTTGATGGAGTCTAACATTTGAGCATTTTTCCATGCTGTCCTTAAAATGCATAGGAAAATGTGTGTCATTAAATGAATCCAAATAGGACATTTGTCTGCAACCCTGCTGTGTGAACTCAGTTTTTTTGTCATACTTTATAATCACCTTATTATTGACCTAGAAGTGTAAAGCTGTGTTGTGGTTGAATACTGAATCTTCAGTTAATTGTTTAAAATGTTACGGTACTTCAGCTCAAAGGCTGTAATAATTTTTTAAGTCAAAGCAAACAAAACAAAAGAAACAAAAACTGGAAAAGCTTCCTTAATGCAAAAAATAAATCTCCAATTTACTTTCTAAAAGTTTTTTTTCCATTCAGATCTGAACTTTCTTTCTGTGGTGGCAGCCTTAGTGTTGAAGTATGCTAATACCAGGAAAGCCAAGGATGAAACTGACTCACCTGCGTGATACGGTGTAATTTTGGAAGAGAACTGAGACTCAATTGGCACTGAAAGTTTGTGGCAGGGATGAATGCTGTATGACAAGCAGATGCTTTCTTTTAATAGGGTGAAAATTTTTCCACATCCTTGATGCTATTGATTATCTTTCATCAGGTAATTTTAGATTTGAAAGGTTCTGATTACAGCTGGTCTTACCAGACTCCTCCATCCTCTCCCAGTACTACCATGTCCAGAAAATCTAGTGTTTGCAGGTAAGTCAATTAGTAATATTTATTTTTAACCTGTTTGGGGTAAAGGGAGGCAAGTTCAGACTGTGAAATGGATTTGTATACATTCTTAAATCTTAAATAGCAAGTCTTAGTGAAACAGTCCCTCATGGTCTTTACTCATTTGAGTGTGTGCTGGGGATATTAGAAAGGATGGGCAGGACTGAACAACTTTTGAACTCAACACAACTTGAAGATGCTTTTGATTCAGTTCTCTTGAATCCATTTTGGATCAAAGAGCAGACTGTACTGATCTAAACTCTTGAGATTGTCCACTCATAATTTCCTTTTCTGTTTTTTCATGTGATGACTTTTTAGATTATTCTAAGTAGCTGTTACTAATCAGTAAGTTAAACTATTTGAAAAGGGGAAAAACATCCTTGACAATTGCCCTATCAATCTGGTAGATGGAAATGCTTTTTTGATACAAGTTTTTTTGACTTTTTAATGCTGTCTAATGCTGTCCTGAAATATGTTGAAACACTGGATTCTGTCTATGCTTTCTCTGTAAAAACTGTTTTCTCTCATAAAACAGTTTATTAGCATGTTGCCCCCATATCCTGGTGTCCACATTTACTCTTTCCTTTTACTGAAAAGGAAGATACCCTGTTGTGTATTCTGCTCAACACCTCTCTAGCTGATTACCTTTCAGTTTGCTTTATGAGCTACGTACTGCAGGTTCCCTCTGTATGAGCAAAGTTACCTACAGCATGTCAGAGCAAGTGAACACAACTTCTATGCACCTACTTGTCTCTGCATGCAGATATATATAAAAAAGTCAGTATTTTATATATATATATGTGAAAACGTGCATATTTAGAGCAATGAGCACAGGC
Organism: Euphonia xanthogaster; assembly: GCA_034509185.1. Lineage (NCBI taxonomy): Eukaryota > Metazoa > Chordata > Aves > Passeriformes > Fringillidae > Euphonia > Euphonia xanthogaster. The sequence continues at coordinate 140,606,115 of JAYDZK010000113.1, read as the reverse complement.
TTAAAGATGCAATATCCTGAAGCTATAAAAGAAAATGGCAAAAAAACCCCAAAAATTCATCATCTCTTCCTAATCAAATTCATCTTCTGATATGGTAAAACCTGTATGGCACAGACCGACGTGTGTGGGTAAAAAAAGCAGAGCTCCTCTTGCTCTGCTCCCTGCTGACTTGCACATCTTCCTTGTAGGTGGTGTTGGTGCACAGGAGGTGCAGCCTCACCTGTGCATCCTTTAGAGCCATCCTTAGGCCAGGCTGCTGCCAGTGCAGCAGGGAGCTGCCGTCAGATTGGTGCATCCTGCTAGTCCTGCTCAGCCACCCCAGCAGGAAATTCTGAAAGCTCCCACATTGTGGCTGGCATGTCCATACTGTCACACATGGATTCTGAGGATTAAAAATCAGTCTCTTCCTTTGAAAAATCACTTTGGTTTGTTTTAATGGATATTAATTTTGGGGTTTCATTCTCTGGTTGTCCTTGTTACTGACTAAAGCTCCATACCCAGTGGCTTGGCTTCACTCCATGTGCTGTCATGTGTTTTTATCTAGTAGGAAACCTTCAAGTGAGCAAAACGTATCCCAGGTACTCTGAACTGTGGGGGTTTGGTGATGCTTTCAGAAGTCTCACACACTGTCCTGCTGGCTGTCTGCAGCAGCATGCCCAGAGGCAGACTTTTAGATGAACTGCATTGTCTTTGGTCCCCCTGCTAGAAATCCCGTTGACAATCTGGTCCAACTGTGAGTCAGAAATAGGAGAGAACCATCAGCAGACACTTCCTGAGCAAGTGCCATGCTCAGGGAGGGCATATAGCAATTCCTTCATCCCTAACCTGAGTTTGAAGTATGAGTGGTTAAGATTTGATCATTTGAATGACACTCAAGATAAAATGCCATTTTCTCTCTGGTCACCAGGGATACTGCAGCTGCTTATGGTTCTTTACTGATATATATGTGCATATATATATATATATATATATATTTAATTTGTCAACATTTTTCTTTTCCGGTTTATGCTGCCTGTTGCTAGAGACATGTGGAATGTTAATTGTACTGTATATGGGTCTCTCCCCACCCCACCCTTGTGTCTTTTCCTCTCCCCTTTCCTTTCTCTGTTCCTTTTGTCTCTCACAGCAGTCTGAACAGCGTTAACAGTAGTGATTCCCGGTCCAGTGGCTCGCACTCGCACTCACCTAGTTCACACTATCGCTATCGCAGCTCCAATCTGCCTCAGCAGGCACCCATGAGGCTGTCCAGTGTGTCCTCCCATGATTCTGGATTCATGTCCCAGGATGCTTTCCAGTCCAAATCGCCATCCCCCATGCCACCAGAAGCACCTAACCAGGTACGTGCAAGCATGAGAACAAAAACCTGAGTGTGAGCTGGACTCTCGAACTTGGCTCACCTTTCAGGAAAAGGATCTGGTGTGGTTTTGGGGTACCTGGAGTCAGTTTAAACATTGAGGGTAAGGGTTGTCTCAGTGCATTTCATTTATCCAAAAGTTGGGCCTCTAGCTGGAGTGATTTATGCTGCTTTGGCATAAAAGAGATGAGTCGTTCTTGGGCTGTACAGTTTTCCCTCTGGTCCTGGAGGGAGCCTAGATGCCTAACTTTGAGATAAATATAGACAACCAAGAGCAAGAAGACTCACCTTTTCGAGGGAATAATATTCACTTTACCCACTGAGGTTTCCAGTTAATATCCTGCACAGGTTGCAAGTGGCTAATATCTGGTGGCTCTTCGCTGTTTAATGGGCAAATATTGATGCCAGAACATCCTTTTGACAGCCATAGTATTGATACTGGTGCCTTTGGCATTAGAGAGACTTCTTTAATTCCTCCTCTGCAATGGGCCTGGGATACTCTAAATGCTACCAGCATTATCATATGGAATTTGTTTTGCCATTTTTTATGACACCCATTTCTGTGGCTAGACTTGAGTTTTGGACTCTCAGTTGGGGACCTTGCAGAAATATGGGAGTTATTCCCTTCCTGCATGAAAATGGGAGTTATTGTTAATCCTTTATGGAACTCATAAGAAATGAGTTTTTGTGTAGTCATATAACATCCTGAAGCCAGTCAGATGGAGAGGATTTCACTACAAATATAAGCAGACTTCCCCTGAGCAGTTTTGGGTCTGCAGAAGGAAGCTGCTACTCTATTTGTTCATGGCATCCTTCCTCTAAAAACTCACAGGCTCTCTGCAGGCAGAGGTTTGCAATGCTCTGTGCCCTGTATCTTTCAGCACCTGAAATCTCTTTGCTGTTTTTTGGGCTTTTTTTTTAAGAAATCCCACAGCAACTGTTATATTTTTAATCAAGGCTGAGTTGCCTTCTCAAATTATAAATTCCATTGAAAATCTTACCTACAAGCTGAAAAGGACCTAGTATCCTTTTGTTGAGTATTAATTCCTTTAATACACCCTGAGGTCACTGGAGAAAAACTGTCTTTTACTTCAAAAATGTAGTTGCACTCCTTTTTACATGTTGGGGAGTAGGTAGTTTGGTTATCGAGTGTCACCTGCCCATGGAAACTACCCTAAACCACCTTTGATAGCACACAGACCCTTGCCTTTTGCAGAACATTTAGTAAGTAGTACCCTTAGAGAAATTCTTAAAGTATCATCCAAAACAACACTGGTTCATTTAGGCTTGGAACATGTTCTCAAGGAAAACTCAATGGTTTTAAAATTTATTTCTTTCTTTCATTTTAATAGAAATGCTTTCTTTTCAAACGATACCTCTTCTGTCCCCAGTCTGGACACAGCAGCTTTTTTTTATAGATGACATCCCGAAGAACTTTGTGCACACTAATAAAATGAATGTTTTGTTTAGATTGGCTATGGCTAACCTAAGTGAAATGCAAAAAAGTAAATGAGCAATAATAAAGTAAACTGGAATAGTAACAAGGTAAGGAAGTTGGCTTTTAAGATACATACATTAGTTACACATGCTAGCATCATCTTTGGTTTTCATAGTATCCACTGCACCTGCATAAAAGGGCAGTAATCCACATGATGATGCTGTGTTTGCAGACAAGGATGTAAATTTGCAATTGCTCTTAGCATGAAAAAAAAACACCTCTCTTTGCAAATTCCCCTGTTAAGCAGAGGAGAGAACTTAGGCTGGTATCAGGTGGCAGAACATCCCGAAAGTCGATGGGAGTCATGCTGATTTACACCAGCTAAGTTCATATGCTTTCACTTCATTTTAGAAACTCTCCATAAGGTTGCAAACTGATCCAAGCATCACTTGAGCTTTCCATGAGCTGTAGAAGGCTGCAGCAGTGTGACAAGTGTAGTGTGTTGGTATAACAAATAGGTATGTGCTCTGTATGTCTCTGGTTCTGTTTACCTTTACACAGAGGAAAAGGTAACAGATCATTGCCTGGCTGCTTCATCTTTGCTTAAGTGTCTTGCTTTGTATGTTCAGCACTAAGTAAATTGTGTGTGTTGTGCTGACAGGTGACTGTGACTGTGAGCTGAGCAGGGGCTGTTCAGTGGGCAGCATTACCCCGTGTTGTGTGTCTCTAACCAACTGACAGATCTCCCTGGGGCTGTGCTTGGTGCTGGGTGGGAGGAGGCTGCTGCTCTGTCTCAAACACTGATGACATTGTTTCTAGTAGTGACACTGAGAGGGCAGAAAAGCAAGCTCTGGAACCAGCAAAGGAGAACAAAAGCTGTGAATCTTGTGCAGGTGGACACTTTGATGGTGTTTGCTAGTTACATGCTGTGGCATATGTTGGATCAACAAAGCCCTTTTTCATTTAATAATGAGTTTTAGGAAAAAAGTAGTAGGGGGCCATGTATAATTCCCATTTATAGGAATGTGAATATATGAGTTCTGTGAAACTATTATGTATATAGGCTCACCTATATTTTAGGCAAGCAACTATCACTGAAAACTAAATTGAATTTCCTCAAAATCACCGATGGGGGGTGAGGAGTTGGTGGGAATCTCAAACAAAGAGTAACTGGAGATTGAAACAAGATACAGACTATACCAGAGGAGAGATGTCTGACAAAATGAAGATTGCTTTCCAGCCTGTAGTTGTTAGTAAGAGTAGTAAGTCTTTATTGTTACCACACTTAGCATAGAGGATGGGAAAAAGAGCAGTTACAAAAACACACTGCTCTTTCACTGGTGTGTGAGGAGCACCTTTCTGCAGTTGCTGGGAGTAAAAGTGTTAGCCTGTAGCACATGACTGTACATGTGGGAAGGTCACTGTAAAAGGCTTTAATCCTAATTAAAAGGGTACATTTGGGTGTAGCTGAACAGCTGGAAAAGCATCACAGGTCTCTTTCTGGACTGGAAGAGTTTCTTTAAATGCCAGGTGTGAGGTCAGGCATGGCCAGCATTGCCCATGACACACAGTGACCTCATACAAAGCCCTTCTGACAGACCTGCTGGAAGCTCAGAGGGGCTCTTGGATGGGCATTGGATGTGGCTGCTGCTGCTAAACGCACACCTTGCCCTGTGTGGTAGACAAACTGAGGCCTAGGAGTAGCTGTGATCACATGATGTGATAGGAGTATAGTGATGTTTGATCCAGGGCATGATAATAGTAGGATCCACTGGATTTGAAGTGAGCATGCTGGGGAAGCACTTACACAGTTGGATTTTACAGGGTGCTTGTGACTTCATGGAGATGAAAGCAAAGGGAGAGAAAGAAGCAGATGAAGATAGAAATGTTGATGTGCTGTCAGACAGCAGAAAAATAAGTCTTTATTGTTAGAATGATCTGGGAAGCACTTCGCTTAAACAGTGAAGCAGAGGGAAACTGAATGTGAAGTTGCTTCTGCATGTACAGGTTATAAAGCTGGAAAGAGTCTGCTTTTGAGTAGATTCCATTGCTTGAAATAGCTGCAAATTAGAATAGGGGAAATATATTGTTACAGCTGTTCAGTTTTCTGTTTAAATTTAGAAAAGTTTCCAAATCAGACCTTAAAAGAAACCCCAAAACAGAAGAAAAAAAAAAAACACCAAAAGCAAACAAACAAAACAAAAAACCAAAAATCAAGTTCAAACTGAAACACATCAGTAACTTATCACCAGATGTTTGTTTCTTCTAAAATTCCTTTTCTAAGTTACTTCTCAATAGTTTGTCCCTGACTAGAAAGATAAATACAAAGATATTTATCTAGAGTCAGTAGGGGCAGATTCCTGGAAATTAGACAAGTTCAGGAGGTGACCTTGAGTCAGTATCCAGAGCTTTTCTAAAAGTAGCTGAGCCCATCTTCCACTGACTCTAGAGAGACATTGGACCCACGCTCATCATTAGAATTTGGTCTCCTGGGAAACCCTTGTCCAGGAATCTCTGTCTCTTGTTTGAGAACGGGAGAGGGTTAAGAAAGCAATACCATGTTTGAGTGGAAAACATAGCAAACAAAGGATGCAGGTAATCCAAGATAACCATGGTCCTTTTATAGGTTAGTAGGACAGCAGATGGAAAATATAATTGTACAGTCCAGTAGCTCAGAAAATCTTTTTTTTTTATGTCCCTGCTGGCACTTATACATACCACACCAAGCAGTGGGACACTGTCCATGGCTCATCTGAGAGACCAGAGACCAAGCTGCACTTGTACAAATGTACATTTGGGGCACTGCTTGTCACTGCAGGGCATAAAGCTTTAGCTTTATACTGTTAATTTTAAGCTTTTTCTCAGAAGAGATAATTTTAGAACAGAGCAGAACTGCAATTATGGCAGCTGTGGGAAAAAAAACCAGCTAAAATGGAACAACTGTTTTTAAAAATTATTCAAACAAAACAGTCATTTTAAAAAAGGAATCCACTAAAACAAGGTGAAAAAAGTCCAAAAGTCAAATTTCTCACACCATGGGCTGGGAAGTAGAAATTGGTCTGCCCTGTGTGTGCACTCCCAGGAGAGGGTGTGCCAAGGCTTGTGCATCTAGAACAAGCACTCCAAAGTCTGGAGACTCTTTGCCCAAGCAATAGTTGTGCAGGTTCTGTTTTCAGTCCCTTCTGTACTTTATGGTAAGAAGGGAAGTCTGTGCTTCCCACACCTGGCTGCAGCCATTCAGGACTGGCTCTCCAGTCTGATCCAAGCATCGATGCTTTGACCTGCTGCCATTCATGTTTTCCTTATGCTTTTCCTTCAGGAGTTCAGTATTCTTCTGCCTCCCTCTCCATTGTTGGAACCTTTTTTTTTAGCAAGACCAGAGATTCCCTTTCTCTGTGCCTTGCAAGTTTCTGAAGATGAGGAGACCTTGTTTCTGTACCACCACCTCTTGCATTTCCATCAGCTTCTGGGATGTTTTCCCCATGGCATCTTGGTTCAGCCTCTGTCTAGATTTTCTTGGTGAAAATGGACACACTAAATTAGTGGGAGAGTCCTTTTTGTAATCTTTTTTTCACTTTGAAGGAATCATTTTATTGCAAAAATAAGTTCACCAAATCCAGTCGTTTTTTTCTGCCCATACTTTGCATCTTCAGAGTCTGCATTTTTGACCTTTTTAAATGCATCTTTGTTGGTAATAAACCTCATTTATGAGCTCTCTCTACCATTACTTGACAAAACCTTGTGAAATTTCTGTCTTGTAAACACAAATAGTGTATTAAATGTAAATTCCCAAGTTCTTACTTGTCGCCCCTGGGGCATCTGTAGAAAACAAGGTTGGCATGGGAGATGCCATGCTTGGCACTCGGACCCTTCCTATCTCTCCTGCCAGAGAGACGTGCAGAGCATGCAGACCGTGGAGGGTCATTCAGGCCATAAGTAGAGGTTTCAGAAAGCATTTTCTGAAATTGCATCTTTCTGTCTTGTTTTTTTTTTTTTTTCCTGGCTAAACCATAACAGTAGTGTGAGTGTTCTCCTGAGGCTTCTTTTGCTGAGGTACCTGAAATGTCAGGCAGAACTCTGGAGTTTAGTGTAAAAGCTAGTTTTCTATAATGTATTTTTCTCTAGGGATAGAGGCAATAGTCTCATCTCCATTTAGTGCACCATGGTTATGACTGATGGCAGACTCAACTGCAGCTCATCTTCGTCAGTATTCTTAATTTTAGAGGCTTTTCTCCAGTAAAAGGAGTTGCATTAAATCAACAAGTGACAAGTTCCACTAAATATCATGCCACTGCATCATCATGTACACCACTTTCACTGCTGTCCTTAACAGCTATGTGTCATTTGTTGCTGTTCCCTCTGATTGTACCTTCACCTCAACTCTTACTGCACTTTGAATACAAGCCTTGTTAGCTGAGCGGAGTTCTACCCTAAGGACATTTGACAGGTCACCTTCAGATCATCTCATGTCAGCATAGGGTGGCATGAGTGTTATTTCTATAAAATACTCCATCACTCTACATGCTTTTTAAAATTTTAGCAGCCTTTGCAAAATTTAAATCACACTTTACCAGGAAGCTTATACTGTGTTGACTTCTTTACAAGATGCTTATACTGTGTTGACTTCTCAGCTGCCCCAGCAGCCTTCACCAAAATCCTTATGGTGACAGTGTTCCATCCTGGGAGACCTACATTTCCTTCTACCCAGGTGCTGGCTGTACATTACCCATCTGTAGCTCCTGGTGAGCAGTGAGACAACTTGTGGGTTTTAGGAGAAATTGCTCCCCTACACTGCCTCATACCCAGCTGTTCTTCTATTGCAAACTCACCCCAGATCTCACCTAAGGTTAACTGGGGAATTTTACTTCAGGTGAGATTTCCCATCCTCTGCAACGTGTCATTCCTTGAAATCGCCGTCTTTGCCACACAAACTGGATACAGCAGCGCATTCTCTCTGCTGCCATAAAACACCTTAGACAGACTTGTTTCACAGGTCCTTGGCTACTAAAGGGTGAATTGGTCTTGCTAGTGTTGAATTTCTGAGAGTGAATAGAGGTCAGTACTGCCCTGACAACTCTGTCAGTACTCGTGATCATGTCCAAGCTCTCAGTTGGACCTGGACACACATCCCTGCAGAGCAGGATGCCACTTCCAAGGGGGAGATGTGGAAGGGCATTGCAGTTGGTAAAATGTTCATGTGGTTATTCCCCTTGGCCTTTGTGTAGTTGAATTATGTGCTGTTGCAGTGGTCTGACAGCAGCAAAGGTACATAAAGGTATACACTGAAAATTGGAGAAGTTCCTAGGTAGGAGCAAAATGTTTGATGTGTTCAGTGGACATTTTGTGTCCTGAATTTTCCTTTACTCTCCATCCAAGTCCCTGGTATTTTCTGCTTCAGCTGTTGAGAAAAGGCAGGTGGCAAGCACATGCCAGCACTTCTGCACTCAGCAGAGTACATGTACCTTCCTGCTGGCTGCTGGGCAGGAGTGTTTGAGTCAGAGTGCTTTTGGTGTATGCATCCTACCTGCAGAGGCACATGCATACAGGTCATGCACTTTGGAAACCTCCAGTTTTGGTAAGTATCACTTCTTTCTCTGTTCCATAATACTTGAACTCAGATGAGCTTTTCACAAGCACTTTTGCAGATCAGAATGTACAAGAACTTGTCAATGTAAGTGACGTTTGCTACTCCATGTTTTAAATCTAAACTTTGTGTCTTTGAAATACTGATGATCTGCTTTTCTGTATAAATCAGTTGTCTCAGTATACTGCATGTTTGGACCACTAGTGCCCTCAGGTCCCTCAGCTTCTTGCTCTGAGACAGCAGCAGAATTGAGATGCTGAAATTGCAATGAGGAGTTGAGGTCGCTGCCTCAATTCCCTCATTCCTAAGCAGTGTGCCAAGTTCTCGCATTAAGCAAGTGGCTTATTTTTTTTTCATAGATTTCATGAACATTAGCAATAGTTTTGAGCAGTTTCTAATTGATCTTTAAAATCCTAACCCTTTGCTTCTCTCATCCTTCCCTCTCCTGTGTGTCTCTGTGTATGTGCTTTTTGTCTTTTTGTTTGTGATTTTTTTTCTTTTCTGGTGGCTTGTGTATCCTTTCCCTGCATTGCGGTGCTGTTTTATGCTGCAGAACTCGTCCAGCTCTGCCTCTTCAGAAGCCTCTGAAACCTGCCAGTCAGTGAGCGAGTGCAGTTCCCCCACCTCAGTCAGCTCAGGCTCCACCATGGGGGCTTGGGCCTCCACAGATAAGGTGAAAAACTTCATCTCCAAGACATACAAACCTACTAGCTCGTTATCCAAACCCTGCAACATTCCGACAAAACCTCCATGCATGGGATGCAGCCAGGATTCCTCTTTGTGGGGATGAGACCAGGAACTGCTGTATGCTCCCTTAGAAGTCACCATGTTTGAATAAAAACCACAATTGCCTTTGAACTAGCTAGTAGGAGAAGCTACAATTTGGGCATTTTACAGAGGTAATTTTCTAAGAAAAGGTCATTTTCCAGCTTTTCTACTCAAAGAGATTGTGGAATGCTGTCCAAACCCAGCTGGTTGCCTGACAAAAAGCACCTTGCCCAAGTTGTGCTGTTTGTGGCTTCTCCCATCTCTCCCATTAGATAGCATACCTTACACTGATTAATGGTTGTTTGTTTTTTTTTTTTACCAAAAAGGAAATCAAAATACACATGGTTGGAATAAATTAATGGGATACACTCTAAATTGGGGGAGGAAGTGATAGCAGTCTCCTTTCTCATCTGGTAAATCCTTGCTGTTGGTTTTTGTTGTTTTGTTCTTCCATGTCATCACACAGCCAGAACACCTCATGTTTGAAGGCTTTATGCTTTTCCTCTCTGTCCAGATACACAGACTAAATACCACCAATACAAACGCCTTCAGGATTGGAAAAGTTCAGTTTCTATCTTCAGAGTCTGCAGGGTACCTAAATTGCAAAGGCTTTTTCACAGTGTGCTGCTTTCATGGACAGAAGGAAAAGCTGCTCAGCCTGGAGACAATGACTGCTAGATTGATGCCTGAAAGTTGTTACAGATAACAATTTTCAGGGATCTCACTTGTGAACCAAGCATCGTATCAATTTTCTGGTTTTTATTTGCAGCAAATTGAAGAATTTCCTTTCTTTTGTTTTAAGATGCAGAGATTTTCTCCCTAGAACATCAGTCACAGTGTATTTTCATGTTCATTCTGTTTATATTAATTTCTCTGTTTTTGTTTTTTTTATTTGTTTCATTTCCAGTTGTCTAATGGGTTTTATCACTGTAGTTTATCAAGTGACCCATCCGTAGCTTCAGTTGGTGCAGGTCCTTTCCCTCATTTCCCGCCTGTCTCCCGCGCGTGGACTCGGGCTCCCTCAGCCCTCCTTCCAGACTACGTTCATTATTACACCATTGGGCCAGGCATGTTGCCATCATCTAAGATCCCTAGCTGGAAGGTTTGTGTTCCTTTTGTTGTGGCAGTCCTCACCTCCTCATTCCAACAGCATGCACACGGCAGTTGTTGCTCCCTTTTGGTCCATGTAATTCCTGGTTGATTTGTTCTGTTTGGTATCACTCTGAATGGGCACTGCATGGTGAAAATCACACCTAAAATCCGGTTGTGGGTATTTCTGAATGACCTTGTGCATTCTGGCACCAACTGAAACATACCAAAACTGACAACATCTAGGTAGGAAGGAATAATTTAGCTCTGAAACATTGGTGAAAACACCTGGGCTCTATTCAGGGGGAAAGAAAGCTTATTTAGCATGGTCAAAACCCTCACTTGAGCAGGGAAGGGCATCCAGTTGTTTCAGTGGGACCATACATTGGACACCTTGATGTTCTCCCTGTGGCTGTAGGCAGGCCCACTCTCCTAGATCCAGCCGGAGTGGTTTAAGAAGGTGCTCAGCACCTGGTAAACCCAAGTGGTGACTGAAGCTTTACTGCCACAGACTGGATGTGCTCACTCAGCTCGTTTTGCTCTCCTGGGGACCACCAAAAAAGAGTGCAGTAACTTCTTGCAGTTGCTCCAGCTGGATCTGCAGGGATTTTACTTGGCATCAAAACATATCTGCTCTGCTAGAGCCTGAAAGTTCATCCCTGCCGGGTGGTTCCCCTGGGAGACTCTGCCCTAGAGCAAAGAGAGCAGGTCTCTTGTCTGTTGCTCTGGATCCTCAGCAAGGCTGATGTGCAGTCAACAGTAGCTGTGCAGATTTTAAGTGCCTGTGGATGGTTATGTAATACTGCATATGCACCACAGGATCTGTGTATATACATCTAAATTGAGATAACTTGTCACAGATGCCCCAACTCTCACTCCAGCAGCTGGAGACTGTTGGGATACATACAGGGTCGCCACAGTGGTCCTGGGGCTTCAGGGCCATTTGTTGTGTCTCTGCTAGAAGCACTTTGACAGTGTATTTCACAACAAAACATTTTGAGAGCAGAGACACAGCTGTGAAGGCAAAGCAGAGTTTCACATGAGTTAACAAAACCAATACCTGTCTGTCCAAGGGGGTCTGTCAGTTCAGCAGCCTTGCACTTCTTGTTTCTTGGACTGAGACACCTCAAGAGCCCCACAGTGTGGTCTTGGTCCATCATTAATTGTCCATCAGAAGGCTGTGGGATGCTGCCCAGCAGGCAGCTGGGAGGGTGTGGGGCCCATTCTCATGCACTAGTTGTTCCTTTCATTTTTAAAGCAGCCTTTGTCTCAGTGAAGGAAAACTTAGGATTGGGATTGCCCCTGCAGCAGCTGGTGTTGGGGGGCTGCTGCTTAGCACTGGTTCTGCATCCCAGCACAGGGCCTGGATCAGTCAAGCTCTTTGTGTGCAGTAAGTGGGTTCTGGACACCCTCAGGACTTTGCTTAATAGAGCCCCAAGTGAATACAGCCCTCATGGCCTGAGGAATTTCTGTTTCAAATTTAGCACCAGTAATTCAGAGTGAGGTTAGTCTTTGTTCAGTACAGACTATCATTATAAACTAGATTTCAGTTAGTAAGTAAACTGAGAGATAACTCATAGTAACTTGCTCCACTAATTAATATGTATGAAAAATCTGTTCAAGCCTAATTTTTCAGAACTGAAGACATCTGTAACAGCATGTAATACTAGAACCCATGTATATCTGGAACAGTTTCATCACTGATTGGGCATTTATCTGTATCTTCTGCTGTGTGACAGTGATTTTTGCGCTCAAAATTCTGAAAATGTAGGCTTTGACACCATGGAATTTCATTTGGATAAAAACTATAGTACCAAAATGTTAAATACCTTCATAGAAGAACATTTAGGTAGAATGGGAAATTTAGATTCCTTTTAATAAAGGAAATAGGTTTAATAAATGAGGATATTTAATATTCTCAGAATTAATTTCTCACCTTATTCAGAAAGGCATATGCAGTTTGATTCACGATCTGTTACATTAAAATAGCCCTGTTGCATAGTTGTGCCTGTAGTTAAAGCACAGCTCCTGATGAAGGCTGTCCCTAACAAGCTGCTTTCCCCAGGACTGGGCCAAGCCAGGCCCCTACGATCAGCCCGTGGTGAACACGCTGCAGCGCCGCAAGGACAAGCGGGAGCCAGACGCCAACGGAGCCGCTCCAAGCGGAGCCCCCGCGCCCCCCGAGGAGGCCCAGAGACCTCGGAGCATGACGGTGTCAGCTGCCACAAGGGTGAAGCTCTCATTTCACATACCCTCTTTGGTGCAAAGAAAATGGCCGTGCTGGCTCCTGCCAGTACTTTGGATGCCTTTGTGTTGTGTTTTTCTGGGAAGTGGTGCTGGTGTGGTCGGTGGGAATCATGCAGGCAGGAGGCAATGCACTGTTGGGCACTGACTTTCATAGAGCAATGTACTCCAAAGAAGCACCTGTTCCTATGCCCAGGCAAATGGCTGGGCTCCATCCTGTTGGATTATGATGTTGACAAGCTCTGATGGGGAGGAGAGATAGTTAAAAGTGGGTGAAGGCGACTGACCCTTTCAGGACTAACGAGTCTCTCTCCTGTGTGTAAGCAGCAGGGTGAGGAGATGGAGGCCTGTGAGGAGCTGGCACTTGCTCTGTCCAGAGGGCTGCAGTTGGACACCCAGAGGAGCAGTCGGGATTCCTTGCAGTGCTCCAGTGGCTACAGCACCCAAACAACAACTCCGTGCTGTTCGGAGGACACGATCCCGTCTCAAGGTATCCATTCAGGAGATGTTCCTTTTTAGAGCATTCCCACCCTGGCCATCACACACTCACCCCGTGGTGCAAGGAGCAGCTATTGCTTGCTGGCTTTGTAGTCAGCTGGGGAGAAAGGCTGGCATTGCTGTTAGGAAGATTTTTTCAGCTTGGGATGCAGCCTGGATTTATTAACTACATAGAAACCTGCACTGCTCCATAGTGTACTGAACAATTGAATTTTCTTGTGCACTGCTTCAGTGAGTTTCAGCCTAAGGATGCCACCATTTAAAAGAGGATCCTAGAATTGTAAATGACACTGATATTGAATCCAATACTTCTTGGGTCCTTTCTGAGCTATTGTCTCAGCAAATACACACTCATGATCTTTGCCATCTTCCATCAGCACTCTCAATCTGCTCTTGGTTTCCCTTGGTGACCTTTTATTTTCCTGCCTAAGCAGAAATGTTGTAATTGGAAAAAGACTCGATTGGAGACTTAGGCGTAGCTAGGAAGCTGCGGTAAGGTGTTGGGTTTTGTACCCTGTTTCAGAACCAGCAATAAGCTGAGAGAGACCAAGCTTGGTGTTTGCAGTTCAAGCCTTGTTTCCTCAGCACTTATGTGGATAGCAAAGGACCCAGTGCAATTATTAAAGCTGAGGCTGAGTTTTCAGAGCTGACAGCTGGGATTTACTTTGTTTGCAAAATAAACAAATTTGCTGCTGAAATCACTGGTACATGGTCCCCTGAACCCACTTGCCTAATCTAAAGTACATTTTTCAAGTATTTCTATCTACAAGTGGTCGCACGTGGCTTGTAGGTTTTGGTATCTTCATGTTGGTGACAAATACGGAGCTCGTTCCCTTTCACAAGAGCCGTGGGCTCCCTGCAGCTGTAGGATTTGTCTGCTGTGATGCCTTCGGGCATCAAATCTTGGTCACAGAACCTTGGACTTTCTTCCTTCTAAAGGTGGAAACTCCTTTCATTCTTACTGACTCCAGACTTTTTTGGTTACCTATACGTACTGACGTGACTCAGCTGTCTGCTCCAGCTTGATCCTAACTCTGTCTTTTGGCATCAGTTTCAGATTATGATTATTTCTCTGTGAGTGGTGACCAGGAGGCAGAACAACAGGAGTTTGACAAATCTTCCACCATCCCAAGAAACAGTGACATTAGCCAGTCCTATCGCAGAATGTTTCAAACCAAGCGTCCTGCTTCCACCGCAGGTCTGCCAACCACGCTGGGACCGGTCATGGCCACCCCCGGCGTCGCCACCATCCGACGGACGCCTTCCACCAAGCCCTCGGTCAGGCGCGGCACCATCGGCGGAGGCCCCATCCCCATCAAGACGCCGGTGATTCCCGTCAAAACACCAACTGTCCCCGATGTCCCGGGGGGGCTGCCCGGTGCCCTCGCTGGGACAGAAGAGTGCCCCGAGCCAAGTCTGGAGTCTCCAGCGGCAGGAGATGGCGGGCAGGCTGTCACCAGCATGCCCCCGTGGAGCGGGCAAGCAGCTGTCAACCCTCCGGCGTCGGGCCAGAAACCGGGCGCTGCCGAGGAGCAGAGGCAGGCGGTGCCCGAGGGCGAGGAGGGCGAGCGCGATGGGGTCGGCAGCCTGGCGCCCGCGGGGCCGGCAGAGCTGGAGCCCGGCGAGCTGAGCCCCGGCGATGTCCCGCAGGGGGAGGATATGCTCAACGCCATTCGGCGCGGGGTCAAGCTGAAGAAGACGACCACGAACGATCGCTCAGCGCCTCGTATTTCCTAGGAGCGGAGAAGCTGCCAGACTGCTGAACGCCGAGAAGGAACTGTGAGAAAACTAATCTGTCTCTATCCATTCCAATCTGTAATCAGTGATTTTTTTAAGATACTCGGTAACAGACAGTCTGAAAGTACGCTAAAAGAAAAAACAAACGAAAGAGCATAGTAAGACATAATCTTCAGTGGTGTTTTAATTTGTAAATATCAATGATTTTGTTTCTGCATTTTTTTGATCTAAGTTACACTTTTAATTTTTTCTGAAGGTGCCAAATCCCATTTACCTTTTTTATAACTCTCTTTGTAAAGTTTTAAATCATAGAAGAAAAAAAAATTGTCGAGTAGTTAACTTCAGCAAAGGGATTTAATGAAAATTTGGCTTTTTTGCAAGCTTTTGTAGAGCGCCTTGTAATAGTGAGGTTAAAAAATAGAACAATGGGACTTACTACAGTTTAAGTCAAGCTATATGGAACGGATCGTCATTTAAGTATTTAAAAAAGTTTGAAAAGCAGGAATAAAAATTGACAATAAAGCAATATATAATGCAAGGAAGAAACCTGCAGTTGGTAGAGTTATTGGGGGGTAGTGGGGGAGGGAGATGCCATCAAAATAGCAGATGCTGTTGCACAAAGTAGCCTAGTAGGATGAATTACTAGTAGCTTCATGGTAAATGCATCAGAATAAGCCATACTGGATTGCAGTGTTTTGTTTCTGTAGGGTGTTTTAAAAACTGGGTTTTTCCACATTTCTTTTTTGACTGCACAGCAGCAACTCTCAGTCACATGCATGCAGCCTTAACTGTGTAGGCTTGGTTCTTCCACCTTCACGTTTTGTTCCACTCATCCTTCCGCTGAATACAAACAAGGACAACAGGCTTAAGGCAGTTATAAATATGAAAACATTTGTAAAATGCAAGCAGGGAGTTCTTAAATGTTATCAAAATGCCTTTTTCTGACTGTGCCCAGCAGGCTGGGCACCTTAGAAAGCCCAACTATTTTGAGAAAACACTTAAAAATTTGACAGGTGAAACCAGCTTGTGTTCTAATAAACTGCGAATGTTTCTTTCCAATACAGGGGCTTGTTTTTCTTAACTTCTTTTAAACGGCAGTTGATTGGCTTTTCTTAAATACCGAAAAGGAAAGGGTTGAGGGGTGGGGGGTGGGGGGTGATACTCGTTTTTTGATAATACCGGGAGTCTGACCACTATAATCTCTTTTTTTGTACTTTTAAGTAGTGTTTTTTGGAACGCTATTGATAGAATCATTAAGAGTTGGATTTTTTCCTTAAAATAAAAGTAAGTTATTGCTGCAATACCCGTCTCCTAAAGCTGACAGAAATGTGCAGACCCCTTGGCATGACACGTGTTCCAGTCAAGACAATCCAGAAGGATGCTGTCTGCCCACCCACAGCAGACCCACATGTGGAGGGACACCAGACTTGCGGATCCGGGATTGTTTAAAAATGCACCAAATAACACGCGTAAGGGGCTGGTTTCCACCACACACTGCAGATTTCTGTTGGCTCTAGACTTGCCTACATGACCTCTTATGCTTTAATACATAACTGCATTGGATGTGAAACTTCTAGTAACTGTGTAGTCACTGTGTTCTATATGACATTTTACACTGCTGTGCTTGCTAAACTTTTTTTTTGTTATGGCTTAAAAGCAAAAAAAAAAAAGCATGATTCTTAGAAAATATTAAACCTTCCTTTCTTTGAAAAACAAGCTCCTTATTACAGAATATAATAAACAGTAGTGCCTGTGGTGTAGCCCACCAATCTTGATACAGTAGCTGATGCATTGTGCAAATGAGGCTTTGGGATGGTTTTTGCATAAACAAAAACTGTTAGGAGATAATCTCAATAGTTAAAAGTGTTATTTAAACCTTTGAAATAAATGGATGTAACTGTACCCAAGTACAGCTTTTCACTTGTTTAGTTCTTAAACGTTAGTATAATCAGTAAAATTTAATATAAAATGTTGCCAAATTCAATGTAGAAAGAATGTGACAAAACACTTTGGATAGTTCTATTGTTTGTGTTTTTGCATATTGTAAAAGCAGTGTCACAGCTGAAAAATAAATTGTTTCTAATGGTAAATTATTGTGGTTTAGTTGCTAGTTTGTACTGAGAGTTGACCTCTCCCTGTGCAGTTTTTTTGTTCTAAACTGGTATAAATAATTGCTGTAAGTGTGTCTCCCTTCTACATTGTAATGATTGCTTAAGCCTACATTATAAATAAAGAACTGCTGAAAAACTCCCGTATTTTTCTTCTTAAAGACCTTTTGCTTCCAGAGCTTTTGATGTCAATGGTGGTTTCAAGATCATGCAGGTTCCATCTGCATGTAATAGAGGCAAGAGAGAATTAAAAACCAAGTAAATAAAATTGCTTAAAGCTGTGTTTTACTGATGGGCTCTAGCAGGGCAGCAGTGGAGCGGAAGTGCAGTGCTAACAATGGAAATTCCCATTAAACAGTAGCAGATGACATTTCCCTGCATCTCGCTGCTGTTACTTGGCCAGGAAGCACAGATGACTTTGCATTTTTGTGCATCTATCTCAGTACTGGACCACAATTCCTTAGGCCAGAGGAGGAAAATTGCTGCTGTCAACACTGCCCGTGCTACAGCCAGAATTTATCAACCACAACACCAGCACCATCTCCCACAGCTCCCCCTGAAGACTTTATTTTGTTCAGCTTTCTGAGCATTGAAAGCAGAAAGGGGAGTATGTTGTTCCTTCTTTGAGTTGCCACACAATAGCCTGGTTTCTTTGCCACTGCAATGATTTCATTTTTATCTAAAGGTATCCTTGTTACTGCACTGGGCTTATAAGGCTGGGTTTAGGTAGCAGGGGGCTACAGGAGTGGCTTCTGTGAGAAGCTGCCAGAAGCTTCCCCCATGTCTGAAAGAGCCAGTGCCAGCCAGCTCCAGGATGGACCCACCACTGGCCATGGCCGAGCCCAAAAGTGACGGTGGTAACACGTCTGGGATAAAAGATTTAAGAAGGAGAAAAAAGTTGCTGTGGGACAGCAATAGCAGGTGGGGAGAGGAGTGGGAGTATGTGAGGGAAACAGCCCTGTATACACCCAGGTCTGCAAGGAAGGAGGGGCAGGGGGTACTCCAGGTGCTAGAGCAGAGATTCCCCTGCAGGTGATGTAGCTGTGCCCCTGCAGCCCATGGAGGTCCAAGGGGGAGCAGAGATCCATCTGCAGCTCATGCTGGAACAGGTGGATGCTCAAAGGAGGCTGAGAGCCCATGGAAGCCTGTGCTGGAATAGGCTCCTGGCAGAACCTCTGGAGCCCTGCAGAGAGGAGCTCATGCCCTTAGGTCAGCTTGGGTCAGCTGTCCTGAGTCCTGACTGTCCCCTCCCAAGATCTTTCCCACCCCCAGTCCACTAGTGAAGGGGATGCCAAGTGGACACCCTGGATGCTGTGGAGCACTGCTTAGCAGTAGCCAGAGCACTGGTGTGCTCTTAACACCTTCCCAGGATTATGAGGGCTGCTCTGTGTAAAGTTAACCCATCCCATCCCAATACAGTCAGGAAGAGGTTAAAGGAAAAACCAATGTGGTTTGGCTGGAAATGTCATGTCTCCAAAAGGATCATGGTTTGATTCCCCCTTCTCTCTGTGGCTGTGTTTGAAGTACTGCTGAGCATCTTGTCTCACTCAGGTGTCAGTGCTTTGCTCAGCTGTTCCAATACTGAAGGCACTTGTTCCAAGTGACAGCTCCAGCCTGATGTGTGGCACATGCTGAACAGCTGTGCTGGAAGAGGGCACACCTCAATTCCATCACTACTTTTGACTAACTGAGCACAGAGAACAGATCCCACTTCTTGGCAGGAATGAAAATTTCAGCTGTGGAATATATAAACCTGTTTTTCTGGAGTTACATTTTCAAAATTCATACCTATTTTAGCATATCCATTTGTGACCCATGAACAGGCACACAACAGCCACAATCCTCAGCAGCATGGTAACTGATACAGCTCAGTGATTATCTGGGATTCTGTTTATGCGGGGATCAACTTTCCTCTGGTGCTCTCCAGCACTGTTATCCATGCCATGAGGAAAGCACCATGTTGGAAGGAAAGTTTGTGTCTTGTGAGATTTGATACGAAAGTGAAAAATGCAGCCAAGAGCCTAAGGAGGAGTGAAGGGAAGGAAAGATGTCTTTATCCTGCAGCAAGGTCAGAAATACCCTCATTACAAGAGCACCCAAAGCCCATGTGTGCTGCTGTCTGTATCTAACTCCAGCTTTAACACTTTGCCTTTAGTACCACATTCCATCTGAACTGCCTGCACAAGCTGGCAGTCAGTGTGTCAGAGAAGAGCAGTGTACCAGAAAACCACCTTTTCTGTTACTTTATTTGGTTTTATTCTATTACTTCAGGGAGCAAGTGGTCACTGAGGTGCCACCTGCCTGCAGCACAGACTGCTGCCATTCACACCCAAAGTGCTCTCATATGGGCTGTTCACGAGGTCGAGTGACATGATGCCACCACATGGGGGGCAGATGCCCTTCCTTACGAGCTGGAGGCAAAGCTTCAGTTTTTGGACCATCAGCTGGAGTTTCTTCTTGTAACTGCTTAACCTAGAAGACAAGACACAGAACTGTTTTAGCATGTTAACACACAGTTCCATTTTCAGTGCCCAGGCAACAAGCAAAACGAAGAACCACTGCTTCTCTATTTCCACAGAGAAGAATCAGTGGTAACACCTTTGGCTGACAGGTTTCACGTTTCCCAACTTTAACTTCCACTCAGTAATCACTGTAGGCTCATACTACCTAATTAAGAAGGAATTTCTAGGAGCAAGAAGTGATTTACAAAAGAAATTTCACTTAAAAGGTCATTATTTCCATGTAGTTCACATCTACCATGACTCTCTCAAACAGGCTGAATTGTGCTGCTTTGGAAGCTGACAGATAATTCCAAGTCTGGACCAAGTTTCCCTGCAGTCAGTAAACAGGACAGTTCTGTTCCTGCATGTCACCCGCAGCCCCTCACAGGCTTTCAATACCCATTTCTTTAAGCAGCACAAGTGCCACGTTCCATATAATCCAACTGAATCAAAGGACTGTTCTGAGAACAACTTCTTCCAACCAATTCTCAGCTCAGGATGGCCCAGAAACTGGTCTCAATGCCCAACCGATGACCTCTGCAGCACACCACTTTCAAAGGTGTAACCAGAAAGTGTCAGAGCTCCACAGCAGCAGAAGAGAAATTCTCTGGTTGTTAGTCTCCTTTCATCCCACTTTGGATTTATTCCCCCCCCGCCCAAAACTGCTGTAACAGCTCTTACTAACTGACACAAGGCTGCAGGTTCAGCTTTAACTTCAAATTCCCTTCACAACCCTCCAGAAGCTGTAACAAATGGGTAGGAATTTTAGGTTGTTTCACACCGACAAGGGCTCCAGCACTGAAGAGTCTGATACTGCAGTAGGCATTCAGTAATTCTTCCAACACCACATTCTGTGCCACACAGGATACCTGCGTGCTAAAGAGACCTTCCTTTGCATAGAGCAAGCACTGACCTCTCTTTCCCAGCTTTCCCTCTGCAACTTCTTCCACTGCTCTCGTTTGGCAAAGTAATCAGGGTACATTGCCTTCTCAGAGGGGTGCCAGAAATCCAAGCACCATTCAGGAATCTGTTGAAGAAAAATATTATTTAAAACACTATTTTTATATATGAAATCACATTTGTACACACATGCAGAAGAATGAAACACAAAGGCTGAAGCCAGTCTTACTCCCTAGGGGCTTTTTTCCATTTTGAAGGACTACATAAAAACACCATTTAAGAGCTGCCTGACTATCTCAAGGCATGTGGCAGAGGTCAGAACTTTTCGCACATTATCCTGACCCACAGGAAGACAGCACAGTGACTTACTCAAATCACAGCATTCCAAAGCAAGTCCCAGGTCAACTCAGTTTACTCTAAACTTCTCAAAATAATTCCATATGGTGGAGGAGGAGGAGATCTGATTTCTTCCCTTTCTTCTCTCAAAGGCAGCAGGTTAAAGGAATCCTTCTCTCCAACTACTGATTTATTTTACTTGACAAAGACAGAACATTACAGCTTATTTCTGCTTATCCACAACTACTAAGAAATGAGCAATTTCTTAGGCCTTTAAGATCTTGAGAATGGTCTGAACTCTAAGACCTTCTGACAAGGGAAAAAACCAAAATTTAGAATTTTGCAGTGATTAAAAACCCCCAAATTGTTTACATTTTAAAGAGAGGAACACTGATTAAAAAAACAAAATCCCACCAAAACTCCCAACTGAAAAAAAAAAAAAAGAAGTTGCTCCAGTACCATCATACATCCAGTGATATTCACACTTTTCTTGCTGTGATTCTCATCAGAGAACAAACCTTTGACTGAATGGAAATAGCACAGCTACTGAAGTAAATATCCACACACAGAGAACTCCTATTAACACCACCAATCAGCCTGAGTTCTGAAAACGACATTTGGAGCAGCATCCACAATGGACAGTCACTGATACACAAACCAGCCAAAGCCTTGTGACAGTCATTTTGTTAAGACAGTTTTAGCCCATCAAACTGGGAAAAGAAAGCATAACCCAGTCTGTGTTTCTGTATGAAGACTAATATTGACCATTTATTGCCTTTTTTTCTGTCCACACTCTCTGTCACTATTACCTTGGCACAAGTTTAAACAAGTTCTTCTCTTTTCACTCATATATTCTTTATTCTGCCCCTGATAAGTCTATGTCATATTTTTCTTTTTCCATGGCTTAATATGCAAGACTGACCAGATCCAGTCTTCTGCCAGCACTTTTTTCAAATTTGTGAGGAAATGGGTGCAGGCAGTCTCTAGGCCAGTATTAACTTCTAATGCATTAAAAAGATTATGCCAAAAAAGCAAAGCCCCTGTGTTTTCCTATGGAACTTTTGCTCCTAAATAAAACAATCTTAATGGTCAATACCAGTAGAAGTGCCTCAAAGAATCTAAACATAAGGCTTCTATTTCCAGCCAGTGCTGTTCTTACACAGCAGCACACAAACTGCACAATCTGGCACTGCTGCACATGAAGGGAAATGGTAACTTGTACCATTACTCCAATGCTGGAAGAACCATAGGACTGAGAGAAGGGAAGGCCCCGACAGCCAAGGTGACACCTGCCCTGACCAGAGGAGGCAAGGCTGTGCTCCGGAGGCAGCAGAGCTCCCTCGGCGCCGTTCACTTCCCCAGCTCAGCTCCAGCCCAACCTGCTTGGCAAAAGAGCAGATGATTATCCCCAGAAAAAAATCCCAAAAGAAAAAGTAGCGGTGTTCAAACTGATCAAGAAACTCTATTTTCAAGGACCAGAGTAGCTCCTCCCACACAAGCAGCAAGATGTTCAGGGAGCCGTGCGGTGACACTGCTGAGCCAAGCTGCGGCCCTGTCCGCGTCAAGTGACACAAAAGGCGCAAAGCCAGCGCAGGAACTCCCAGCACGAGCGGCCGGGAGTCCCTTGGCACCTCGCTCCTTGTCTCACCTTGTACATCTCGTATCTCTCGTAGGCAATGCCCCCGGGGGAGTCGGCGAAGATGTACGGCTGCGGGTGCTGGTTGGCCCAGAACTCCTCCTCGCCGGCCTTCAGCAGCTCGGTGGCTTTCACCATATCCTTCACATCCTTGTTCTTATCGAACCGGTCCCTCAGGAGGCAGGCGAAGTAGCGGTACTTGTCTCTACGGACAGAGGTCACGCACAGTGAGGAGGAAAACAACCACCCCCCACCCCGGGCCCAGCCAAGCGCGGGGCTGAGCGCTCCGATGTGAGGGCGGCCAGCGCTCCCAGCTCCCCTCGCCCTCACCGATGGATGCACCAGGACTCGAGGTGCCGCAGGGATTTCTTGTACAGCCGCAACACCTTCTGCTGGTGCGTCAGGTAGGCGGCCATGGCGCCGGGCTCCGCGGGCCGTCCCCTCCGCGCGGGGCATGCCGGGAGGGCGGCGCG
>JAYDZK010000113.1:140559852-140583404 GCA_034509185.1 Euphonia xanthogaster | reverse complement strand
GAGCCGCGCCAAGTTCATCGGTGAGGGGCGGCGGGGAGGGCGGGGGGTTTCTGTCCCCGGGTCTTCGACCCAGGCCCCCCGCTCCTCGCCCGGTGCCGGGCCGAGGCGGCCGCCGCTCCCCCACTGCGTGAGGGGCCGCGCGCAGCGGACGGGGCTTCGGGCTGTGCTGTGGCAGTGGCTGGGCGTGTCGCAGCCCTTCATCCAGTGCTTGTCGCCTCCTCTCTAGCCCCTTACCCAGGGTTTGTCCCAGTCCCTCAGGCTTATTACAGCCTCTTAGGTTTGTCCCAGCCCCTCTGCCGGGGCTTGTCACTTCCCACCCCAGTCCCTGCCTGTCGCCTCCTGCCGTCCCTGTCGGTGTCCCGAGGTTCAGCGGCCTTGGAGCCCCTGGGGAGCGTTTGGGAACGCTTGTGCTGTGTCGGCCCTGGGGCTGCTGCTCCTCGGTTACCGCCAGCTCCGAGGGCTCGGCCGCCCTTTGCTCCGTGTCCTGCATTGGTACATTAGTGATGGTTGTTTCTGATTGTATGCAACGGGCTTGAGTGAAAATGTAAGTATTTTTAGGAAATTCGACGGAAAACCTGTAAATAACTTCAAAAAGTCGGCTCATATGGAAGCCCTACGTGTTGCAGAGCAGCTTAGTATTTCCTTGGAAAATTTCCCTGTCCGCTAGAATCCCCGCTGGAAGCGCTGGCAGCTGCAGAGGGGGCTGGTCTGGAGCCGCTGTTCAGGCCTTGGCTGGAGGCTGCCGGGCCGGGCCGGTTCGGTTCGGTTCCTGCATTGCAGTGTCCCGTCAGTGCTGCTGGGCGGCTGGGATGGCCCGGGGATGGCACTAGGAGGGAGAACAGGCAGCCCTTAGGAGGCATGCTGCTGCTGCTCCCACCCATGGAAGGCCGTATGGAGATGCTGCATTTTCCCTTCCTTAATGTTTGTATGCATAAATTTGTGTTTTCAATTTTTAGATTTGTATGCAATAAAAAGCATACGTGTGTTCACTTTGGTGGTTATGAGGGTGTGTATAATACACTCACAGAAAGTCTGAAGTTGTACAGAGGGAAAAGTTTAATTTTTCTGTCACTTCTAGTAAGGACTAAGTTCTCAAGTTATGCAATTAAGCTTATGCTTAAACATTTTATGACTTACCAATGTGCTGGTTCAGGGTTGAGAAAGGGTTTTTGTCTTCCCTAGCTTATTAATACTCAGAGTAAAATACAGAACAGCTAAACCTTCTAATTTCTGTCTTTGGTTTTCCATAGATATTGGTATTAACCTGACAGATCCTATGTTCAGAGGAGTCTACAGGGGAGCACAGAAACATCAAGGTAAATATTTCTTTGTATCTGCTGGAAGACAGGATCCCTTTTGTTGAATTAGAAGCCTCTTGCATGTCAGAACATGGTGTTAGGGTTTCTTTCTTTTCCTCCTTATGTACCTGGGCTTAAAAAAGAAAGCCAGACTAAGTTGGACACCCTAACCAAAATGCATTGTCTTAATTGCTTTTTACATGCAGGTAACTCTGCTTCTGGAGCAAAATGGACAATTGCTAATCTATTTAGAATTGCATTGATAAACTGATTTGAGAGTTGTGAACAGTGGTCTGTCAAAGTATTGCATTGCTGAATCACAGTTACTAATTGTAATTTGGGGCTTTTTGCTCTTGTGACCTTTAAATACAGATGTAAATCAGAGAGCCTTCTAAAGTACGTGAAAAAACTTCCACTGACTTCTTGGATTTAAATTGGATCTCCAGTTGTTGCACTTTGTTATTGTCGTATAAAGATGAATTAAGTATGTTTTAAAGATTTAATTACAAGAATTTTGACTGCATGAAAATTGAAAAGTAGTTAAACTATGCTGTAAAACCTCAAGTTCAATTCATGACATTTTTATGAACTTTTGCAGATGACTTTCTGGATGTAATAGAGAGAGCAGTCAAAGTTGGCATTAAAAAGGTAATTTCTTATAATGAAATGGTGTTAAAATTTTAAGCTGCTTTCCAATATTTGGTTTTTAGTGCTCTCCCACTAAAACAGTGTTTGTGCAACTTGAATGGAAAATGCAGTAACTTCCTTTAGTAGCACAAAACAAAAGTGTTCTGTGCAGAGCATGGTCTTTCCATTTGCACAGACCATTATTGAAGCTGATTGCTGGTGTTCAGTGATATTGTAGGTGATGTGGATGTAGAAGTTATTTTGTACAGTTTCAACAGAAAGATATTCTCTGACCTGCTGCAATGAAGTTGCCCATATTTTTAGAATATTTTTCTTATGTTCTGTGTGGCTCTTAGAGAATAAATCCTATGAGGAGCAGCTGTGGGAGCTGGGAGTTGTTTAACCTGGAGAAAAGGAGGCTCAGAGCAGACCTCATCACTTAAAATTGCTGAAAGGAGGCTGTAGCCAGGTGGGGATCAGCCTCTTTTCCCAGGCAAGAAGTGATGGGAGAAGAGGAAATGACCTCATGCTCTGCCAAGGAGGTTCAGCTTGGACATCAAGGAAGGATTTCTTCCTGGAAAGGGTGGTCAGGCACTGGAACAGGCTGCTCAGGGAAGTGCTGGTCATCTTCCCGTGGAAGTGTTCAAGAAACTACTGGATGTGGCACTCAGTGCTCTGGTTTAGTTGACAAGGTGGCAGTGATCAGTCAGAGGTGGAACTCAGTCATCTTGGAGGTCTTTTCCAACCTTAATGATTCTATGATTCTTCATCAACAATTACTGCTGAAGATCAAACGCTTCTGATTCAGGTCTTCAGGTTTTTCTCTGTGTAAAGGAAATTGGAAACTGCAGAAGGGCTGGGAGTGCCCACAAAGACTTAAAGTTGAGATGTCTGCATGTTTGCTGGGAAATACTGGCTTACATGTATTAAAACAACATCCTTATGAGAGAATTTGTAACTCTGAACTTGAAATGGGTGTTTCCAGCAGTGCATCACATCCCGTGGTTTAGCCTGTCTCCCTTTCTCTCTAAATTGAATAAATTTTTGACAAAAGTATGAATTACCATAGAATACATTGCATACTGTCACAAACTGTTCTACTGCACTACTAAGGTTACCAGATTAGAAATAAAGAAGTAAACATTCCTGTAGCAGAGGAACAGGCATCTTGGGAGTTTGTTGAAAAACTCTCATCTGAAAAGAGTGGGAAATGCACTGGGAAACAAAAGAAGAAAACTAGCGATGGAGAACTTACCTCGCTGCAGCAAATACAGGAGTGAGGTCACATTTATATGTGCTGTATAACTGCCATTTAATTTTTATACCACCCTCTGAAAATAAGTGGCATTTTTAAAAGTTTTATCATCAAAAATAGATTAGCTGCATAACTTTTTCAAGATGCACAGTGGATTGAGAAATGTTATTTAGGAGTTCCTGCCCTTAGCTGTTTTCAGTCTTGCTACTGGCCTGTACAGTGTCAGAAATCTATTCAATCACAGATTGTTCCTGCTTGCCTAGAACCTTAATCTGCTGATTAGAAAGTACTGTTATTTTTTTGTATAGCTGCTGCTTTATGGTAATTTTTTGTGAAGTTTTGCTCTGTGTTGGTATGCACTGAGCCATCTTCAGCTTAACATTTCTTGGTGATGTTGTTGGGATGTGTCCGTCTGTCATGAGTGCCCTGGGAATGTCTGAGCTGGTGCTGACAGAGCCTGCTGGACAGCACCTGCAGGGGAAAGAAGAGTTGTCCCAAACCACTGTAGACATGGCTGTTACGACCTAGGGTGAAATATTCTGCAAGTGGTGGTTCAAAAAGTACACTGTAGGCAACAATTCTCGTGTGATAACATTAAGGTAAAAATAAAAGATCAGAGATGGAAATGCTTAAATTTATAATTCCCAGCTCTGATACAGACTCATTTTTTGGTTTAACTATTTACTCTTGTCTTTTTTTTGGGTCTTTGAGAGTCTATACTTTCTCCAGCTGCAGGCCAGGGAGAATATTTCTAAGTATCAATTCTTGAGTGCAAATACAGTCTTCAGTCACTGTGTGAGGAAGCTAATATTGCTGAAAATTGAAGTATTTTATTCCTTTAGTGATATAAATGTTTAGCATACAAGATACTTAGATTAAGGGGGGGAAAAGTCATATTTTGCAGCCTACTGTATTTACTAGCTCCTGGGGACCATTGGGGTTTATTGCTGATTTATGAAATCTTGTTATATGTATATTAGTAATTGTATTCAGATGTTCTCTGTCAAGATCCTTCCTTGTATCTGAGTGTTTACTTAAACATTCTGTTTGATGCTCAAAGAACATCCACACTGACAGTACTTCTCTTGTTTCAAGTTTTTGATTACAGGTGGGAGTCTAGAAGATAGTAAAGATGCATTGCAGCTGGCACAGAAAGATGGTATTTTCGCTTTAAATTTACATTGTCAGTCAAAAATATAACCTTCTCTGCACTCAGAATTGAGTTTAAGAGGACCTGCCTCAGAGGTGTTTACAGACTCTCAGATTAAAATGAGAAATTACATTTCGGAGTGGGATTAATGCATTGTGTATGAGTTTGTGTGTTGCTCTTTAGATCTCTGATGCTGGAAGGAATCACTCTTTTCCTGCATGTTGTATTTCTAAATAAAAATAGAAATTATAGAAAATTTCTGGAATAAAAATATTAATACAAGGTTCTGTTCTAGAAATAAGATAAAGTGCTTACATGTTGTGAAATATATGGGGTTTGTTGGCTTTTTGTTTGTTTTTTCCTCACCAGTCTGTTATGACTAGCTTGATCAAGAGAGGTATCTTTATTTTGATAATTCTTCTGGCTTTTCCTTTCTTTCTGTGAAAGGACAATGGCTCTTCTTTTTTCTTTAGGCAGATTTCATTCAACTAATTACTTAAATATGTATTTGAACTAAAACACATGATAAAGTACTGTTTACTAACAGAAACATAAAATAATTTTGGTTTGAATGAACTCAAGGAGATAATTTGGTCCAAGCCAATCCACATTTCCACTTCCCATCAGAAAGGCAGGACTGGCTTGAACATTAGGGCTAGTTGCTCAGGGCCTTACCTGTTTTTTTCCCTTCCCCAGTGCTTTTACACTTAGCAGAAATGTTAGTTTTGGCATGGTAATCTAGATCAGATACTTGGGTAAATCAGGAGATGTGAGCTCTGAAATTCTCTAACAGCTAATGCAGGGGACATGAGAGAAATGCTCTCTGCAGTTCTTACAGCTGGGATAGCCTGATGCACTTTGAACAAGATGTATTTCTAGATGATCTCAAGAGGTTTCATCCAGCCTCAGCAATTGTATGATTTATTGGGGGCTGCTCCACCAGAACAGCTCAGCTCTAAGCTGCAGATTTGGAGTGCACCAAGTAATGTGTACTAAAAGAAGACATGTGCACACGCCCCCACTGGAGATACTGTCTGACATTTTTAAGGCAGAAACTGTCTGTCTAATGAAATTATCACGAAGATAAATATGGCCAAAGGGAGTTTTCTTTTAAAATTGTGACGAATAAAAAAAATCTCAAGAGGCAGATGTTGTCTGTGCCTTAAATAAATTTTCTTTTTTTTTTTTTTTTCTTAAAACTTCCTAATACTCTCTTTCTTTAGACATGTTTTTCAGTACAGTCGGCTGTCATCCTACTCGCTGTGGAGAATTTGAGCAGAGTAGCCCTGAACAGTATTTATCTGAATTAAAAAATCTGATTGAAAAAAATAGGACAAAGGTAGTAGCAGTTGGAGAATGTGGCTTAGGTAAGTGTTCTCTTACTACTTCAATATTTATTTTTTCTAGACATATACTAAAAAAAACCCTAAAATACTAAATGGGGTTTTTGTTCTTTCTGTTTGTAGATTTCGATAGATTAGAATTTTGCCCAAAGGACATCCAACTCAAGTAAGAAACTTTTGATGACTGTGAATTGACTTGTAGCAATTTACGGTAGTGTTTTTTATCTTGTGTTCTGTCATGTAACATGCTGTCACATCTAGCCCTAAAATTTGCAGGGTTGGCCCCAGAGTTTTTTGGGGGAAATGGGAATTCAAAGAAATATGCCTACATTCAAGTAGTGCAATGTGCTAAATTTTGCTACCTCCCTGGTGTTGACTTATGTCAACATGTCTTTTTCTGTAAAACTGACCAGAAATTGTGGATTTCTGGGTGTGAGAGATGTTAATTCTTGCTAATAGTTAAGAGCTATAAGAGAATTATGGGAAAAACCCCATAAATGTAGTGTGTGAAAGAATTGGGTTGTTGAGTGAAAGGCATGAGGAAGGGAGCAGGACTATCAAAAGCATACATCAAAAGCAGTTGATAAAAGTAGTGGATAAAAAAGAGCTTTTAGTAAGGAAGGTGTTAGCTGGGAGCAGATAATGGGGAGCTGATGGTAAAGGTTCTCTCAGGAGGTGCAGCATAGATGCTGAATGGAAGGAAGCTACCACAGCCCCTGCAATCAGCCTGCATTCTTCTATTGAGAACTTCTCTCTGCAGAGGGAACCGATTGAAAGATGCAAGTGATAAATTCACATGAGGGATTAATGAATTACATTTGCATGTTACTGTTTTGAGTAAATTAGTCACTGGGGGGCAGTGGTTGGTTGTTTTTTTCTAATTGCTGCATATTAGCAGTAGGAAGATTCTTCATAATGCTACAGACCTACAGTGAAATACACAGCAAAGGGGACAAGACTTTTTTTCCTGGTAGAATTCAGTGTACATGAAGTTCAGCGAAGCACAGCTCAGAGCATAATCTGTTTATTTTGTGTGGCAAACTAAAATACTGATAGAGTATCAGATTTTAAGATCCTTAACTGCCTTGATGTTAGAGAAAATACATATATCTAATTTCCTTGTCCAATATACTGCAGCTGAAGAGCAGCTAATTGGGTGCACTGAAATTGAGTTGTAAAGAAAGAGATGACAGGCCTGATCAGTGAACTAAACAGAGGAAGGCAGAGTGTGAAATACATGGAGACAGTTCACTGGTTTGCAGCTGCTCAGGAGTTCAGGTGCAGCAGTCATGGGGAGGGCTGGCATGCAGCTGCACAGTTCCCCCACAGAAGAGCAGTAGGTTTGTTTCCCAGCAGATATCAGAGCATGACCTCTGTTTCATTTAGTACTTAATCAACATTTTTCTGGTTAGTTATGCTGTGTTTTCTTTTGGATAATTTTCACCTGTACATTATTTTTTATGGGTTTTCAGTTTAAAAGTTAATAAGAATCTAATAAAGATGAAATTTCTTTGCTGAAGTATTCCTAAGAACTCTTTATTTCAGAATCTTCCCCATTCTCAGAACTTTTCCAGCAGAAAGCGGTGATTTGAATGGTAGTAAGAGGAAGGTACTGCCTTCATATTTAGGTGAAAGCTGTATTATAAATGCCCTGGTAAGGATATAGAAGTTTCACGTCTGCTGTACTACTGGGAGGGGTCTGTATAATCACAATATCACATGCACCATTACTCACATTAATTCAGAAGTGTTTGTCTGGAGATCTACCTCAGCAAGGCCAGTTTGCTTTAGCTCCTTTACTGTCTTGGTCCTGTAGCGTTTGAACATGATGGTCAAAACTGAGCTTGCTCAAAGGAACAGG
Organism: Euphonia xanthogaster; assembly: GCA_034509185.1. Lineage (NCBI taxonomy): Eukaryota > Metazoa > Chordata > Aves > Passeriformes > Fringillidae > Euphonia > Euphonia xanthogaster. The sequence continues at coordinate 140,575,870 of JAYDZK010000113.1, read as the reverse complement.
TTGTTCCTTAAGCACTGGAACTCATCAGATTTAGTTTCCTACTGAGTTATTATCATTCCAGTCACTGTATGTCTGGTTTCTTCATGCTTTTCCAGGGGTTGGGGTTTTAATTTTTTTTTTAATTATTATTTTTTTCTCTTCAATAACTGCCCCATCCACCTCCCCTTTCAACATGAGTTGGGCTTTGTTGTTGCTAGGAATGGAAGAAGCCTGAGTTACATTTCCATTTGCAGGGACACTAAACTTTGTACTTTCAAGGGCTCTACCCTCTTCAAAGTTAGATGGAAATCGGCCAGTAGGTTACTTAGGGAGCTTACTTGCAATTCTGTCTCTAAAACCTCTTTCCCATATGAAACAAGTATTCTGTTAAAAGAAAACTGACACCAAAAATCAAGCAATTGTAGCTATTTAACCGCAAGAGCAATCATGAGTTGCAATTAATTATATTTAGTCAAACAAGCTAAACTAAGCAAGATATCTAGACAAAGAAGATTCAAAGTAGGTGTAATGCATTCTCATGAATTTTCATGTCAGTTTTCAAGGTTGCAGCTGATTTGTTTAACCTGTTTTATCTCAAAGATTTGCACTGATTAACAGGGAAGGTAACTTTGATCTGAGAAATATCAACTTGTAATACCCAGAAAATAGTGAAAATTACATTAAATTAAATGGCCCGTTGCATATTTGTTTAGGGTTGGTTTTTTTTAGGAAAATGTAAATCAAACTAATGGTTTGCTGTCACTTTCCCCTGATTGATAAGTGACTTATACACAGCAATGTGTGATCACTGGAGTTTCCCTTTGAAATGGCTATGATAACTGATGGTGGGAATTTCCCAGTGCCTTGGACTGTGTTTTAACAGCAACACCTCAAGAAATCCAGTACCTGCCTAGAGCCCCAGCCTGCTGGGATGGGCAATGTTGTTCTCCTGCTTCACCCAAGTAACATCATCTTTCAAATGGCGTGAGGACACTGAGTCACCCATGCACTGCTGGCCTTCTGCCATGCTTAAGTTCCTCTGCTGTGTTCCCTGAGCACGGGTGATTCCCCTGCCTGGGTGGAGCTGGGCAGCAGAGATGTGGAATGGTAATTGCAGAGCTCCTGCTAATGACAAGCACAGGTTAGTTCAGTGCTGAGTAGTTTCCTTTGGCAATTGCGTTGGGGAACCTGGCTACCTCCTTACCTTCCTTCTGCCCACATTCCAGTGTCTCTTCACAGGGTGGGGCCTCCCTGTTACCACCTCATCAAGAGCAGCTCTGAGGAGTACAAAGTTGGAGAGGGATAAAAAGGAGTGAAATGGAAAGGATGCAGGAACACATAGGAAGGGAGGGAAAACAGGTAAAGACAATAGGCAGAAGTATGATGTCTAATCTGATATTTGTTCCACCTCAAGAGAGTGGATTGTTACTCACAGGTCAGCAGCTCTGATGCAGTTTGACCACTGGAGGCTGTAGAAGCCTGCACAGTGCTCCCCTGCTCACCCTCATTGTGTTTATGAGTGCTTCTTGAAATAGTGGCCTCTGTCATCTTCACTCTCCCATTCCTGACATTTCAGAACTTTCTTTGTGGAAAGAACAGTCAGTTCCTCTTCCACGAAAAATAAATAAATAAATAAATAAACAAATAAATAAAAATTAACTCCAGCACCCACACTACTCTGAGTATGTGCTCAGCATGTATACATATACATTCTGCAGTAGTGAGGCTCTTGGCCACTTACCTGTGTTCAAGCATAGATCACAGCTGTGGCAATACCCATGGGAAAAAGGTTCTTTTAAATCCTTGCACAGATAAGAACTTTTGCATGGCAAACCCATTAATGCTGTCTTTAGCTCTGGAGGACAGAAGCTTGGGTAAAAAATCTTTTACTGTCTTTATTTGTTCTTACACTGAGTTTCTCTTTAAAGGTGAATTTTATCTTACAGGTATTTTGAGAAACAATTTGACTTGTCAGAACAGATGCAGTTGCCCATGTTTCTGCACTGTAGAAACTCACATGCTGAATTTTTAGGTGGGTTTTGTTTGAGAATTTCCTATTTAGAGCACATTCTGAATGTAAAAATTCTTCTATATTCATCTGTTATAAAGCTGTTCTATATTTTTATTTCATTTCCTAGACATAATGAGAAGAAACAGAGATAGAGTTGTAGGAGGGGTGGTAAGTATGGACTTCAGTGTAGCATTCATTTTTCCATGCATGTGTGTGAATATTGTTGTTTAATATGCAATTTCTTGTTTGTCATGGAATCTGCATAGGCTTCCTGTTACATCATTTAAGCTGTTATTCATTAGTAAATTTTCCAGTCCCTTTTGCTATTTTTATTTTCATTGCTTATTCAACAGGATTTTTGCAAGGTAAGATAGACTGAGAAAAAGCTCTGCAGCTGATGTGAACAGTTTTTCTTGGCCTGCCACCAGGACAGTCTAAGCACCTCGTAATTGACACTGGCCTTTTCCCAACTCCTCAGTGTCTGTAACTGCAATGCATTCAGACCACAGATCATTTAGATGCATGTTCCCAGAGGAAGCCATAACCTCAGACATTTGCTTCTGACATTGGACATCGTTTTCAAATTAGATCCAGATGGAACTTTTGATTACTTTATGTCTTTAGATATTCAGATCACATTTTTTAATTCAGAAGTCTAACAGGAAAAGCTTTGGGTGAAATGGGAAGTCCATCAATGCTTTTTCAGTTTTCCATTATGACTGAATTTTTCAAAAGTAATAAATGCTCTTGATTCTGACATGAGACCACACCTCCTACAAGAATATTGGAGTCCCCAGGTTTGTCCTTTGTTCCCGCAAAACCCTTCCCCATGCTCAGTGCTTTGCATGTGTAATGTCCTGTGTAATGCTATGAAGGCTCTCCTTCCTTCCTCCCTTTCTTTTTTCTTGCACAGCCAGGAAAGAGGGGAGAAACGAGCAGGCATCTTCTGCAACTGCCTGTCCCTGTCACAGCACAGGGAAGCAGAGCAGTCTCTTTGCTCCACTCAGGCTGAGAAGATGCAGTTCCCAGCTGCATTACACTGTGTAACTTGTGACCCTCCACTTTCCTCTCTGGAATGACCAAGTGGACTGTCTTGCTAGTTCCAGTGGACTGTCATCTGTGGAGAACAGAATGCTGCTCTTGTGGTGGCCCTGACAGTGCCCTGAAGGGAATACTGAGGAAAGAATCTAAAGATTTGGCATGCACAGGATTATTTCCTGAGTATGATCTCCCAGTTACAGGGAGTTCCAGGACCAAAAGATTATCCCTGGATAGGCCTTTATACACATATTTACTGTTTAAGTGTAGTAACCACTTCCAGTGCAGTATTCAGGTGACTTCAGCCTGAACTTTGCTCAAATTCAGAATCAACTGAGCTATGTCCCATCTTGATGTTTGTAATGATGTGTAATGCATACTGTTAAAGGTATTTGATGCTAATAAAAGGTAATACATACTTTTGAATGATTGGAGTTTTAATAAAAGTACATCAGTATTTTTATTTTTATGTCTGTGTATCTATGTGTTCTAGGTACATTCTTTTGATGGCACAAAGGAACAAGCAGCAGCTCTAATAGATTTGGATCTTTATATTGGAATAAATGGCTGGTAAGTTCTTTACAAGAAATACAACTGCTTTAAAATGGCAGCTGTAGTGAACTCATTGCTTTCTTTTAAACAGTGAGGTCAAGTTTTCAAAGCTCTCCTTAGTCATCTGACAGATTTAGAATTGCTCACATTAGTCTGTTAGCCATCAGAGCTTTTGCTGTGCAGCTCAGTGAGCTAATCCATGTCCACTCTACTACCCTCAGGACAATCCTTGCTTGTAATTAAATAAGGTTGTTGAACATGGAAAGATTCCTTCAGAGGAACATTTAAAAAACAGCCTGACTTTAAGGTGCCTGTCAAATGCTGGAGTAAAGCACATGTAACCTGAGTGCCTCATCTCCTGGTTATGCAGTTTGGATTCTCAGCAGTCATCTGGCCAAATGCCAGCCAGCACCACTTTGTAAGGTACAGAGGCTGTCACCAGGCAAGCAAGGGTAGCCAAAGGGGCTCTCCAGCTTACTGGGCTGAGGTGACTTCTCCCACTAACTCTAAATTTCCTGTTTTCTGCACAGTTTTAATTTACAGGCAGTATTGTTAAAAAACAAAGCAAATTTTACTAATGAACAAAATTATTTAGAAAACTGTCTTTGCTATAAAACACTTTAATAGTCACAGTAATTACTTTAATACGCTTTTTATGTTTTTTTTTTTTTTAACCAAACTCTAAATTTTCTAGTTCACTGAAAACAGAAGCCAACTTGGAAACACTGAAATCAATTCCTAGTGAACGATTAATGATAGAGACTGGTAAGATTTTATATCTTGGTCAGTTTGTGACAGTGGGCAGTGGTGTACTGATGTAGCAATTAAAAAGCAGAATCAAGACCTAAATAATTCAGAACAGTGTCTGTTTTCTTCAGTTGAGAAAGCAGTTTACAGAACTACTCCTTTCCAGCCTTCTGCTGGAAGGAATAAGCTGCTGTGTCAGTTCCTGACATTGCAGGGGAAGATGAAAAGGATAAATTCACAACTTGGATTTCTAAATGTACCAGAATCCTTCTTAAGTATCTTTTAAAATGTAGCTTGCTGGAGATGTGCCAAGCACAGGGCAATGGCTATGAGTTAGCCACTGGCAGCAGTAATGGAAACAACTGCTCTTTAAATGGAATAGGTGGAAGAATGCTTGAATTCCCCTCTTAGCCCACTGAGCAGTCATTTTAATGGACTGACTAGGGATGTCAGGTCTCTTTTTTCATGTTCAGTTATCAATAATTGACAGTACAAATACAGTACTTATTTTAATTTCTGACTCTTGAGAAAGGAAAATTGCAAACTGCTAAATCCTTAAATTTATTTGTACGTGAAGTACAGACCTGTTATACAGGAAGTTTCTGTTGCATGCAGTGTATCTGGCTCTCTTTATCATGTCAGAGGAAATTAGCATTATGTATTATTATTGCTGATCTTTTAAAGTGTAAAATCCTGAAGATAATGGTATAAAAATCCAAGATGTTAAATTGCCCAGATCTCTTTAATTTCCTTTTGAGCTGGAGGTCATTGCTGGAAGGAGATTGCAGGAGCTTTTGTCTGTAGAAGTAGTTGATCAAACTATCTCATGGTATTCTGAAACAATTGCACTCCTAATTATTTTATTCAAATTAAACTAGATGCACCTTGGTGTGGAGTGAAAAATACTCATGCTGGATCAAAATACATTAAAACTACATTTCCTACAAAAAAGAAATGGGAAAAAGGGCACTGCTTGAAGGACAGAAATGAACCCTGCCATATAATGTAAGTGTACCACTGCACTCTTACTTTAAATACTTCAACTCTGACGTGAAAAAACATAGAAAAATCCCAGTTCACTAGTAATGTAGAAAATAGAAATTAATTCTAAATGTACTGAGACTTGTGCAAGGTTTTGCTTTATAAGCTGTGGAAAAAATTAGAAATCTTAATTTTCCTACTTCAGCTATTTTGGATATGCAGTGCTCCCTGAAAGTGAAACCAGTACCATTTTTATTTTTTTACTTGATGCACTGTAGGAGAGGTTAAACCCTCTGAAGTAAGCTGACTTGAATATTCATTTCACTCACTTGTTGTTCAGGTAGTTTTTAAAACCGATCCAGCCCTGGGCATCAGGGGACAGTCCCACAGATGGGACAGTGCTGAGGCACCAGCAGTGCCTGTGACACTGCTGCTGTCACAGGCCTGTGACATGAACTGCCACAACATGCATTTTGTCAGGGATGTTTCTTCCTTCTGCTGTTGTGCTTCAAAGAATCCTGTGCAATTTAGATATGAATGACGGCAGCCAAGATACAGAGTAGTGAAAGAAAACTCCAGGGGCTTATGAACAGAATTGGTAAGCACAAACACTGTTTTCTGCCTCCTTTCCACACAGTTCCTCACAGAAGTGTGAAAAACAGGGAAATGTGTAATTGTTTTAGTGAAATGTTTAGTTATCTGCATTAAATACTATTAATAGATGAAATACGGAATTTTCAGAATTCCCTGTCTGGATTTTGAAATACTGTTCAGGGTAATACTAAAAGTCCAGGTATGAAGTAAGGTGTCTAAACAAGAATTTATTTGAGAAGGGAATTCTGATGCTTTTTAAGACATGAAGGAACTTGGAAAATCACTGATGATGTAAAAGCACAGTTTAAGCTTACATGGTGACATATTCTAGTGTTCAGATATAATCAATGCAATTAGGTCAATTGTAATACTTGGGGTTTTTTTAATTTTAAAAGTGAAGAGAACACATTAGCACAGAAGGGTTTCCCAGTATTTTAAGACTTTCTAGGGTCAGTCCATGATTTTGGAGTTGGGGAAGAGATCAATAGAAAACACTTTTCTGATCACAAGTGAAGGGCCTCCACTGTTACTATTTCAACCAGCCCATATGTCAACAACACCCCCCACATACTTGTCTGCTGCCTTAGTTGTGGTTTACAGAAATGTTTCAGAAACCCCCAAACTCAAAGTGCACAGTCTGTTCTGCATAGATGCAGAGTGCACAAATGCATTTAAGATGATTACACAAATGCTGTGCTTTGGCTTTTGCCTTCTTTCATGAAAAAAATACTCTTTGGCTCAACCTTTGAAATTATTATCCCAGTAATGTTCAAGAACCTTTTAAACCTTAAGAAGAACGAAGAATGGTAACTGATAATTGGTATTTTGTGACTTCTCAAGTAGCAAAATCTGGTGTGAGAGAATGTTACTCAGTCCACAAAGTGTCTTTAATGTTTCAGGTATATATACAGTTTAATACAGCTCAGTTGGCAGGAGGAAATGACCATTTGTCTAGTTTTGGTAGTGCTTTTTGGATTTTTTTTTCAGTTTTGATAGTGATATTTCTGTTTCATAAATATTTATTTAGAACTACTCCCCTTGGAAGCTATTTTTTTAAAAGTTTAGCCACAAGAGACTTTTCTCCTTCAGCAGTTTCACATACACAGTGTTACAGTAACATACAGCCTTCTACTGTATCCAAGTGAGAAAGATAAGTAAGCTCTAAGTCTTCTTGGGTGCAATTCTTTGGTATTTGGTACTTATTTCTGTGTAGGCCTGATCTCACTCCATCTCATTGCTAATTCTGCATCTAGGAAAATATTTGCAGTAAAGTAATTATCAAGAGCAACTTCTTCTATGCTGTCTTACACAAAAAGAAATTTAGCTATTGCCTCAGCAAACCAAACCTTACTACCAAGCTTAAGCTTCTTACTCTTCAAAGTGAAGTATGAATATTTTTGCTGCTACTGGAAAATCAAAGTATGACACATCTCTGGAAGGGTACAGAATATTACTTTTACTTTTTTTTTTTTTTAAGAATGACTGATACAAACTCAAGAAAGCAGAGAAAAGGTTGTGGCTTGGTTTTAATCATGTTCATTCCATTTCTTTTGCCTCCTCTTCCTGGCTTGTATCAAGGCCCTGAGCCTTTTGAAATTGCTCATTTAATATTTACTGCAAATACCTAGCCACATTCATCACAATTAAGCTAAAGAATGGGGAAGTAGGAGTAAATTTCTTTGGCAGCACTGTGCTCTGATAAAGCTGTGTCTGGAATTCAAGATTTACCATAGACCAGTCTATTCATAGTGCAGCTTTAGCCTTGACAGGCTAATGAATTTTTGTTTGAAAAATAAAGATCATTGATAAAGACACCCACAAAATGATACTTCCTTCAAAACAGAAAGCTGTTTAATTACCTCCAAACAAGAGTCAAAAGACCAAAGATGAATCTGTACCAGTAAGCAAACCAGTGTTCAGTGTAAAGAAAATGGCAGTTAGTAACTTAAGTGAAGCTATTTGCATATCTGAGCACCCTGCCCTATTGCTCTTAGTGTAGGTTTTTATTCCAGCTTAATCTTAGTGAGTTGTACATATACATGCAGCAATCTCAAGTACATTCTGAAGTACTGGGTTTCAGTCTTCTAATATAAATCTTTCTTTTTTAGTCAAATACTGGAAATAATGGCGGCAGTAAGAGAAGATGACCCACTTGAGTTGGCCAATACTCTATATAACAACACCATTAAAGTCTTCTTTCCAAATATGTAAAGTTGTTTCTCTTACATTTATTCAGCATAACTTCAGTAAAGATATTGCAAAAATTAAAAAATCATAATTCCTGCAAGTTCTAAGCAATGGAAGCCAATGTGTAGTGGGTTTGGGGGTTTTATGGTACAAGATTAAAGCTGCTTTTGAAAAGGTGGTCTGCATTTGTGCAGTTTCTCAGCCCTGTTCCCCTTTCGTCAAGATTCAGGATTGACTTCAAGGCCAGGCCATGCCTGTAACTCCAGTTAGCAGTGGAGGCACAGGATGAGCACCAGGCTGCTGCATTCACATGTAAAGCACTTCAAGCCTCTGCTGGGAGTGCAGGAGGGTCGAACATGTCCATGGCATGCACTTTGCTGCTTCACCAGAAAGCTGAGCAGTGTCGCCTTTTGTTCCACATATGCAAATGCTATAGCATTAAGTCTACCAGCCTAATTTTTTTTTTTTTTAAACACAACTCACTCTTTTTTTTGCAATAAAGCTCTGCTAATACTGAATTTTTAAGTAAAGCTGCTTTGGCTCAGGCTTTCATTTTCCAAGTTGACCGGCTGAACAGTCTATTTTCACCAGTATTTTTCATTTGCATCCAGAAGACATTGATTGGGGATTACTGGTATACAGTCTTTGGCACAGCATTATCACTACATCAATTAAAGAGTGTTTTTCCAACCATCTTAAAAATGTGAAAACATTTTATTCCATGTACAATAATGTACATAATTTTAAGGTGGTCATGAAAGAGACCAGCAAAAATTAGAGGTATATTTACAGTAGCACACACCACAGTAAACAACCACCATTCACAGACTCAACATTGAGATACTGCTGTTGTGCTTAAGTACAATAACTACAAAGTGATACTTTTATTCTGTTGGAGTCAATCTTGAACAAATACCTCACGGCTTAGTAAAGGACATCCTAATCACCAAGAGAGTTAGAGTCAACATTAAGAGTCTCATTCAAGTGCTGTGCCACACAGTCGCCATCTTCCTCATCACTATCAGAACTGTCATTATCTTCGTTTAATTCATTTTCAGCATCAGCAGCTTCTTCTGCAACCCGTACAGGATTTTCATTTGGTGCTACAAACCCGTTGTTGTTAGAGATATTGGCATTTTCTTTGTCCTCAATATACACTTTTTGATGGCACATCGGGCACGTGTCCTGAATGTACAGCCACTTCCGAAGACAAAGTGCGTGGAAATAATGGTTGCACGGAGTAATGCGCGCAGAGGTGGTGAACTCGTGGTAGCAGATTGCACAGACATCATCAATTTCCTGTAACCGAGCTCCTTTTACCTCTGGAAGCGAGTTAATTTTCTTCACAGCAGTGCGGCGGTTTATAAAAGTCTTCCAGCCGTTCTTGGCTTGCAGGTAGATGTTGAAGTACGCGTGCAGACACATCATGCAAGCACGAATCTTGCTTCCCGATTCAAAAACCATCGTGTAAGCTCCATTTCCAAACATGATTACTCCAAATATAAACTCAATAATATTGCCAGTTGACCGAACATAATAGACATAATCATCAAGTTTTTCCCATAGCACATTATAGTAGCCATCAATCATAAACAATATATAAACAGTGATAGAAACTATTACTTTTAGGCAAAGCTCTACACAGAACGCTGTGACTGCAAAAAGCCAAGTATTTAGTGCATAGTGGTGCCAGAGGATGTAACTGAGCAGAACTGGAAGAATGAAAAGGCAAGCTGAGACAAACAGTACAGGAAAGTGTCTGCGGAACGATGACACGTGGGAGGCACTGAGAGACATCAGCACAGGGTCTGTCATTCCATGGATAAAATGCAGGACTGCGGTCAACAAAAGGCACATGTTTCGACTCAGGCGAACTAATCGTTCCTCTGGTTTCAGTCCACTTAAACCAGTCTGCAAAGCCAAAATGAAAAACAAGACGGGTGCTACAAACCCAAGCCTTTTGTCATCCTCATCAGTTGACCCAATGAAGGCCAGGATACCAAGTCCCAAATAATGCGCTATTGAGGAAATGACGGCACTCATGCCCAATACAGTTAAAGTAGAGTCACACCCACTTATGATCAGGCTGCAAATCAGTTCCCAACAGTTATCCCACGATATCAAGAAGAATTTTTCTTCCGTGTTGTTTTCAGCCATCTTTACTACATAAGTTAATACCACAGCTTGTGCTGTAAGTCTTGTTAGCCAGAAGACACGCAGTACAGCTGGAAACCGAATCCTTTTCCATGTGTCTTCCATCAATAGCTGTAATCCATAAATACGATACATGTGCCTCACCAGCAGATAAACGTATCGTACCGAATAATAGAACCACTTAATTTTTGTAGCTAAAATGGCTGTGGTATTTAGTGTCAGAACTAGGCCTGAAATAAAAACAAGTACTTGCCGGACATTGAAAGGTAATTCAACAACCAAGCCAATTACAGGAATCAGTATATCCAGGATGATGAGCTGAGAGTATATGGACTGCATGTTTAGCAATGTAACATATCCAATTCCAAAGGTAAGCTGAAGGATGGAAAGTGCCATCCATAGCGAAGGTCCTTTATGTGGGAAAATCTGAATTCCAAATGCAGCTGTGTTGTAGGCACTGTAGAAGTTTATGTGCAAAGCAGCATAGTAATTCACCAACACTGAAGTTGCAGCCAGCAGAAATGCTGAGGCGATCATGTAGAACTTGAAAAGTGCTCGCTGTTGTAAGACCAGAACAACGCTGGATACAAAGACACCTAAAACCAGATTGAAATCATTTAGTTCTCAGTAGAAGTTCAGCAGCAGATTTTAACCTATTAGCTCTGGAGCTACATTTATTTCATGTATCACTTCCCCATTAGCCACTTGTAACTTTGCATTACCAGTGGTGCCCTTTTCAGAGAACAGGCAAGAGGACGAGTTAATCTCTGCATTTAACATCTGTGCACTACAGCTATGATGCAAAGCCACTGCAAGCCCTAAAATCACAATTACTATGAAGTTTGTTGCAGTTTTAGACTAGAATAGTGACAACTCCCAGCCTTTCAGCCTTAGTCCTGAAATCCAAGGGTAGACAAGTTCTAAAAATAAACCAAAAAACCCCCAAAAGATAAAGCATCACCTTTATAAGGAAAACTCATAAAAAATAAATGAGTAAGATTTAGTAAGTCCCCTAATTCACTTGAGCAAGGCACTCAACTACAGCTGTCCAAAATGGAGTACTAAAGGTAAGTAACCAAAACATTTCAGTTAAACTCTTTAATGGGAAAATAGTGAAAAATTGCTGTACTTTGCTGTGGGGAAGGCACTTCTGTTTCCCTTCAGTTTGCTTTTATTTTTGGTGAGAGTGATGACAAAGGTCACATGAGGAAGACCTTTCACAGTATACAGCTTTTGTGCACAGAATCCAAAACTGCACCAATTGCCTCTTTGCCAATGCCAGTGCAAACTTGTCTGTCTTGTTAGAAGTCAGATTTAGGCCTGGAAATTCCTGTTTGCTAACCTCTCCCTCATATTGACCATGACCACATCTTGACCATGCCTGGGAAGTCTGCACCTTCCTATGAGAAATCCTATCAGAGCAATTGCACCTTTGGGAGTTTGGGGTTACATGTCCCTGCAGTAAACTTCTGTAGTGATATTTATGAATTCCATCACTGTGCACCACATAGGTAAGGGCTCTACCCTAAGAGGTGTTAAATTAAATGGCACTTAGCACTAGATTAATTTCCTAAAACAGTTTCTTTTTCAGGAAACACACTGCCTTTGTTTTGAACTTCTCAATCAGCTTCCACCCTGTGCAACTGCTTTCTCATCCAAACCAGTTTGGAGAGATTTTGATCTCCACAACTTATATTTGATTCTAAGTTGCTTTCAATCTCTGTACTAAAACGAATGAAATCAAGAGTAATCCTCTTTCTGCTGGAGGGCAGTGTTGGTCTTTTCTGACAGTTTAGGCTGTTCTAAATCCACCATAAACAAGTGTTAAAAAAAAATTAAGCCATAGCCCCTTGATCATGAGAATAAAATCTTTGAAATAGCATTTGATTTAAAAAAAAACAACAACAACAACCAAACACACAAAAATATACAAAAAAAAAAAACCCAAACCACCTTCAGATCCTGGAGGATTGAGAAGGGAGAGGACCAACATGAATCAACTGCAAAAGGCAGGCTACAAATAAAGTTATGAATTTGCCTGAACAATATTCCTTGCCAGTAGCACTGGCTGATATAAACACATTCTCCTTAATTAATCATTAATCTGGTAACCGTGTGAAGTGGACTGAGGAAAAGCCTCTATCAGTTTTCAGAAAGCCCCTTGCATCGTAGCTCAGTTCATCCAGGAAAAGCTGAATATTGGTTCCATGCAGCACTTTCTACAAAATAAGCTTGACAGTTGCCTTGTCATTTTAACCACCACAAACATCTTTAGGAAAACCAATACTGCTGACGAGTTTGTAGCCTTTGTCTTTTCTCAGAAGTCACAGAAAAGGCTCACATGCCTATACAAGGTCATTATTTATGTAATTCTGATCATTTGAGCCAAAGGAGATGCATTTTACAGCAAGCAGGCTGCTCTGAAACACGCCTTAACAAAACCTATTTTTGTGCCTTGCAGTGGCAGTAAGAGGCCTGTATTTAGATACTGCAGGTCATCCTAAAACACTGACGTTTCACATGCAAGACACATCTCTAAAAACAGTACAACAGTGAGTCAATAGAGCTTGTCCTACTGGTTCCTCTGAAGAGGCACTAACAAAAAGTACAGCATATCTCTGTTAATACATATAAGGAAAAGTCAAGACTCACTGAAGGAGACTCAGAAGACCCTAAGAGGTAGTGGATCTCAGAAGGGACAGTGAGCACTCCTTTCCCCCATCTCCATTTATGCCACAGACCCTCTCGACAGAAGAAGACCTTGCCTGCCCTGTACCCATCCCCGTTGGCCCTTCAAAACAGTAAGTCTTTTTCCATCTTCCCACTGCTAGGAAATGCTGCAGCTCCTCCTTGGATAAGGTTTGTCCCTCTACTCATCTTTACTCTTTCTTCCTGTGCCACCCCATTGCCAACTGTCCCAGTATGGCCTCCAAACATAGCACTGAACCAAACCACAATGCGCTTACTTTTAAAATAATTTCTTGTGTTACAATGAATGTCTCTGTCTCATTTTTTTTCCTTTAAATCCTGAAATTTGAATTTTTTTCCTTTAAATCTTATCTTTATAGCAGCCCACCACTTAGGATTCTACTTTCAGTCACGTGCAGGGGACAATCACTTTTACACATCAGCAATTCATTCATGTGGAAGTGCCAATTGTTTTTCCCTAGCTCCAGTCATTCTGTTTACTTCCACATCTTTCTGCAGACTCAAGTATTTATAGAACCCTTCTCAAAACTCAGTGTCCTCACTGAGGAGGGACTGCTGTCTGAGGTGACAGTCACACACTCCTGGGGGTGGTGGCTCTCCTGGAATTGAGATACTTAAACCCAGTGCAAAGATACAAAAGGTAAACATTGTGCTGGGGACAAAGCAAGGTTAACCAAAAACACAAAAGAAAATGTGCTCCAGCTGTGGAAGTTGGTTCTGTGCCATGTATAACTCTATTTACTTGTGTAGAGAGTGATGGAAGAATCAGACGGAGGAATCCTGCTGTAAAACTTTGTAACACCCATGCAGATCTCTATTAGCATTCCTGAAGAGCTGTACTCCCAGAATATTTCAGAACTGTTTAATATCACCTGCAAAAGTCATCAATCTCTCCAGAGCTTCAATCTTTGTGTCTGGTGAACAGACTGTCCGTTTATCCTGTGCTATTGTGCTACAGGGAAAGTTTGGATCAGTACTTCAAAGTCTGCAAATGGTAAGTAAAAAGACATTTTCCCATGATTTAAATACAGAATGATCCAAAATAACTATATCACTTTCCTAACAGCAGCAAAAACCCAACCCTGTAATCCTTAAATTCAGATGATAAAAAAAACATGCAAAAGCACTCTGTTGTCTGAACCACATGAAAGGTGTTAAGATCATTTTTAGGTGCCTACATTTTAATCTTCAATTTTGGAAAGCCAAGAACCACAGACCCCTTTTCTAAATGTTCAAGATAAGTTCCTCGGCATAAAATATTCCCAAAGCTTTTTTGCAGAAGGCAAAAGTTACCCACTTCTTCCCCCAACCCCTTCCAGAAAAGTGCTCATATAAATGCAAATGTCAAAAGTTGACGTTTGACAGCTGAATCTGTTAATCCCAGTACCACACACTTAAGGGACATCATTGAACAATATATCCACCACTCATTTACACAGGTGAATTTTGATGCTCTTCTTACAGCATCTGGATCATATGACGAAGGGTTCCTAAAATTAAGTTGGTGAGGCACTGCAATGAATTTTTAAAAAAAAAGGAATTATCACTCTTAGCAATTCCATAAGTGTTGAACAAAAGGTCAAGAAAATGGGAAGCAGGGGGGAAGAACCCCTGCTCCCCATCCCAGACACACCATACCCATGGCATGGCAGGCAAAGGAGGCAACTTAGGGTCTCCTCAGCATCACTTCTCATGTGAACACGGACTTTCCCTGGCACCCTTAACCAAAGCAATAATAATAAAAAACATAAAATATATAATGAATGTAAAAAAAAAAAACAAAATAAAACACCTGCTGCGTTTTGTTACCTCCTTCCTTTGCTCTCCTCTCCTGCTCTCTTGCTATAGGTTATTGTTTACTTTTTCCCCCCTCTGCTCCTCGACTTGTGTGATGCAGTCACACCACACTTCTCACTGTGCACATTTCCTTTAACCCTCTCTTCTCTGCTTCCTGCCCCAAAGCTGTACTGCCTATTTTCTTCCTGTTTCTCTTCTACTATAAACCTCAAATAAAATCCATCTCTCTCGGGCCTGCAAAAAACCCCCCCAAATAAAACCGAAACAGCAACTTTATTTGTTTTGTGTTCTCCTTCCTGCCTGAAGATCGCCAGCTCCAAAACGTGATACGCAGCACGACATCACCGGCACAGCAGTTCGCTGAACGGGACTCCCGTTCTCACTTACTGCGCCGAGGCTACGTAATAACCCAAGTTAACGACACTGGAAACAGTATCACCTAGTTATACCACTGACTTTCATCCATCATAGGATGAAAAAAAAAAAAGCTTGAAAATAGCCATTGGCAAGTTTCAAGAGGCTTCTCTTTGCTCTGGGAGCCAAATTCCCGGCACTTCTGCTAAAGTTGCTAAAATAAGGCTTTAACATCGTATTTCAGGAAGACATCATCTGTTTAAAAACCCAAAGGGTTTTTAAAAAACCACATGAAAACCCTATACCCACTAAGTCACATGTCTTCCTCCTTGAAAGCCCCCACAGTGGGAGGGAGGGTCACAGCCCCGAGCCCTCGCCGGGTCCTTGCACCGCTGCGGGGGCAGAAGGAGGCGGAAGGAGCCGGGGAGACAGATCGGAGGGATGAACCGGGCCCGCAGCGGGCACGAGGGGGCGAGGTGATGATCCAGCCCGGGCGGCCGAGCAGGGGCTCGGCGGTGGCAATAGGAGCCGGTGGGGACGGGAATCGGGGACGGGGGAGGGGGAGAGACGGGCCGCGGCAGTATAGCAGCAGCCAGGCGGCGGGTCAGGGGCGGGGAGCAGCGGCGGCCGCGCCGTGCCCGCGGCTGTGAGCGGGGCCGGCGGGGCACGGTCCGTGTCTCTCGGGAGGGGAGGAAGGGAAGGCGTCTCACCCAGCAGCCGCAGCAGCGCGCCCAGCAGCGCGGCGCTCACGGAGCCGCCCGGCAGCGGGGCCGAGTTGAAGATGGCGTCGATGAGGAACAGGCTCGGCACCCGCAGCGCGACCTCCAGCCCGGCCCGCAGCCGCGGGCCCAGCCGCAGCTGGGGCAGCCGCGGAGGGCCCGGGGCCGCCATGCCCTGCGTGGGGGGGCAGGCGGG
>JAYDZK010000113.1:140543391-140559578 GCA_034509185.1 Euphonia xanthogaster | reverse complement strand
CCGGGCCGTGACCCCGCAGCGCCCTGAGGGCTGCGCTCGGGCTTTCCTCCAACACCTCCAGGGACCGTGACCCCACCGCTTCCCGGGGCAGCCCATTCCAGCGTCTCATCAGCCTTTCTCTGAAAAACCTCCCGATGTCCAACCTAAACCTCGTTTGGCGCAGCTTAAGGCCATTTCCTCTCATCCTGTCGCAGCTTTCGTGGGAGAAAGGACCGACCCGCACCTGGCTACAGCCTCCTTTCAGGGAATTATAGACAGCTATAAGATCCCCCTTGGATCTCCTTTCCTCCAGGCTGAACACCCCCAGCAACCTCAGGTGCTCCTGGTGCTCCAGACCCTTCCCCAGCTCTGCTGCCCTTCTCTGGACGCACTCCAGCCCCTCAGTGTCCGTCTGGAACGGAGGGGCTCAGAACTGGACACAGCGGTGAGGTTGTGACCGCAGCACGGAGTGCCAAAGGACAGTCACTGCCCTGGTCCTGCTGGTCACACTGTTCCTGACACAATCCCGGATGCCACTGGCCTCCTTGCCCGTGAGGGCACACGCTGGCTCAAATGACGAGATGGCAGCGGGCCTGGTCCCATGAGCACTTTGGTCCCTTGTGTCCCTGAAGTGCCCCTAAAGCCCAACCTCATGGCAGGAATCCTCTGCCGGCCGTAAAGAGGCGTTCGTGCTGCAGCCCCTCGGGAGGGGTCATTCCCTGTCCCCATCCCGCAGCGCTTGTCACGGCTGCAGCTTTGCCCTGCAGCTTTGCCCTGCAGCTTTGCCCTGCAGCTTTGCCCTGCAGCTTTGCCCGGCAGCTTTGCCCTGCAGCTTTGCCCCGCGCTGTCCGGGAATGTTGGAGCTCTCGATACCGTCCAGGGCTGTCAGGGAGCTGTGCAGCCTGATTAAATGGGCTTTAGTCAGAATTCCCATTTTTCTTGAGTGGGATGCACAAGACCTGTGTTAGCCAATGCATAACTATAGAGAAGGGTCAGAGGAAGAGAGGATTTGAAAGGAAAATGCCTTTCTCCTTCCTCATGCATTTTCACAGAAGCCACAAATACAAGGACAATTGGAAACTTCAAGTTGCCTTGATTTTTCATCAAGAGCTGTAGTGATAGGACAAGGAGTAATGAGTACGAATTAAAAGAAGAAAAATGTAGGGTAAACATAAAGAAGAAATTTTCTGCTGTGAGGGTGGTGAGACACTGGAACAGGTTCCTCAGGGAGGTTGAGGCTGCCCCAGCCTTGTCAGTGTTCAAAGCCAGGTTGGATGGGGCCCTGAGGAACCCGGTCTAGTGGTAGGTGTCCCTGCCCATGGCAGGGCAGGCTGGGACTAGATGATCTTAAAGGTCCATTCCAACCCCTTAACATTCTGTGATTGTACCATTTTTGCTAAATAAAGAAATTATTACTAAGTTGAAAGCAATGTGTAACAATGTTAGCCCATCTGAAACTGGGACATTTCCCACCCCATCCCTTGTGGGAATTAAAAGCATGTTCCAGGACGCAACTGAGATCAGCTTGTGAGCCTGTTGGCATCTGCCACGCTGCAATTTCCCACCAGTGTCTGCCTGCTGCTTCACCTGATGGGGCTCAGCCTCTGCATGAACCTCATTTGTCCATGGCCTAAGCCCTTGGAAGCCTTTCTATTGTTTCCAAAGGGGTTTGGATCAGACCACAACAGTATTGCACAGGAATTTTCCTAAGCAATGCCCCAGCTAACAAAGCCAGAAATGTTGCCAGATTGCTAAAGGATTGTATTACAAAATCCATGGACATGGACAAAGTGCATGTATTAATCACATACTGAGAGGCATTACTCTGACCTAGTAAGTCACAGCAAATAATAGAGGTCAGGGTTTAAAATGTGAAAACGTTTGAAGATGGCTGAATCACAGTGATTTGGACTTGACTGAATCATTTTGCTCCTCAACTAAGTATAAAGCTGCTGAATGTAAATAACACTATTTGATTTGAAATTAAAAACAATGTAAATCCAGTACATCAGAGTACTTGATAAATCCCAGTAATATATATGAAGATATTAATTTATATGAGGTGTAATTTCAATAAATGAACAACTCAAAGCACTATTTATGGAAATGAAATTCCCTGACCTCCCAAAGCCCTTCCAACTTCATTTAATATTCTCATTTGTAAAGAGGATCTTAAATCTATTTTTGCAGTACAGGCTTCAGGATCAGAGGTGTTGCTGTTGTACGTATTTATATTCCTTTAAGGATATGTGGATTAAATGGAACCTATTAAATGGATTTTCAGGTTTAAATACATGCATTTACTGGCATATTTTACAGATGTTATTCGGGCATGTAAGTGCAGTCACGGATGTCTGCAAATTACTTTGTGCATGAACACTTCCAGGTTGTAAAAATTCCAGAAATCCTAGTGCTAGTGAGGTGCATCACATCAAATGAGTATGTTTTACAAAAGTTTTTCAGAAAACCTATTTCTGTTAGGACTCCAACTTTTGATTTCAGTTCAATTAAAAAAAGGTAAATTTAAACTGGATTATCAGGCACATGGGATGTGGGATGAGGACATCTACTGGATATATTTCATTTTGCAATTTGCACTACCTAGCTTCAAATGTAGAATAATAAACCAAATTCAGCGTTACACAAGCCAACCTCTGCTGAAATCACTTCAGTCATAGACGCAGGTGCAGGAAAATTTGGCATATAATTTTGAGAGTTAAATGCAGTCTCAACTTCTTTGTATATTTGGGGGTTAAATGCTATTCCCGGTATATTACTATAAATACACCAAAAAAAGTTTCCTTGGTTGAGGAATTCTTCAATTTCTCATTCATAACTAACACACAAATTAAGAAGAAAGCTGCTTTATTTGTCTGTATAGATGAATTGTTAAGGGGAAATAGTGCTGGCTGAGGATGAAGGTTGTTCCCTGGAGTATCACTGGGACTGGATGTACCTGCCCTGGCTTGGTGTCAGGTGTCAGGCCCACACCCAGGACACGGCAGCACAAAAGAACAAGCCCTAGGGAGCTGTTTTGTAATAAATAAGAATATAATATTCAAAAATATTTTCAGAATAACTTAATACACCTCATGTTCGAGGCTAAGTCAGATGCAGATCAGTCTGTTTCAATAACAAGTCACTGGAATTCTTTGATGTTATTTACAGTATGTGGCAGAAGGTTGGGTTTTACTCTGTCATGTAAAAATGATTGTTAAGGTATTTTTGATAGTTTGGAGTGGTCAAAATTAATACAATTTTTTTCAAAAACTGATAGCATTTTTTTTATCTGAGATTTTTAGAACAAGAGGAGCTGCATAAATGCAAATTATCAGCTGTATAAATCACATGCCTTGAATTAACTGGACATAAGGGAATTTTTATTATCTTCTGGAATGGCTGAACAGCCTACTTTCTATGTCAGTCTGCTGAGACCATGCTGAGGGGCTGTGCCTATATATTATGACCAAATCTAAACCCACTTTTTAGCAAAACAACTTTTGACTTCTTGAAACTCCCCCATTTGCTTGAATGCTCTCATGATCCCTTTGAGCCAAAGGCTTTATTGGATTAATGCAAATGCTCACATCAGATAGTGAAAAATCACATGGTCTTGCAAAATCACATTTTGATAATTAAAAAGAATAAAAATGCAGGGAGTGTTTTAAGAGGATTAGCTTTTTTTTTTCCTAATGACAAGATCCTGAAAAACTAAATGCACATATTACCTTCACCTTGAAACACCCTGTGTAAATTTAGCCTGATTCAGTAACAGTAATTTTTGTAAGAATGAAAACAGTTGCCTCTTAAGAAAAACAGTGCAAATGCGCATGTCAAAACTGTGTTTTAGTTTGCAATGTGTGTAGCAATCCATTAACTATTCCCAAATTTCATTTCTCCTTTACAGAGAGCTTTCTCAGTGGATTCTCTGATATTGTATTGCAATCCTCATATAAAATAAAGCTCTGTACAATCTGTCTTTCTTTTTGTTGTAAGTTTTTCATTATGATCACTAAGGATATCTGTATTTTGGACTGAAACAAAAACCAAAGACTCGTGAAAGGAACCTAATGTGGATTTTCTTCTCCTAGGATCATCTTCTTGCATTAAATAGACTGATCTGCATTTTTAAAAAGCCAAATATCAATGTTTTATTAATGTGGGCTTTGGTGGACTGAGCAGGCAGCTGTGCCTTGGTGAAGCAGCTCTGTGCCTCCTGCAGAGAACAGTCTGTGCCCCAGCTCTGCCTGGCTGCTGCAGCCTCCTGGCGCTGTCGGTGTGAGCACTGCTGGGACAGCAAAGTGCCCATCCAGGCACAAAGATGCACAGCTCTCCTACATCTCTTGTGTTCAGGGTAGACAGACCTGCATATGGGGCACTGCCAATGCAGTAATGGCAAAATATTGAAAGATGAGCGAACATATTGCTGCTTGAAGTTCAATAGAAATTATTTACATTCATGTGAGTATTTTTAATATTATTATTAACAACGCCACTAGTCTTTACCCAGGAGTAGTTTATATCTGTGTCTTCTTCTGAAGAGAAAAAAGCAAATCAAAGTAATATTTTAAAAGCTAAGATAAAACCTGTAAATATAGTTATTGACCTAGGGATCTTCTGAACATATTAAGAATTTCCCTACAAAAATCCACGTGGTTAAGATTATTTATTAAGTTTAGGTTTTACTCCTTTCCTACAGCTAAATGCCATGGGCTTAGATAGCATGTCTTAAAAGATGCTAACAAAGCAGAAAGAGATTTACTTATAGTTAACATGTAACAAACCATATTGCAATAACTTGTTTGTGTGAAGGATTGATTTTGATTTCTTATCTGCACAATGTCTGTAACATATGGCTTTACAGTTTTCTGTGGAACAAAACTGTGCAGATAAAAGGCCTTTGGCCTCTGCCTTCTGTGAAAATATGAAAGGGCGAAGAGAACAAAGTATATTAACAGTTGTTCATTGGCACATTTCTCTAATTTCCTAACTCGGACCAGCATGCTTAGCAAGGAGACAAGAAAAAGAGAGACAAGGAGTATGTCTCAGGAGAGCAGCCCCCTTCCTGCGTGTCTCCTGCTCCGGAAGGGATGTACTGGTGGACAGCTCCGTGTGGCTCTGCCCAGCTCCTGCCCGAGGCACCATGCCCAGGCAGCGCTCCCCTCCGGCCTCCTCGGCTCCACATCCCCTCTCTGCCCGGGCTCTGGGAAATGCACCACTTAAGATCGCTCCTCCCAGATCCCTCCTGATCCTTGTAATTGTTGTTCTTTCGTTTTCCAAGCACTACACGGAGAAATATCTGTCTTTCCACACACACATTGCAGCTCCTGCTGCAGTTTTGCCTTCTTTCCCAGAGCTGCTGACTCTGTATCCTATGCCTGATTTGAAGACATAACCAAGCAAGCAGAAACAAAAAGAATGAAGATCCTTTTTTTTTCCCTCATTATTGCCATGTGTTCTTTTGTGTCCTGCCATTGTTTTCCAGTATTTGAGTGCATCTTGCTTGAGACAGGCAGTATTATGACCTTGCCTGTTGCGTATCATCCTTTTTCTTAGTGGTTTTCCCAGCCCCCTAATCCTGTTATTAATCCATAGAAAAAAAAAAAAAAAAGCATGCTTTCCTACAAATTGCATAGGCATTAAAAACAGGTCTAGAATGTTCAAGTAGTAAAATATTTTAAAAGTATCTCAGACCAGATGCTAGAAATTTTTCCTAGGAATTAATATTCATAATATTTCTAATATTTCTGTATTTTAATATTAGTTTCTGTTCTGTAGCTGTTCCTGACTATTACTTGTAATAGAAGTTCAGTATCTATTTGTTCAAAGAAAAATGTATCTGCTAAAACAGGCGGGAAGCTGGAACACCTGACAGCTGGTGCAGCACATTTTTTCAATTGCCAGACAGCAGCTCAGAAATGGTGTTCCTGAGAGGGAGGAATGGAAATGATTGTGATATTGTGTGGGGAGCACATGGAAAAGCACATGCTGCCATCATAGCAGTTTTTCTGACCTCAGCCATGCTTTGTGTTAGGCAGATGTAAATGTAAGAAATAAAATGCAGATCTAGTGTTAATTTTTAAACTCATTAATGAAAAATTTCCCTCTGAAACAACAAAGTAAGTAACAGCTGTACCTTGCACTTTATGTTGTTTTTTGTAGCTAAGGAGATTAATTATGCATTACACTCAACATTTTTTCCCCTTAGAAGGTGATGCATGGCTGTATGAGGGGAGTGTCTATCACTGAAATGCAAGATCTGCTTATTCTAATTCAATATTTGCTCAGATATTTAGTAACATCTGGAATGCAGTTATGGAGCTCCTGATTTACAAAGTGAAGTAACAGAGGGCAAGGCAAGTTCCTTTAGTTTGGGGCTCGACATTCATTTTGCCATTTGTGCTATTTGTTTTGTGGAAGATGGAAGCAGAGAGAATCAGAATTTTACTCGGAACTGGCCATGCCACAGCAGAAAATGTGGTCTTCCTGCAAACCCTGCCTTGTAGAGGAAATGTCATCTGTGAAACACCAGGCTCGTGTCACCCCTGAGCTGAGCCTGCCTGCCAGGCTTGCCTCTGCCTTGAGCTTCACGCTGCCATTCCCAGTCTCACCGAATTCCACTGTCAGCACAAAACTTTGGTGGAAAAAATCACAGTGGCAAACCTCTGCTCTACTTTCTGAAGTCACATACAGGACAAGCCTGGCCCTCGTTCCCCTGTCCTCTGCCTACGCAGTCCCAAACAGGAACTGTTTGCTGATCTATGGGCTGCTAAATTTAGCTGGCTCTTGATAGCTGAAAGCAGCTCACAGACCAGATTGTACTGCTGGCCACCAGCGCCTGCAGCCAGATAACACCAGCTAGCTGATACTAAACTAGGTGCAAACAACTGACTGTGTCAGCTGCTCTCTAGAGTAGCATTAAAATAATAGTAATAGTAACACTAATGACTGTTCTTGTTCTTATTGTTATTACATACTGGAAAGAATAATTTTTATACTTTTGTCTGAAGTGATACACCTCTCAGGATGATTTCAGTCTTCAGAAGAGTTGATCTGGGAGATATGTGTTCATAGACAACACGAGAGAGACAAAAGTAGAGAGAATGCAGAATTTTACAGGAGACTAGATCTGCCATGGCAGAAGATGTGATCCTCCTGAAAGATCCTCCCTGGCTGAGGAGGATATCAAGGTGAATATCAAACTATAGCACTGGCTTTAATTACAGCCACATCAAATATTTGTGTTGGAACCTGATACCACATGAACTTTGTTCAGCCTCACCTTCCACTGCAAGGTTAGTGTTTAATAACTATTAATGAAAACTGTAATTCCAGTTTTGTTCAACAGTAGTTTCCTACAAAAACCACTGAAACTTGTGGTTTAAATGTAAAATTAGCATAATAATACCGACTTTAGTCCAATTATTTTCTTTAAGCTTTGAATAAATGCAACTCAGGATATTTGCAGGTATGAAGACAGGAGCTGAAACTCATGCAAATCTTTATGAATCAAGAAAGACAAACTTTGCACAGCTTGCAAGCTAAATTCTTCTTGATAGAGGAGCTTCCCAAAGCAAAATTTTGCTTCAAACTGCTTGCTTGGGTGGTTGTGTAAACAGCTGGGAAAGCCTGTGTGGTATAGACACTTGAGAGTGCATTTCCAGCCAGCCCTGTGATGCTTGGTGGCCTGGCCAGAAGATGGCAAGCGTGTTTTGTGGGAGAACAGAACTGTGCCAGGCAGACAGGTGTTCTGGTGGTGTAAGAACCAAACAATTCACAGTCAAGACTAGAAATGTTAACATTACTTACATGATCCTTGTAAGGCTTGAACTGTGAGATAAGAAAAGAGACAAAACCTGTGATAATTTACAGTTGCATATCCACAGGGGGAGGGAGGAAGCACTCGGGGAGGCAAATCCCCCTGACCCCACTGACATGGGATGTGCTCCTGAGGGATGGAGCAGGTGCCAGCCTTGCACATCTGCTGCCCCACATTTAGTGTCTGTCTCTGTAAGAGCAGTTCTGAAACAGCCACAGAAGAATCCCACACAGGTTACAAAGAGTACCCAGCATCTCCTCCCAGCTCTGGGCTTTCTGACCCAGCATCTGCCCTCACAATGAGCAGGAGATATTCCTTGCCTTATGAAGTGACAGTGAATTACAATCTTCAGTTAATTATTTGTTTTGTTCTGCTATTTCTTTCTTTCCTTCCATACCTTTGGCATGGGGAGGGGCAAGGACAGGCATGCAGTGAATTTAGATTCTGCTTCACAGCCTGGCACTTCTCTCTGTCAGCTATCAAAGACTTGCAGTTCCTGAATCCTTTCCAGAATACTACGTAGTCCTTTTACTTCCTTAGAAGTAGAATGATTCTGTCTAGTGTTCCAGCCACTGGTGACTGGATAAAGCTCTTTGTTTATCAACTCATTTTTGAGTTGGCTGGAAGTGCAAATTGGAGAAAGCAAAATACCTGCTTCCCAGTAGGGGCTGAACACTTGGATTCTACAAAGCTCCTATTCACTGACCTAGCATTCCCCACTGTGGAAATAGTCTCTGTAGGGAAGACTAGATTGAGGGGATACAATTACCACTTAGGGCAAAATGTTATGATGCTCATAATGCCTCTGAACTTACTGGAAATCATGTCAGAGTTTTGGATCAGGACTGCAAGAAGTGTGACTTTCTAGACCAGAGAGGTTTAGTGTAGTTGTAAGATAATCTGCTCTAGCAGAGAGCTGAATTGCTGGCACTGATTTTCATTTGTAGACTTTAGCTGATCTATCAGATATCCTAGGCACAGCTCACTGGTTCCCCTAAGGGTCAGGACAGAGGTCTTGAACTTAATTACACTTTGTAATATGAACTGTCACAGGGACCAAGAGATTGGGTTGTGAAGAGATAGGGCAATATTACAAAGACATTTGTCAAAGGTTTTAGGCCAGATGTGTTGTATTGCTGTGATGCAGCTGATTCAAAGGCACAGAATGTTTCCCACTGCTGCAGACTGTTTTAGGGGAGCTACCGGGGGCCTCAGACAACATTTTAGCCACAGAAGGGGCTGAACATGATGGCTCAGACAGGTGGGGTTTGAGTATGGATAATGCTTGAACTGGATGCCTCTGACCAGGCCATGAGGGGCTGCATTCACTCAAGGACCAGAGAGAAAATGGATCCTCTGTAAAATGTTCCATTTTCTGTCATTGCACAGGGTGAGCTCAAACACTAATGCTGTCCAAACACTCCAGTCACTTTGGACACAGATGGACTCAATGATCCAACCTTTACGATTCTATGATTCTATCATTGCTTGTGGTGGAGCTAAGGAGTGGAAAATAATTTTTGGGAAAGAAGGCTGATGAAAACAAAATAGAACATAGCACAAAGAGGAGAAATGTTTTTTTTTCCATGCATTTCCATTATGGTTGACTTTTGCTAAACTGATTTTCATATGCACATTCTGAGCAGCTAGGAATGTCATGAACAAGGAATGAAACAGAAATTTTAGATTTTTCAGTAGTCAAAAGTCTGCGTGGAAATGATACAGGAAGCATAGATTTCTTCTGCTTATTGAAAACACTGCAACTTTGCCAGAAATTTCAAATATTCCTGACAAGGATGATGTTATATATGAGGTTGAGGAAGGAGTTACCCTCTCATCTCCATTTTTTCATTTAAGATAAGATGTATTTTTTCTAGCTAAAAGCATTACAGCCTTCAAACGAAAACATATCAATCAAAATAAAAATCAACAGCAGTTGATTTTTTGAGGACAAAATGACCAGTGGTGATAACATTCTGTGCATTCCTTCTGAGGGCAGGAAAAGAGTGTATTGCATAATATGCACCAAAAGATTATTCAATTAAGTATTACAGAAAGCTTTCCATCTCCAGAGAGCTCAGCACAGTAATAAGCTTCCTAGTGAGCTGTGGAAATTCTACTATTGATGGTTTTTGTAACAGGAGGGCAGGGAAGTAGCTATGAAAATTTATTTTTATGCCTCCTATCAGTGTATTGATTTACATAACATTCATAATTAATTTCTATATAGTAAATGATGGAGTGTTTCTAGTATTTGTATTGTGCCGCTGTGATGTGCTCTATTCTGTACTATCCTATTCTATTTAGCTGCACAGCATCTCTTCAAGGTGCAGTGAACTTTAAAAGGCATCCTGCTGGGAAAGGAGATCTGGAAGGAAAAAATACTTCTCTTCTTCTGCCTTGGAAGTTCCTGTGTCCAGCTTAGTGTTTTCACAAAAGTCATGTGCCAGGACTGCTTTTGAAGAAATGTTCCTGGAACTTCACCTTTAGTCTTGTCTGGCATGACAATTCTTACAAAAATATTTATTTGCACTGTCAGCAAAAAAATATGGTGTATTCTCCTTTCTGAGAGCCAAATCCTTGGTCCCTACACAGGATCTTATTAAAGAGGATTCACTCCCTACAGGTCAGTGCCGTGAGAAACCTTTGCAAAGTTGCAGTGGATGATCCCCAGATGTTTTGGCCAGGGTGTCCTCAGTGCTACTATGAGTCTCTCTCTCTGCTCATCCTTCTCTGAAATCCTTCCAAGAGGAGATGATGTGAAGGGCTCACAGTGGCTTTAGCAGGCTTTGGATCAGGCCATCTGGCTAAACTTTCTTGATCTGTTTGAACCAATGGACTTCTGTGTCACTGGTGAAATGGGGGGACCCTGGTTTAATCCTTGCCCTCCCTTCATCCCAGCAGGGAGTTCTATGTGGCTTCACAACGAACCAGACTATGGACTGAGCATCCTTTTTTCCCAGCCCCAGATTAGTTCCCTGATTTGCATTATCCCATGAACACACCACTGCAATTCTGGCCTGAGGAAGCAGATGGGATCACACACAAAAAGGGATAAGGACAGATCCACCTGTGCCAGATCCTCCTCACTGAATATGGGTGAACAACCTTTGAAAACCTGTTTGTACTTTTTCATTATCAGTGTCCCAAAACCTTGCAGTTCACATATGGTAAAGCTTGTAACTACAGGATCTAAGAGCTTTAGTAGCTTTTCCATTATCTTTCCTTGATATTCCTGGATGGAATATTTCTTGGGAGTCAGAATTGGCCTTTTAAAAAAAGAAACTATCGAAATAAATTTCAAACAAACAAACAAACAAACAAAAAACCAAAACAAAAAACCAAAACCAAAACCAAAAAACAAACAACCCTGACAACTATTAGTAATCCCTATTGGTGAGGCTCATCACAGGAAAAAATAAATGTCATATGGTCAGACTGGCTCAAACAAACTCCTAACCAAACAGGCCTGTGGTAATTGTGGGAGGGAGGAGAAAGCCATGCAAAGAGCTTAGTACATTAGACCTCAGAGTAATGCTTCTGACTATCCAGGGCTGAGTAGCCCATCCCATTATTATTCTGTCTCTTGCTGCAGATTTTTGTAGCACTGTCTGGGCTTTTTTTTTTCCCCCTAAGCCATTTTAAAAATAGAAACTGTCATAACTGGAATGCTTTTCTTCTTGTGTTGGAAGACAACAAATTACAAATGTGCCACTGGAAAATGATGCATAGGTATGTGTATTTATGAACTTTGCATTTTTCAAAGGCAAATTAATCTCTAGAAAATACAAAATTATTGTGGCGGTTGCCCAAAGTCTGTTATACAGGGACCACCTATACTGTTGATATTGTTACATCTTTGTTAAACATTCTTGGAGACATTTTGAACCACCCATTCCTGTTCCCACCAAGTTATGTTGCTAGATTTAATCAATATTTCATTTCTGTCAATATTTTTAAGTCAGCAACCAACCTAATACACTAGTTTTACTTTTTCTTCTTTTAGATTTTGTGTATTAGAATAACATCGAGGATTTATATAATGGAATAACATTTAGCCATAAGGACAAATTGTCAGCTATTCCCAAATTGTTGAGCTCAGTGGAATGAAAGAAACCAGCTGAGTCTATGACAAATGGGGAAAGTTTCTCCAGAATTGGCATTATTTCTGTTTAATGACACAAAAATCAACCATAGGTGTCTAAATCTAAATGTTTTTCTTCAACTCTCAAGAGAAAATTATTAGAACTACAGCTCTTTACCTTGTTTCTTCTACTGTAACAGCAGGCATTGCATTAATAACAGTGATTTGTATAAATTCCAGCAATACTGTGGCATGCATTGCATGGTCTGCAATCAGTGCACATTCAGTTCATTTCAGGTGGAAGGTACCTGGGGGTGATTTCACCTTAGTTGATGAAAATTGACTGATCTGAGGGATGGAATTTGAAGCTCTTTTATTTGAAATGAAACCTGACAGGACTTTATGTTTCTAATATAAACATTATAGAGACAGGTGACAAGCATTACTTAAGCAAGATACAAATATGTGCATAACAGAAGCTATTTTTCTTACCTGTGGCAGTTCCGAGCCCTCAATGCTTGTGCTGTCCAGTGGAAACTCCACAGCTTTCAGTAGAATTCTCTGTTTTCTGAAAAATCTCCTACTACAAGCCCTCCTTCTCTTGTTGCGTTCATCATTCCAGTCACTATCCAATCTTAACAGCTCTTTTAAAGGAAGGAATCAAAAGTATACATGTATTATACCATATAAAAGATTTCAAAGCATTTTCTTTTGTAGCTCCCATATTTTCCTGTGCTCTTTCTCATTATACTTAATCTAACTACATTTTTAAAATATATTGTGTGCAGCGTGTCTTTCTGTGAGATCCAAGAGGCACATTGTGAGCTCTCTGACAGTTACCAAAGGCAGCAGAGTGGGGAATTACAGGTCATCTAAACCTGGCTGGGATAAAAGTGTTAACCAGTAGCACATAGAGAACATTCCTGGGTTGGACTAGGGGGATTAAACAACATGAGCTGATTATGCTAATTTTCTTCATCTCCTAATGTCTTTGGATTTCTTCACTGAAGTTGAAAGAAAAATTCCCAGTGATTTATGTGTAGAGATATTTCACCCTTCATTTCCCAGAAAGATATCTGCTTCATATGATAAATACAAGATAAGTATGAATTTGTACTCTACTCAGCCAAACACTTTGTTTGCAAGAATTCAGAATACAACAGTAAATGCTGGGTTACACAGACCTGGTTTTAGTGCTAATCAACCACTGCAACAAAGTTTAATACACTGTTACTTTAGCTAGTACCAAACATCTGGCAGCTTTTCTCTATGATGTGAGAGCAGCAAAGTGAGTAATTTACTTTCATTGCCTGCACATTTTCTCATTTTCTGTTTTCAAACTCACATCATTTTCACATTACTTTAGCAATTAACCACAGGAAACCTCTTGTTCTCACTTCTCTGTCCCCAAAATGTAATATTCCACCAGACAAGCACATTAAGTCCCCATTCTGGGACACATTATCACCTCTGCTGCCATGTACACAGAGGTGGTTGGAGCAAGGACCAACTTGCTGTTTTCTAAATGTTCCCCACTTCAATATGTGCTTTGACATCAATAGAGATGGCAAATAAGGAATGAAATGAGCTGAACAGTACCTGGGAAGAGAAAGCAAGCCTTCCTTCCTTTCCTATTAGCTGCTTTTTACCATTGTCTTCAATGTAATGCTGGAAGAGCAGCTTAAGCAAGCAGTTACAGCAAGATATGGGAGCCAGCAGATTTTTAGGATTAATTTATCCCATAATGGGCTATTCAAAGCAAATGCTGAGCCTCTCCTAATCACTTTAAGAAGACATGGTCCCATACCCAAGTGCAATGTATGACATCTTGGTCCCTTGAAGTAATGAGAATTTTGCAACTGAATTCACTGGGGCAGGTTCTTGTGTTAATGCTTCCATTCCTACCACTTGTTCTGCCTGCTGGGGCCAGTTCCAGGATGGCCTGTGTTTTCTGGGCAGGTGGCTCTCCTGCAGCTCTGACTCTTGCTGCAATGTGGTTCCATGTCACTTGATGGATGTGAGTCTTCAGAGCCCTGCTCCTCTTCTCCACAGAATAATGGCTGCACACAGATCTGTGTCAGGGGATGTTTGGGTTGGATATCAGGAAGGCTCTTCACCCAGAGGGTGGCTGGGCACTGGAACAGTCTCCCTTGGTCACAACATCAAGCTTGTCTGAGTTCAAGAAGCCTTTGCACAATACCCTCAGGCACATGGTGGGATTCCTCAGGTTGTCCTATGCAGGGCCAGGAGCTGGACACAGTGATCCTTGTGGGTTCTTTCCAACTCAGGATAATCTATGATTCAAATGCCTCTCATCCATTGTCTTTGTCAACTTGTCAGGTGTTGCAAAAACTGTGATGGCTGAGGGTTGTTAACATGGGAGAAAACCAAGCTCCTCCTGAGGCTTTACTTGTTTTTAAAGTAAAGCAAAGGCATGGGAACATGTCCAGGGGCTCTCACGTGGGGGTACTGAGGCTGCAAGGTGCAGTCTCCAGTTGCTAGGGGGTGCAGGCACTGGCACAGTGCTCTGCAGCTGCACCAGCTGTGTGGGCTCTGGAGGCTGGGGAGAGAAGCACAGGTGAGAGTTGTGTCATGAGCTGTGTCCTCACTGGTCTGCTGGATGGCTTCTGAAGAGCAGAGTCACCTGCCTGCACTGGTCAGCTTTAGGTATGTCCCACACAAGCTTCTGCATCTTCTTAGTCCTTGCCCAGCCTCTTTGTCTCAGCTACTGCAGGCTTGGACTGGGATCTGAAAGGTCTCCAGCTGGAATGCTCCTTGCTCCTGTTTCTCCAGTGCCCATCCAGGATCAGAACTGAACTAATTGCACACAACAGCCTCAGCCTCCTGAGATGGCTGAACAGAGGAGGTTGGTATTTCTCCCCTGTAACACATGGCTGACCTTAACACTGTGGATAAAAGTATTACAGAAAATCACCTGACAGCTTCACCTGTGCCTCTCTATCTATATTATCCTCTTTCATGTAACATGTTTCAGTTCCTCTGCTGCTTTCCCAGAAAAAAAGTGGAAACCCACTTTAAGCAGTAAGAATAAATTTGTATAAAATCCCATGTTTTCAGATTGCTTTTAAATCACCTGAGTTGCTAATATGATATGGACATGACTTGGACACAAACTTCATTGCTGACAATAGAAAAGAAATTTGTAGTGAACTAATTTAATATGGGATATTTCTGTCAGTAAACAAGAAGGACAGCATTCCACCAATTTATAATTTGTAAAACTGAATGTGTACAGCAAAGGCTGAGAAAATGGCTTTCTTCTTTCCCCCCAAGGGTGCCCTAAAAACTAACAGAACTGTGATGAAAAGTAACAGTCTCATTTTTATATATAACCAAAATTCCTCTTCTGGGATTGAATGCAGCTGAGGTGCCAGTGAATTCCTCCATAACATCAAAAATTAAGTCTGAACAACTGCATTTTAGTGGGATCTTTCTGACTCTGATGAGAGAACACCAAAAAAAAAAAAAAAATCAGCAGTGTCAGTCCAAGGTTAGAATATATTCTAGGGCAAGGAAATTTAGAAACTAGCAAGTCTGAATCCACCACACAGTACAAAAACTTAAGAGATTCATAATAACTAATCAAATGTGCAT
Organism: Euphonia xanthogaster; assembly: GCA_034509185.1. Lineage (NCBI taxonomy): Eukaryota > Metazoa > Chordata > Aves > Passeriformes > Fringillidae > Euphonia > Euphonia xanthogaster. The sequence continues at coordinate 140,544,081 of JAYDZK010000113.1, read as the reverse complement.
AAAGGTATATGATTCCTTTCAGCCCACTATGCACAGTAAAGTGATAATTTTAAAATTAAGAATCTTTTATGACAGCTAATGGTAAAGATACCATGTATCTTCACAGGAAAGATATTGACAGTAGGTTTCACTCCCCCTCATCATTTTCCCTCCTCCAGAACTAGCAAAAATAACATAAAATGTCAAGCACAACATCAAAATAATTCAAGGGTGATTTGCTGTTCCTAAAGCATTTGTAGCCACATAAACCATCAATTTACATGTTAGTGCCCACACATGTGCCTGGCTGACTGTGAATGCGAGCCAGAGCACATTCCTAAATCCAGCTGTTTCTCTTGCTGCTGCTGGAAGTGTGAGTGGAGGAGGTCATCAGGGAAAGGCCCTGGTGTGCTGGTGGAGTTGCTTCATTAAGATTCAATCCTGAGTGCAGCAGTCCAGGGTCATGGGTGACAGAGCCTGTGCCTCAGCTCCAGCTGCAGGCAGGCCTGGAGACCCTCTGGTTTTGGTTACATTGCATTATATACTTTTCTTTGGTGAGCATCTTAATACAGTAGAACCAATCTATCCCTTAACTATTATCTGTAGCCTATCATAACTACTATAATTACCATACTCATGTTACTATTCTCCAATCACTAAAAGTCAGTACATTACAGTTTAAGCTAGAAGTTGTTATTCAGTTTTCTTGCA
>JAYDZK010000113.1:140527006-140541174 GCA_034509185.1 Euphonia xanthogaster | reverse complement strand
GAGAGATAAGGAGAATTGCCCACTTGACACAAGACAACTGCCATACAGATGGTAATAGGATACATCTTGCCTTGCAATCTGGAACACAGATTAAAAAAAGATTTTTAAAGTAAATGGGGGAAAATGGAGGGGATTTTCCAAACTTTCATCAAAAGGCCTGGCTGTGCATGTCACTGTTAGGCATGCTGCACCCTGTTTGTGTTTGTGAACACATTTTTTTTTAACAGGGCTGACAGCTTTTAAGATCATGATTTTTCTGTGCTGAAAAACACAGAAGGTTCTCCTCCTTTGCCTGTATTTGTCTCACATGGGATTCATTTTGTGTACTCCACAATGGAAACCATAAGAACTCCAAAAATGAATGAAATCACTAAAACACTAATTCACTAATTATTCTCTGGTACTCTTTCCCCTGAACTCTGCGTTCCCCTGCTCGGCTCTGCATGAGAGCTGCCCTTTATTGCCTCCACAAGGAGCTGTGCTGTAACCTGCCACACTTCTGAGGAAAGCCCCACTGAGCTGAAGTTGGGTGGCTGCCTGAAGATGGGCTTTTGAACTAAATTTGCTTCAGGATTCTGAGTAAGCAGGTGAGAGGGGTGATTTCAGCAAAGAGGTAGAGATCACATTCTAACGAGACCACTCTCAGCATGCACAGAGAATGTCTGCATGACCAGAACAATTTGACCCTCTTTAAGGGTGGTAAAAAAGACTTTATGTGAGTTGATCATTGTCTTGGAAAGTAGTTTAATTAGTAAACATATAAAATATATTATTTTATATATATAAATAAGAGAAAAGATGTGCATAGTGTGGTAATATTCATTACTAACCTAATATAATTTATATTGATACATAGTTTCAAGCACACTTAAATAATGGAAATATTTTGAAATCTTCCAAAAACAAGATACTGTATGTTTGTTGCTCAACATCTTTATTTGCTATTTCAGAGAGATGATGGTCTCTAGTGAATTCTTTATAGGACTACAGCAAAGCTGAGGCTTCAGGATAGATATAATTGCTACTATTAGCTTTTTAAAACCCATTCCACACTGGGGAGCTGCTTTGTCAATTTTAAACTCAGTTGGGGCTATTGGATGGACAACACTTTAGTGCCTTGGACTCTTTTTACTGAATTTTTAACAGCCATTTTTAGAAGGCTTTAAAGCCAATTCAGGCTGCTTGGCACATGACCTACAGTGGGACTTCAGTGGCTCTGAAGGCAGGATTAACTTGTCCCAGTGCTGGCTGTATGCCTGTGTGTCAGATCACACAGCAAGGTAAGCCTGCATCACAGATCATGGTGCAAATCTACAGCTGCGGGCTGTGTCTCCTGGAAGGGCTGGATGGCCTCGGGCACTGCAGGGCACAGCCCCCAGTGCACAGAGCAGCTTACAGAGCTGCTCACAGCCCCCAGCTGCACAGAGCAGCTCCTGCCCCTCGCAGCGGCTGTGGCTGGGAAAGGGCTCTGGGATGCCGCTGGCAAACAGACCAAAGCGCCCAGGGGCAGAGCAGGAGCCAGCAATGGGGCTGCACAGCAAGCTCCTGATTCGGGACTGCAACAGCAGAGGACGATGAGAGGGAATCAAATGAGTCAAGCCTCACGTGCAGTGGCTACACCTGGGCAGGTCTTAAATCACTGATTCACCGTAAGGTGTTTTCACTGCTTGTAAAATAAAGTGGAAGTACCTTCTTCCAGAGAGAATGAATGCACTGGTGTTTATCTGCCTCTTCAGAAGTATAAAGTGCTATACAGACATGATGCCAGAATGGCAGGAGGAAAATTTACCAGTGACTCCTTGACTGCTGTGTATTCTTGTCACTACCATTTTGTAAAGGTTTGGTATCAAGGTTATCAATAGGATGGTCAGTGCCAGACTCCTTTAGCACAAAGCTCTCCAAGTCAGGACCCTATTCTCTTATTTCCTCACAATATTTGCAGCAGCTGCAGCAAGGAGCCCTCTGTGGAGACAAACAAAAACCACGGCTTGTAATTTAATCCACACAGATGATCATGTATTAAATATTCATGAATATGTGTATGTTCTCCCATATTTCAGCCTACAGAATGTTACCTATTTGGCATTTATTCTGTACTTCTGTGTAATTGGATCCTTACAGAACATCCTTCCATATACTGAGCCAAGTTTTTCCTTTTTCATTTTATGATTATAAAGAGATCCTACACATGCTGTAATTTTTTTTTGTTAAGTCTTCTATTGAGCAATTCCATTCCTGATTATTTGCTGAGAACATGATAGAAAAAGAGAAGTTTTAGTCAGATCTTCCAAAACAAGACAGAACACACCCAGAGGTAAAGTGCGTGCTCAAGCAGAATTCGAAACAAGTTCTGTAACATACTTTAGGCATAATTTCATATTCTATATAAGAAATGCAAATTTCTAGATAATCTTGGCTGCTTGTGCTTCAGTTGCAGAGCTCTTGTAAGAGTTCATGGAGATTTCATTAGGTCTGTCATAGATCTGTATTTTAGATTAAATGTACCCAGAAATCCATTAACATGGAAAATTTCATTATATAGACAGTTTGGAAATCTGTCAGTTTTTTCAAAACACTCCTAAAAATCTTAATTTATTAATTTGACTATAAACAATGTTTATAAATAGAGCTGTAAAGTCAAAATGGGCCCAGGGCACCAGGCTACGCTCTAAGTACCCCTGACCTTCAAATTAGAGTACACATAGCCCTAAATTTCCAGTGTCTCACTTTCTATCTGATCTTATATGTGCTGATGATCCCCCTAATGTCATTTAATTTGATGAGGTTAGCAAACCTAAAAGCTATGTGCAAGCAGTTTCAATCACCCTTCCATGCAGTAAAACTCTGATCTGGGCAATCATTAACAGTTTTAATGATGCTCATGATAACAGGTGGGGCTTTTGAGAGCTCAAGTCTAAAGTTTACACAATAGCTGTTTTTTTGTTGTTGTTTCTTCATGGGAATTTCTGGTTATTGTCACTACAATAAAAACCTTTAGAACATTGACAGAATGTACTTTAAAAGCCACAAACTCCCCAAGAATTATAAAAGTGGGAGCATAAACTAAATGGTGTTTTGTAAAGATGAAGCAGTACAACTTTGTAAGGTAACTTCTGGCTTAGGTGCAGTCTGTAGTCTGATTTTAAAGTCACCAGTGTCTCCCATTTAGTGAATGTAAGCAAGAGCTATAGGTAAGCAGAAAATGAGACGGGACTGGAATAAAAAAACACAGAACAATTTTGATGCTAATTCTCTGAAGCAATTCCCAGTTTATAGATGTGTTATTTTTTTTTTTTTCTTGTATTCCATCCCCCAAATCAAGTGTCTGTGTTTATAAATCTCTCTGGCCAACCACACTTTGGTAATGAAAATACAACACAACCACGGAAGCAACAACTTCAGCTTTTTGTGCTGTGGAAAAACCAAAGGCAATTTCCACTGCTGGGAAAGTAACATTCTTCTGTACTGAACCTCTTCACATGCATTTTGTGGTGTCTGATATACAGTGTCAATTTAACAAAAAACAACCTTTTCTATTACTAGAGCTCAGATTGCATTTTCTAAAAAAATCATCTCATATCTTGGTTTTATGGATTATGAGGAATGTTAAACTGCAAAGTTTCAAATCACAAGTTTGTTTGTTTCTGTGCCTTGGGAAGTATTTACTTAAAAATGGGTACAATAAGCTCATAGAACTGCAAAGAGGAAGAGGTAAAATACACAAAGAACACAAGTGAAGACACAGTGCCTTTTTTGTCATACATTTTGAAGAGTTTGTTCTTTCTTCTCATATAATCACACAATTATCTTGCATTGGGAGGGACAGAAATCAGGAAAAATTGTGTTGCAATGACTGGTATAACCACTGCTATGTAACTTACCATTTACTTGGCTTGTAGCCATGCCAAGAGCAAGACTTCTGGTTGTGATTCCACTTGTACTTTTAAGTGGCATTGCAGTCTCCAGTTTGGAGGCTGCTTCTCTGGAGGACACCATATCCCCAGCACATCTACAGAGGAACATTTGCCTCCAGTCCTTAACACTGTGTCTAATTACCACCCATATTTGTCAAACACTATGTGCTTTGGAGCCCTCCACAGCAATAATTTTGTGAACCACTTAAAAATCACATTTGTGAGTGGCAATACAGCAGAAAATAGCAATGCTTGATATCAACTAATTGCTCCTCTGGTGCATCATGACTAGAAACTTCTAGAAAAGTAGTTGCTTCTCCCTCAGTTACAGTTCATGTGCAGAGACTATTTGTTTCCTTTTCTCTCCAAAATACATAGTTTTGAGAAAATACCAGTTGTTGTTCAGATAATAATTTGTACTGGTAAGACTAGTTTATATTCCAGAATAATTTGAGAGTAGAGGGTGTAAAAGATTGGGATAAATATGGATGAAGTTATTCTGGACTGTGGGATTTACCTTCTGACACATCTGATAGAAGATGCAGGTTCCCTTGTTCTGCATAAATCAGCCAACCAGCTGAGAGCCCATGCATTAAACTCATGTCCTCTTGTCCTCTGGGTTAATTTCCTGAAGAGCAAGCACTCTGCTGAGCAGGTTTAAAATCCTACCCAGGGTCTGCAGTAGAAAAAGTAGAGTCAATAAAAGTAAAGTAGCATGTGAGGACAAGTAGTGTCTGTGCTTTAAAAGTGTTTCTGAGTAAGCCTACCTGCTAAAGCTTTTGCATCTGGAAGTTAAGCATTTAAGTCATAGTCACTCCCAGTTCCCTTTGCAGTCTGCACAGATACCCAGGCACCATTAAAGGGTGGTTAAGCTCCTCACTGGACAAGGCCCTAAGCTAAATGGAGGGAATTGTCTTCCACAGGTGTCTGCATCCCTCCCCACCAATACTGGGAGGCCAGACACCTCTGCACATACACCTGCACTTAGATGCTACCTTGGATATCTGCAAAGCTGGGTGTGCAAATATGAGCTGGTTGCTCCACTCTCTCTTTGTAGTCCATGGAAACCTGAGGTTCAGGCAGTAAAGCCCAGAAGGAAAACTGCAGATGAGCCATACTAAGGAGACTGATAGACGAGCGAGACGCAGGGTCAAAACTGTAAAAATTTCTGTTGCTGCTCCAGGTCACGTAGGCTGCAGGGAGTAAGAGGTGAGGCAGCACAGAGCTGAAATGCAAGAGACATCTGCCTGGCAAAGATCACTGAGGTGAGGCAGTACTGAAGCAGAGTAATAAAATAAAATCAATAGCTTCTTGGATTACACAGTTGTGAAGAAACCAGGCAGGATAGACTCTGTTCTTCCTATGGGCAAGCAGTCTTAGATATTGAGAAGCATTGCTGGGGGAAAAGTCTTTTTAACATAAGATCTTTATTTCTTGTAGTTGTGCAGGCATATAAAAAACAGTGGAATAAGGCAAATAAACAAATAAAAATAGAAATATAAACTTGCAGTTCATTTTGCTGTTAAAACTAGACTATAAACTGAATGATTATGGAGCATTACACTGAGTGATAGAAGTGTCATAGCTCCACTGAGCCTCTTTACCTCCAGGCACCTAAAAGTTTGGTGTTGCACTTAAAATTCTCTGTTTGTTTATCAAATACAAATATCTACATAATACACAAACCCCCAAAAAGGCAATTTATTCCCTCCCCATCTGTTATTTCTTTCAGGAGAAAAATCATCTTGAAAAGAATTCCCCTATAGCATTAAAGTACCTGAGGAAAACAGGTCAATAAACCAATAAATATATTTTCAGTTGTTGTAGCACCTTTTAAGCCTAAATGCAAATTTTGTACATTTATTCATCCCTTATATGTAAAGACAGTGATTCTAAGACACTTTGCTGTAGACTGAGACCAAAAGAGAAAAACAAGAGTGCAATAGTGGCCTACTGTGTTGGTAATGAATGGATGCAAGACTGATCTGTCCTTTGTTTTATTTAAAAAGATCAGAGCAATGAACAATTCAGCCACTCTTAACAGTGGCACTGCTCTGTCTGAGAGAACATGGGTCAAAGTATTTCAGCACTACATTCCTCCCTGGGTTATGAAGGTGCTGGAAAATTCAAGTTAAATATAAGCAGTTTAAAAACAAGGTAAATCCATGGATTCCACAAGTGAGATTCAGTGGCAGCAAGCATTCTCCTTTATGAACAGGACTGTTTGCTTGTGTATCCACTCTAACTCCTTCCAAACAAATGGCTAAGGGTGTGAGAGAATCCAGAAGCATTGATTCTGACACTGTTCATGCAGCTCGCTGTCCCTCTAGTTCACAAATTTCACCTCTGACAGTCATTGGTACCTGACCTTTGCATGAATGCAAGAAACCCACAGCAGGTAGGTATGGAATAACCTGCTTTCCGTAGAAAGTGGCTCATAACTAGAGTTTGCTTCACTCCTGACTCATAATGTTCATTCTCTTTTCCAACCTTTTCACATTTAATTTTGATAACCATTCTACTAAATGTCTCATCTTGTTCTGACTCTTCTTTAGCTTCAGAGCAATTTCTTAAGGGATTGTACAAGGACAAATTTCATACCTTGCAACTTGTTTTATAAAAATCCTCCCAGCAATAGCCCCGAAAACAAGAGGTGATGACATCAAGAGAAGACAGGGAATGGAGCCAAAATACAGTGCCCAGAACCTCATACTTTGTTGCAATGAATATTGATAGTTTTCTGCCCCTGCCTGTGAGATTGGGAGAATTCCTTCTGTCAGCTGCTTGTCCAGGTCTCCTGGATAAGGCTGTGTATTCAAAATTTGGGAAGGAAACCAGGTTCTTTCTTTAGTATGCTTTAAAAATATACAAAAATGTATTACAATTATAATCTAAACCACTAAAACATCACAGATACTAACTTTCACAGAATACATGCTAATATTATAACACACATGCAATAGTCATTCCTTACCTGTAACAGCTGGGGATCAGCTTCACTGGGTCATTTGGAATTAAGTGCCAAGGCAAGACTTCTTTCCATGTGCTACTGCTCTGTTCACCCCTCTGGTACAGCAAGCACTCCCAGGGGTTGACAGCAGTGAACCCTCAGTGACAGTGAAGCAGAACATCAGGCTGTGCCTTGTACCCAGCCAGCTGCCCCTGACAATTCAGATTGTTTCTAGTTTGACACAAAATGCTGCTGTTCAGGAAGGAGCTCAGGGTGTTGTACTGCCTGAGACACTGCAAAGCAGTGGCTTTTGGTCATTGCTGATCTATTTCACATTTGCATCTCGTTTTCTGGGGTGAAGTTTCTCTTTATGAACAAATTCTTTGCCTCCTCTCATATCCAATTTGATATTACATTGAATACAATACTAGGAACAGTTGGCTGGAGTAAGTCACCATTATTTACCTGCACAGGAGTCAGTCATGCAGGCACAACATGCACATTCCAATTCTTTGCTGGGAGTGGCCAGTTACTGTAAAAGTTCTCTACCTTGTAAGTCTTATCCTTAGGAAGTTACTTTCTTTTTGCTAAAGGATATGGCAATCAAGACTTTCAAAATTTTGATCTTTATTAATCCATACAGAAATAAAGTGGATGATTAAAAACAAAACCACCATGACATAAAACATGTTAAAAACGCCATTTGATTTAATGGTGGATTTAGCATCTCACAATCACTTGCACATTTAGAGATTATTATATCTCTGTAGTTATTATGAACTGCCTATAGCTTTTTCTTCCCATTTCTGAATGAAATATTAGTGCAAACTATCATCATGATCTTACCACCTGTTTCTGCTCATTTTCTCATCTTTCTGTCATCATATATCTCCTTATTTTACACAGATTTATATGCCCTCTATAAACAATTAAATAAATCTTGTAGGCAATAGAACTTTTGATGATCTCACTGAAACAGTGGAAGTTGTCTGAAATTAAAACAGACAGTAATTAAACATTCATTGCCACTCTCAGAATGAATTAATCCAGCAGTTAAATCTGCATGGCAGCTATTCAACAGGAAACATCTAAATGTGGATTCTAATATATTCTGACTATTAGTGATTTTTTTTGAGGGGATATACACATGTGACCTTGTTCAGGAAAGAGTTAATTCACTGGTTTTAGATGACCCTCAAGCTTCCAGACAGTGAGGATACAAATAATTTTACAGTAAGACACTGGATTTTTTGGTATGTCACACCTGTTTATTTCCTTCTTTAAAACCATCTAGGTGATAGAATCAGTTAATTAATTGGCATCCTAACTTGTATTCATAGAACTCATGTGATTTTTAAAACTGAGTTTTCATAAAAGAGTTTAGGCTATGAAATTTTACAGTTATTGACAGGGGCCATCACATTATCACGGTGTATAATCATATTTGCTTTTGTATAACAAGGCAGCTTCAAACAGCAACCTAATTACCAAGAAATTAGGGAATGGAGATTGAAAATTGCACTGAAGGCTTTAACACAAGTTGTCATGGTTACTTCTGGAAAAAGAGGGGACCAGAAAGCAGCAACTGGACTGGGGAAAGCCTCTAAAAAGCAGCCATGGGCCCTTCTAAAGTAACGGATCAGGCACAGCCAGGCTCAGTATGTTAACAGGGTAGTGTGGGTGGAAGACTTCTAGAGCAGAGAGAGCCAAAGAAAGTAAGAGGCTCATGTAAAGGAAAAGCAAGGAAAACAGAAAAATCTGTGATGTCAAACTGCCTGAAAACCTCTGGGGGGATGTAACAAAGCTTTTGCTCATGACCTCTTTCATCAAATGTGTAAATAGGCTGAACAGCTTGGGCTGCCCTTTTGGTGGTATTTAATTCTCATCTCCTGTGACTAATTAGCGTTGCTCATTAGAAGTAAACAGGATCAAGGGGCGACGTGGATCATGGTGACAGCGATGTTCTATAAAGCATGAGGGAGCAGCAGCCTCCGACACAGCAAAACATTATCAAGATGGGTCACTATAGGTCAACTCATCCATTTCACCCTGCAAAGTGGTGGATGTCTCCAAGGCCCTAACCCAGCTTGTTGTAAGGCTTTGAGACCTTTATCTTTCTTTCATGTTTCAAAGGAAGGCAATGGTATGATATCCTTGGTGTGACACACCACCCCAGGACTTAGCAGCCAGATGCAGGCGCTGGGCAAAGCTGCTCTACGGCATCCACGTGTTCAGCTGGCTCCAGAGCCGGGCAGGAGCTGCTCACTCCTCGCAGCACATCAGCCACCCCACGCCCTGCTCTGCATTTTTATAGACCCAAAAATCAATCTTACACACCTGGAAGTACGTCTAAGTACCCCCTGATGACAGTCACAGCTTTACACTGATGTTGGAGACCCTCTGTACAGCAGAAATTGCCAGAGAAAATTTTGGATCACCCAGTCCTTTTTTGGGAGAGATGAAATAGAAAACAGCTAAGTTGTCTCAATAAATGTATGCTATATATGTTGCTTTCCTCTGACATTCCTGACCCTCTTTTGGAAGATTTCTCTTCCTTCATACATTTCCCAACACATTTTAATGCAGTTAACTAACTGAAACAGTTCAGTGCTCTCACCTTAAGCAATTTACAAACACAATCTTTTTTTTATCTCAAAGGATGTACTGATCTTTATCTTTTCCAAGTAGAATAAAAATACTGGAGAGCAAGGGCAAAATTTTCCATTATGTTTAGTGTGAAAAGCTCCAGGACTCATTTGAAGAAATGTTGTGAACCATATATTATAATTGTGTGAGGAATTACAGTAAACACCTATATTAGGCTCTTCAAAGTTAAAAGAAGAAGTAAGAGATTGTCTAGGCAGAATTAAGAGCTTGACTAAGATAAGACTTCACTTAATTATTATATGAAGCAGATCCCATCCTGTAGAAAATAACCCTTCAGAAAATAGTTCCAGTTGTTATTATTTTAACTGCTTGAATAAAACTCTAATTCTGACTAGTGTTGGCTTCAAGACTTGCCATACATCAATATACATGGGTGGCTGTGACTGTACCATATAATTTTATCATGTGCTGAAAATGCTGTTTTATAAAGCAAGTGTCTTAGAGACTGTGTTTATGTTAAACTCACAAACTTCCAAAACTTCCAATTAATAAATTCCTCTTTGAAGTCTCTTATTAACCAGCATTTTTCCAAACCTTTACTAATTTTCCCAATATTTTTTAACTATGTGCAATTTATCCCAGACTGAGGACACTGTAGCTGAATACAATATTCTGAAAGCAATTACTCTGAAAGACAGACAAGGCAGAATATATGTAACTTCACATCTTGTATTTGATAACCCCATGTTTATAATTCAAAAAACCTCACTATCCCTTTCAGGCACAGCATTCCAGAGGGAGCTTACTTCAGTGATTGTCTACCATGATGTTCAGGTTTGTTCAAACCTCACATTGTGCCTTCTGCTTCCTGAATGTAAAAAGCATGGAATAATTTACATGAGAAAGATGAGGAGCAAAAAAGATCTTGACACTGTGTAAGCACTGTTCATCAGTAACTAAAACATCCTGTGTTATCAACAGTTTTCAGCACAAATCCCAAACACAGCCCCACACCAGTTACTGCAAAGAATTTTAACTCTGTCCCTGACAAAGCCAGTAGAGTCTAAGCCAAAAATTATCTTCAAATTATTTATAAGTGTTTATCAATATTATAATGCATATGATTGTACACAGCTCTACAAGGAGGGAAGTGGTGATGGTGAGAAAGATCCTCTGGCTGCACTTGATCTCCTTTAAGTTCTTAAGCTGGGAGAGCAACTTTTTACACAGGCAGATCATGATAGGAAAAGGGGCAATGGTTTTAAACTTTTAAAAGAGAAAAGATTTAGATCAGATGTCAGGAAAGAGCTCTTTACTCAGAGGGTGGTGGGGCACTGGAACAAGTTGCCCAGAGAAATCATGGATGCCCTGTCCCTGGAAGTGTTCATTGCCAGGTTGGAAGGGGCCTTGAGCAGTTGGTCTAGTGAGTGACGTCCCTGCCCAAGACATGGGAGTTGGACATGAGATGTCTTTCAGGTCCCTTCAACCCAAGACATTCTGTGATTCTATGATTATTATTCTAAGACTACTACAAATTTTTCTTTTATTCCTAAATGATAAGATCTTACTCATTTTTTTGCACTATTGCAATAATTAATGGTAACTTAACCTCCTATACTTGTCTTACATTAATATTTTAGACTGTAGATAGAATTTTTAATTTTAGCAAATGGTCAATATATTTCAGGGCTCCTTTTTTGAGTGAGCAGCTGTGTTTCCTACTCTGTGGATTCTTCCACCTGCCAGCACACAAAGGACTATAGGATCAGACCCTAGCTGGTCTAGCAGGACCAGAGGAGCCACTTGTTTTTCAGAGGCAAAATCATGTGAGGCAAAATAAAAGTAGCTTGTGCTCTCTGGGGCTATTTATCTGCAAGTTACCTAGAAATTTTGACCTGCATAGGTCAAAATACAGTACTTTATATAAAAATATAGTACTTAACTAGTAAAACACAGACTGTGTGTATTTGCAATTTATGCTATCAATTATCAACCTTTAAACCTTGGTCTCACCTTAACTAATAATATTCACCTTTACACTGGGTAGAGAAATCATCCTTAATAGAAAGTTCCTTCATTAGTATTCTATTACTTGACCACATAAGAATACAATTATATTATACACCCATTATTTATATAGGATGAAGGCTGCAAAGTATTTCCTGCTAGTATCCACAAAAAGACTTGTCAGCTCTGCAGTCTCTAGAAGCCTTTGCAGAATTCTCTTAAAAATGGTTGGCATTTTTCTGCTGCTTTCTACATAAACTGCCTTCCAGTTTTTAAGGCTGAACTTATCTAACTTTCTCTGTAATATTTTTAACAATTTCCTTCCAGTTCTGTCAGTTGGTGTATAAGCCATCTCTATTAATTTGGTCACTCATAATATAAATCATATTAGGAGAAAATTAGGCTGTCAGCAAAAACCCTAAAAAATACAGGGAAACCTGCATTTTTCAGAACATTGTGAGAAATATGAATTTCAGCAGGTTCTCAAGCTCTGCTGGAGGGGCAGGGACTAATGAAAGTTACTGTATACCACCCACTGAACAGAGTTAACTAGACAGTCTGATTAATTAAAGTGTCAGTTCAGCCAATGGTTTCAATTTCCCTTTTTCACAAAATAAAAGCTCCAGCAAAAAACATATGGAAAAAATCTGTTAGGTTATTTAGGTAATTTCCTGTCCTTGCAGAATAGTCCCTCCAATGCCATTTCTTTCCAATTTGTTCAGTGCAGTTTAAAGGCCTGGAAAGGTGCAAACCACAGCTGATGGCCACAGAAGAATTTACTGTCTGCTAAACCCTGATCTCAATCCTGACACACAAGTACGTTTATTTTTATAACAGCATTATATATTGTCTACTTAAATAATGTCCTTGCACCTCTCTATAGAGTGAATATTCCTTTACAGCAAATGCCTAAAGGCTACACTAGAAACCTCCTGCTCATTGTCCTTCAGTGACTGAAACACCTGCAGTGTTTTGAGTCTTGTCAAAACACCCAAAGACTAATTCAGATGCAATCCCTTTTTGTAATATCTGAGCAGTGTGACAAGGGTGCAGTGGTGGGAAAGAGATAAAGTCTCTTTTCTTGCCAGAGGCCAGTGTTCCTGATTTGGTCCGTCTCTGTGGTGTGGTGCAATCCAGCTGTGTGAATGTAAAATCATATCTAATATATAACACATTCCAAAATACATCAAATTGAAGTACCAAAGGCTTGGCCTCTGGAAAGTTTGGCTTTTCCTTATTTTCATGTGCCATTTTTTTCAGGTGTTTGTAGCCTCATTGCATGTCCTGCCTTTCCATGTGGAAGCATGCATTTTTACTGTAAAAGCAATCTGGTTACCAAAATTTTAACAGCATTTTTGAACAGAATTATGAATATTGTTGTTACAGTTCTCTGGGATTGAAAACTCTTACTGATTTCCACATTTCCCCCAAAGAGTAGCAGAAGATTCTACTTTTTCAATGAAACAATTGGGAAGATAAGCACAGTTCTGAACACCATCAAAGGCTTAGTGGCTCTGGGTCAGGAGTATATAGAAAGACATAATTGAATAAAATCTCTCCTCTCAGAGGCAGGCTCTATTAGATGGATGGGGAAAATGCACTTAAATGAAAATAGTAGCCTATACTCATGTATCTCTGCTATTTCACTAATAGCAGGGTGAGAATTAAAATATTCTATTCCAGGCCTTTACAACTTATTTTCTATTCACAGGGTGAGAATTAAAATATTCTATTCCAGGCCTTTACAACTTATTTTCTACATTTCTGCACTCACTTTCTGCTCCCTCTGTACTGTGCACGTAGTACATGTAAACACCCATAGTTTTGAATACATAGTCTAAGTAAGGCATCTCTGTTTATCATGAGATCTTTGTTTTTATACCATATGTTAACTCTGCAGCCATGGAAATGGAAAGAAAATTATGCTTTTTCATACAAACTTAAAACTTTCTGTTTGCCTTCCTCCAAGAAGGCAGCAGATCCCCCTGGCTGAGGAAACCACCTGGATGGAGATCAATAGGTCTGCTACCTTTGGTTTTAAAGAGTTAGAGATGCAGCAGTAAATTCTGAGTGCCTTCTGAAGTCACCTTCGTATTAAACAAACTAGGCATAAAATACGTGAGTCCCTTGTGGTTGTGTAGGTTCTTCGCAGTCTAATTACAATATCTAAGGCAATTTGAATACAGTGTTTTGACAAAACAGTGAACAAGTGTGGATTAACCCACATGGATGGTATTTGTAGCAGCGAAGCTAAGAGAGGTTTAAACCAAACCTGATTTCAAAGCAACCTCTGCTCCCTCAAGATATAAATTCTGTCCTTAATGTGTTTGGTTTGGTTTTTTTTTCTTTTTTTTTTTTTTTTTTTTTTTTAATAACTGTTCCGGGTGTGTCAGGTAGAGTACCTGCCAATTAATTTAAAAGAATACAACCGCTATATGCAAGCGAAGTGGACTTAACCTAAAACTGGATGATGCAACACCACAGTACTCTAAGGCAAGGGCCTGGAAAACGGGAAAGACAAGCGAAACCTCATTTCTGTTGCCCTGCTAAGCTGCTGGAGCCCGGCTCGGCGAGAAGCCCCGTGAGCTGCCAGGCACTAAGCAGGGGGTGCAAGGGAAGGCTTTGGAAGGAGCGCTGCTCCGGCCGGCGCTCGGGGTCGCCGGGCGCTGCCGCCCCGCTCCCCTCAGCGC
>JAYDZK010000113.1:140516435-140526700 GCA_034509185.1 Euphonia xanthogaster | reverse complement strand
CGGGCGGCCCCGCCGCCGTCCCCTCGTCCTGCCTGGGCTCGCTGCGGGGCCCGCGGTGGTGCTGCTGCCGCCGCCGCCTGGGCAGCCTGCGGGGCGGCGCCGAGGGGCTGCTCCTGCCGCGGGGGTCGCGGGCGCTCGGCACCCACCCCAAGAAGGAGCCGATGGAGGCGCTGAACACAGCGCAGGGGGCCCGCGACTTCATCTACAGCCTGCACTCCACCGAGCGGAGCTGCCTGCTGCGGGAGCTCCACCGCTTCGAGTCCATCGCCATCGCCCAAGGTGAGCCGCGACCCATCCCGAGCCCGGCTGGGGGTGGGAGGGCCGGGCCGGAGCAGGGGCTGAGCCTCCGAAGTTTGGGGGTGCTCCCGCCGTCGCCCAAGCGACTCCTTCGGGCGAGTAGGAAACTCCAGCAGGAGGAGGCATAGAGGAGCGCTCGCCCCTGTGTGTTCGCGTAATTGGGTATAAATGAGGTACACGACCTGAAATTTAGTTTCCAGAAGCATCCGCAGCACCTTTGGAGCTTAAATCGGTCCAGTGTGCTAAATCCTCAGTGGGTCTGTCATCTCACCGGATGTTTCAGAGAGCCACGGATGGCCATTTTTCGGAATGGGAGTAGGAAAGTGTGTCTCATAAAATCCCCCTGATACCAGGGCAGCAGTAAATTGATTTCAGACCTCTTAAGAGACGCCGGGCTGCTGCTGCTCTGGGAGCTCATTCATGAGTTACGCTTCCCTGCCCGGAGACCTGCCGGCGCTGCTTCTTGGAAGTGTCGGTTCTCATTCGGGAAGGTGTGTATGTGCTGGGAAGGTTTACAGATGTATCTCTGAATACAGGGCTATGCAACGCCAATTTAAGTAATTCACAGTGATTTTTCTCATCCGATCCAACTGTTCTTGACAACTTGACACTGTTCCTTAAACAAATCAAAACCTGACAAAACCAAATCCTCTTAATTACAGCCTCCTTACTTCTAGTTCTGATCCTTAGCTGTAATTTACAATCCCTATTGCCGCAAAGATGATAGCGGGTACTTAAGAGATCAGTGTGCATTTGATCTAGGCCTCTTTGTGACTTTGATAGTAGCGTGCCCTTGGAAAGGGCATTTCTGTGTCTTGTGGCTCCTCTCTAGATGTCTGGAAGAAAATTTAGGTGGGCAGAGAGCAGGTCTGAGGGTCAGCTGTAAAAGTGTTGCTTTTGTGAAGAGACAGAACCCTTCCAGGTATCTCTTTGGTTTTGTTTGTAACACACTTGCATATAAACACTAGTGTTTCTGGTCAGAGTGAGAATAGTTCGCTTAAACGCCTTATTTTGGGAGCAGCAGCGCTTCTGTTTTGCAGACAGTGAATCAGTTTTATTTGTTTTACAGCACAGAGGGTAGAATGCCTTGAACTGTAAGTTGACACTAACTTTTGAATACTAACAACTAATACTCTTCCGAAATAAATCCTTCTCAGCATCTGAAGGGTTCTTGCCATGAGGTTTTTGTGCGAGTTTCTGTCTCATCGGTTATTGCTCAGGTTAAATAGAACGGAACCCTATGGAGGATTGTGTGGTAGATATCAAAATGAGACTTTAAAATTTCAGTATAGTGTCTCAACTTTTATACAGATGTAAATCAACAGATGGTTGTATTTAATATCTTGCTGCTCAGATGCTGTTAGTTGTAATGTGAAAGTCTGTTGTGTAAAATGTTGTGACTTTCTCATGATTCAGGATGTAGAAACGAAGTAACAATAGCATAAGTTTGCATTTAGACATTTTTCTGCATGGGAGTTCATTAGTTGGTTCTAAGTTTATTCCACTAGTGGAAATTGCAGTTCACTTGTGACTGTATCTGTAATCATTAATCTTGCTGGAGAGATTGTTTCAGCAAAATCTCAGTTGTGGGCTTGGTAGTCTCATAAGTATGGACTGCATAAAGTGTTGTAGTGCCATCAGACCTCATCCTTGGAGTCAGATTCTTGATCTGCCCATCTAGTTTGATAAGACATTTTTTGTAGATAACCTTTTCCTTTAGCCAGCTCTATTCATGGGGTATTTTTACCAGACTGCAGCATGGTAACAGCTGTCAGCTTTTACCTATAAGAAATTCCGTTTCTTCACGTGTTACGGAAAAAGAAAAATCATAACTGAAAAGGGCTTGTAGTAAGTCTGTTAAATAGAAATTGGAGAAAAACCCTGTCTTGAATTTATTGCCCATAGCTCTTTTCTGTAGAGGATTATTGAGAGAATTCAGATTTTGTGTGAAGAAGGGCAGAGAGGTGTTGGATATGTATCATCACTGTCAATGCTGTGCAGTGTCAGAAGAAGACAAGGTGGACAGAAGGGCTACACTTGAAAGAAAATTAGAGACTTTTCTGAGCTAGGTGTTTGTATTCTGTATTTAAAATGCTTCATTGTGTTTAGAAATATTTTGTATAATTATTCTTTCCCACTGTTGAAATGGTGACTGTGTAGCAATGCCCTGAATAGGTACACAGGTTGTGAGTAACAGATGGGGGGAGAGCTATTTGTGCCTTGCTTTCCAGGTACTTTCTCCGATTGACTTGTGTCACTTTTGTTCTTTACAAATCATGACTTCAGTCAAGACAAAACCGTTACAGCCATGTTATCAATCCTCTCATTCATTGGCAGCATGCTGTAGCTCCCAGCAGCTGATTCTTTAGCTGAGGTCCCTGGTTGTACTTTTGGGTTGATTTCCAATGAAAGTGATCCAAACACAGCCTTCAAATTCTCTTCTTTACTGCTTGTGTAAATTCCCGTGTTCTGTTTGAGTCTGAAAAATCAGTCTCTCCTTGATCATGAAATGCCTATGTAGTTTTGCTGCTCTGCTTAAGCTTGTTTTGTGCCTGTGATCTTTTCATAATTCTTTATGGAAAGGGAGGTGTTAGTCCATACCCTTCTTAACACAGTCCTTATTGGGTTAAGTTTTGACCTTCTTCCTTCACTACCTCTTCTGTGCCCTAACAGACCCCATATCAGCTAGGGGAGGCTGTCAGCAATATGGGGAGACCTGGGCACATCAAGAACCAAATGGGGCAAGTTCCTCAGCCCATTCCCAGGCCTACCAGAAGGATGCAGTTCCAGCAGCTAATTGCCCTAGCAGGAAATATGACAGGACACACTATCTGTGGCCTCCGCTAATGGCAGAGGCTGCGGGGAAACCCATCCTTTGCTGCGGCTGCTGCGCCCAAGGACGGTCCTCAGGTAGGTGAGCTGTAGCTGTTACCTGTAAGTTAGGTGAGTCTCTGAAGCATTTTTGAAACTTAAAAACATCTGTTTTGTAGTCACAAAACCTGTAGGTGGGGAGAGGTTTGTGGGTACGTTCCTGCCTGCCGTCACCCTGTCACCTGTATTACCTGCAGGGTCATGGAGCTTCCAGAAACCAGGCACTAGAGGTCGGTTAAGCAGCCTAGCTTACGAATAAACTCTGACTGAAACTCTGCTGTTTGTCATAGTGCTTCAGAAGACAGAACTCTGTCTGTGAGAATGTGATGGCTGAGAGCTGAAAGCCTGAGTTTAAATTCACAGATGTGTTTTGCATAGTAGAAGCTGGGGGAAAGACTGTGAAACCTGTGAAACTGAATCTTGATAGAATAGTTCTCCGAAAATATTTTGAAAACTGTCCTGATTTAGACTATAGTCTATATCTTACTATCTTGAAATTTAGTCAAAACATCACTGAGCTGTTCTTTCTGAAGACAGCTGCAAATCCTTTCTTATCTGGATTTAGTTTTCCTTCTGCATTGAAGTCTTTAAGGTTTTTTTTTTGTTTGTTTGTTTTTTCCCCTTTTGAACCTTGGAAAGATGTATAAAGTGTCCTATTTTCCCAGGAGGAGCTTTGAAACAAAGATTTAAAATTTTAGCTTGTGTTTCTTGTAAGCATGTCAGCTACACCCAGCCACACCAGATAGAGATGATACATGTGGAATTGAATGCAAGTAATTTGTATATTTCTATTTTCCTGATTACAGGAACTCTGAAGTAGCAAGTAGGCTGGTTGATTTCAAATGTAATAGTCCTGCTTTCTGTTTCTAGAAGTGGTGCCCCGTAAACAAGGCTTAGTTTTGTAGGCTTCAGATAATCAGATTTCTCTTATTTCTTTCTTGCGTGATGGAGATGAAAGTGTAAAATCTTTCATGAAATATGGAGAATTATTTCATGCTTCTGACCTTCTATAGCAATATTCCATTGGCAAAAGTGGTGTTAGGAAGAAGATGGAAACTCTTTCTTAAGGAGCTTTTATTTAGGGTTTCTACCTTTGGTTTCCAGTGTATGATACGAGATGATTGATGAAAGGTGCACTTGTAAGCAATGCAGCAAGCCTGGTAATGAGGTGGGAAAATACTGAAGGGTTTGACTTTAGGTAAGAAATACTAAACTTGGCATTTTTGCTGTGTCTTTATTGCTTCCTAGGGTACTGTTGGTCTTTTATGTGTTGCTTTGCGATATTCTTGAGCCCAGATCTAACTAATTTTCATTAATATTACTAACACAGTGATTGTCTAGGGTCTCTAAGAAATCTCAGGTCTCGACAGTGAAAGAATCCTTTATTTTCCCATCTTTGTTGCAAAGATGGGAAAACGATTCCTGTTTTCCTATCTGTCTGGACATACACATAAAATACATACGTATGTGTCTATATAATACGTAAAATAGATGTTTTTAGTATATAATGTATGTACATTGTATATTGAATACAATTCCTTGAAAGCACTCATTTGCATATTTTTATATGTTTATACTCAGTTTTATATTTTAAGTGGAAGACTTCTGTGAAATGATCACTAAATGAAAGGTCTTTTGAAGTGGAATTTCTTCTTCCTCTGCCTAGTGCAGTTGTGTATTACCTGGAAAACATGCAAAAACACCATAGCAATGAGTCTTGACAACTGCTTTTGTAATTTAACTTGCAGATTTTGGAGAATGCAGTTTCTAGCTAGATTCTCTTTGAAGACATGGATGTCATACCGTTCATAATAATCTGTGATAATCTCAGATACAAAAATAATCTGACCAAAATGGTGCATTCTGATAGAAAACTGTTCCTAAGTTCATGTTACTGCACCTTGTTTCTTGTTTTTGTTAAGAAAAAAACACAAAAAAACAACAAAACCATAGTGTGCAGATAAAGGGCTCCGCTTCCTTGCATTCAGTTGGCCTGACAGCTGGTGCAGAATCTCAGGGAATTCACAAGGTTTTAGCTATTGTTGGGTGAAATCTCATTTGGTGTCAGAAGAAACCTCGCTGGCTTATGTTTTGGTGATAAATTTATGAGCTCCCCAATTTACTAGAATAGCTTAGGGAGTGTTTGAGCCTATGTGCCTCTACTTCCACAGCTTTACAAGAAAAATTAATTCAAAAGATGCAAAATCATCAAAGATGAGTGGATTTCACTGAGGTTTTTAGACACTCTAAACGAGTCTCCTGTGAAAAAGATTCCCTCTGTTGCATGAGTCAGATGCTTCTTGCTGATATGAGCAAACTGGTTCATCTTCTATAGTGGTTTAGGACTGCTTGGATTTTTGGGCCTCTTTTTGTTAGAACTGAATCTGTGCTAACATGACAAAGCATAATTCCATCCTTCTGAAAGTACTTGTCTTGTTTGAAGAGTGATTTCACAGTGCAAGTGTGAGGTTTGTGGTAAGTACTGCCCTCAGCCCCTGAGCTTGGAGAACAGAAACTGTTCACGCTGTTGTGCCAGGCACCGTGGCACCTGGTGAGGACAGTTCTCTCTTCGTCTCTCCTTCACACACCCAGCACATGCAGGTCAATGCCATGCTGTGTGTGGAGCAGTGTCATCTACTTCTCTCTCCCTTGCTGTGACCTAGGTCAATACATTTTTTTAACTCTAGTGTTTGATTGCTATTCTAGGAAAAGGTCTTCTGGCAGACTGCTGGCAAGTGTCCAATTCACAAGTTTGAAGTGCCCTGTCAAGCTGGTAAAATGACAAACTCTTGCTGGCCTGCCTGTGTGAGTTCCTCTATGCTCTCAGACCATTGCAGCCTACTCCAGGATTGTTACCAATCTCTCTGCTGTGTCAAAAATACTAAGTGGTGAAAGAAATATTGTGTTTCAGATGGAAGGATGTGCTACATTTTGCTTTTGAAACTTTTTTTTTTAAATATATCCCCCACCTCCTGCCTTGAGTCTTGAAGCTCTCTCGTGGAGGCAGCGTGCAGAAGGAAAAGTGCTACTGAGGCCCTACTGATTGTTTTCATTAATATCTGAACCTCATGCATCACAGAATCATAGAATATCCTGAGTTTAAAGGGTCCCAAAAGATTCATTGAGTCCAGGTCCTGGCCTTGCACAGGATACCCCCAAGAATCACACCATGTGCCTGAGAGCATTGTCCAAGCACTTCTTGACCTCTGTGAGGAATGATGCCGTGACCACTTCCCGGGGAGCCTGTTCTAGTGCCCAGCCACTGAGTGTGGAACCTTTTCCTAATATCCAACTTCAACCTTCCCTGATGCAACTTCAGACCTTTCCATTGAGTCTGCCACAGGCAAGAGATCGGTGTCTGCCCCTCTGCTTCTCTGGGCTGAGTAAGTTAGGGCTGTTCCATCTGGAGAAGGCTCTGGGGATACCTTGTAGCACATTCCAGCACATAAGTGAGGTTTGCAAGTGTCCTGGAGAGGCCTTTTCACAAAAGACATCTAGTGATAGGACAAGAAGGAATAGCTTTGAAGTGGAGGAGGGTAGGTTTAAATTAGATATTCAGAAGAAATTCTTTGCTATGGGGGTGGTGAGACACTGGCATAAATTGTCCATAGGAGCTGTGAGTGACCCTTTCCTAAAAGTGCAGGTTGGATAGGGCTTGAAGCAACTGGTCTGGTTAAAGGTGTCCCATGGGGTTGGAACTAGATGATCATTAAATCCCTTCAAACCCTGTTTGAAGACTGTTAGGTAATTTAGGGGCTGAAGTTTAGTGTCATAAACAAGAAAATTTGTTCATGGTCACTCATGGTAAAACTATTCTGAAAATGTCAGCTGTAACTGTCTACCTTTTAACCTTCTGCAGCAAGGTAATGTTTTCTGAAGTTCATGATTTTTCTGTTGTGGTTTAGTTTGCTTCCATATTCTGAAATTTTATTTGTTTGCATAACTTAAAGCAGGTTTTAGTCTGCTTAAATGCAGAAACTTTGTCTTACATTTTGCAGAGAAAACCCTGCAAACAATCAAGTGGAATTGATGTAAAAGCCACAGAAATCCAGTCTTAATATTTATAAAGGATCTTTTCTTGCTGGCAGGTGCTGCAGTATTGATTGGAAGATTTTAAATAATGACTGATTGTTGTTTTGCTTTTGAAAACTTGTTGTAGCCTTAAGGTATCCTAAACCACTGGTACCACAGAAGCCAGCAGAGGAGATAGAGTCACCAGAGACGACCAGTGAATTTGGTACAGTAGAAAAACCCAAATGGAAAAGTGTGTTTGCTGACATGTGCATTGCGTAAGGCCAGCAGGTTGCTGGTTTGACAGACTTCCTGCATGCTTGTTTTGATGCATTTGGCATGTATTGCTGCAAGAAATAAAAGTACCCAGTTTTTGTTTGTGTTCATGTAAAGCCTTCAGTCTCAAGAATTTCAGCAATCCACATCTTCAGGTACTTACGCTTAACTTGACCAAGGTGTTTCAAGCACAGGTCTTTTGGAAACTGCTGTACTGTACTAGAGTTTCTAGTTAATACTTGACTAGATAAAACAACTTCATTTTTTTTTGAAGCAGCTCAGTATCAGCTACCTTATGCTTTTTTCCTGGAAGGTGATGTGCATTAAATTATGATGTCCAAATATAATGCAAGAATGATACTATAACTAAAAAATTTTATTTAGTTAGCTGCCTTTGCCCTTTCCTGCCAGAGGAAAAATATGATTGCTTCAATTAAAATTTGTTTTGTCTTTTGCATGTGTTTAAGCATGTGATGAATACAAAATAGGTGACATGCACAAAGATCTTCTTTATCACCAAGCAGAAAAAAATATCTGATTCTTAAGCCATTGTTCTTCAGCTGTGTCTTTTGTAAAATAGTACATTTTAGAGCTAAAAGGAAAATCTGTCTCCCAAGAACTCTCTTGTCCAGTACAAAAGCTGCTTTTGATTCAGGGCTTTTTACGGAAGATCACTTGAAATGCAGCTTTTACTCAGAGTGCAACTTAAACCCTTGAAAGTGATAGATTCAAAACATTTAGATCTCCCTGCAACAGGAACGAATGAAATAGATCATGTTTATTCTGTGAACACAGAGGTTCCAGTGTGTAACCTCAATTAAAAGAAAAGGAAGTCTGCCAGTTTCTTTAAGAAAGAATTTATTTAAAGCTGACTCATTCAACTGAAAACTCTTAGCTTTAGTCAGCCTCATTTATTATTTAATCAATCCAAATATGAAACTACAGAGGCATCTGTTAGCTCCAGAAAAAAATCCTTTCGAAAAACAACAAGTACATGGAAAAATAAATATATCAGGCAAGCAGAGTACTTAAAGAAGCTGTCTTGGGTCCCTGTGCTGTTGTTGAGATTTTTTTATGAAAATGGCTCATTTTGGGGAAAGCTGGACATGAATATGTGAGCTGCTTTGTGCCTCCCTTCTACTTTATCCTTAAATTAGCACAGTGATATTTCAGATATTCTGAAAGCATGCCTTTTTGTTTCTGTTTTGTTGCTGTGTGTGAGAACTTCCTTTAACAGTGAAAGAACATGGAATTTTTGGGACATGACTAACTCATGCCTGAAACACATGCTTCCTCTGAAACATAGCGAGTATTTTAAGGCAAAGCCCACAAAATACTTTGTTCAACCCAGCAGAATGCATGTTTCATTCAAAACTATGGAATATAAAACCATTGCTGTTTTTTTCTAGTGTTCATTTACTTCATAATCTTAGATATTTATATGCTAATTGTTAATAAAATACCCTCCCTAGCAGCCATAATACATAGTGATTCTTGCTACTTGCTATACTTTTCTCCTGCACCAGTTGCCAGTTTCATTTTGTATGTGATAGGCTCATAATATTAATTTATTTTTTTGGTATATTTTGAGTTTTTATTAAATTTTATTTAGACTGAGATACTTTTAGCAAATATTAACAGGTCATTTTTTAAAAATCACATTATTTTCTCTTGATAATCGAAAGGTGAAATAGAAGCATATTTAAGACTCTGTATTTTGAGATGGATCATATTCTGTATTAACTCTCCTATTGGCTTAAAGCAGCCATAAGAAGTAGGTGGTTTGTTTTATTATCTCATACTGCTTGTGTGTAGGGATAAAACCTTTCCTTAATGGTGTTAAAATACTTCATGGCTTTTAGGCATTTCCAGAATTAAAACATGCCTTACTGTTTGGCAGTGATCCTGCTGAAAGGCTCCTGCATGACCTGGGGGAAGGACACAGCTTTGAAAATTCTTTCTAATTTCTGGAAAAATGGAAAAGTTTGAGACAAAAAGGTTTCTACAGTGAGACCAACTTCAACTAAGAGGAGCCAAGTACAGTGTCCAGAGCAGCCTGGCCTTAGGTTCCCAAAGCTCACTTCTTGGAGATTGTTTTGGGAAGCCCAGGCAACAGGTCCCAGACTTCCTGTGAATGTTGGGGGAGGGTTAGGAGATAGTCCCTGCTCTGTGATTCCTGTCTGTGCCATGGACATAGGTCTGTGCTTTGGGTTGTGTTGTCGTGTGTAAACTTGTACTGCCACATAGCTCAGGTCCAAATGCTTACTGGGAGCCAGCAATTGCTGCACTTTGACCTGCTACGTTTTTCTTTGAGGCATTATCAGTTTCTGGTTATTGTACTGTTACAGTAACTTTTTAAATTATTTGCACTTGATAGCGTTTGACTTTGTGCAGTGATCTATCCCTTAGTGCTGGCTGGTTTGCTGTAACTTATCTTACATTAAGGGTGTGAATCATCAATCTCCATGAGGCTATTATCTCATCATTCATAACAATCTGAATTGGTAGAAACTGTGGTTTTTCTGCTTTATTTAGTTTTGTGGAAGACTGGAGAAAAATGTGCATGTAACAAACCAATTTCTTTAGCCAGCTGCCCTTTCAAATACCATCAGTTTGTATTTTCAGATTACAGATAACCTCTTGATCCAGTTGTTTCTTTGCTTCAGTTCTGGCAACAAAGTGCAAGTAAAGCTTTGATGTTACAAATATAAAATTAACTGTTTTGCTCATGAATGAGATTTTACAATTTCCAGCTAGATTTCCAGCCATCTTGTCTAATAGAGGTTTTTGCCATAAAGAAGAGATGGGAG
>JAYDZK010000113.1:140465116-140509749 GCA_034509185.1 Euphonia xanthogaster | reverse complement strand
TCCCCCCCCCCCCCCCCCCCCCCCGCCAGATTCTAACTATTTTTTAAAATAGAGAAAAAGATAGTAGTGTAAATTCTAAAAATACCAAGAACAGATTTAAGAAGCAGTAAATGTTTTTCTGCTTCCCAGACTTTGCTAATTCAGGGCTCACGGCATGTATTGCACTTGAACTTGGTTTCATTTATGGTAATGAATGTCAGTTAGAAAATAGCAATTCCTCACTCCACCATTTCATTTTATTCCCTCGGCAGTAAGATGAATTCTGTGTCTTATTGAGTGCTGTGACGCAGGATGAGCTGGTGAATGGCCATCATGAAATGCAGTTCTGGACTACTTTTAGAGTTGTTTTCTTTTTCCTCTAGACATTTAAACTCTGAATTGTTTGATTCTGACTGAATTGAGCTCTTTAAAGAGGGTTTTGCAATTGGGATTTTGTTTTCCCTCTGGGAAAATAAACAAAAGGCATGTTTCCTTTGCTGTACTCTCTGAGTATTTTTATTCTCAGTTTTTGCTGAGTCTTGAAAATTCAAATAATCAGAACAACTTCCTATGACTAAATACCCTGTACTGAAGTACATTTTGCTATCTAGAGTTTTAAAAAATTGGTTTAAAGAATTTTTTGGCTCTCAGTGCTTTTATGTCTCGCAGAGTTTTAAAGTGTGTTTTGCTTTAGAAAGGTGATATTGGAAGTGATTGTGTAAAAAGGTTTTTGGCTTTCATGCCAGTTTTTCCTTCCCCATTCCCAGCTTTAGACCAGTCTTTGGCCTCTGCAAGTAGAGCTGAGCTGGAGCAGCCCTTTCCTGCAGCGGGCAGTACTCTGTACCTGGCAGAGGCAGAGCATCAGTTCTCGGGGAAGTTGTCTTTGTGCTTTAAAGCTTTGTTTTAGTGCTCCAGCGGGCACAGCTTTTCCCATGAGCCTGGCCCTGCAGGTACCATGTGACAAGGTCCTGAGCCCTGCGGTCTGACTTGGCCCTGCTCTGTGCTCGGGGGAATGAGATCCTCTCTCAGGCACTGTCCTGGCTCAGGCTGAGAGGGAGCTGCCCTGTCCAGACCATGTGCAGGGCTCACCAGCACCAGTTACTGAACTTCATCTGGCAGAGTTCTCCTATCCTCCTATCCTTGTCTCATTAATAAGTATAATCACAGATTTTTTTCACAGATTAATTTTTATCTTGATGATGAGGGAAGCTGTAAGCTAGGCATGCTTCCACATGCATTTACAAGACTCCCTTTTATAAAATAAAGTTCTTGCATGTGCAGTAGGAAGATGCCAT
Source organism: Euphonia xanthogaster (assembly GCA_034509185.1). Taxonomy (NCBI): domain Eukaryota; kingdom Metazoa; phylum Chordata; class Aves; order Passeriformes; family Fringillidae; genus Euphonia; species Euphonia xanthogaster. Next base: position 140,508,475 of record JAYDZK010000113.1, on the reverse strand, counting down.
TACTGGCATGAGCTCCCTGTGGCTGATCAGGAGCCGTGTGGTCTCCAGAGCATGGTGCCACCATGCTGTCCCCAGTGACCTCTCTTGCAACTTCTGCCCTGATAGTGTTGAAGGACTACTTGATAAAATGCCTACTTAGCAGGAATCCCATGCTACTGAAACAGATTATGTCAGTGATTAAGTAATTTTTGTTTATATTTGATCCCCCGGTATTTCCCTCTATCTTGCACTAACTTGTCTTTCCTCTAACCTCAAAGTAGTGTCCCCCAGCCTTCCTTCTTTTAGAAACATCCCAAGGCAGCCCTTGATGTATGTTCAGAAGGAGGAGCTGATGTTCTTTTTAGTCATTATAACTTGGAACTCCCATTATGCCTAGACATAAGACATTTTTATTTCTTTGTCCTTCTACCAAACATCCTTAATTCTTCCTTCTTTTGGTAGTAAGTTTTTGAAATCAAATATTCACTGTTTTTTTCAAGCTTTTTTTTTAATAGCTGTCTAGCTAGACTGAGTAGAATGTAATTTTGTAGACTGACAGGTGCTATCAAACTCAGTTGTAGCTAAATCCAGAGAGCTGGTGTTCTAGAGCTTTGTAGTATTATGTGACAAGCTGAATAGTCTTTTGTATTCTGTATTGATACCCAAAATAGATTGAAATTATGTAATCTAACTGGCTGTCATAATCAGGGAAAGCTGAAAAGATGCCTTTCTCAGAGGTAGAGTGTTTCCTGGAAATTTGCTTATGTTTTTACAGTTTCTTATCACAAAATCCTTTATATGGAGACCTAGATCTTGAAAACCAGATGGGCACTGCAGCAGGGGTGGTTTCAGTGGCAATGCCACAGGAAGCCCAGGAACCACAGTGGTTGGTGTGGGAACTTCCCATCCGAGCAGAAAGCCATGGAGGGCAGCACTCTGTGACCTCCTGTTCTTGTGTTCAGTTTGGGGTTTTTATTCTCTGCCTGGCATTCAGCAGGATGGACCAAATGAGTTTAGGGAAGCCTCATTAGGAATGTGACCATATTGACTTAGGTTTCCTGGCCACCCTCAGGGCATCTGGAGCTTTTGGAACCAGTGGCCTCAGCTAATAATCTCTCTATTTCAAGGTGGCTCCGATTTTCCCCAGTGTTGTGGAAATGTACTGTCTCTGAGAAATGCTGCCCAAAGGGCAGTACTGGTGTATATAGACAGTTTTCTTTGTCCCTGCTTCTGTAAAAGATCTGCTTAACCTGTTAAAACAGGAGGAGACCTTATGAAAGTGTGTCCCATCCCCAGTCCCATTCACCCTGAACACAAGCTGAAAATTTTGGTCTGGTGTTTTCTTTCCATCTATACTTGAGGCTTCAGAAGACTGACTCTCACAGGGGCCTCCTCTGTTTACCATGTTCCTCTTCCAGCCTGAGATTTGAACCTGTGGATTCCTTGGCATTTTTTGGGGGAGAGCAAAATAATCTTTATTTCTGTAGTATTTGGGCTATACTTGTCCCATTTGCATGGAGAGTGCATCTGGTGTTTGTAGAGCTTAGGTAGTGTTTATATTGGGCAGAGAGAGGAAGCACTTCTTCAGCAACTGCTGGAGCTTGAAAGTGTTAAAGTCCTTCTATTAGTGAAATTATTTTGGAAGTCAATGTCCTGGTTGGCTAAATAATGATATTATGATCAAAAATTTTTCCCTCAAAGGTACTTTAAGTGAATGTTCTCATTTCTTCCTTAAAATAGCTTTGAGTATAAGAGTGGCTTGGATGCAAGAATTCTCACTCCAGTCTGCAGTGCTCAGACATAGGCTCAAATTAATCACACTGTGTTTGCAGCATTGTCTTTCCATGTGCTTGTCTGCCCAAGTAAAATTTGAATACTTGAGTGTTGTAGGTTCCACATTTTACCATTTTTAACCTTTGTCTGTAGAAGTTACCTCAGCAGAAGTATGGAAGCAACTTGTCATAATCTCAGGGTTCATAATATTGAAAAATACTTGGGGAATGATTTTTTTCTGTTTTAAAAAGGAGGTCTTATGCTCAATATCTACATTAAAAAATGCACAAGAGATACCTAAAAAAAGTAGCTAGGTTTTTTCCCTTGCTGCTGTTAAACTAGTAACTTGCTGCTGCATTCTGCACAGCATCTCTGATCACAACTGTGCAGGTTTCCTGTAGAGAAAGTACTTTGTCAGGTTCAGGAGTGATCCTTGGTCCCTGCAAACTCTCATTGATTTAGGTCCAGCATACTTGAAACATGCACCAAATGACCAAATTTAATCTGCTGATACCAAAATCAGTGGTCTCTATTTTTCTTTTGTTTTTACATTGCTGTGAAAAATACCTTTTGTGAGAATATAAATGGTAGTATTTGTTTTGCACACTCTCTGGGGGAAAGAAGGTTGTCTGCTGCATGTTTAGAGGACCTCTAAAAAAATAACATACAATTATCTGTAGAAGATTTGATTTTTCTAATTTTGGTGTGGTTTTGTAATTTTCAAATGAAGATGGCTGTTGAACTGCTTCTGAAGTATGCTGTTACTTTGCATAATCACTTATATTGGTGTAAGCTTGTAATATTCGAAGACATTTTGGCTTTTAATACCATGTTATCTTTTGTAAAAATAATAAAGATGTAGGTGTGAAGTATTTTTCTTTCCCATTTGAAAGCTGTTAAATAACAACTGTTTTTTTGCCTGCTAGAAATTTGGTAAAGACTTGATAATAAAATGAATCTGTGATGAAGGAGCTAACTTTCTCATTTCATTTTGACTTGTCTAGAGAAGTTGGAGGTTGCACCACCATCTCCAGGACAACTGAGACATGGTAAAAGAAGAATGTTTGTTGAATGTGGTTCAGTATTTGTGCAGTCTCTCTTTGAATTGGCTTCATCTTTGTTCCACAAGTGCTGGTTTGTCCTCATCCCTGTTGTATGGAGTAAGAGAAAACCAAAGCAAGCACCAGCACTCACCCTGCTGCCTTTGTTTCATAACACCTCGGCTGGAGAATGAGCAACACTGAGTGAAAGTAGGACAGAAAGCCCAAATGAGAGCACACTGTTCAAAGCCAGCAGCAAACATTGTTTTTCTAAGCCAAGCAGTGTTGGTGCTGCAGTGCCTTGTGCAGGTTTTGTGTTTTAAAAGGACTGAGAAGTGGTATAAAATTGCAAAGAAATTGGAAACAGATTGTGCATTTATAATACCATGATTCAAATTCTGATTTAGTTTCCAAATTTGTATATTTTTGTGGTTTTGTACTCTGCAGTGAGCAAATTTATTTAGGGAAACGTTTTCCTTTTCTAATTATCTACATTTTTTTTTCTAATTTGTCAGGGCCCCCCCCCCATTCGTTTGTCTCTGTGGTTCTGTTTACTCCATAAATTCCAAAATTCTGTGCATTTCAACAAGAATTTGAGGTCCTAGTTTAGCTCCAGTACACACATTTTGCAAATACTGAGTATATCTGTGTGCTTGTTATGTTATTTATGTTTTGGTGGGTTTGTCCTGTGATAGTTTAATAATAATTGGAACGTTTCATAGGTTTTGTGCTGTAGTCTTTTGCCTGTGCAGTTTAGGTGTATTCTCACAACATAGTTACAGATGACCATTCGTGTTCTAGTACCTAAGTGTGAAAGATCTTGAATGTGGCTTTGGGTTTTTTTTGTGGTCATGGATTCATACTGTCTGCAGAAAGGAAACGCAGAAGGTACTGGATACCAGTTTTTTTTTCACACGACTCTGAGGTTCATACACTCTTCTTCTGTCCCTCTTCTAGGTTTGCATCTCTTTTAAATTTATAAAATGTAGGACTTATAGTCCAACATGAAGTGAAAAAAATACCCTGAACTCAAACCAAATCCAAACTGAATGCTGCATTTTAAATGTTAAAAAAATGAAAATTTTCAACTTTCACCTGTATTGTTGTCATGTAGTCTGTTCTCATGCTATATTTAGTCTTATGAAGTGAGCACCTTGAAAGTCAGCTGGAGGCAATTCTGTGCAAATTCAATCCCACCCCCAACAAAAGCTTACAGGCTAAAACCTGAGAGAGAAAATTAAGCAGTACAAAAAGGAATGATACAGTAGCACTGTGCTCATTCTGAGAAATTACTCGGACCAGCATGTTCCAAGCTTCTGCAACAGAAAATATTTTCAGAGGATTTAGTTGGTTTTAGAAGTAAAAAAGAAGAAAATGTGTGAAACTAAAGGTGGAGCTTGGTTTCTTAAGCAGTGTATTGAGAAGCAGCTACATGTCTAACTTGCACTGAGGATAGTGCACAAAGTCAAGATACAATTCACAATTGAAATTGTGAGATAATTAACAGTATATGACACCCACCTTAGCATTTGCAGATTTGGCTGAAGGAGTTTTGAAAAGAATTGTTTAGCTCCAGACAATGCTTTTAAAATACAAAATTTTAGGAATGTGTGAAGAAGATGGAGCTCTTGCACAGAAATAGTGAGGGACATGCAGAAAAAGGGCCTTCATTTCAAGAAGTCTGCTGAGACAGTCTGGTGATCTTCAGTGATACTGCAACATCGTTGTAAGGTCTGCAAATAATACCAGAGTTCGTTTAGTTTTAAGTATTTCTCTTATGCATTAGTAGGCATAAGTTGTTTCCATTTGAAATTGTAAAAGTATTTGCAGAGTAGATTTTTTAGCTGATTCTTCACAAGCCATTAGTAACATTTCTGTGTAGCAAAGGGTTTTACCACACCTGCCAGCAACAAAAAGGTGTCCTATTTATAGGAAAGGAATTTTGTGTATTTTGCCTTTGTTTCTTTTAAAACCAGTATTAGACATTTCAGTTGTTCTGTGCACTAGTGAACTCTCTTATAAATTTTTAATTTTTCTTTGTTACTTATTTCTTTTAGTGTTCTTCCACAATGCATTACCTTTTGTAGGGTTTGGATTTTTGGATAACGCAATTATGATTGCTGCGGTAAGTTCACTGTTTAATTCCTTAAACAAGTCTGTAAGATTCATATTTTTCAAGAGAACAGAATAGAAAGGCCTGTGAGGTCTAGTCTAGAAAGTCCCCCTGCTCAGGACCTTCTCAGGGTCTCTAGTCTAACCTCCTGCTCAAAGCAGAGCCAGCTGTAAGATGAGACCAAATTGTTCATGGTTTTATCCTGAGGGACTTGAGAAATCCAAGGGCAGCCTTTCTGAGCAACCTGTTCCAATGCTCAGCTGTCCTCAGGATGGAAAATGATTTGCTATATCCGACTGGAACATGTCTTGTTTTAGTTCATGCACATTGTCTCTCATCTTTTGACCATGTACTGGTGTATCATAATGTAGACCATGTGGTTTTGTTTCTTCAGCTGAAAACATAAGGAGCTGTGATACTGTGTTTTATTTGTTTGCTTGGTATTTGTAGAAGTTTTTGTTCAGAGCTCTACATTCAGCTAAGAATTGCAGTGGGGAAGATGCTATGCAGGGATAGGGGTTGCAGGTTTGTCCTCCAGCTGCCTGAGAGAGTACATATGAAATATTAAAAGACTTTCAGAAGTGGGCCCTTGGCTTAGGGGGAATATATGCCAGGAAGATAAGATCTCTGTGATCTAATAGAAGAAATGTCCATTTATCCCTTCACTTTTAACGTAGACAAGCAATAAACAATACTTTAGTCAGTTGCATCAATATAATTTATTTTAACTCCAGATCCCTCAAATAATGAGAAAACTGTTTATTTTTCAGGGAACCCAGATAGAATTGTCAATTGGAGTTGTCTTAGGAATTTCAACTATGGCAGGCAAGTATTAAAATTGCAGTACATTTAGACTAATATGGCACGTTCCTATATTTTAAGCTGAAAGTAGCACACAGGGCTGGAAACAGCTCTTCCTCAGTCTTGCAGCTGCCTTTCCTAATAAAGAAACAACCTCTGGGTGAAGCTAGGACATCTTCCATTTGTAGAAATGGAATTTCAGTTCAAATAGCTTTTGAAGTGCTTGTTTGTTGATTTCAGCTTAATAATTCCAATCCTGGGTCAGTTGGGGAAGTGTATTTGCATTTCTGTAGTGGAACTGCTCTAAATTCTCCAGGGCTCAGTGTCAATGTATGTGGATATGTGTGTTGGAACGTTGCTGTTGGCTTGCAGTGCTAAGGGGAGATCAGTGTTGGTGTCTTTTTACTGCACTTCTTGGTGGCTGCTCTGCCTTGGTGAGATACCACAGGAATGCCAAGCAGCCACCCTGCCCCTGAACTGGGCTAAGACTGATAAGCTCTGTTCAGCAGCTTTGGTGCCTCTGCAGTGTCAGAGGGTGCTCATGGATCCACCAGCTGCAGGTGCAGCATTGCTCAAAAGCACGAGGAGGGAGAGCTGAACTGAAAATGTTACAGCAGGGCGAGTTCAAGATTTGGAAATTTGTAGGCCTTGGTTCAATGTGAGACAGGGGAAGTTTATCTTGGGTCTGCTGTGAAATCTTGTATTTTGTGTGTAACTTTGTTCACTTGTGTTTTTCTTCTTAAATCGACGCTGTTAATGGATATATTGACGTGTTTGTCAAAGCTGCATGGCTGAGTGACAGCTCCTATTTCCACTGCTCCTGTGCTTCTTCAGGCGCTGGAAGGCCTTGCTTGGTATCCAGCATTAGCTGCATGGAGCTGGCAATTATGCACAGCTGTTCTCAAAAGTTATGTTGATTTCCAGGTGTTAGTGTTGTCTTTTTGTATTTGTCAAATTTTCTCCATGTAAATTGAGAAAAATAGTTGCACCTCTTAGTAATTCTAATCCCCGGCTGTTATTAAATTGTAATAAGGTCAGAATAAAAAATAGAAGGAACTTAGGTCTAGTCTTTAATTCTCAATAAATTGAGAGTATGCGAAGGTCACTGGAGGGTAGGAGCTGGTTGATTTTGTTTGTAGCTAAAATAATACCTTTTTCTCTTCCCTCTTCCTCCCTCCAGCTGCAGCTTTGGGAAACCTTGTTTCAGATTTAGCTGGACTGGGGTATGTATGAACTTGTGGTAGTATTCTTAAGTGCATTCATTGAGATGCAAAGTGGAAAAGTAATTTTTTTGTAATGTAATGTAGCTCTGCCTAATATACCTTCTCAGGCTGTTATCGCCAGATCTGAAGAGATTTCCTTCTCCTCAGCTAAAACAATATCTCTGCAATGTCTTCAGGTCTAGGCATACCTGTTTCTGATAAAAGCAGATACAGCTTATTTTAGTTTTTACAGGAAGTTCCTGCATAGCTGCTGAAAGTTAATCTGTTTGATATGCCTGTTTTTCCCACTTTCCCTCTGTTTTGTTTTCTGCAAATTACAAGGCTTGCCACTAACTAGTCTGTGTGTGACCTTTACTCCAGTAAAGGTTACTTAAAAAGCTCTGTAAAAATGCATTAACATTCACACCAGTTGTGTTGTACTGCATAAGGTTTTTTAGAAATATTCTGTCTTCAATCAGTGAGATAATTTCATTACGTTGCAAAATGTGACCTTTAGAAGTCTGAACTGTGTCCCATAGTTTTCCCTCAATCACTGTATTGGTATGCTGAAGGAAAAGCTCTTGTTTTTAAGTTCAAGTATTTTAAAACTCTCACTAGAATATACTGTGAGATTCAAAATCGTTTGTTCTTGTTTTCTTGTTCTTCAGTCTTGCAGGTTATGTGGAAGCTTTGGCTTCCCGGCTGGGTCTGTCAATCCCTGACCTGACACCCAAACAAGCTGACATGTGGCAGACCCGTCTCAGTGCACACTTGGTGAGTATCCTGTGGGCAGCACTGCTGGTGTGGAGCTTTTTGTGTTTAAACTAGCTAATAAATGCTTTTTGTCACTTTTTCCATTTATTCCTTAATGATCACCAATTTTGTGCATGTTCCCCAGAGGGTTTAGTCTTGAGCCCATGTCAGGGCGAATCAAGAGATTGGATTTTTTTGAGCTTGAGTGGTTTTTTTGCATGCAGCAAGCCCCAAGTGACAAGTGACATGGATAGTCTCTGCAATGACTTTGTGTATGCGGTGCAGATACCTGGGCTGAGCTCTGGCTGTGGTGATAATTTACTTGGAGGTTATGGCCACTTAGTAGTTTACTCCTATACATTTTTTGTCAAGTGCTTGCTATTCATATACCTGTGCTGGTTTGTACTAATTTCTAATATTCTATAATTAGCTTGGATATGAAATCAGCTTTTCTCTGGCCAAACTTTTAGCATTTGAGTAGTATTCACTGTCTGTGTTTACAGTTACAGGACACTCACCTTGCAGATGCATTTTCAGGGTGATTACTTACTTAACATTTAAATATTTGAAGTGGTCCCACTTCAGCAGTGGGAGCAATGATTAAAGAAACAGAGTATCAGAAACTGAGTAAAGAAACAGATATTTCACTTTGCCAGAATGAGCCTTCATTGGGAAAAATACTTTTGCAGATGTAAGGGAAAAGAAATAGCACTTACTGAGGAAAAGTTATGGTAGAAAAAGTCACGTTTTAGCCGTGATAGATCAAAGCACAGAGCAGTGAAGAGTTGGCATGTTGTCAGGGGCTGCCCCATAGTCCAAGAGTCTTTGCAGTAAATCTGAGCCTGTGGCAAAACCCTGTCATTGCACTCAGTTTGTTCATATTCCTTTTCTGTGAAAAGACTTCTGTGCACCTTTGCCTGTATGGTAGCATTTTGTCTTTTTTACCTGCTGTCTCAAGTTTTTCAACACTGTCTACCTACTGCTATTGATGTGGTTTGGACGCTGCTTGTCTTACTTTATTTCCTCTCCTCTTGACTTATACATTCAGGTCAACTGAAATGTTTTCCAGTTTTTGTTGGTTTTGCCTTGTGCCTTTGAAAGCCATCATGTTTGCAAGGAGCCACTCATTCCTTTGATGATTTGCAGTACCAGATACAAGCAGATGCATTATTAATTGAACCTAAAATGTGTGTAGGTGTTGTTTGGTGGTTTGTTGTTTTGATTATTTTTTTTCCTTTTCTGTCTTCCTGGCCATTCTGCTAATCCTTTGAATGTCTGTTTCCTCCCTTACCACTTGTGCAGCTCTTCATGATCATTGCTCTCCTTCTTCTTCAGAATTGTCTTTTGTCATAGCAAACAGTGTTTCTAACCTTGTCATATCTGTCTCTCTCTCATAGATTGTGTTTCTAGTCTGCATGCTAAGAAAAATGTGATTCCCAGCTGAAAACTAGAACAAGGGTTGTGTGTCCCTGGTTGTGGTGGTACATGGGAAATGAGTAATAACTGATCAGTGAAAAACTTAATTTTTTTCCCCTCTTTCTTTAGGGTAAAGCTATTGGAGTGACCATTGGCTGCATTTTAGGAATGTTTCCTTTGTTGTTCTTTGGCGAGGAGGAAGAAAAACTGGAAGAAAAATAATAATCTTTTTACAAGACATATACAAATGTAAACTACTGTACCTCAATTATTCAATTATGCTGTCAATATTTAGGAATTAACAGACAGTAAAAAAATGTATAGACTTGGGAACAAAACCTTCAGCATGTCATTTTATGGAAACACTAATTTATTGTGGCCTTGTTGTGTTCAGTACTTCTTTTTATAAGATATCATCTAACTTTTTATTTAATTGTAAATTTTTGAAGTGTTTTCACTTATGGCAAGATGTTTACCACTTTCCCCTTTGAACTTATTCTTTAATGGATTATTACTTCAATAATCCACCGTAGATGACAGTGTCACTCTTGAGTTGCATATTGGTTGCTTAACAGTTGTAATTGCATGACAGAAATATCACTGGTGTTCATCAGGTCCTTCAATGCAGAATTTTAAGCAGGTCAGTGATGAGTAATTTGAAGTCCCTCACTTTGTAAGGAGATTGGTTGCCCTCACCAGCCATCATTTTGCACTGCCTTAGATTAGATATTTCAGTGATCTTTGACAGTATAGTTTCATTTTTTCACAATTCTGACTTAAGTGTGTCTGAATTGTCTTCTGATGATCATTTTGATGCTTTGACAAGGTAAGTGTTTCCAGTGTAGGCTCTCTACCAAGTCCATTTTTAAAGTGGTGATTTAACACCTTCTGTACTTCCATATTCATGCCTCTTTTTTCCCTTTCTAAACAGTGTTTTGTGAATTGAGTTGAAATATCCTTAAATTTGTCTTCCTCTGTTTTGAGTGTGGTATTAAAGAATTCAGACCAACTGTTTCAAAACCCCAAACAACTTTTTAAATTGTTTTGTTTAATATAAGGTGTGAATAGTTGATTGGGTAGATGAGGCCAGGGAACAGTTCAGGTATGAATGAATGCTGGCATTGCAAGTTTGTTATGAGTGGTTCAGTTGAAATAATAAGTGAAATAATCCATCAGTCTGGATTAGAGGACCTGATTTGATGATAATACCTTTGTGTTTAAGATTAAGTCTTTGCTACCTTTTTTTTTTCTGAGACAATTAGTTAAAAAAAACAACAAGCAACAAAAATAGGAGAATTGAGGCCTTTTTACTTTTTTTTTACTTTTATTTTTGTAGTCTTACTTGGTGTATTATAGACCTGACAGTGCAGCATCATGTAACTGTGCTTTTTTATATGGTTATGAATAAAATTATGACAACTATTGAATATTCATAATATTTCAGGATCTTACTTGCCAATAGCATAATGCTAAACTGCTACTTGTCCCTTAGAGGAGAAGGTTTCTTACTTGTTTGAATACCATTTGGGAAGGCCACTAAAAAGTGGCACAGCCAAGGCACTTTGAAAGTTTTGTTGCTGAAATTGCTAGCGCTTCTGAAACCTAGAAACAAATGTTAAAAAAAAAAAAAAATCAAGTCCCCTGATGATTTTTATTTGCTATAGGAAAAGTCTTATTGTAACATGTGTGTTTTACAAAGCTCATTGCTTAGCTCATTGTTATAAATCTGACTTCTCTGTTCTGATTTCTAGAAGCCCTTTAACAGCAGTACTGAAACTGACTTTAATGAAGGTGACACTTGTATCTGTTTCTTAAAAAGCAGATGTTGAAAGCTTGGAGTGCGTAGTCCTAATAGTATGTGCTGTACTTTGCACATTAAACCAGGAAAATCTGGACTAAGCTGTAAAACTGAATGAAAGCTCAGCCAAGCATCAAACACAAATGCAGAGGAGTTTCAGCTTGTGCTTCAAAGGTGGATGCTTTATTAAAATAAAATTAAATAAAAATCCAAATAACATCAACCCCCACAACTCTAACACAAAAAAAACACCAAAAAACCCCAACCCACAAAAAAATCCAGAAAGGCAATTATGCACTCTTTCACCAACAGATTGCTGGTAGTTTACAGTACTTCAGTGTTCAGAGGTTTTTTTACTCATCCACACATTTGTCTTGCCTTGAACTTTTAACTTTTCTGCCTCTGCATGCACTTTTTTTTCTATACAAAGCTGTATGTATTTTTCACATTTTTCTTAAACTGAAGTACAAGTCAAAGCAATTTTGCATAGCTTCTTTTGTTGATGTTTTTACAATTACTTCAACACTGTTTCCCATTACGATACTGGCATCTTGATTGGAATCTTCCAGCAATGGCCAAATCTCTGTTCTTTGGCATTGTACCATTGCAACACTGTTTTCATCACTCTGTTACAGCTCATGAGAACAATTGGAAGGTTGTGCCAGCTGTCACAGTAGTATTTGTTTCATAATGGCAATAGGAAAGACTGTGTACTATTGTAAAATAGCTTGTGCATGTAAATTGAGTACCTTCTGTTGCTGTATGTCAATCTATTGTACTGCAACCAGTGCTTTTATTGAGAATCAATGAACTAAAGTATCTTGAAAGAAGTTAATCATGTGTCGTCTTGTTAAACTGTTTAGTTGACCACAAAAATGTGGAGGGCAAGTGACACATGGTAAGAAATATTGGGTATTTCAGTCTGATACCATAATGAAGAACATGACTTCTGGGGTTTCAGTATTTGATAAAGGTGAGGAATAACTTGTGATGTGAGAGGATTAGTGGTGCTGTTGGAGGCTCGGAGAAGGTGTTTGTTGGGGCCAAGCTGCCCCCCTGAGAACCAGTTCAAGATCCACACTTGTGTGGGCATGGCACTGCTGTGTGGAAGAGAAGATATGTGCCCTGTCTCTCCACAAGGAGAATGGGTTTTCCTGGGGTATATGGATGAAAGTAATCCCTGATGCTCTGATCATACTTACTAAAAACCTAACTGAAAAGACACAGTCCCCTTTACTTTCTGGTATCTTCTCCCTCCTTGATAAAAGGAAAAACAAAACACTGCAGGCTTGTTAAGTGACTTCAGTATTGCTCTATTTTTTTTTATTCTATCAGTTTGTCCTGTGTTAACAGGAATTTCTTTTGCCTTGAAGGGCTGGTAGACCTGAAATTGTGTTTGAAATACTGTCTTCTATTGTAATTTAAATTTTAAATGTATTTTTGACTGTATGTTATCTCTAGGAACAAAGAACATGCATCTGATAATAGGGTTACCCAAATCTTCTTGCCAGTATTTTCTCATGCGTGTACTTTTACATAAATTATTTGAATTCAGACAACATATTTTGTATTGTCTTTAATTAAATTGTTGAACTTTCTGTAAACTTTTGTACTACAGCAAAGCTGTTCTGTGTTTCTTTATTAGATGCTGGAGGGGAAATATTAATAATATCCTGTGGGTATTCAGCCTCAGTTATACAAAACAGGAATTTATTATATTTAAGTTAGAAGCAAGCGGTCCTTTGTCACTGTCATAGGAAATACCACAATGGAGTGGTACTTCTGTCTCTTCATGCTCAGAAGAGAGGAATTTAAATAATTAAAATATTTGCATGGTAAACTGGTGGTGTTTGTGATTAATATTAATCAGAAGTTCACTTGCACTTGAACTTTTGGATTAACTGAAATTTTTTGTAGGTAAACTAAACCTTTTTGAACTTTCCTGGACTTTGGAGCTCTTCGGGTTTTTTTTTTACTTTTTGGTCAGTCCTTTTTGTGCATGGCTGTGCAAGAAGAAGTGCTGTGAGTAAAACATCTGTACTGTAAGGATGGTCTCATTTAATTTTGAGAACCTGAACAGGCTGGCTGTTGTTTTACTCCATTGTGGTTGTGTTGTGTAGTTGAACTTCGTTCCTGCTGTTCAGAGAGCCTGTCACACTTCTACCTGACATTTCCCTCTTCTTGGTCTGATGTTTTACATGGTCTAATGACAAGCTAACAAAGCAGCAGTATATAAACTGAAGGCCTTAATAAAGTGTGGAGGAATTATATCACCCTGCTCTGAGAGTCTTATGCCTCTGGAATTTTTCAATCTAAAATATTAAGAAAATAGCTAGACTTCATAACACAAATTCAAGCTCCCATTTTAAAGTTTTTATTAGGTGTTAAGGCTTTTGCCTTGTCTCAGTGTTCAGGGCCCTTGGCATCCAGAGTGTTGTTTCAGAATAGCATTGGGGCAGGGCAGGGGCTGTGGGCTGAGGGTTTGGGCAAACTTGAGATTCTGAAGCCAGGCAAGATAAATGCAGAAGGGATTTTTTTATTTTCTGTGGGAAGACAGCTGTGTGTGTTAGAGTGCTGATGTAGTACTCCTGTTAGTAGATGATGCCAAGGTAAGGCCTTTTGTGAGCAGGAAACAGTTCTGACTTAACGTCTTCAACTTGGTAGTGGACAGTATGTGAGCAAATGGCTTAAAGAACTAAATGCTGCTTCACAGTCATGAGTTTTTCCTTCTGTGTATGTGTGCAAAGATTAAGTTGCTGTAAAATACCAAAATTATTTGAGACCTTAAATTAATGCATTTTGTGTCCATTTTGTGTTCTGTTCTTGATACTGTGCTTATCAGAGTGTCTTGTTTTTGTCTGTTGGTATGAAAAGGAACTTATGCCTTTACCTGGAGAGCTTAAGCACTTCCAAACATGTGAGTATTGGTTTATCTGTTAGAAAATAGAGTATCTTGTTATGGAATATGAAGTGTCCTGAGTGGGACCATTCACTATTTAGAAAACTTGGATCCAAAGGGTAAGATTTGCCATATGGGACCTACTGCTGCAATTCCTGTTGAGAAGAGCTTTCCACTGAGTCGTACCATGGGTTGGTAGAACAATAACAGTGAGTGCTGCCTTGTCTTGGCACAGCACTGGTGCTTGGGTTTGGCAGGGTGGTCTGTTTGCACTGTGGTGTTTCTTTATAGTTTTGTGAAAACGACTTGTCTGTTACTTCCAGCTAGTAACAAGGAAAGTGAGGAGAATGAGATTCTTCTCAGTCATTTTCCCTACATGGGGATGCATAGGGTTCTTATTAAAAGAAGAAAAAAACCCTTTGATTCTTATTCATGGTACTTCCCTGCTGTTCTCTGTGCCTTGAGACCGCTGTTGACATGCTGGAACATTGGAAGATTCCAAAGAGCTGGTGAGGTTTCCCTCCCCCAGTCTGGCTTCTCTGCTCATCTCAGCCATTGAATCATAGAAGGACCCATCAAAAGAAAGGGGATACAAAAGGTCAGGGGTCCTTGAACAGGAAGAGAAGAATGTTTACAGATGATTTCCCTTTGCAATACAAGTGGCCAGCTACCAAAGACCACACCAAAAGCCAGTTGGATATTAAAAGGGGAACAGTCTCTTTTGGTGAAGTTTCAGGTAGGCTTTCATGAAGATCTGTGACTGTTTTTTTTCTCTGTGTGGTTTCTGCTATTAGTTACTTGCTGGTTTTTGTGTAGGAACACTGGAGAGGGAGTATAATTTTCCTTCTACACACTTTGCTCCCTGAGAGCTCCACAATGTTCTAAGGAATGTCAGGACTGGAGAAGAGTCTGCAAACAGAGCCATTGTTTGTAGGAAAACATCCCAGGAAGAGCCCGTGCTGTGATAAATGGTCTTATCTTTTGTAGTCCTCAGTTGCATTGTAAAGGGAAGCAGACACTGGGATAGTTTCTCTAGGAAAAGAAATGTTTATCTTGGATGGTGTTCATTTGTGGCAGGGGTTATTGTGCTGACATACTGAGGAGCAGGGCGGTCCTTCATGTGGCTATTAAAAAAAAGAAGAGGTTCCTCCTGACCCCCCATTGGAAACCTCAACATCTCATAGGATAGTCGTCTTCTGATCTCTGCAGTGAATGAATGGCCTGGCTGTATGATTTGCAGATTATAAAGTCCTACAAAAGCCAGAAGGCAATTGCTTGTCAATTTTCTACAGGTCACCAAGATGACATGTGAGGGGTTTGCGTGCTTATAAACTCAGTCATGTGTGGATATCCTTCAGGCTTCAAGTTTTCATATGTTGGGGGGATTCTTGAAATGGGAATTCCCCATCTAAATGTAGGTTTTCCATGTTGCAACTGGGCTGCTCCATCTGCGTTAGATATCTCATGACCCCTTTGTGAATGGCAGAACCAGTCCTGCAGAGTGTATTTTGTCTGATGTAGGTGTTGCAATTCAGAGTGGCATTTCTCACATGCTGCAGGCAGGAAGGTACTGGCTTACAGCCTCTGCACCAAAAATACAGTGCTGCTGTTAATTCCTACAGTCTTCTAATATTCTTTAAACCATGGTGAATATTTGGAGTGTGATGGAGTTTCAGCCCTGTCTTTTGCCCAGAGTTTGCACAGGTTTTGATTGACCTGCCCTGTGCCATGTTGCTTTTGGTCAATGAAATTATGAATTGTGCAAGATGGCTTGTTCCATGAAATGGAAGAGTTTATTTCCCCATATAATAACTGGTTCATTGGATGGAAACTGCTGACTGTTGTAAAGCAAACTGACCTTTTGAGTGGAGCAGCTTGGTAGCAAACAGAGTTGACAGGGAAACAAATGACTTCTTTAAAACTTTCCAGCAGGGAGGAGCTGTTCCTTTCTTGATGGTTGTTCTCTCTGACACTCCATGTCAGCAGCAAATTACAATGTTTTTTTGTTTTGGTTTTCATTTCAGCTGCTGTGACAAGTGATGCCAATGTTATGTGTTGCACAGCAGTGGGGATCTCTCTTGTAAATTACTTTGCATGAAAATGGCAGTCTGCTAAATTAAACAGACAATCCAACAAAAAGGAGCTTAAAGCATACATGAGGCAGTGCCCACACTTTGTGCCTGTAAGACCAGAGGGCAAGGACAGCAACTCACAGGCTGGAAAGCTCCTGCTGCCAGAAGCACCTGTTTAAGAAGGAAACAGTCTGCTGCAGGACAAGTCATAGATGTCTTCTAACATACCAGGAGTGTCCTTGGGTAAACTCTTAAAATGCACTGTGGTTTTTGCAGATCTTATCTCACATCCTCATCTAATCTTATTCTGGGTAAAGTTTGCAGATAGTCCTTTAGTTTGTGATGTGGTTATTTCTTTTATTTCCTCCACATTATAAGAAAGTGCAGAAGGAGTGGTAGTGTCACAGATGGTTAGAACAAAAGGTGGGGAGTTTCTGCATTTCCTAAATATGCTTTTTTCTTTGCATCAATGCTCTGGAGATGTGTAAATGTAAAAAAAACTTAAGCATCCATAGCTGTTGCTGTCCATAAATGACTGTCTGCTTGCACTTGGCAGCATTGTGTCAGATGGTGCAGGCATGGTGATGCTGTAGCTTTTTTACAGACTGTGGCCTACAGCTTTGATATATTTTGCTTTCAGTTGTGTGGAAGTTTCTTCCTAACCTTCATTTTTTAACTGCTCTCGGTTTGCTGCTTTGAATTAGTACTCCTCAGTGTGTCATACTGAGTAATTCCTCCCCATGGTAAGTGTATATGCATATTGAAAAATATTCATCTACTGGAAATATGTCCATTCTTTTAACTACACTTAGTCACTGTTGGAACATAACCACTCTTTTCTGTATATCCCATTAATCCCCTGTAGCACTGTTATTTCTGCAAGTAAATAAGCTCCATTTTCTAGTGCTTTAAAACACAGCATGAAGTAGTTCAGGGACTGTCACGAGGTAGCTGCAGCAAGTAGGAAGATTTAAGTTACTTTCCCTTCTTCCCTTGTCTGTGTAGTCAAAACTGTGTCAGCCTTTATGACTGCACTGAGGGAGTGTCCTTCATTTTCACTCACCTTTGGCTTTCTGACCCTGGTGCCTCCTAACACTCACTGGTTGTTCCAAATTTCTGCCTGTGCAGTTAGATTTTATTTTGTATTTAAAACGTTTGAATTTTCTCCTAACCTCTTTGAATCCTTCTGACAGTATCCTGCCACTGGCAGACTGTAAGCAGTAGTTAAGGGGAGAGTGTATTTAGTTATATATTAACTCTAATATTTTGCTTCCTGTCTTTTAAATGCTAGTTATGTCAAACTGTGCTTATTCTCAGCATTACTTACCACCCATGCAAAACTAATTTTTTGCTGGTTTTCTCCACAATCTGTGCCTCTCTTGCCCCCCCATAATTTTGAAGAATTATTAAATGTTCAACCCACAGGAGCAGAGTCTGGTTTTGCTGATCTTAGTGAATCAATTTATAGAAACTGGCAGTTTTGTCACTTAATAATACTGCTGGAGGAGTCTACAGCATGTCAGCTTGTCATTCTCTTTGCAGGGTAGTGTTTGTCTCACTTAACTGTGGCTGTCTAGAAGTTACACATCTCTCTGAGCCACGCAGGGCGTCAGAGAGGTGCCTCTGGAGGATGGTGCATCCCCCTGCTTCCAAAGAGGAAGAATAGCTGACTAACTTATGCCCCAAACTTTAGACTTGTGGGTAAGCTGAGGTAAATCCAGTGTTAGCACTTCATGGCTTTTGAACTGTGTGCAGTTTCTGGCTCCTCAGGACCAGGTCCTGTGCTCATGGCATA
The DNA here is from genome assembly GCA_034509185.1 of Euphonia xanthogaster. NCBI lineage: Eukaryota > Metazoa > Chordata > Aves > Passeriformes > Fringillidae > Euphonia > Euphonia xanthogaster. Next base: position 140,490,834 of record JAYDZK010000113.1, on the reverse strand, counting down.
TCAGATGGTGGGGCTGAGTTTGAAGATTTGCTGCCTAGTGTGGATCCTGGGAGAAGAGGAGCCAGCAAAATCTATTGCACAGCTGAATCCCAGGGAAGACCCAGCCCAGTGAAATGGACATTTGCAGATGTGATGGATACCTCCTGGGGCTGTCCCATGTTAATTTCCCTGACTCCTGGGACTCTTGGCTCTATGACAATTTTGATACATAGCTTGTAGGGTCTAGAAGACAAGTGACTTTGCAATCAGTGTGAGTGTAGAGAAGAATAATAGTGATGGATGAGAATTCATTTTAACATGACTGTGCTCCAAACTTGGAGTAAACTCAAAGCTACAATAAAGTCTTTCTCCTTTGGGACTAAACACTACTAAATTAAAAATAACGACACCGGTTTTGGTTGTGGTGTGGGATTGGCAGAGTGGCATTTCTGTTGGCAGACAATAAAAGGGCTGCTGTCCTTTACTGGATAAAGAGGGAGGCTGTTATGTTCTTGGCCTGAAAGAAGTAACAGTGCCTCATCCCTATTGGAGTCTTGCCTTAAAATCTTCAGTGACTTTTGTAAAAGCAGGTCAGGTTCTTTGCTAAACTGCATTCACAGCCTCTAGTTCCCTATTCAGCTCTGGAAACTTAGCAGAGCAGATTCTGGCAGTGGTACACCAGGTCTTCTAGACAGTTTGAAGCAGATTTGACAGAGCTGTATCCGGAACACAGCAGTGAATGGAAAATGTGCAAAGACTTCTGTGAAATTCAGTGAACAGACAGCAGGGCTTCTGTCCAGTGGCTGCTGGTCTGCTTCTCTGCCAGGTGAGATGCACCGGTCACTGTGGGCATTGTCTGTGTAAGGTGCGTGATGGTTCTCTGGGAAACTGGGGAAGCTCCTTTTCCAGGAGCATAAGCTCCAGTTAAATTTGAGCAGCTGCTACAGGATGAGCACCCGTTGTGTGCACAAGACTGGGGTAAACTCATGCTGTGCTGAGGCCACTCCAGTTTCCTTCTTGTGATGAGCCCTTTAACTAAAGTTAGTTGGGCCTGTAAGATCTGTGCATAGGTACAGAGCATAACCATAGATGTGGTGCATTCCTGCCCTCTGCAATGCTGTAGGTGTATTATTTGTTAATTTACTTGGCCTTTTAACACCAAAGTACATACGTAACTACTAAGGATCCAGTTTGGTGAAGCTGGAGTCACTCAGGTGTGGAAAGTTACAGTTCAGTGTCTCTCTGCAGACTGTTCTGAGTAAAAGGTTCATAGCATCTGAGGTACAGCACCAACAGCATGAAAGATGAGAATGTCCCTTCAGTCCAGAGGATGAGGACTAACTGTGTGCACAGGATTGTTCTGGCCAAGTGATAATAAAGATTTTTCCTTAGATTGTGGAAAAAATAGGTTGTTTTTGGTCACAAGTGTGGTGGATTTTGTCATGACATTGAGAGAGGTTTTCCATCCCTGTTGCCACAGTTTGTCCTCTGCCTGAGACACTCACTCATCCTGTCATAGCTTCAGCCCCCTTGCTGACCTGATGTTTGGCCTCTAGTCATGTGGGTGAAGAAATCTGCTGATGAAACTCATTCATTGAGGAGCTGCTGGCAGGCAGCATCAGTGACAGCAAAAGGTTCCAGCCAAGTCTGGCACCAGGAGAGACTGGGTTTGTACCAGCAACAGGGAGATGTTAATGCATTTAAAAAGACAATTTGGCACTGGACACAAAACCCAACTGTCACAGCAGCTCAGTGCTAAGTCCAGCTGCTCATATTCAATGCTTGGTGCTGTGGAAGAGAGGCCTAAAAAGCCTCTCTTTAATCCTAAAAAGGATTAAAAGCTCACAACTGGGAAAAAAAAAGTGGAGTCAGTGAGAAAGGAGAGGAAAAGAAGAAAAGCAGCACTGAAGTTATGGTAGTTAAAATGGGGTGTAAGCTTATTCAAACAGGGATGTGACATATATGTGAGGGATGCCTGCTGCTGTGGAGCTTTACTTAGAGTGCACAGAATGGATGGGTCAAATAGGGAGGTGTGAGAGAAAACAGTATTTGGGTGTTAAAAACTGGGCTGATGGGAGGGGGAAGAGATGAGTCAGTAGGACAGAGCACAGGCAAGTGAAAGAGGGATGAGAATTCACTTCTAATAAATTGTTAGAAATAAGGAAAAAATGCTTCAAAATGTTATCAAGTTAACCAACATATTAAAACCTCATGGGGATGTGTGGACTGTTAGGGATATTAAGGCAGGCAGCAGGAATACACCTTGCCAGTATTCTTTGGGCTCAGATAGTGGGTGTTGAAAATCAGAAATGCTTTGGTTGAGGAACTTGAGATCTTGCATTTTGTTGCTCTGACAAACCTGCTTGAAAAGTTTGGCATCTGCGTGGTTTTTCTTGTGTTCTCAGGGTTTCTTTAGAAATGTGGCATTTTGTTGCAATTTGGCAGAGATGTGCAGCGTTTCAAAATGGAAATTTAGTAAATTGATGGGGGGGGATAATTGTAGCTCAATAGCAGATAGAGGTCAAAATATTTCCCTCTCAACTGGCTTCAAATGAAGCCATCTTCATTAGCATGCATATTTCTGAGCACATACTTAGTCTTTCTCATTAATCTTAATATAGATCACGAATTTAAGTCAAGAGGCAACAAGAACAAGTCAGCATATGAATGGCTGTGGCATATTCTTTTCACTCAAGAACAGATTTATCTTGATGACATCTCTGCTGGAGCTCTAGCAAGTGTGCTTTTCCAGGGGAGATATGGGAAGAAATAGCTACTTACCTGACTGACTAATACAAACCTCATTCTGGTGTTATAAATTGGTTATTCTTAAACAAAGCAGGAGTGTGTTGTTCTAGGTAAGCATAAAACTGAATCACAATTCAAGGATCATTATTATTTAAACTTTGATATAATGTAATGTGTCCTGTGTGTCACTTCTCTCTAGTTCTGGCTGAATTTGGGTACCCTTCTACAGGGATGATGGGCAGAGTGGTCAAGCAGGGAGTGGTGGATGTTGTTTATCCTGCCTTTAGCACATGGACAGTGAAGTGGACTGAAAACTGCCTGAATGTCTGGGCAGAGAGCCGTGTCTGGCCAGAGGACAGTCACTACTGGTGGCCCAGGGGTTGATACTGGGGCCAGAGCTGTTTAACCTCATTGTTAATGGACCTGGTTGATAGTGCTGCTGTGTCAGCACATTTGCAGGTGATGTGAAACTGGGAGGAGAGGCTGATGCACCAGAGTTGTGCTGCCATCCAGAGGGACCTGGACAGGCTGGAGGAACGTGACAGGATCCTCATGATGTCCAGCCAAGGGATATGGTGAGTGCTGGCCCAGGGCAGGAGCAGCCCCATGCACTGCTCCAGGCTGGGGCTGATCCCAGAAAGGCCCTTGGGGTTCTGGTGGACCCCAAGATGACCATAAGCCATCAACCACCCTGGAGGCAAAGTGACCACCCACATCTGGGACCTGTGCCAATAGGTGGGCTCCTTGTTACAGAAGAGACTTGGACATACTGGAGCAAATCCAGTAAAGGGCCACAGAGATGGTTAAGGAATGGAACATGTGTCACATGAGAAGGCTTCAGAGAGCTGGGATTATTTAGTCTGGAGAAGGGGAGGTTCAAGGGTACCTTACCCATGTGTGAGTACTTGATTGGGGAGGAGAGTGAAGAAGAAAGATCTAGTTGTCAGTGTTAGGACAGGAAATTCTATTTAAGCATAACAGAACACCCAACATTTTATTGTGAGAGTGATGGAACACTGGATTGGGTTGTCCAGAGAGGTTGTGGGGTCTCCATCCTTGGAGATACTGAAAACCTATCGACACAGCACTGAGCAACATGCTGTAGGTGACCCTGTTTTGAGAAAGAGGTTGGACTAAGCCATCTATAGAGGTCTCTTCCCACCCCAGCCACTATGTGATTCTGTGGGTAGGATATCTTTTTGTTATCATGTGAAAAAAAAATCTTCACTGGAATGAAACTGTAATTGTTCAGGTGGTTTCAGGAAAAAAATAGGAATGAAAAACACTGTGTAGCTAAAAGTTCATTGGTAGTTAAAACTTGAAAACATTGCTGTGTTCAGGTCCATGTTTTACCTTTTACAGGATTGTCAGTTCTTGTCAGAGGATCACAGAATCATAGAATGGTTTGGGTTGGAAGGAATGTTAAAATTCTGCTAATTCCACTTCTGCCACCATAGGCAGGAGATGCCACCCACTCAGGTTATTCAGGACCTCATCCAGCCTGGCCTTGGAAGAGAATGAAGGGCACTTGTTTTCAGTTATACTAAGAGACTTTTGGTGGTGGAAGCCTGGCTTGGAAAAAGTGATTTTGAATTTCCTAGCAGGATGAGCTCCTGCAAGTAGTGTGTCATGCACATGGTGTTACCTTTGTGGGTGATGTACCACAGCTGGGGAGAGCTCCTGGAAGAGCTTGTCTGCTTCTGTGCCTCCCTGCCAGCAGCACACACGACCAGGATCTCTATTGCTTTTTAAATGCATCTGATTTGTTGCTTACCTCCCTTTTTGTGTGTTTGTCTTTCTAATTTGTTTGCCTCTGAGAAAGCTGGGAATATGACAGCTGCAGGGTCTGATCTCCCTGGAATGAGTTTCTTGGAACACTAGTGAGAAATGTAGTCTAAACCTTCGGGAGCTTGCAGGGCTTGGCATGAAATTGCTCTTGTGGGTCCCTTCCAACCCGAGGTATTCTGTGATTCTCTTGTGGGCAAAGTTTATTTCTGTGCAACCACTGAGCATTTTCTGTACTCTCTGGGTTTTCCTCCTGAAAGCCATTATTGTGTAATCAAGCCTGGAGAGTATTGATCACTGGAAGAGAAAAACTTGGCAGGTTTTGAGGGCTCTGTTTGAACTGGAGGTGGCAGCAGCAGGAGTGGGCATTTCTTTTTGTCTGTAGGGGAGAGAACACAACTGAAGAATGTTATTCTAAACCATCTTTGGTATTAATGTGTGGTTTAAACAGTGGCTGGGAGGGGATATAATCTGCAGCTGACTGGTGGTGGGCATGAGGAAAAGACTGGTTGTAGTGTAGATGAAAAGGTGTTGGCAACAAGAGATTCTGAAGTACTGTCTGCTGAATAGTAATCCTGGTCACAGGCACCCCAGTGTAATTAATGTGTGAGTGGGCTCTGGGGCTGCAGCTGGAGCAGAAAATTTTCTTCTAAATGTATTTATTATTGTGAATTTAAAAAGTAGAGAGGAGTTGGTTTTTTTTATTAATAAAAACTGTTGCATATCATCAGCTCTATGCAAATATTAAATAAGAGACATGTCTGTGCACAATGAGATGTAAAAGCTGCTGGAATAAAACTTTGAAAATGTGAAGTCTGTTATTTAATTGAAAATCAACACTTGTTTTCCCCATTTCATTTCTTTTCTGCTTTATGTTTTTGTGCAGTGTGGGGAAGGCCTTCAGACAGCTGTGCTGACAAATGTTGTACCCTGAGCCACAGGATGACCTTGGGCACTGCATGAGCCTGACATGATGAAAACATATTTCTTCCAGCTGTCGCTGTTAGACTCCTGGATCTCAGGTTTCTTTCACAGTCAAGACTTTTGGGCCCATCTGGAAGCAGTGTGAATGCACTATACCAAAGCCTGCATCCAGACAAATCCTGCAGTAACCAGGTACCTTGAGTATATGAAATTATGCTGGTTCTGCAGGATTTTCTGGGGAAGCCACAGAAACTTCATGTTGATCCCTCTCCCTGGGGATGCAGGGTTGGATTTCTCCATTAAGAAAGAAGTCCTGCTACTCCTGCATGGACAAGAAGAAGGTAGAACCTTTCTTCTTTACCCTTTCTTCCCTGACTTTCAGAGCAGTCATGTCAGGGTCAGGCCCTTGGCCTTTCCCTGCCCTATAGCTCTAGGGGTGATGGATGAGGAGTCATTTCCAGTGGGACAGAAAACAGTTCAGGATGGGCTGATTTCCCTGTGTCTCCTCAGAGTGTGCTGATGCTCAGCCCTATGGCACCATCTCAGGACTCAGATAACTCTGAGGCTGGTGCAGAGCTGGTCAGAGTTGCTGTCTCTGGATTCAGGCTGGACACTGGAGGGGGCTTTCACCAAGCACTGGGGCAGGAGGTAGGGAAGAGTCAGGGTTGAAAATACACAAGAACAGAGGATGATGAGACAGTCAGTGATTGCTGTGAATCATAGCTGGCCTGTGGAAGACCCACTTAGGATGAGTCAGGGTTGGATCTGGAATGCTTATAGATACCTGCGAGGAACTAAACTTAAAATTTAGAGGAAAACTGAAGATTTTCAGAAGTTCTGAAACTCAGAGGAAGTGCAGCTAACAAATCCTTCTGTGTTTATCCTTGGAGTTTCCCAGGGCCCAGCTGCATCAGCATGAGCCTCCTTCAGCAGCCACAGCAAGAGCTGATACTTGCTGTTGGTGAGTTCAGTCCCATCTTATGGGCGCTCAGCTGCTGGAGAGTGCTCCTTTCCCTTGGTGTCTGAGGGTGCCTTGGACTCTGAACACTTGAAATTCAGAGTTAAATGAGGCTGATCTTTTTAAATGCAGGAAAGGTGTTGCTGATAAGTGTTTGCAACAATGTGTAAACAAACAAGAGATGATAGGGAGAAAGGAACGTGTCTGTGGTTATTCAAGTAAAAGTAAATATTGGGCTTAGAGAGAGCCAGGATTGTGTTGCAATCAGTTCTCCAGGCTGTTGGTGCCTACCATTTCATGAGGCTTTCCCATTAGGAGGAATTATTTGCTGTGCCTTTGTAGAGAGGCTTTTCAGGTTGAACCTGACCCTAATGCTGGTCAAGACCAAGAAAATGCAAAGACCAGAGATGAGCAGATCACCAGAAGTGAGCCTATGAGACCAGCAGCAGCAGAGAAACCTCAAGCAAGATTCACCCATTCAGACCCTCTCTCTAATAAGGATGCTGATAGAAAAAGTATTTAACTCTGTGTGGTAGTTAGAAAAGCAAATGGTGAGGCTTAGTTGCCATTTGAGAGAAGAAGGGCAGCCCCTGCAGAGAAGTGTGAAGGAACCTGCTGCTGGGGCTTGGGTACAGCCTGGGCTTGAAATCTGGGAGGAGGAAAAGGAGCCAGGTCAAGGGGCACTTTCAGAGATTGCTTCAGAGCAGCCTGTCTTGGGCAGAGAAAGCTTCTTTAGTGCACTGTAAGACCAAGCACAGACCTGCTGCTGAGTTAAACCTGCAACAGAGGTGCCCATGATGTCATTTGCCTTTTACATAACATAGACATGAGATCAAATATAACTTGAAGGTAAGATGAGGACTGTGCAGCTTGGTGAGCAATTAAATTTCATTTCTGTTTTCTGAAACCTCTGTAAGGACTGTTGTAAAATCTTGGGTATCACCTTGGAGTTTTTGGTATAAACATGAATAAATGAGTAGCAAACAAGAGGGCAAAATGAAAATCTGTGAACCATTATTACAGCTTTGGAAGAGAGCTGTCTCCTGGGTCTCACTAGCAGGTTCTCCTGGAGTACAAGGCTGTTTGCACCTGGGCTGCTGAGCAGCTGAGCTCTCAGGACAGACCCACAGACACCACAGGGCACCTGCATATCTGATGTGCAGAGTCTCTTCCATGGTTTTGAGCATAATGGGCTGGTTGCATTGGTATGATCCAGGAGGTGCCTGCATTTGTGCTGCAAACCAGTCATTCCTCACAGGTGAATGACCAGAACTAAATGTTTATCACCTTCATGAAGGCATTTAAAATTTGTGTTTTGTAGTATTTCACTTATTCACAGAATAAGTTCAATTTTCAGGTGGATTATTTTCTCAGCTAAGAGTGTAATTTCATCAAAATGGAAATGTGTGACTGATACCTGCTGATTTTTATGGGTCTCTAACTGGTAGATTTCTTTTCTTCCACTGAAATGCCTAGGAGTTTCTTTTGGACTTAAGTCTGCAAAGAGGCTACTGTATTCCCTTTGGTGTAATGCAATATTCAAACTTGAGTGAGTGGAAAAGATGCAAATGAAAAGTGCCAGAAGGAGCAGAGACTTTGTTATGTAAGAAAGGTGTTGAAGTTTCTTGTCAGAGGCACTACTGGCAATGTTTATTTATTATAAATAAAAATTTATTTATAATTTAGAAATTTAGAATTTATTGTAAATAAAATGTACCTCAGCTGTGATAATGTTTGATCTTATGGTATGGTGTATTCAGGGGCTTTATCAGTAAGGATTTGGAGCAGCTGTGAGATTACTTAGTCTGACGTCATAGACTCCTGGAATTTTACTTTAGTATTCTTTTCTAAATTCTGCGTCTTATTCCCTTAAACTGACCCTTGATGCATTGTGTTGGAGCTTGAATAGAAGTGGATTATAATGTCAGATAAACCCTGGGCACAGAGGAAGAGAATGAATGAATGCAAGGTGTTGCATTTGGAGTCTGGTGCTTTTCTAAGGCACAGAGGAGGAATCTGGCACACGTCCCAGAGCTCCACCCACCTCCCTCCTCCTTTCCATGGTGTGAAAGGGGCCCTCCGCTCAAATGTGGAGGGCCCCAGACCTCCTGCCATGGAGGTGGGGTGCAGAAGGTGCCCTTGCTGGTGACTTCTGACAGGCTCCAGCTCTGAGGCCAGGCAGCATTTCTCCAGACCACCAGCAGCCATGGCCTGGGTGCACGGGACCTGACCTGCCAAAGGGACAATATTCTGCAATCAGCCCCAAGCAATGAGTTTTGAAGAGACGCTGTTGTTTCGTAAAGATGCCAGGCTCTGGATGGAGTCAGGATGTGGACTGATTTATTCAAATTAATTCACTTGCTGGCAAGCAGGAGAATTCCCTTTCTGAGTGCTGCTGCAGGCACTGACTGGTGCCACTGCTCAGCACTAAGGCAAACCAAACCCCTCAGGGTTTGTGTGAGGCCCCAAAAATCTCCCTCATCGAGACACTTAAAAGGACTGAGTTGTTCATGTACTCTGAGTCAGACACGCAGGAGAAAGACTGGTCATGTTCTCAGGAGATCAAAACAAAAAGAACTTCACTGGCAACTTTAGAAAATCAAAGAACTTTGACAAAAGATTTAGAGCAGCATTCAATAAGCATAAAGCACTTCTCAAAGCATTAACTTAGCCCATCCAAGTAGCAAGCGCTAAGCCTGTCTGATTTTAAGTTTCTCAAAATCCCAAGAGGGAATTAGAAGAGGAAAGTGAGAAAGACAAAAAAAAGATGTAAAAAAGAATAAACATAACTACCACTCCTGGTTGCAGCAGTGTTCAGCTGATAGAAATTCTAAGAGAAGGCAGGGTCAAGACATGTGCTTGCCTCATGTCTCAGGTTAAATAACCTTTGGCTTTCCTGGGCCCCTCCCCTAGGTGGAACTCCCCAGTCATTTGGCCTCTCAGGAGCTGGGCTAGGGGCTCCAGAGATGGGTGTGGAGTGTGGCCTCTGGTGTGCCAGGGGTTGGCAGCCACTGCAGAGCTGGGATACAGGCTTGAGGTGCGGGGTGTGCAGGGCAGGGCATCACCTCACCAGAGCCAGGACCAGACCTGCCCCTTCCCCCCAACCTTTTGATCCTGAAATGTTTTGAGCCAGCAACACTTCCAAGCTCCCATACCCTGAGGTGCTGCCCTCCCCTTGGCAGGCACACATGGACACCTGTGTAGAGGGGGGTTGCAGAGAGGTGGCCCTGTGCTGTCCCACCATGGCACAGCAAGGGTTGCATGTGGGATGTCCCAGTTACACAGTGTAAGGCTGGGACAAAAGCTGCCTCCTTTCCCAGCTTTATATATTTGCATGCAATCTTCTTTCTGCTCCTAATTTTTCTACACCTTGACTTAGAAATTTATGTCTTTCATCTTTCTCCAGAATTCAGTTCTTTTGACTTGAATGGAGCAGAGGAATGGATAACCTGAGGAAGGATGGAATGATTTTATGGCGAAGGCACTGAGTGCTTTGTTTAATATATTCATATTAAGCTTCTGGGGGCAGTAAAAAATCATACCATGTGTGAAGAATTCAAGAAGGATCTTTGGAGACATAGTGACTGGGCAGGAAACCATGAGATTCCACTATTTGTAGTTGTACAGGGATATACATGGGGAAAACCAGTCCTAGCATCATGTACAAAATGTTTGGCTCTGAGCTGACCATTGCCATTCAGGAGTGGTTTACCTGGGTTGCTCAACAGTGGTCAAAAAAGTAAGTTAAGGTGCCCAGGAATTAGTAGGAAGAGGACAGAGCAGCAAATTCTGTGGCTCTTGAGCAGGCTCAGGAAATCAGGCTAACAACCACCTCAAGATATGGAAAACTCCAGTCACGTGTATCGTGGGGGCATTTAAGTAATGGTAAGGAGGTGTTATTCATAAGGGTATGGCTATATTGGAGTACAGGCAAAACAAATTTGTACCTTAAACCATTAGACATTTATCTGTAAGCATGTAAGCTGGTGTTGTGCCTAGCAGAAAATTCAGTGATGCAATGTAAGTTTTTACTGGCTCAAATTCAAGACTGGGTACATTATTTATAAGAAGCAAAGGTACCACTGAATTATTCAGGGCTTGTTGAACAAGTGTTGAAAACCAGCAACACCACACTAACTTAAGTGGTTTTTCTTTAACTATACCACAACTTGCAAAGTCAGAGCCCTCTAGCTGTTGCAGTTCTTTCTCTACAGGCTTGGTAGGGGAAAACAAATATTTGATGCGTAAAAATATGCATAAGAGACATCAATGGCTTTTCCTGATCAATGTCTTCATGATAATGTATTGCACATTCCCAGCAGCTTGGGGAGGATGTCTCAAAGTGCTGTGGCAGGTGCTGGGAGCTGAGATGGCAGCAGGACCACCCTGCTCTGGCTGTTCAGTGTATTTGTGGAGGAAAAAATGTCTGATCCTCTTCTCCTGAGAAGACTAAGAGACCAAGACAACCTTCCTGCTCACACACACAGGGTGCTCCCTCCTCTGCATCCTGGGCAGAGCGAGCCCAGTGGCTGCTGCCAGCAGATGCAGGGGTTGCTGCAGAGCAGTAAGAAATTCTCATTTCCAGAGATTGTAAGATTTGTCTGGTGTTTGTTAAAGTCTGATTTGTCTGGTGTTTGTTAAACATTATTTACCCTGCAAAAGAGATTTGTAGAATTTTAAAGAGAAACTCTATGCCTTTGGGGGGGAAAAAAAAAGATTTTATGTGTCATTTTCAGGGTTACTGAATTTTTAATGCTTTCCTTAGAGAGTGGGTCACATTTTCATCTGGAATAAATATTGTGCAATTAATGTGAAGCTTTTAAGCTTTTACTGGCCTTTTGCCAGGTGAGCATCGGACTTTTTATTAATTTCCTAAAACCCATTGTAAAAATGTTTTCTTGTTTTTCTCAATGCAGGGATTTTCTTGCAAGGGGGGAGGTAACTGGCCAGTTATGCACACAGCATTGACTAAAAGGCAACATAAATAATGAAAACAGGTTAAAATGTGTATCTGTTTTCTCAGAAGCCTCGGCATGTTCTCTAACTGCATAAATACACAACTTTGGGTCAGGTTTCTGGCTGCTTGAACTGGTGGTTAATGTAGAAGCTATTGCCTTTCCCAATATTTAGAGGCATTAGAGTGCAAGGTGTCACACTTGGAAACGGAGCTAGTGGGAGGAGAGCTGGTGAGATGGTCAGATGTAAATGGTTTCTTTGGGAAAATCACTGCTGGCTGAGAAAATATCATTTGTAGAACAAGACAAAACATTGTATCTTAATTTAACTGAACAGGGAAATAAAAGTGCCCTTCTGATGCTTTTTTGCTTTTCCTTTCAGAGTGATACAGTGATAGCATACAGACTTCTGGCTCTGCTAGTTCTGCTTCCCAGAGTGAAGCCCCCCTGCTATTAATGGGTGCTGTCCAGTGTGCTGAAAAAACCAGCAAAAGTCTGAATAAATTCTGAATAAATTGATTTCATTAAAGACCTTTGCTGACCTGCAGTGTCCTCTTCCTGCTAGGTGATGCCATCAGGCAGGAGGACTCCTGAGCCTGCAGAAGTCCCCAGGGATTTGTGGGTCACTGTCAGCTGGGCTGAGGCCAGCACAGGAATTGGCCTTTCTCCTGCTGATAAGGTGCTGCACTTACCTCTGGCATGGTCTGAATGAACAGTGCTAAGACTGTACTTTTTAACTGAATCTCCAACGACTCTGTCAACAGCTTTCAAGGCTCCTCAGCATATTCCACCTGGCAGCTCTTAGACATTCACTTAAAGATCTCATTGCTCAGCTTTTCAGAGGCCTCTTTCCCAGTGGGACCTTGGCCATTTTGGGAAGACCTTCTCAAAAGGGCCTGTAATTTCATAATTTTATTTTCTGTCTGGTGAAGGTGACCTTAAATGCCATTATATTCATTGATTCAAATCTTCAACTCTGAGCTAAGTGCGTCATACCCTAAAACGATTCCAAATAGCCAAAATAATTTTCTCTATTTCATTATAAGTTTCCCTGGCTAGCTTTGTCACATGGGTTCTAAACTGGTTGTTAAATAGCAAAGCAAAAATTATTTTTATGACTGTAGGTTCAATACAGGTTAAACACATTTCACAAATGAAATTTCCAAATTAAGCATGGATATACCTAATCCATTGTGGTCTGGCTTTTCTGGGGTTACCCATACAGATAAGAATTCCTATTAAGTAGTCTGATTTATCTCTCTTTCCAACTGTTTCAGATTAAATAATATTTTTTTTTCTATTATGACTTATTATGCCATTAAAAATTATGAGCTAACATTAGGTTTAATCACCTCAAGGTTTCAAAGGCAAGGTTTGCTGGATGGACTCCCAGGACAGCTTCTCAAAATGCCATGTTCTTCATCTATCTTAACATAGCATGTTGTCATGACACCTTTTTATTAGGCAGGTAGCAGTTATTTGAAAAAAAAGAAAGTGCTCTTGAACATCCTATCTTCAGCTTTAATTTCTAGGTCTGAGTCTGGATGTCAGGCATTTTACTTGTTGAAGCAAATAAGTCTCTCATCCTGAAAGGTCACATTTGCTTTGGTTTAGCCTTTTGCTTTTGGTAGCTCACTCTGCATAACTTCCATAAGTAGAAGCCATCCTTCTTGTTGGTGATCTAATCAACTGATTTAATGCTTGAACCATGTCTGTTATAAATTATTTCCTTAAATTTTACTTTTTATTCCCTGGCCTGTTAAATAAAAGTCATCTGGTTGGTTGAGATGAATGGTAGCGAATCAGAATCTTTTGGGCATGAATCATCATTACATCAGTAGTAATGACAGCAGAATAATACTGCCAATAATTTCAAGCTTGAGAACAACTGTAATTGCTGCTATTTTACACTGGAAGCCACACTAACCTATTACATTTGTCAAAGCTGCAAGCCTGGCAGAGGCAGACAAAGCAATAAATGAGTCAATAACACCTTTGATCAATGCTTTGTGCTTCTTCAAGGAAGATACTTCTCAAGCTCATTTTGCTGTCACTAAAAAATATTTGCCTTTCTGTTGTTAGATTTTTGAAAATTGAAGGTAGGTTTACACTCATGGTGTCTAGCCACATCAAAACCTCTGATCCCTGTATTCAGTGGAGGAAGAGAGAGCTCTCTAGAGATGAGCTATTACAACCACACAAATCCCTGCGTTAGGATGGGCTCGTACTTGTCTTTTGGAACAGCTAGATGTTTAGAATCACTTAGAAAAGCATTTTACTGATGCCCTCTTCAAATGGATTCATTTATCATTTGAATTCTGTTAAATTTAAGAAGTCTAGATTTTCTCTTTCAGGTGTGTATCTGGCATAAATATTTTATTGACTTCAATCATATGGGCTCCCTTTAAAAAATATCTCCATTTTGTTTCTGTCAGACTTGCACAGGAAAAGGGATGGACTATAAGACTCCATACCAGTACTTTATTTTGTATATTTTTGCTGTGAAGTGAATTGGCTTAGTAACAAATCCAGCTGCTCAGGTTGGGAAAAATGTATCGATGGGTCCTTCTAGGAGGCTCTAAAAATATTAAAACTAATACTTAACCCCCTAATGATCTGCTTTGGGATTTGATTTGCTGGACAAGGATGTAAACTCTGTATCTCTCTGGGTAAACTGGAAATGCTTACCCTGGATGGAGGATAGAGCATTTGCCTTTTCATAAACATGGTCTGCCAGAACTTGTCAGTTCAGCACCAGGAACCAGCCACCAGTACAACTGGGGCAGGTGAAGGAGACTAATTAATGTATGGCTCACCTGATTGCTCACTTGATGAAAAATCATCAATTAGCCTTATTAATGTGATGGTGACAACTCACATCTATAACCTAACTGGGTTTGTGGCCTTGTCAGTGCTGGGGCAGCAGAGAGATGTCTGATGAGCCACAGCTGCTCTGCTTGAAATAGGAATAGCAGAAGGCAAGAATTGTCATCTGTACAGAGGGGATGTGACACAGTGAGGGGGCCCAAACACAGCACAGATCTGAACAAGCACCTGGTGCCTCAGGTGCTGTCCTCCCCAGGGGAGCTCTTCCACTCTCCCCTTGTGCAGAGCCTTAACAACATAATGCAGGTGGTGAAGTATCACAGCAGGAAGAGGTTTAGGAAGGAGCTGAGGTGCCTGTAAATATAGATGAGTGCTTTTCCCTGGGCAGATGGACTGCAGTTAATGACAGTCTGGGTCCTTCTATGAACAAAAGCATTTATATTTGAAAATGAAATTGCAAAAAAGGAGAAAAACATGCTAAAGTGGCTGTAGAAACCTTACACTGTTGATGAGCACTGGAAAGTTATTTCCATCATGTGTCCTGTGGTGGCAGAGGGAAGCCAGTTGTTTGCTGCAGGAGTAGCAAGTATCAGCTACTCTCACCAACCCAGATGCCTGTCAAGTGTCGTGACAGGCTGTGCTAGAAGCCACAAGGAGCAGTGCACTGGAAAAATGACCAGAAAAATGGAATGGGCTTCTGATGGAGCAGTCACCAGGTATCAGAGAGCATCATTCCATCCTAGTATAAAAATGAATTTTTTTACAGTGAGAACAATCACTGGAACAATCTCCTCAGGGATGTGGCAAAGTCCCCATCGATGGAGGTTTTCAAGGTGTGAGAGGATATGGTGCCAGGTAATTTAACCCAGGCTCCCACTTCCACAAAAACCTTTCAAGGTTCCTTCCTGACCTGCTCCATGATTCTGAAAGTGACATGGGCCTGGATGTGGCTATGTAAGAGCCATGAATTTGTTCTTGGGATCCAACTCCGTGTTATACTGGTAAAACCTATCTGAAGAATTGGCATTAAACTTTCTTAGGGCTGAGTTGCTGCTGAAGGGTGCCAGCAAGAGACATTCTGCTTCAACATTTGATTGCCCATACCAGAATGTGCCAAAGCAGCTCTACTTGGGCAGGACAAGGTGAGTCAAGAGTAAATTCTTTGCTGTTGTTCCTGTGCAGGAGTAATTTCTACCTTATTTGATAGAAAGCCAAGTAGCACAAATCTTATCTGCTTCCATCACTTTCCGCGCTTTGGTTTTATACTCTTGAAATTCAATGTTCCTTTGGTTGCTTCACACCACCAAGTTAACACATCATTAATGAAATCAGAAGCATTTTTTCCCTCTGAAGCTCTCATGCATTAATTAGTTGGGAGGTGGCAGAAGAAGAAACAAATGTTTGTATATCCCATTCCGAGCAGCTAAAGCACTGTGCAGTTGCTGATTCTCATTCCAAACACATCCTAGTGATGCATCCCACACTGGGAATAGCACAGCATGAAGGAGAGTTGCTCAAGATGAAGATCAGCAGTGCTATTCTTCAATTTTGTGTTTGTGAGCTAGTGAGACTGCAGAGTTATCACTACAAAACTCCACTTGGTGCACCAGTGTCACTAAACGTGTGTTACTGCTACTTAGGGAAGTGGAAAACAGCAGGAGGGGCTTTAACCAGTCCCAGGGTGTTGTGATTCTCCCTTGCTGAGCCCTTCCTCACTGGAAAACAGCAGGAGGGGCTTTAACCAGTCCCAGGGTGTTGTGATTCTCCCTTGCTGAGCCCTTCTCACAGCAGCCACTGTAAGTTCTCTGCAGCAACAAGGCATTGCTAGGAAAGGGCCAGGGGAAGATCAAGAGCTCACCGGAGACCTGAAAAGTAGAGTGATTTCCTGAGCTTACCCAGACAAGAGATGCTTCTGAGCACACGCAGGCCTAGGAATATCCCCATTCCCCTAAACAGGATTTACAGGATTTACCCAACACTTCACCTGATGTCAAAGCTGCATCCCTCATGATTTTCCACCATTGTGACTCCTTTCTTTCTTCCCTTCATATTTATATTCCTTGAAATGTACTCAGCTCATTTTGATACCCACTATCTTTCTTCTAATTTGCAAATGATGGCAAAACCAAACCTGGAACACAAGCTAGGATGCAGATATTTTTCCTTTTGTTAATAAAGATCCAGACAATCCCAAACCATTTTGGGGCTAACTCATTTGATGGACTGCCAGGTATCCATAGCATCCAACTTCTAATTGTTCAGTTTGTAAGCATGTTTACTGTGGAAAACCTGCCAGCTCCAGACTGCTAACACACCTCAAGGGCACATGGGTCATTCATTGAAAACTACTGCAATGCAAAATGAGACCAGTAACTGTGACACTCTTTAGCAGATGATGACATTGTCATTCAGTTGTGGCAGAAATGGAGACTGCCATATTCATCAGTACTGTCCTGTTGCAGGCTGCCTGTGATAGGGAAAGAAGTGGACTTGCCTGTGCAAGGCTGATGAGAAGTGTTTCTTCTCTGTGCATGCTGAGACTGTGCAGTTACCTCCTTAGAACCCGAACAGTATGTCCTAGTGACCGCAGCACTGTGCTCCACCAAGAAAACTGGAGGAACCAGCAGGGAAAGCTTTCCCAAGACATATACCACTGAAACCTCCTGCAACTCTAGGAGCAGGCTGGGCAAGGATGCTCACTTTCCCCCAAAATAGAAGGATCTGGTCTAATCTAGGGGAGGGGAAAACATGTCCTTCATTCCTTCACCAGGCTTTGTGGGTGACCTTCAGCAGCCATTTCAGCTCTGTGCCTCAAGTGCACACTTCTAAAAAGAGGTAATGGCACCAACCCGCTTGTCTCACATGGGTCAGAAATATCCAGAGGTTGGATGAGCACCAACAGTGCTTGTGGATGGGAAAGCTGCCAGTCACTGGTTTCTGGTGGCCTCTGTGCCAAATCCAGTAGCAGAGGGACAGCTCTTGTGCGTGTGTGTGTGTCTGATGGAGAACTGAAATTCTGTCTAATGGAGAATAACGACAACTTCTGACAGCTTTGTTCAAAATCATGCTGAGAGCAAATGATCTGGTTGATGATTACTTGTATGGGCTTGGTTAAGAGGTGGGGAGATCTGTGGCTTCATCTCCTCCTTTACAGAGCAGTGACAAAGCATCAAATGACTGTGAGAAATGTCAGTGCAGGCTGGAAGTAATGAGCTGCATCAACAGGATGCAATTGGAAGGGGCAGGGGCCAAGAAACTTTTGCAAGGTGAGCAGATGAGTAGCAGTTGTCTTCATATAGACGCTGCTGTTTTTCTCACAAAAATGTCTAAGATGCTTAAGAGGTTAATCAGAAATTTGTGAAGGGATGCATGGTAGCTGGCCTATGCTTTACGAGAGACAACAGCTTCCTTAAAATAAATGAGGCTGTTAACTAAACATTGGGTTCTTGGCAAATAGGTATCAGCGTGCATAGGCAAATCAACAAATGAATAATTTCATTAGCTTATTCACAGTAGTTTATGCCCAATGAATGCTAATTTAAGTGTCAGTAAAAGCATGAGGATAATTCTGGCATATCTAATTACAACAAAAGTAGGTTTTACTTCTCACTATTGAGATATTCAGTTAAAACCTGGAGTGAATAAAATGACTGTGAAAGCCTCCAGTACCCTACAGAAGAAGAAACCTCACCTTGCCCATGGACTCCTACTTGAGGCTGAGGATGCTGTTTTATGCCCCGCAGAGGCAAGCGGAGGCAGGCATGGGGTGGGAGATGAGCTGGCAGCTCTTGGCAATGAAGTTTCCTCCCTGGCTGGCATCGGGGATTTGGTGCCGCTGCAGCTCCGTGCGCGCGGACGAGCGGCGCTGGCACGGGATGGAAACACCAATGTGGAGGTGCAGCTGCAGAGTTCCAAGTGTGAGTAAGTGGGATGGGAGGAGGAGGAGGAATGGAAAGCTGCTGATATTTCCAGGCTACAAACGAGATGTGAGGAGGGATAAAATTGCTTTGATTAAGTCACACAAGGCAGTACCACTGAAGCACTCAGCTTCTGCCCCCTGCACCCCAGCCCAGCATCTCACGTGGGTCCTGCCTCTTAACTTGCTTCCCCTGGCTTGCTGCCATGGCAGGGGAAGTCCCTTTTCTTCCTCTTTTTTCCCTTTTTTTTTAATATGGGCATATTTCCCCATATGATTGCATCCAAAAGTAGTGGTGGATGGTTGGTGTTTTTCTCTTTCTCTGTGGTTACTCATGAATAAAGAGCTGCAGAAAACTAATTACAGTAAATAAATGCTGATTGCAGTGTCAGTGAAGTGATGAATTGTGAGGGTAACAGTTAACTCTCTGATTCATTTGCTTTATTTTTGCTCTGTGGATATTTTTAAAAATCCATAGCTCATCAGGAATCTATGAGTCAGGACCCAAGGCTTTTCCACAGAACTTGATACAGTGAAGAAGTTACAGGCAGAGGTCAATGGGTGAACCTCTTCACCTTCTCTAATCCCATGGGGATCCTCAGAGGCCACTGCTGGCTGGGGTCCATGCCACATGTGAGCAATGCTGCAGGCCTACAGCCTGTTACTTGAAATAAGTCTGTAGCTGGAGTTCAAGAATTTTTAAATAATATGTAACTTCTCTTTTGGGTTCATATTAGAGAAAAAATGAGCATAAGCACATAGGGGCTGACCTTAAGGAACAGCCTGCTTGAGAAACTTAGTTTATAGATGCATTTACTGAAATCTACCTCTGCCTTCCCCATAGAAATCAGGATTTCAGCCTTCCTGTATAAACTTCAACTCCTAAATGTGAGTTAGTATTGCAAGAGCACCATGAAGAGTTTAGCCCTAAACAGCAAATATCACAAATTAAACTCTCAGTTTTATGCCAAAAAATCTCCATAAATGAAGAAACGTTCCAGGATTGACTGGAAATAAATAAAAGCAGCAAATAGTAAAACAGCAAAGAGTCTCCACAGCAAATAGTAGAACAGAAAAATGTCTTGTCAGCTTTGTGCAGAAGCCAAGATACTGTTGTAGAAAGATGAGCAGAAAAACCATAGCTGATTACGCTGTTTATCCTTTTACCATAACAGGTGCATGTGAGGAAGAGATATGAAGAAAATGCTTTTTGCAAAGCCGCTATCTGAAATAGCAAATCAATCAACGTTGTTAAGAGAAGAAATGGACTTGAATGTTTGAAAGGCAGCAATTGTCTGAGTGTGAAAGGACAGAGGCAGCCAGTCTGTTTATCAGAATCTCTGAGACAACAGTGATTTTACAATTGGATGTTTCTTTTGATTTGTATTTGTTCTGTCTCAGATTAGTCATATCATGGTTATCTATTCTCTTTGCTGTGTTTTATGGTGGTAGCCTGTTCCTTAACTCTGAGACTCAGCTTTACTCAATGTTTTACAAGCAATGCCTCCTAAATCTGGAAGAGGATGAGCAAAATCTGTCAGGTAGAGATTGGAAAAATAATTGAATTTTACCAAGTTGAAATGAGCCTCTCTGGAGCTGATATTTGGCCTTTATTGAGCTAACTCTGATTTCTTTGAACTCAGCAGGAGTACAAAGCCTGTGTAGGGCACTTTGAGAGCCTCACTGACTTTATTTTCATAGCTATCCTGAGAATACTGCTGTAGTCAGATGCCTCTGGCCTGAATTAATGTTTTTTTCAAATGCTTCTATGTGGCTCAAGGTAAGGTGGCTGGCACTGTCTGTAGGAGAGGAGGTGTGAGCTGGCAGATGTCATTTCTTTGCAGACTGTGGTGCCAGAAGCCTTGGGGTGGGGAACAGCTCACCCAGAACCTAGCAGAGAGCAAGGGGAAAAGCTGCCATCAGCAGAAAACTTTAAGCAACAAAAGTATTCCAGAGCTGTTGGAAGTCCTGTGGCATTCACCCAGCCATTAATCAGCACCACAGAAATGCACACACCTACTTAGGTGCTTGCTGGCAAAGCTGAATTTGCTTATTGTGATTCAGCCTCTTCTTAGGGCATAGAAACCACTTAAAAGACAAATGAAAACATCTTGTTTGCACCTTAGTTCTATAAATATTATACTCATGCATAAACTGTCCCCCTGTTTTGCTGCCTACACTTCACTCATGTATAGCTCCATCCTCTACTTTCTGCTCCCTATAAACAGCTCCAGAGGATCCCAAAAGCTAGATATTTTTTCTATACATTCACTCAACACATCACTGGAAACCTCTCACTGATTGCAGTGTGTTTTGATTTGGGTTGTAGGCAAGTGGTAGAGAAGACACAATGTCAGGTTGTTAGAAAAAAGCAGCATATCTTGTATCTTTGCTACTGTGCAGTTGTATGGGATTTCTTTCAAGTCAGCAATGAAAACACAAGTTTTCAGAGCAGTTTCAGGGAAGAGCAATCTCTCACAGCTGACCAGTTCTTGTTTCAGAACAGTAAAGTAGCCAAATTCCTCAAGGGACACTTCTGTATAAATGCTAATTTACCACAGGTCTGCTAGGGATCTCAAAAATGAAATAATATGCAGTGCCTGCCTCTGCTGGGAGGGGAAAGATATGTCTGATATTTGCAATAAATCAGTCATCTTCTTTCTATCCCTCTATACTTTTTTTTATTCAACTGTAAAACAATTTAAAAGTTGTTGCCCAGTGAGCCTATTTTAAACATATCTTCAGAAATGTATTTTGAACTCTGAGCAGAAAGTATTTCTTATGCTAATATTTCTTAATTATACTAAATTTCAAATTCAGGTTTCATTTTTCCAGCAGTTCACCACGGTAGCAAAATTTGACAGTATTACATAAAAAAAATTTCTATTTGGATTTAATTAATTCTGATTACTCCACAAAAATAATTGCTAAAGGAACCAATAAACAATTGCTACACTCTTTCCTCGCACTATATAGAAAATGCTGAGTAAAACTGTGATGGAAGAAATTGCTTTGCTAGTGGCAAGGAATTATTAAGAATACACATTCTTAATGAGAAACTCAGTGGAAGTGATGGGGGTGGTGTTCCTCTGCACAGAGCACATGGCTGCCATGGCTGATGTTGGCTTCAGAGCTGGCTGGTGTGTGTTGAGCTGTTGTGCCACCTGTAATTTTGTGTGGCTGTGATTAGACCCCATTCCTGCAATTCATGCCACCAACTGCAGGTCGGCATCTGAGCAAGTCATCCAGACCCCTTCACAGTCTCAGAATTTCATTTGTGTCATTCTGTAGTTTTAGATGGAAACTACATTAAGAAATACTTAGAACAAAGCATATTTAGGATATATTGTTTAGATAAAAGTGCCTGTGTCCCTCCATTTAACATAAAGACAGTCCACACTAACCAGCTAAGAAAGAGAGAAAAAAATCTCAGTGAAGTGATTCTCATGTGCTGATTTTGGCTGGGGTAGAGTTAATTTTCTCCATAGTAGCTGCATGGGGCTGTGTTTTGGATTTGTGCTGGAAACAGTTGTTAAAGCACTGATATTTCCATTACTGCTGAGCAGTGCTGACACAGAGTCAAGGCCTTTCCTGCTCCTCACCCTGGCAGAGAGGAGGCTGGGGCTGCACCAGGAGCTGGGAGGGGGCAGCCAGGACAGCTGACCTCAGCACTGGTCCCTCCTTTCTGCTATCCACCTCCAGGCAGGGCATGGGCTCCTGGAGCTGATGCCACAGGGAGGCCAATATGTGTTTGGTAAACGGAGGTGAAAAGAAATTGTATCCTAAAGGCTTGCCCTCCATTCTCACCATGGATCCATGGATGGAGGATTCAGTAGTTAGGAAAGACAGAAAGTTGTGATGTTCACTGCCAATAACTCATTCAGATAGGGCATATGCTTCCTTGAAACACATATTTTAAAATACTGCCTGGAATAGTTTATTTTTTCCCCAGTCATTTACCTACAAGATAAATATTAATGATGATTGCATGTTATTGACAATGTCATTTGCTGATGCAGGCTACATTATCAGTCTTGGGAGACTTCCTTCCATCAGGAAGAGAAAGAATAGATAAATCACGATTAGGTTTAAAATGTTGCTGGTTTAAGACCTTTCTTGTCAGTTTAATGTCATTCCTTTGAGACCTTTGCAAATCAAAATATTGATACCACGCTCTGAACAGTCAGAATATCTTTTCTGACTGGCATGTGCACTTTTGCTCTTCAGACATCTCTTATTCTTTCAATTCTCTACGTTGCTTAATGATGTCTGTAAGAAACTCCCCAGCAATCTTTTGGTGTGGTGTCTGTCCAAGGCACGTCTGTCCTGGCAGTGCTGGGCAGTTCTGATGCTGAGAGCTGAGGCGGGCACTGCGCTCTGATCCTCTCGGAATTCCCTTGGGAGGGCCAGGGGGGCTGTTCAGTGCAGCAGCTGCCTCTGCAGACCTCGGCCTGCAGACCAAAGTTTACAACATGCTGAGGAGTATTTCTAACAGCTGTAACTTTTGTTCTCTGACACCCAACAGATGTCAGCATATTTTAAGGCTTTGCTGCCAGAGAACCATCGATCTCACTATGTCCTGCTTTGAAATGTGCTTTTTTTTAGTGTAAAGAGACTGGTTTTTTAACCAAGTTTCCCATATTGAAATGCATTCTTTTAAATTCTGGCCATTTTACCAAGTAGTCCATATCACTTTGCAAAGTAAGACACTCTCTTGCTTGCTTTCTAGTTGCCTGATCTTGTCATCTGCTGCATATTTCCACAGCACAAAGGTTTGTCACATTCAAAACATTTATTTAGCACTGGCTGAGAGACTGATGTCTGGAGAACCCTGCACCAAACAAGTCTCCTGTGGCACTGTTGATGCCTGGGAATGCTTGAAGACTTCATGTGACCCAGCCTTGAATGTATCCAATCATACATAATCACAGAATCATAGAAAATGCTGACTTGGAAGGTGTGGCATTCACATTCTCTGAACAGAGAGACATAATTCTCTCTCAGGGCTTTTTCCTGGAGAAGCACCAGGAGAAGAAGAGAAAAACAATTCTTATCTCTATTCTCTGTGCCTGTTGTTTTGCACATGTGGAATGTGTTAGAAAGATCGTTTACCTGAAGTGATTAGTCAGTTAGATTCTGCTGAGGATTGTTTTGTTTCCTTGGCCAATTGGAAAAAACTGTGTCCTGACTGTCAGGAGACAGTCACGAGTTTTCTTTAGTATTCTTTAGTATTCTTTGTAGTATATCATCTCTTTAATATAGTATAATGTAATATAATATAGTTTTAGTAAAGCAAGTGTTCATCATTCTGAAGCCTTGGAGTCAGATGCCAATCATTCCCATGACAGGGGCATCCCGCAACTTTGATAGGAAGGGACCCATTGGGATCATTGAGTCCAACTCCAGGCCCTGTGCAGGACACCCCAAAAATCACACCATGTGCCTGAGAGCATTGTCCAAATGCTTCATGAACTCGGACAGGCTTGGTGCTGTGACCACTTCCCTGAGGTGCACATCTGTCATGGATGTTGATTGATGAACACACCTGGGGTTTAACCCCAGCCAGAGACTCAGCCCCACACAGCTGCTCACTCCCTCCCCCAGGGAGGTGGGGGAGGGAACAAGAAGAGTAAAAATGAGAAAACTTGTGGGTTCAGGTAAGGACAGTTTAACAGGTAAAGCAAAATCCACGTGCTCAAGCAAAGCAAACCAAGGAATTCATTCACTACATCCCAAAAACAGTCAGAGATGTTCAGCCATCCTCTGCAGAGCAGGGCTGTCTCACATGTAACTGTGACTTGACAAAACCAATGCCATCTCTCCAAACATGTCCCCCTCTTTCTCCTTCATCAGCTTTATGAGCTGAGCATGATGCCATGTGGTTTGGGATGTTCCTTGTGTCAGCTGGGGTCAGCTGTCCTGGCTGTGTCCCCTCCCAGCTCCTGGTGCACCCTCAGCCTCCTTGCTGCTGGGGTGAGGAGCAGAAAAGGCCTTGACTCTGTGTCAGGCCTGCTCAGGAGTAATGAACCATCCCAGTATTCCCATACTGTTTCCAGCACAAATCCAAAACACAGCCCCATACAGCTACTATGGAGAAAATTAACTCTCTCTCAACCAAAACCAGCACAATATTGCATAACACTCAAGTGTCTCAGGAATATCTGAGAATATAAATATAGTGTATAGATCTGTAATCTTGCTGGGAGAATGCCCAAGCCTTCCTTTTCCACAAGCTGAATCACAGGCTGGTATCTAGACCTTAAATTAAATGCTTATTTTACTGCTCTGGGATAGCCTTTCTACAGTGTACATTATCTGGGGCTTTTCTTTGGGAGCTTCAGCTGTATTTCAGCCCCATGGTGCTTCCCCTAGTTTCCCTAGAAATGTTGAAACATCTCTGCTTCCTCCCTCTAGGCATCTTGTCTGCAAATTTTAGCAATGGCACCTCACCTCCTCCTCTGTTCCTCCTGTGGGTTGAACACCACCAACATCATATGGATTAAATATATTCCTGTGCTTCAATCCCAGTTTGGCACGGGCAAGTCAAAGCCCAGAGGGGGCTCCACAAGAGGCTCAGGGTGTCTGCTCCAGCAGCAGCAGAGCCTGGAATGCAGCTGCCAGCCCAGACAGGCAGGAAGCCTTGCCCTGCCACAGCCAGTCAGGACAGTGAGCACGAGTGGCACAGCACAGTCTGTACCTGCCTGGCATAAATTGGCACTACCAGGGACTGAGTATTTCACATACTGAAAAGCTAAACTGTTACACAACAAGCTTGGCAACTGTCTAAACCTACACATCTAACCCTGATGAGGGCTGAAGATTTTCACATTAAAATGTTGCCAAAATCAGCACGTTTTAGTGCAAAAGTTGCAGTATGGCTGTGCACAGGATTTTCTCCCTGACAACATGACTCTGACTGTAGGCACAGCCCAAGGCAGCTTGTGGTAAGGACACAGTTGGTCCTTTTGGCTGCCAGCTCATGCTCCTGGCTCAATTCAACTTACCATCAGCCCAAACCAAATTTAGAACTCTTGGCTGGCTAAGTGGGCAGTTTAGTCAGAAAAGCTCTCTGTGAGTCAGCTGGTGTTTCTAGGATCACCCCTGGTGTCAATGTGGGATAAGCACAAGGAAAGTGGTGGCTCCTCTGCTTGCAGAGTGCTACATGTGAGCCATCAGCAGAGCCAGGACACTGTCCCAGGCAGTGACCAGAGCTGGTGCCACACAGGCAGGGCAGCAGACCGTGACTGGTGCAGGCTGGTGCTTAGGCTGGCTCTGGAATTTGTTCAACACATGGACTGAGAAGTGGGACTATTGTATTTGCAGGGATGCCCCGACGAAGGCAGGAATGATGCATCTGACTCCATGTTCTCAGAAGGCTAATTTATTACTTTATTATACTATTTTATATTAAAGAATACTATACTATTCTATACTAAAGAATGCAGAAAAGGTACTCACTGAATGCTAAAAGATAATAATGAAAACTCGTGACTCTTTCTAGAGGCCCGACACAGCTTGGCCCCAGTTGGCCAATGAGTCAAAACAACTCGCACCAGAATGCAATGAAACAATCACCTGTGGGTAAACAGTCTCCAAACACATTCCACACGAGCAAAACACAGGAAAA
>JAYDZK010000113.1:140454090-140465016 GCA_034509185.1 Euphonia xanthogaster | reverse complement strand
ACAGGAGAAGCAAATGAGATAAGAATTGTTTTCCTTTTCTCTGAGGCCTCTCAGCTTCCCAGGAGAAAAATCCTGGGCGAAGGGATTTTTTCAGAGAGTGTGAATGCCACCTGGGACCTTCTCATTTCAAGGCTGTTTCATCCAGGTTTCATGGAGAAGATGCTGTATGAGGAGTTCAGTCATCAGGCACTGCTACAGATCAGACTTGAGTTATGATCTGAAATCAAAGGCAACAAGGTTACAGAGGATGGTATTCAAGGTTCTCTTCATTGCTTCTCTCCAGGAATCACATAGGAAAAGCCAGTAAGAAAGCATGAATTTTGCAGGGTGCCTCTTTGGAAATGTTTTGGCAATATTTTGATATGCTTGCAAAATAAGTTATAGTGAGTTTTTGTCCATTCATTTCTCTTAGACAAATATCTTGGAAATCTGAGGCACTTTTCAGATTCAGCAGTTCCAAGGGAGACAGCAAAGATGATGGGTCAGATTTGGGTCTGCTTTTTAGTGCAGATCTACTAGTTTTCTTTGTAGAGAAGAGGAACTTCAGGCAACAGCATGACTTCAGAGAAATTAGGGCAAATATTTCAGGGGAGGTTTCAAGATGCTCCCTACTTGGTCCCTGACCTAGAAAACATCCTTTCAAGCAAAAGCGTTAAACACAGAAAAGGAATTTTTGTGGTGTGAGCTGTAGCCCAGGCTGCTGCCTATACCTGAGCAGAGTCTAACTCCCTGCATGTAAATCTCCTCTGTGCTTTGGGTTACTACTGCAAATGTCCCTGGAAGAGGAGATGATGGGTGTCCTGTCCTGCCATGAAGTTTCTGTATACTGGAATGAGTTTCCTTTAATATGATTACTTATTTGAGGTATGAAGGACACCAATAACTCTCACCAATTTGATGGGAGTTGTAAGCACTCAGCCCATAAAATATGGAGAATACTGTGTAGAGGTGAGTAAACACACATCACCTCATAAATATGATAGGAAGCTGCAGTGCATTTTCCACCAGTCTGACACACTCATCAAATTTTATACACATATTTTTCAGCAGCATTTCATTTTGTAAGGCAATCACATTACTGGGAAATTAAAATTAACCATAGAGAGACAGGTCCTGCAAGTTCTTTGCAGTGGAGGGAGAGAAAATGGACAGAGTTTTATCAGGAATTGAAAATCAGGCCAGCTTTATTGCCACATCAGGTGTTATTTATTGCAACAGGATTGTTTTGACTCAGTCAAAGAAAAGCCCCAAACCAGCCATTTGTCCTGAATGAACAAATTGATTTCCTGATGCAAAGCCATTCACAGTTTGCAGCAGAGTTTGCTCAGTAGCTCAGTTTGTGCTGCAGGATGAATGGGAAGATTTGCCAAGAGGTTTGCCATTATTACAAGCAGTGGTACTGATAGGAATGTAGCTGTATCCATGAATCTCCATCCTGCTTTCTTTACTCAGGTGGCTGTGGACACACTGTCCCCAAGATGCTGCTCTCATGTGTGTGTGTAGCTGCAAAATTAGCAAGACTGTACTAGTTTGTACCTGTCTACTGGCCCCATTTTCTTCACTTTCCAGCTGAAGGCTGGGCATTGTTGATTCTCCCCACTTTGCCTTTGGTAAAACATATGGGATAGTCTTAAATACAAAACCTGAACCCATTTTTTACCATGCTTGAAATTAGTTCACCCATAAAATGATCGCTTCTACAGTCAGGTTTGATGATTATTAATCAGCTACTAATAAAAAAATAACATGTTATATAAACAGACTGCTACCACCCCCAGCCTCAAAAATTACTTTTTGAAAGATATTTTTGCATAGAGTTAAAATACTCCTGTTGATAGATTTTCACTTTGCCTCCTCTACACTTCACAGATATCAGTGGAGTTAAATATAGTGATGGAGTCTGGCAGCAGGGAGGAAGTATTTCCCAAGGAGTCTGTTGCTGATGTGTGTTAGGTAAGAGCTGCAGACACAATCCTGCCCCTCCAGCATGGGCAGTGGGAGTCTCAGTGGCCTGGGAATACCGTGACAGTGTGCACCTTTATCTGCCTGCATTGCCAAAGACAAATGGTGGCTGGACACTTGAACGGGAGAGAAGTCATCATTCCCTGTGGGTGGGAGCACTGCAGTCAAGGCAAGAGCACAAACTGTTGCTAATTCTGCCATTTTCTATAGGATCACAGGTATATAAATATTGAGCAGTTAATTGCTGTGAGCTTTTAGGATCAAGGGAGCTTTAACATGGTTTAACAACTTGTCAGTCAGAGTGGGAGTGTCAGCTTGGCAGGGAGCTATACAAGATCAAGTCTTTATAGCACAGCTACAGGGGACTAGGGAGAAAAGATGGGCAAGAGCAGAGCCTCAGTGTTAATTCAGGGCTCTTCTTCCTCCAGGCCAGCATGTGGTAGAAGGAGATGAGGGAGTGAAATCCCACTGAGGACAAATAAGAAAACAGACAGTGAAAGCTGGAGTGAAGTGGTGAGACAAAGGTCAGACAGGTCATTTCCATGGGAGCCATAGAGGGTTGTGGAGAGACAGTTCCAATCAAGCTGATACATCTGCTGCCCCATTACATTGCATTTCAGCTGCCCAAAGGCACCCTGAACCCAAACTGGTGCTCCAGAGGAGCACCATCCTGAGCCCCTGCTCAGGGTGAGGGGGTCCCCCACGTGTGTTGTGTTCCATCTGCAGGAGAGAAAGTGCATTTACAAGGCACTTTGACTCTTCCTAATAGCGAGGTTATAAATAAGGCGGTGAAGTATCTGCCTTTTCATCTGTGCTTGATTAGGGCTTATTCAGCTTCTGCTTTGGAATGGAAGCAAAGCTTCAGTATTAAACAATCCTGCTGAAGCTCTGGGTGAACTGAGGACTGGAGGTATGGGGCTATCACACAGGTCTGGCTCTGGCTCCATGATGGGAAGAAACACCTGCAGCAAGGGCCTGGGACATAACATTTCCTCCCCTGCCACAGATTTTTGTGGCCCTGGGCAGTTCCTTAATGTCCGTGACTGGATGAAGATAAAGGCACCTGCCTGAACTTGCTGCCTGATGCTGAGCCCAGCTGCTGAGGGGTGGCCCATGTCTTCCAGGCAAACTTCAGATGGTGTGGCCTGCCCACATCCAGTTTGTGTGTTGGCAATGGTGTCAGCTCTGTGTGCCAGCCTGTGCCGTGTCTGGGCATTATCAGAGATGGTGTTTGCCAGTACTATGGTAACAGTTTAACAATATGGAAAATTGAGAACCTTTCCAGGGAACGTTTCCTTGGGGATTCCAGGCTGAGGCACATCTTGACATCACCAGAGGTGAAATTGCAAAGGTGCACACACATGTACATGCATAAGTTATATATAAGGCATAGTTAGGAGATTAAATATAGGAAATTTTTTAGGTGCTTGGATTTATTAGGCTCTAATGGTCAAAGAAATGTCAGTGAGAATTCAATATATCTGTGTATTTGCAGATCTAGGCCACAGTGCCTGTCCCAGAGGGATTTTAGTCCCACTAGATTTTCTCTGCTATCAGGAATGAAGAACCAGCATAAATGATGTGCATTTTCCTTTGATCCTTCCCCTGCTGGCATTCTCTTCCTTTGGTAAGGTGCCAGTCACTCCCACTCCTCCTCCCCCTGTTCCTTTTCTTGCCAGACCACACAGAGGAAGTACAAGAGGTACTTGCAGTGATTGGAGTGGGCTGATTAACCTTCACAGCCCCCAGTGCCCCAGGTATGGAGCTGAAGGCCATAAGCCTCTTTCAAATTGCCATCTTAATGTGGTTCCTTGAGGCTCTTTGGGCTGGGGTTTGGGTGGAGCTGCTCACTGTGTTCATTCATTTTTCTTACTCTGTGGCAGATTTCACTAGCTTACTGATCTATATCTAGGTCAGCTTCATAAAGCATAATTTCTGTTCTAGGGCTTCATAAAGTAACATTTCTGTTCTAGGGCTTCATAAAGTAACATTTCTGTTCCAGTCTTCAGCTGGGAAGACAGTTGGAGGGAGCTGGATGACAAATGGTGAGACTGCATGGGTCTCCAAGTGAGTGTCAGTCTGGTTTTTACTTAGTGCCTTATACAGAGCCTATATATTTGCCAAGACTTGTGAATTGAAGTATGCCATGTGTAAGAGACTAAAATTGTTAATGGTTTAAACCTTCTAAAATCATTGAAGGACTTTTTGCCCACCATAGCAAACTGCAAAGACACAGCTGAATATCTGTGAGCACTCAAGCCCACCCCTCCCCAAATATGCCTAATACCTGGAATTTGGATTGTGACAGGAACTTCAGGTAAGATGAAGGGGGTACTGTTGTCCAATCGTCCCAGGTCAAGGGAGGAGAATGGATCCACATGTGATACAGGAAGAGAGACTGGAATGCTGATGGTTCAAATATTCAGGGGGAAGCTGCTGATGTGCAGAGGCACAGAGGGTGAGCCCAGCTCTCCTCAGGCTTCAGCTGGTGTTGAATGAGGTAAGGAAAGAGGCAAACCCTCTGTGATGGGGAATTAATCTGTTCTAACTCCAGCAAACTCAGCTGTGTTAACTCCCTTGCCAGGGAAGTACCAGAACCCTCACAGGTAGCCTGGAGGCATCTGTCTCTGCTGATGGGCCACCATGGCCATAATGGACTCAGCTGCACTGGTGTAATAGGCAGATGTATCTCCTTGGAAGGTGTTAAAGACTCCCCAAGTGTCCCGAGATCCACAGTGTTACATCACCCAGGGGAAGGTCTCTCCTCCAGGGGAGGTATTTGGGCATTCCTGTTTGACCCTGAGTGCAAATAAACCCAACAGAGTTTGTATTCTGGGGGTTCCCTCACCACCTGATGGATCCAGTCTGTGGATGTCACTTTGACTAAGACTGTGACCATCACTTTGACCAGCAAACATTGAAATGGCAGCAGCTGAGCCTCTTCACAAGGCCTGTTAGTGGTGAGATTTTTCTACTCTTATAATTTCCTTCTCTTTCTTATACATTTTCTGAAGTGATATTTTTATCCTTTTATATTGTCATATTACTGTAGATAACAGCAATCAAAATTCCTCCATACCTGTTTTCCTGTGCAACCAAACTGTTCTACAATAAACCCTACATATGTATAATTACAAACACTGATCATTCAGTGTTGTTTCACTCTCATCCACCCCAAGTGAGTCAGACATTGAGCTATACTGATGGTATGGGCTAAAAGTGTTCAAAATTAATTGCTTTAAGGGGTCAACTCTCCTTTAAAGGTGTGGGGGCTTGGCTGCTGCTGGGGAAGGGCAGAAAGTGAAGAAAAGCAGATAGAGTCTAATGACAAATGGTTTGCTGCTCTGCTAATCATGAAATAAGGAGTTAAAATTGAAGTCTCAGCAGCTGTGAGGTCAGATCTGGCTGCAATGCACACAACCTCTGCCATAAGAGTGACAGGGAGGGAGATAGAGTTGGGTGAAGAAGAAGAAAAGGAAGGCAAAGCATGCAAAGAAGAAAAGAGGTTTAAGGTTGACTGGGAGAAAGAGAGAACATAAGAAATGATCATCAACCCTGATTTACATTTGATATAGAAGATGTACGGCTTTTACAGACTCTCAGAAAAGAGAATATCTGCTCAGAAACAGCTTTATCTGTCACTTTGCAAAGCAGAGTTCTTTCTAACACTAGAAGGAAAAAGCCACGAAAGAGCAATTGGCAGAAATGAACTGAGCTCCCCTGATCAGCTAGACTGTTAAACCTGTCCTCACCAGGCTCTTTTTCTGTACCATGGACCTTTTTCATGTCAGTTTTTGAATCAAGCAGTCAAAGTGTAGCCCTTCAGTAAATTGGAAGGGACAAAAAATGAGACATCAGAACAATCTTATTATACACAAGGAAGGAGACTTACCTTTTCTCTGGATCCATAATCTGATTTTCCATTGTAGCTTTTCTCCATACATGAAATCTGCAAACAAAAGAATTTAGTTTAATGGCTTTGTAAAAATTTTCCACATGGTATCTAAATATCTCAAATTTTTTAAAAAATTACATTCCTAATAAATTTCAGCAGACATCAGCCAATAAGGCAAATCTTCAGCAAGGCAAGCGTTTGAGTTGCAGGAATTTTGAAAAATAGAGAGAAAGTCTACATGTGCACCACTATGCACACACATAAATAGTAACAGATCTGAACATGTAGGCAACCATCTTTTGGGGTGTTTGCCAATTTAACCAGCTCCAAATCTGCCTATATTCCCAGCATGCTGAGAAGAGATTCAGCTTGCAGCAAAAATTTCAAAATGTCACTTAAACCTGTCAGCCTGTTCTGTAGTCAGGGTCAGTCAGTCTCCACAAAGCCCCTTGGTGTGGGAAAGGTAAGTCATGAACTTACTGAGTGAGAAGGAGATGTGAGCTTTTTCCCCACGTACAACAAATTGTGGTGTGTCTGCTGCAACTGGGTATTTGGGATCATCATTCAAAAATCCTGGTACAAACCCCAAACAAGGATTAAATTTCCTTTCAACAATGCTAACTTGCTATTTCATGAGTCTCAATAGGTATTTTGCCATTGCATTTTTTGTGTGTTTTGGACTTTGTCTTCTTCTGACTCCCATTCTAGTTTTCTTGAGTTCACCCTCTGCAAGGCCATTTTCTTGTTCTTGGCTCTGCTGGGATGAGAGACAGGTCAAGTGCAGGCTTTCCCATGCTGTGTCTGGTCTGTCCATCTGCAGCAGCCCCATTGCAGAGGGAATCCCTCTGCCTGGAGCTTGTGCAGGGTCCCTGGGGAGAGCCTCTGCTTTCCTTCCACACATTGCTACCTGCTTGCTCAATTGCCTGAGCTGTAAGGCTAGAGAGGAAAACAAGCACAGTGTTTGGAGCTAGAGCCTGCTCTCATTTAGGAGCTGTGAAGATATTTTAGGAACTCAGGATGTTTGAGATGGTTTGCCTCTCTGAAATGGGAATGTTCAGGGCCTTGTTGCCTCATCAAATAATAAAGTGACTGATCGTCAAGTGCATTGAAAACCTGGGATGAAAACTGTCTCCTCTTAAGCAACCTCTGATTTCATTGTGAAGCTAGTAGGCTGCTGGCTAATTAGGTGGCTGACTTGAAATTGGTAACTCAGCTCCCCATGGGGACTTGCTGTGCCTCCAGACACGTGGTCCCTTAATTTTCTGAGAGCAGCAAGCAGATCAGTCAACAGCTTGCAGATCAGAGGACAATGCTGCAGCAAGCAGGAACTGGCACTTCAGGGTACTGTTCACAAGAAACAAACCCAGCTAACTGGTTTTCTGTACAGTAAACAGCCTGGTTCCTAATGATTTAGTTATTCTGCAGCTACATAGCAGCGTGGGGTTTGGGTTTGCTTCTGAAGAGGAGCTGAGTGCTACAAGGTCAGGTCATGGCACAGAAGCACCTGCAATGCCAGGGGAAGGCTGCAGGGTTATAGAAGCATTTGAGTCTAAGACACCTTCTTCTTTTGGTAGAGTACAATTTCCTTTCCAAATCTATTTCCAGAAAGCAAAAGCTGTAGGTCACTGCCCCAAAAGGTTTCCTGCTGGAGGAGGGAGTTACTTAAACAGAAGAAATGCTCCAAGAGAACTGTGAGTGCCAAACCAGGGTACTGGTTTGTCTGAGCTCACACAACAAAGCTGAAAGATCCCGCCTTTGGATGCCAGCCTGTGCCTTTCCCCAGGCTCCCCCTTTCAGGTGTCTGCTCATGCTTCATCTGTCACCCCTGGGCAGATGAAAGAAAAGTGCTGCTGGTAAGATTTTCTCTCCATTGTTGCTGACAAGCAATCCGTCTGTTCCTTATCTTTAACACCGTGCTAGAAAGCCTGGCTCGTCTGCGTGTACTGCTAAAGGTCTTGCAGCTGATATGGAAATGTCTGACGTGTCTGCATTCCCTGGACCTCACATTACAGAGGGGATTGACATTTCCTTTGGACTTGAGGTCAAAAGCCATGTAAAAATAAAAACCTTTCATAAGATGATATAGATGAACTTGCTCCGTACCTGGCCTGAACCTCCTCAGTCTCCACAGCAATCAAGTCAGTAATATTTTGTAAGATAATAAGGTTCCAGAATAAAAGCTTCTCTGTTCCCAGAGCCCTGTTGGAAAATAAAAGCATCCCCTTTTATCCATCAAAGATCCAGTGCTTTGTTCCTTCCCTGTGAGCAGTACTAGCATCTTCCCCACAGGTCAGTCCAGCTTTGAGATCCCGATGAGTGTTCCACTACAAATTTGTTGGCACTAAGCACTGTTGGTGCTCCAGGCTCTGTTGTCTGTTTTAGGTGCCAAAATCTGACCCAAGGATGTTGAGAACATCTGGAGGAACTCGGGATAAAAGCTAGATGGAACAGCCTTGTCCCAGTAGTAGCCTACCTGCCAAAGACTCTTCTCCCAAAGCTTTCTCAGTGTGATGCTGTCTGTTGTCATCATTATCATCACAATTATTAATAATTTGAACCACTGTACTGCTTTGAGTATGTCTGTTCCAGGAAGAGGATCTCCCTGAAACAGACAGGGAGTGCCTGTCTGTAGCAGGAGACAGTCCATGCAGTAGAGAGCTCACAACATAAACGTGGGATCAGAGGCTGGGAGAAAGCAGGGGGCAGATGCTCCACGCAAGACTCCTCTCCCTATATTAAGCTCTACCCTACTTATGAAACCCAGAAAGCTTTGGTGACCATATGCTGTTAGTAGGAAAGCTCAGTTGTTCTTAAATCCTTACAGGATGTTATCTGCCCCTGTTGCTCAGCAGGTGGGAGTGTATCCATCCATCTCCAGTTATCTAACAGTTAGCCATCTCCTCTAAACTAGTTTTCCATGGTCCCAGTATAGCTTTGAGAAAGAGATAGGAACTGATGGACTCTGCATTCCTTGGCTGCTCTCCTCAAAGTGTAATGAGTGCTGCCTTGGAGAGTGCCCACCAGCTCGTAGAAGGTGCTGAGGTAGGACTCAGACTAGAACTTGACATCCATCATCAGATTAATTGACATTATAAACAAGCTTGTAGAATAAGTAACGCAGGAAAATGCTGAGCTGATGATAAGCAAATAATTGCTAAGAAGTTTCAGGAGCTCTGGCTGTATCATTTTAGGATGGCATTAGATGAGTGAATTGCGCATGCTATGGATAAAGGAGTGTTTCTCCCCATGTCTTTATGGAGGTTGTCAGTCTCACCCAGCAGCAGATGGAGCTTTGGACCTCTTCCCCAGGACAAAGCCTGAAGGTTTAAACTGCCTAAAGAGCCCCACTGATGAGTCGTGAGTGGTGGTAGCAACAGACAATATTAAAAGCCTCCAAGAAAACAGATGAG
Organism: Euphonia xanthogaster; assembly: GCA_034509185.1. Taxonomy (NCBI): domain Eukaryota; kingdom Metazoa; phylum Chordata; class Aves; order Passeriformes; family Fringillidae; genus Euphonia; species Euphonia xanthogaster. The sequence goes on along the minus strand of JAYDZK010000113.1, from coordinate 140,455,749 downwards.
AAAATCTGCAAAAAGGGGCAAGAGCAAATATTAAAATAGCCTCAACACTTTAATCCCCATCCCATTTTAATCTAGGATTGCATCTATTAGCATAAAAATACCAGTTACATTTATTTTGTTAAGGCTTTGCTGAGTAAACTGGCCCCTGGGCTAATGCAGTTTCCAGGTATATTTGTGTTCTACAGAGAGGTGAACAGATGGCTTTTTTGTGTGTGACTGTGTAAGAAAACCCATTTCTGCAAACAGGGCATGTCAGGTGAGCTAGTGGAAAAAACTTCTACTTCAGTAATAAGTTAATTGTGCAGCAAAACAGAGCTTAGTGTCAGGCTGGTTTCCACTCAGCTCAGGTACATGAATGAACTTTCCAGTGTGTTACTGGAAAGCTGAAGGATTTGCTCGTGTTCCTGGATGTGCATGGCATCAGAACACACACTGCAAGTGGAACCAGGAGCTTTTTCCTCCTTGCTGATGTCAACAGGAGCTGGTTTGATCCAGCCCATGGCAACCCTGTCCTACCTCAGTATGGCCTGGACGGCAAAGAATCAATGATGAATACTTAAAAAAGATAGCTGTGGAATCCCATTCAAGAGTAAAATATTTGAGGCTAGGGAAAGCCATTAATGACCATCTCAGCCTTCAGTAAGGCAGAGGGAAGGATTTTCTGTTGGTTCAGATGCATTGCATTATATCTGATTATACTGGTAAAATAATGAAATACAATTTTGTTGCTGATTGCTATAAAAATATATATTTGTATAAAAAACATTAAATCTCATTAGCTGGAATTAAAACACATATTGTTGTTTCAATTAGGATTATGTTGAAAATGGATATGTGCTGCTGAATATGAGCAAAGATATTGTGATTACTCCCATTTGGCTGCACACATCTTTGATGAAGACTCTGTCTAAGTTTTTGGAGAGAAACAAAAACTTCAAGGGCTCATCTGGCTAATTTTAGGCATTTGCATTATCATGAGATGGCCAACATCCTGGAAGATTATACACCTCTGTGCTGATTGAAATGAGGAGGTAATGATTAACACAGAGATAAAAATCTGCCTTGAAGGCATCCATATTTCCTAAATAAATTTGACTGGATTTTTACTAGAAAAATTTTAGTATTTAAAAAAAAATAAGAAAAAGGCACTCCTTAGAAAAACCAACTAAAGGCATAATAGAAGAGCAAAAACCCAGTTCATGAAAACTGTCCTGGAAGAGTTTATAAATTGGCCAGGTTGTTAAAGTGAAAATCCCAGGCTCATTTGCCATGCACCAGAAATTACAATGGAAAAACCTCAACTTTGAGTGCTCTGTGCTCCTGGGATTTTACTAAACAAGGGCATGCAACTGCCAACTGAAGACTGCCATACAAGCTGTATTTGAACTACACTTCATAGCAATTAACATTTTATTGAGTTAGTCAGAATCAATATAAATTTGGGTTGCTTTTTTCAGATGTGGAAGAGGTGGTGAGCAGAGTGAAAGCAGTATACGCTGTGAATAATGGTAAATATAGATTAGATGTCCTTGTTATTGTAAATAGGATTATTTCTGCCAAAATCAGTGCTCTGTCTTAACTTGAATATTCAGCCAGGCCTATTATTATACTGCACAAAATTATATTATTATACTGCACAAAAAAAAACCTTTTCATTTG
>JAYDZK010000113.1:140361648-140453990 GCA_034509185.1 Euphonia xanthogaster | reverse complement strand
ATACTGCACAAAAAAAAAACTTTTCATTTGTTTGATGCCTCTCTTAAAGGACAGGAAAATTCAATGAAATAATGGCATGAACCACAAGCAGAACAGTTTTTCCTCTGACTCAAGATAGCCCTGCATCACCAGTGTTCCCAAATCAGCTTATTAATCTTCAGTGTGCAAAGATATTTTTTTAAAAAAGGGTTGAAGAGGAAAAAAAGAAATAAAAATTGAATAGTTGGTGAGATGCTGAAATGCAACATTTGCAAGACACTGCTTAGAACATTTCACACTCAGAAGGAATTTTGAGAAAATTAGCACTTTGAGAAAAGTAGCACTTTGTCCAGTGCTACTTTCTCAGACAAAGCAGAATGACCTCTTTGTGAAGAGAAGGTTTCAGTCTCATCTGCAGTGCTGAGGTTTTGTTCTCCCCTCCACGGGGGCTTCAGGAGCTCCTGGGGCTCATTACACAGCACGAGGTCAGGAATATCTTCTGTCCTGCCATGAGTCAAGCGGGCTGACCTCAGGGGAGCTGGTGTGCTGACATCTGGAAAGAGATACCCAAACCTGACGTGATCTCTCCCTACAGGCTGTGGGTATAAACTTACAGGAGTCTTCTCGTTGGTGGCAGCCTCAAGACATGTCCTGTGCACCTCAGAGCCAGGGGAGGAGGAGAACAGCTGGCATGGCTTGCCCTGGACTCTGCTGCTCAGTGTGGAGCTGGCTCTCGAGGACATGGGTCTCTTTCACCCTGCTGTCCCCTGTCCTTCCCTCCCCCTGGGCTGGGAGTACTGTGTGGGCAGCATCCCTGCAGGAACACCTTAGAGATCCTTCCCAGCTGGAGTCATCTCCCTGCTCTGCAGATCAAGGATGCTTCTCCTCATCTCCTGCTGCACAGGAAGGGTAATGATGCCAAGTCACTTGTGAAACATCCTATCCAACACATTTTGGCTTCTTTCTACTTTCATAAAAAGCCAAGTGTGTCTGACCATTTTCTCTGTTTATAGACAGAACATGGAAACAAAATCAGGGACATGTGTTGTGTTTGTTTCAGCAGCTGTGCAGCTCACATTGCAGAATAAACCATATTTATTTATTTATCACTGGGACACAGAGCTACATATGGCAAAGGTCCAGAGCCCCACACAGTAAAGCCTATATGATATAATGATGCCAAGTCCTATAGCTCCCACTGGAAGCTTTGGGTCTGTCTTTATGGGCACCCAGGAGTGCTTGACCTCATGTGCTTCTCCTTTGTGCCTTTTTCTTCTACTTACTGCTGATGATGAATTGCTCTCTGACATAGAGAAATAACTGAGCCAAAGTAAACTCAGGCAGGAGGGAGCAAAGGAAAATGTGTGTTATGGTTCTGTACATTTTATAGCTGCTATGGAAGCACAAGCTTTGATGTGCAGTATTTTCAGGAGTTCAAACCCTAGTAATAAATGTGACATGAGTGGTACTTACCATGTTTTCCTTAAGGGAGATAGTGTGAAGTCATCACTGCCATCCAGAGGGGCATTTTTGGAAAAGGGCACCCTCTGTCACACAAAATCCCTTGTGCCTTATGTACCCCCTCCCTTGTGCTGGGGGCAGCAGCCCAGCTATGTGCCAAAGGTTAGCTGCTGAGTCACTGGAACCAAAGCACCCAAACAGTGCCTTACTTGAGAGCTACTTGCTAGGAGTGGTGATTCACTTATTTGAGGTCTTTCTTATGAATTTGAGGGCAATTTAATTACCCTTCTTTCCTGAAAGATTTTTTTCCATTTCACACTTTTCCAGGAACAGGAGCAGCAGAGCATCCAAACAATGCTGGATGCTCATCTTGGCAAAGTGCTGTGAGCAGAGTATGCCAGGAATTTTGTTTCTAAACAGCCACTCAAGGTCTTCTGCCTCTGTTAAAGCTTCCAGGCCCCTTATTCTGAAAGCTAGAAAGCTTTTCCTGTGCATAAATACATGGAACCTCCCTGTCCAAACCTGGGCTCTTTGACATATGAGGAAGCTGCCCTAGCACTTCCTTGAACTGAACCTGCTTTTCCTTGCTCTTGCTCCACAGACCTTCAGTCACCAAGTCAGTCATCCTGCCTGCTGTTAAAGGTTGAAATTCATCCCCTACTTGTTATTTTGGCAGCATCCTCACTGAGCTGTGTCCTTTCTGACATGTCTTTCAGCTGGGAGAGAATCAGCTTTATCTGAGCTGAGAACTGCCTGGAGGAACTCAGTGTGAGCTCTCAGAGTATTCACACACAGTGGATAAGCATGGCTGAGAAGCATGGCTTGGTAACTCACAGGTGACTGAGTCGTTTAGTAGAAGAAGCAGAAACAGAACTGCAGCTTCCTAATTAGCACAACTTGACAGGACTTGACAGAGGGCAAAATTCCACTTATTGGTTTACCCAGGCCCAGATGCACTGTGCAGTGAAAGGTAATTATTGGGCAGGATTGTTTACAGGATGTGACAACAGTCTCTCTAAGGTCGTGGGGTTCAGACTCATTTTTTCATTTCATATCTGTCTGGTACCTAGCACACTTGTTTGGTCTTATCAAAGTGATTCCAATGATTACAACATCATCATAATCCATGGCAGCCCCTGCATTTTCTGGCATGTATTTCTCTTGCAGATTAAATATCTAGCCACACAAAAAATGTATAAATATATAGTCTCATGGAGTAAAGGTGTAGTCTTGGCTATCAGCCTAGGATGGAAGAAGAGAATTATGCTCTACTCTTTTGGTTTTCTGAATTGCAGTCCCACTGAGCACAGCTGGGAATTGCAGTAAATCCAAACATTAAGGACAGAGCTGCAGATTTCAATGTGCACTTTGTCAAACACTGCCTCACATGAGAGAAACTTTCCCTGGCTTGGTTGGAAGAAATGGTATCCTGACTATGTAAATAGCCCAGGCCAGGGGTGCCATGTGTCTGGAGCTACAGAGCAAATGAATGAGCTGTAAGAAAAGCAGTGAAAGAAGCTATTTCTTGCAGCACCAGATCGGACGTTACAGACTATAGATTTTGTGTCCTGTAGAGTTAAGGAATGCCTGCAGATATGTTGAGCAGGATCTGACTTATCCTGAATCATCAGAATTCCCTGACATGGGCTCGGGGAGCTAGCTTCCCTTATATTCAACCAAGAGAAACAGTGACTTCTACACAGGACCCCTAATATAGACATCCACATTGACTGCAAAGGGATTTATGGGTGACCAACACGACTGTACCTGCATCTATAATTAGATCATGTATTTCATTTGTGGTTTCATAGCTGCTCATACTCGAAAGTCCAAAACCCCTCAGCTGTTGCCTCCAGGTGGTCACTCAGGGTGGCTTTCCAAGGAGAGTCCTGGCCAGCTGGTTTGTCAGTACAGATCCTGCTTCACACTTGCCTTGGCTGCATACATTCTCTTACAGTTTTCTTGTCTCATAGATCAAGAGGTGCTATCCTGATGTGGAAATTCTGTCTGTGTTCCTTTTATGATTTTGATTCTATTTTCTGAGCTTGCTCCATGCATTGAATTAGACTGAATGTGTCCAGGCTAACCAGAGAGATTACTTGGACTACATGAAGATTTGGACAATGAACAAACTATCTTTGTAAGTAGGGTAAATATGCTCTTCCCATGCAAGACACGAGCCCTTAGGGGGAAAAAAAAGGAGAAAAAAGCAGTTTTGAATCTACTTTCTCTTTCATCCTCATCAAAGTAGCTAGCAACACTTGTTACCACTATTTATGAATTGAACTTGATTTAGTGATTTAGCAATCAATTACCTCCACATCCTTGAAATGAAAGTGGTTAGAAATTAATCCAGGTGGTTTACGCTTCTGGAACTGGCAACCCATCTTAAACAAGCTTCTGAACACTGGAATCTTCTTGTGTTATTGGCCACTCAGAAATGACAGAATAATTCTGGAAATAATCTCTCAAAACGGAACTGATTTTTCTGCATTAACTCCATTGTTGAGGTCCTTATCAGCCCGTGGCAGCTTGAGTCAAATATAATCTACAGGAGTCTGAAATTTCAGAGCATCTGACACTTCTGTGCCTGATGGGAGGTATTTTGGAGCTGTGAATTGATGTGAGCTTGGACTCCTTGAACTCAGTGAACTGAGTAGACTGTGATGGAAACAGATGCCACTGCCCTTGCTTCCCAGAGGCTGGGGCAGCAACTGAGCATCAGGAGGGCCTGAGGAAAGGGCTTTCTGGTGCTTTTAGGTGTGGCTGAGAAGGGATTTTCTTAATAAGAAAAGTAAATCTGGTGCAGTGATCACCCGGTCCTACTATCACTGTTTTTAGTCTCCTTGCAGCTGCTGCCATGGTGGCACAAACCCCACTGCAGCAATGGAGCAATTCTGTCTCTGCCTTCCAGGACAGACAGCCTGGACTCTCCATCAGTCAGGTAAACCTGCTGGCCTTTTGTGGAGGAAGGCATTCTTTCAAACAATAATACGGGAGCCATAGCAGTCCTTACTGCTCTCAGTGAGGCACCAGATGTAATATTTAACACTTTAAATGCACAATTGCAACTCTCTTTTTGTTGTATAGCTTGGTAATGAGAACCTTTTTTGCCAAAACCCCTACAAACCCACTTTTTGCTAGCCTGCCCTGACCTTGCTGTTTCTCCTCTCTGAATATCATGCTCAGAAGCTGGGAGAGCTGTTAGGGGGCAGGGAAAAATAAACAAGCAGCACTTTTCTGTTGTCTGGATTGCTGTGGTGATTTATGCACAGGGTTATCTGCTGGAGCTTAAGGGAGCAGCAATTACAGATCTCAGGTCATCAGATTAGCTCTCAAGGGGCCAAAGCTCCCCTTAGGAGTGGTGACAGATTCAGCTACCAAGTGCTGCCTTTCATGGACCATACACAGTCACTTCAAAAGGCCAAAGGTTTTACTGCAAATGGGATTATTTTTTTAATCTGCTGCAGAGAAACAGCAGGACTTGCTCCAGGGAGTGTCCATTGCTGGGAGGGGATGAAGGAACTGTGCTGCTGCAGAGCCAGAGGGGCTGGTCCCAGCTCCCCCCAGCCCTCCCTAGCCAAGCACTGGTGCCTGCCCTGGCAGGGGGTGTTTGCATGAGTGCAGCAGGATCCAGTTTCTCCCCTGCCATGCTCTGTGCTGGGCCACTTCCAGCTGGCACATCTTCAAGGACCCTGAGGACTTGTGCTGCATAGCATGGGGAATAAGCAGTGCTTCACATCTGAGTGTGCTCAGAGCTCATGGGCTTCCCCAGCACCAGTGCAGCCAAGATTCTTCCCATGTACAGGACAAGACCTCTCTGCTGTGCCTTTGCTGTTTGGAAAATAAAATAGTGCAGCTTTGTCTGTGTGGCCCCATTGTGTAACTGATTGAAAGGACAGCAAGAGGCTGATAGAAATTATTATTTATACATTAAATGAACTGAGTTAAACCTGACAGCAGTGATGCTGTGAGCAATAATGGGCAGCATTTTCCTTGAAATTGCAGTGATGTTTTACCACTGTTGCTGTTGAGTTCATATTCTTCAGACACCCATTCAGGCAATGGGCTGGCTGGTAAATGGGAGCCACCATGGCCCAAAGCTGGTCTCAATGACAGTGCAGACATCAGTGCAAAACAGCACAGAGTTTTTAAAGCAAGGAAATGGAGCATTTTATTTGAAATAACCAGTTAAAGTAAAAAACCATCACTTTATAATAATTGGTTGTTTAGAAGGCAATTAAAGAGAAAAGCTGTTCATTAGATAATATCATTAAAATCCAAGGAAATCAAGCAATTTACTGGCACCTATGCTGGCTATTAGCTTGTTAATTTCCATTGATTTGTCTCATTTCACATTTCTGGAATGATGATTATAATCCCTTTCTATGAAGTCTATAAATTATGGTATGCACAGTGCAAGCTCTATCAGAGAGTCTCTAACACACAAAATATTCTCTTACTTCATTAAACAATCTAACATTGCCCAAAGCAAACACAATACCTTATGATCTTCTCCTTCATGAAGTCAGGAAAAGTTTTGTAGTATAGATGGAATTTCCATAGGCCAAGGAAGATGAAAAGCTGGCTCTGATTTTGGAGTAAAGTAAATGATTTTCTTTATTAAACAGGATTACTCAGGTATTGACTGGCCAATGACCATATCCTGTAGAAGTTTTCAAAGAGAATTAGAACTGATTTCACAGAGGAATCCCATTGGGAATGCCATCTCAGTCTGTCCCGATCTAACTATTGATGCTTTTGCAGTTGAGGTTGAGGCTCCTCACGCTGTTGCAGATTCACAGTCACCATTCAAATGTGGCATCTGAAGGTGGCAAAAGCCACAATGTGCAGGTCCAGGGCCATTATGAAGGTTCCCAGCTGCTATAACTGTCCTGTTTGATGCAGAATAAGTGTCCTTCATAAGTTTAACAAGAGGAAAAGACATTCCTGTGCTTTTCTCTGCATGTCTCTCTGCTCTGAATTCTCTCTCAGACATTGTCTCTGGTAGGGCTCAGCTGAAGAAATGCCTTTTCTGTTCAAGTATTACTCTGTGATGACTCTAACAGATGATGTGTTTTACACCTGCTTTAAACTCTCAAAGTACTTTGGATGCATTAATTCTCTGGGTTTTTTTGCCCCCCCCAGTGGATAAATTGTTGTTGTCCTGCTTGGTAAAACACAGAATTTAGATGGTTTCTCTTCTTTCAGGCTTGTGATGAGTAACTTCACAATCCTATTTTCAATGTTGACTTGAGTCATTTATATCCTAACATCGTGCAATATCTCTTGCAATGTGGATCTAACCAATTTGATGAAGGATGTATGATAAGTTATTCTAATGACTAACTTCTAAATTCAGAAATACCTGGAATCTTGTCTTGGTCTTGCCAAGATTGTGATCTAGAAGAGGTTTATGGTGACTGGCAGTACTGTGGGAATAATCATTAGCAATACCTTAGGGCTTCTTAGGACTAAAAGAATTATCTTGAGTAATTCAACTTCACAGCACATCTGAGGAGGTGAGTGATGATTTGCCAGTCTCTGAGACAAGGAAAAACAGAGCTGTGCTAGTTTACCTCATACCTAAGTTTCAGAGCCCAAACACAGCCCCAGTTTTGTTTGCTAACCTCTCAGGGCGCTTTTCACTTACAAGTGGAGTCCATTCATTTAGCTGGCCATGTGAACAGTTTTGTTGTTGGTTTGGGTTTTTTTTTTTTTTGGGTTTTTGTTTTTTGTTTTTTTTTTTTTTTTTTTTTTTTTTTTTGTTGTTGTTGTTTGTTTTTTTTTTGTCAAATATCTGATCAGAAGCATTTTCCTGCATTAAATTTAAAACTCTGGCACTGAGAACCAAACTCTCTGAACTACATTCCCAGAACTGACTGCAGGAGCTTGGCAGGGAGATCAGTGGAAACAGAACAACATTGATATTTCAGCTACTGTAGATTTGCAATAAATAGCCAAAGTATGTTTAAAAAAGTGGTTTAAATGCAAATGAAGCTCTGCCTCAATACAGTTATGCATCTTAAGATGCCAAATTTCTCTGCTCTAGCCATGAAATAACAATAGAACATTTGTAGTATTACATACTTGCCTTGCAGTCCCAAAACGTGGAACTCAGGGAAGAGCTGGAGAGAAATATGTGTCCTTTCTGAGTGCCTCATGAGCCAGAGTGAAATTTAAAACCTCTGACTACAAAAATATCAGTTGTCATATTGGCCTTTTTAAAGGCAGTGGTTTGCTCAATGCTTCTGATCCTAACCAGGGATCAGCATGCTGCTCTGTGGTTGTGTATACACCTATAAACTAACAAGCTTACTTCCCCTAATCCTTGACTGGAAACTAATTAATCTTTATAAAGTGAACATAAACTGGATAGAAATAGAAATACTGGCTGCTGGCACTTTTAGAAAATGCACTATATTTCACTTTTGAAAGCATTGAACAAAATGAAATTGATCAAAATGTACAACCACATTATGAAGATAAATGCCTGTGCTATTTGTGCACATTAAATATCTCCAAGCACATATTGCAAATACAGTAAAACAGATTTTCTTCTGAAATGTTCCTCAGATTGTGCTTTGTTCCTATCTCTGAAAAATCTAAGAACAGTTCTTTGGTGAAGGTCATTATTGATTTACAGAAGATGCATATATTTAGAATTTGAATAAATAAACAGCTAAATAAATTAATACTCATCAACACTGAAGTTTTTCCCAGAACATTGGCCTTGGCAGGTGTTTCGATTTTAAAAGATCTAGTGATCTTTTTAACCCAAAATGATGATATTTATGGCTCAATATGGCTTTTAAGTATTTGAATTAAAATTTTTGGTGAATGCAATATGACATCAAACCAAAATAATTTCCACTGTCATTGAACTTTTTTTGACATACAGTTTCAAGCTTCCAAGATTTTCGATTATTGCCTTCATCTAAAAATTACTTTTTCATCCCCAAGATGAGAAGGTAACTGCATATTTGTTGATCATGAAAGCTCATTTCCCTTCCAGACTAATCCCTTCCGGGGACAGTTAAATCTGTTATTTGAATATCCTCAGATATCCAGCAGTGGCTGTGGTGCTTGGCCTTATGTGCCTTGATAGTGTTGTGTGGTTTGGGGCTGTTCATTGTTTTATCATCCTTCCACACTGCTCCTGGAAACCCCTGGATATCGTTCAGCCTGCCAATGACACAAAATAGATGTTTTCTAATAGTGTTTAATGTGGAAAACAGAGCAGCTGAATTAGACAAAGCAGTGTAATGAGGCAGTAAATCTTATCAGGTGCTGTCTTAATAGGCAGTGGAAGGTAATTACCTCCAAAGGGATCCCCAACTAATTAATTGTTAGCCAGGCGATTCAGCTCAGGGGCTTTTCAGAGAACCCCAAATGGTGTCACATCCTCCTATGGGCTAAATCAAAGGAACATGCTGCTATCAGAGAAAGATTTGTGAGCAGCCAACAGCTGGGCATCCAGACAACCAGAGTTTGTAGAAAATAGAGTTGCAAAGCTCTTGGACACAAGTTTTTGTAGTACACCATCTGGGTGTTGCACTTTGATTCTGAAAACAGCCAAAGCAGCACACGCTGGGTTGGCTGAAGGGGCGTAACTTGGCCAGGATTACAGCTTTTTGTCATTTGTAAAGGTTGTGGCTTCTAGCTCTGCTTTGACAATTCTCAGCTCCTTTGGAAAAAGTCTCCTGAACTTTTCACCAGCTGATGTTTGCTCACAGCCTGGATGTGCATACACAGAGCTGCCCTGCTCCTGTTGTGGCTCAAGGGACTTTTCCTACACAAACCTCAAGAGATCTTGGAGAGAAAGGGCTGTTGAGGGACAGTAATTACAGCATGGTGGTGGTGGGCAGCCACAGGTTGTCTCCCATATCTGCCTGCCAGGTATACCCTTCAGGCATATATCCATCATACTCTGCATTGCACACCAGAAGATCCTTAGCTGCACTGTGTTCCTCTGAGGTCACTCAGCCCATTCTGGCATAGCGCAGCAGCTGTGCTGGACCACGTGCTGCAGGCTGTTCTGGTACTCCCAGCACCTCTGCTGGTCCTTGCCTGCCCCTCGGGTGGCTGCTGGGGGTCAGCAGATGGCTCATCCCTGTGTCCCCAGCAATGGCACGTCTCCCTTGGCTGCTCAAAAGGCATGTAAAACACAGTGTTCATTGATAACAGAAATGTTTGCTGGGCAGTTTCCATCCTGTTTGTACAACCTTTCTGTTGGTCATTTAAAATTGCCAGAGGCTCACACTGTGATCACTCAGCATCTGGTCCTTTAATAACATATTCTTTCCCTGCTGTAGGGTAGTTGTTGTATTTGATATATTTCCTCATTTTCCAAGGAAGGGACAGTATGGAAGATTTTATGAAACACATTCAGCACAGCAACACTGCCAGGATGAGTATGTCAGCTTGCCCCAACCTTTCAAAAGCATTCTGTTGTACCTGTGGTCACTAGGACATAGACATCGCTGGTGTCAATGTCACATCCCTGATTATCTGTGCCTCTGCTGGGTTGTGTGGCAGAAGTCTAAAATCATTGGTCAAACAAAAGAGGAAAATAAGAAACTGAAGGACAGTTGTCTTCTCAGCACAAACATGGAGAATTATATAGAGGGTTCAAAAGAAACAAGAGAGATTATTGTTTGCAACACACAGCTGAATGGTGGGGCCCTTACTGCAGAGGATTATCTCTGGGACTGGATAAGTGTTTCATTGCAGACGGGAGAAATGGGAATTACAAGGCCTACTCTCATCTCCCAAAGTCCCTGAGCAGCATTTCCCTGGAGGTCTCCAGGAGAGTGTTACATTCTGCCTGCCTGGCCTTTGTCTTACAGCACCTGCTGGCCTTTATCAGAGATGAAATAACAAGGTCTCTTAGGGTTTAGCTTCACACACTGTGCTTGTTCTCACCTGTCAGTGCTGCACTGTCATGGCAATGTGCACTGAGAGCCTGAGATGGAGGAGGAGGCAGGGTCAGGAGATATTTCACCTTTTACTCTGCAATGAAAAGAGAAATCCAATTCATGGACCTGGTCTGTTATCTCTGCCCAAAATAATGATGCAGTGCAGCCAGGCACACCGCGTGGCTCTGCTTGCCTGTTGATGGCTGCTCTCACTGGGAAGTGGTCCAACACCAAGCAAAGGGCCCCAAATCAGCAACTGTGGCTGAGTTCTGGAGCAGAGCTGTGTCATGTGCTTGCCTGGAGGCCAGTGGGGTGAGCTGGGCACACTGGGTATCAGCATGGCTTCTGCATCATGGAGACATGAGGAATCATACGTTATCTCCAGTATTCCAGGAGAACCCTTGCCCTGGAGATTCCCACTGCAGTCATGTCCCAGGAGGGTGGGCTGCCCATACAAAAGGGAATAAAGTGGAAAACATGGCATCAGAAAAAAGGATGTTGAAAACCCTCTGTTGGCAGCATTTCACAGTTTAGTGCAGACAAGCTCTTTGGTTTGATGCTGCCCACTGCTCTTGATACCAACTGGGGGGACCATGCCTGAGTTTGGCTGACTGAGCCCATTTTGTTTCTGAGCTTGCTGGGCCTTGTAGTGTGGTACTTGGCATTTTTCCTCCATGTCTCACTGAGAGTGGCTGGATTGTGTGATTATTTTTAGCACAGATTCAGGCTCTTAGCAGCTGTAGGACACCAGCAGTAGCACATGGAAGGAGATTGGGTAATGTGACCTTTTGTTTGTGCCAGGATATGGGCATGAGTTCAGGGATACAGAAATTACCTTGGACCTTTCTTCCCTCCCTTGTTATATTTACAACCTGAGTGTATTTAGGGTATAGAGAAATTAATCAAAACTAACTTAGACTTTATTTAGCACTGTAGTTGCAGTTCTTACTTTGACCCCATTAAATATTTTCTTGGAAGATTGATTTCCTTTGGCTCATTTGTTGATTGTTTCACATGAGAAGTATCAGGAATTTTACTGATTTTTTTTACTGCTTTGCCTCTACAGTTAATTTTATACACTAGTTCTTCAAAGCAGTAGGTGGACAGTCAGTATTTCAACTCAGCTGATGCATAAAGGTGCATACCTGGTGTTATCATGAAATGTTATGAGGAGCGACTCAACCAGTATCTGCCATGTGTGAGCTCAACATCCTCATTAAACAGCCTTTTCATGCTTTTTCTTTCATAGGAAATGATGATGTAAAAGATGGAATATGAAAGTAAACAGAGCAGCAATATATTTAGGAAGTGTTTATCACCTTTCACCTCAAGATTTACGAGTGTTTTATAAACCACTAAGACTCAAACCTAGCAGGGTGTTATTGTAATGAGAATTGAGACATCCTACTTCACCCTGAGCTGAAAATAGTCTTGAGCATGCTAATAAGTTTCTATTATAGATTTCCCTGTGGTCAGTGTTAACAGGGGTTGAGATATTATAAACAGGATGGGCAGTCCAATATTAAGGTCAAAGTAAAAATTGTTGCGGTTTACAAAGACAACAAAAGTTGTTTCTTTTTCAAATGCCTCTGAGGAAAATAAGATTTTTGGGTTTTTTTTTTTAATTAATACAAATGTTTACTTACCTAGCAAGGGAAAGGATCGCCTTCTAAAATTCCAATTGTACCTCAAGTTCCAAAGCCCATCATATGAATGTTTTCATTGTTTAATCTGCTTAAATTTGTGGGGGAGAAGTGTTGTTTTTTTTTTTTTTAAAGCAAAAGTGTTCACATCATCAAGTGACTTCATAAGGTCTAGTTCTAACTAAAACACTAGATGTTAAGACTTTTATGATAAAATGATAAGATGTAGCAAAAATTACAAGAGAAATATTTATTGAACCTAAACCAAGTCTTGTTCATTGTTTACTTCATGGATCAATAGGAGTTTTAAAGGAATATGAATTGTTATAAAACAAGATCAATGGAGGGGTAAGGAAGGTGATACAAAATGAAACCAGGAGCATTTTAAATTTCTGCATGGGATGTGACACTAACTACATTGTAAAGAGCAAAGGTGCTGTGAATAAGTTTTAAGGAAATTTGAATTTCTAGTCCCACTGTAAGCAAGACTTTAGTATATCTAACTTTGCTATAAATATCTCATCCCAATGGCACTGAACTTCAACAACTGAAAATATGAATAAGGTCACAGAATGATGTTTCTGTCAGTATTTGTTGGTAAAATCAGAAGAAGCATGGAACTCTGTCAGAAAAGGGTTTTAAAGTGCCTTTAATAATCACATGCATCCTTCAGGATTTTATGCAGGCCCAGGTCATTACAGCCCATCAAACATACTAATGATTTTTATTAGTAGTTTTAGTACAGAATTAGTAGATACTGTTCCCATACACATGATGGGCTTTTCACCCACTTAAACGAGGATATATTTTCTTTTGGAATTTGCTGTATAAGAGCTGTAGCTCTTCTACCCATATAAGCCCTTGAGGTTTCTACTAGCCAAGGGCTTTTTGTATTCTAGTTTGATGTATTTTTCTGGCTTGGTCTATCTAATCATGCCTTTCCTGTTACACAGCAGAAAGATCAAAGAATTAATTTCAAAACAATAAAAGGTCCCTTCTGTCTCTTGATTCAACAACAGAAGTAGACAGCTTGAAAAACATGAAGGCTGATGCCTGCAATTTTATTTTCTGCTTTTTGTTCAGCTGGGAACATTTTTCTTATGCTACTTGACCAAACAAGCATGGTCCACCCAGTTTTCCGTACTTGCCTATTTTATGTGCAGGCATAAAGGCAGCTTCAAGGCAGTAGCTTTGAAGCAGATGCTTTATTGCCCATTTCTTGGTAAGACGTGACTCATCCTCAAAGATTACAAAACCCACACTCACTGAAATGATTTGTGCCAACTTTCCTCCTTCTGTAACATTGCTGGGACAAGTCTTGTGCACACGACCATTGCCAGCATCACAGGGTGGTGCCCAGGGCACTCAGGCGTGCAGCGCTGACCATGGCTCTGACTGATGAAATGAACTGTTTAAACCTGCACTGAGGCTTTCAAGTTTGTTAGGAATCTTGAATATCTGTGTGAGGTGGCACAGACAGAAATATATTTTTCACGAGAAGAGACCTAAATTCATCAGGTCCTCTTCTCATCTAACTTGGTGGCAGATCTTCATGGTGCTGGGTGACAGAGATGTGGTACAACCTTCTCCCTGTCATAGACAGGTAATAGAACTCTTCATTCAGCTCTGAAATGCCTGTATTTTTCATATGGAAATGAATGAACCCAACCACAGCATTCCTGTTTGTTTGGCTGAACCTTTTACCTGTAAAGAACAATCCTGGCAGCCAGTGATACAGGGAACAGCTGAAGAGATCCAGTGGCTGGATACCAGTGCGAGAGGCAGTCCCAGTGCACTGCCCTAGAAGCAAATTCTGTCTTTAGGATTATAACAGAATCATATTCATTTCCTAAAGTGCTTCTCTTGGCACATGCTTGTGCTCCAGCTTGGGAATCCACCAGTGGTATGGTACTGTCCTGATGGATTTAGTTGTGCTGTAGCTTGGGGAAGGTTCACCATGGCTAGCACAAGGAGCACACCAGGAATAACCCTCCTTAGTTACAGCCACCAAGCTCAAAGGAGACTGGGAGTCTATCCTGAGAGGGATGGAGGACAGAGGGGCTTCAGGCAGCCTCCCATTATGAGCTGTGGGTTTAGCATTACTTCTAAAGCAGATGCAATTCAATCTGCTTTCAGTCAATACATGGACATTTGCTTTCTACTTCAGTCAGGTATATTGCTCAGGAAGACATAGAGAGCTATTATCCCAAAGCCACTTAGTCACTTTTCCTTGCACAGACCAAACAGTCAGGAACAAAATATGCTTGGATGTTTTGGTAGATACATTTTTGAGGAATGCTGTGGAAACTTAAGGTAGCTGGCAGGAAAACACATCAGCTCTGGGCTGCCTACAAAATCTCTGCATTTCTGACTCTTTTATTGATGTCTCTGCTTTTTTACCACAGATATTGATTCTGTCAATTCTCATTTCAACCAGGCTGCATGTGGGAGAAAAGTGAGGTCTGAGCAGATGACTGACATGAAATGAACAGCAAAGAACTGCACAGATGTAGGAAGTCCAGCACATTCTGCAGTGCTACAAGTCTACATGTAATACAGATGCCAAAGCAATCAGACCCAAACATTTAGGAATAGATGTAAAGTATACAGCCTAGACTGAAATCCTTGATCCTATGAATAGAAATGCTTTATCAAAATTTCTATAGATTGGACTTCTTGTTCTCCTCATAATAAAGCAATATTGACAGAATATGTTGGGGGAATATGGAGAAACCCACATTTTACTTGTTTCTGCAGTGAAGCTTTCTGCAGAGAAATAGACCAGCTCTCCCAAGGCACGGGGCTTGATTATTTTAAATGAATGAACAGGAGCTAGGAAAAGATGAGACAATTGTCTTGATAACAGCAGTACCGGCAACCAGAATAGACAGAATGAAAGCAGTTGTGCAATAGATTTCTAGTTTATAGTTTCAGGTCACAGGTTAATCAATACCTAAAAGGACATTGAAGGAAGCAATTTTTCAGGGCAAATCATTGATGAAAACCCTGGGGACAGCTCTTCAACTTTTGGATCCTCCAGAGATGGCTTTTCTCAGAGACGGAGGACCAGGCTTCAGGTATTGAATGAGGTGAAGCTGACCTGGAAGTCCCTTGCTTGCTGTATGTCCTATCTAATTGCCTGATGAAAAAAAGCATTAAAAATTGTGTGTGCTCACCATGAGAATGTGTTGTGGCTGGCATCTAACTTGAGTGGTTCCATCCCACCAATGTAGTGCCCCTCTGTGCTTCTGGGTAGGAAGAGAGAGAACACAGCTTATGGTATCCTGCTTTTATGTCTCTATACAACACACCACCTGATTTCAATCATGAGTGAAGTGTTCCCTTCACTGAGCCAAAGTTATCCCAGCAGTTCCTGACTTTGCAAAATATTTTGAAACCAAAAAGGTGAAACATACCAAATGAGTGCAGAATTTTCTTACTAAGTAGAAAATAAAGTAGTTATTGGATGATCTGGCAGTGCTAAACCCTAACAGTAATTTCCCTGGCCTGAAATGTTTCTCCCCCAGTTTATCTAGGTGACAGAAAAAGCTAATTCAATATTGCAGCCATGAGTAATCTGCCTGGGTGGATTAATGGACTGAACCGAGCTTCCACCTCTTCCCCCATGATACTGTGTCAAAGACCATAGTCAGCAATTATTAATGCTATTGGCCTACATTCCTGTCTCTTTGTGTGTGTATGTGTGTATATATTTATATATATGGATGTATAATTTTTTTTCTGAAAAATAAGCTTCTTTTTAGGCTGGTGAAAGGGGTTTTTTGATGTTTTCATTCAGAGGCAGACACCTGGATCACAGGCCATCAGATACAGCTCCTGGGCTGAAAACAGCGCTGCCTGTCTCATCTGAATTTCAGCCTGATACGTAGCAAAGCACTTCCTCCACGCCAAGCTTTTAAAAGGCAGGCAGAGAGATCTGGGGCTGAAAATCTGGATGGCAGCTCTAACACCCTCTAGGTTCTGCAGGCCTAGGGGCTGGCATAACATTAAGCCTGGTGGCCTAGGGAGAGCTGGGGAAGTGGAAATGTTTCAGTGCTGACCACAAGTATAATCAGCGAGGCCTTCTCTGTCCTTTCCTTCTGCTGTTTTCCACCACTATTCTTGCCTTTTTCCTACAGAAAAACGGGCTCATCTTCTTTGCTTGTCAAAGCAGTTGTCAGTGTTCCAGGACATGAGCTTATGCCATATGAGCATTTCAAACAGCTACACTGGATGGGATAGAGCATTCCTTGGGCTGGAACCAGGTCTTCAGCTAGCTAATTAGCTAATATTAGCCACAGCTAACATTAAATTTTCATTTTCATTAGTGTTGTAAGGGAAAGGCTACAGGGCTCTGCAGGGAAACAGTGGCCAAACTTTACAGATGCCATTTAGTAACAATTAGGAAGGAGGTCAATTTACTAAGTGCTGATCTTCATGACAGTTCACCTTCTCACATACTGCAGCTTCAAAATTGGAGAAGGCATGGGACCAATTTCCATGTTTCCTTGACTTTGACAATTATTTTCCTTCTGGAGGGCCAACATGTATCATGAAGTTTTCAATAGGGACTGGGGAGTAGCTAAACAGAGGAATTTGGATAATACTGGAGGTTTTAGCAGGGTGTCAAATTGCCTCATTTTAGTGTCATTCACTTTGGAAGGTGACTAGTTGTTTATGTATTTTACACTAGTTGTTTGTGTATTTTAAAGGACTGAACAATTAAGTGCAGTCCTTGTGACACAGAAATAAAATCAGGTTTAATTTGCTGAGGAAACAGGTGCTTTCTAGCACTCTTATGCACCAGGGACATTGGGTAGACACATTGAAAGTATATTGAAGTGTAGCATTCATGACTGTTGTGGCTCACAATTAATTTCATAAAAAAACACTCAAATGTCTATAAATAGGTAGAGGATTTATTGTGAGATCAAAATGCCTATGAAGAGCTTTGATGTACTTCTTGCATGAAAGAATCACCATTATCAAAAGGCATGTTTGGCTGCGACTGTTTAGGGCAGCAAAATTTTCACAATCTGGATGGAGAATTGATGCATTTTTCAATGTTACTTAGAGTTTTCATCACCAGACAGAGCCATGCTTTGTCTGCTCTTGGGAGTGCAGTCTAAATGTCCTAATAAATACACTTTCTTGTAAACTGGATAGATTTTGGTCACTTGAACTACAGAGGGAAACACCTAACATACCTCCTTCAGACTCTTTTGCTTTATCTTTATTTTTGATCTTGTTTTGGAGTGACCTTGGTAATAACAAATTAAGAGACAGGATTTTTTAAGCCTTATGTCAAATATGGCAAAGTTTATGGAACTGCATTTTTGTCTGTTTGTCAGTGAGTTATTTCCTCCAAATACTTCTAAAATCCACCTTTTTCATCAGCTTTGACAAAGAAAAGGAGCCTGAAATTTAGTAAGTGCCAGTTAGCTTCAGAGAGGTAGAGAAGAGAGAAATCAGCCAGTCTCACCTCAGCAATAAAATTGTCTGTGAGAGCTCCTTGGTTACGCGCTTGGTTTGCCTCAGCAGCTTTCTGCAAGAGCAAGGACATGGGGCAGCAGGAGTGGGCTGCCTAGGGTTTCTCTTCTGGTAATTTTGGTTTTCTTCACCCCTGGAGCAAATTGGAAAATGATGTTTCTGTCTTGTAGTCTGGATGAGCAAGGTCAGCTTCAAAGAAGTTCCTTGTGCATGGAAGGTTCTGTTAAGGTGGGATGTATCAAGCTTTTACAGCACCCAACTAAGAGGTAACCTGTCCAGTAAGCAAGAAGGGATGTGCCACAATGGTCAGAATAATTCCCTGGTAATACAGGTGGACTTTGCTGACTATCCCAAGCTTTTATGGGCATCATTCTGCTCACAGGCTGACAATTTAGTATGACTTGAACAGCAACATGGGTGAGCTGGACTGTGACACATCTGTGACAGCCCTGCCTCCCTGATAACAAATGTGGTCATCACCCTCAGTCTGTGAGATACTGGGCTACCCTGAGCACCCTGCTTTCTCCCCAGTCACCTTCCTAGGCCTTTCTTCCATGAGCACAAGGGCCCCCCTTTACTCCAGGATGCTGAAAGCCCCAGAAAGGTCACAAACAAAAGGAAAGTCTCCAAAGGGACCACAAAATGGTGTTTAAGTATCTCCAAAGTGGTTTAATATCTCTTTTGTCCATGTTTTTCTCCCTAAAGTTTGCAGGCTCTCAGGTATCCAAAATGTGTTCATGCAAAGGAGTTTGGGTGCCACAGCTGCAATTGTCACCGTGTAGTCCAGTGAATCTGGTTTCTGGAGCAGGGTACCAGAGGTCAGCCCCTAGGTGACTTGTAGAGAAGGAGCTCTGTGTTCCCTTGCTCCTTTGATCATCCTTCAGCCCCAATGTCTCTCTCCAAGAACTAAGGGAAGTCAGAAGAAAAGTCCTCCATTTCCCAGATCTGCCCTGGAAAAAGGCAGGCTTCTCCTCCCTGTTTATTCTCAGCCTTATGTGTTCAGAGAGAGAGCATAAATTCACATTAAAAGCTTATGTTTTTTCCCTAGGAGAACAGGGAAGAAGGATCAAAAAGAGCTCTTCCATGACACTGGGCTCTCTCTCTCTCCTTTGCTGTACTCTGAGTCAGCTGCTCTTCCAGGTTTTCTGTCCCAGTATCATGGCACAGTGGCTAAAGCAAAGCTCTATTAACATGGTTGGGTTAGGTCTGGCCAGGGCACACAGCTCAGGGGGGGATCTGCAGGAGTGTTATGAAGCTGAAGCATTTTGATTTCACTTATAATGCGTTTCCAAGGGTGAGTTTAGCAAGGCTATATTCCTTCCCTGCCTTCATCTTTCCTAATGGGATGTGCAACCTGCAATTAGGACCCCCCATAATTGTGGCCCATGTCCATCAGGCCCATGGATGTGCTGCAAATAACACCACAAGCATGGGGAAGCTGCAAGTCAGCAAAGCTATCTCCAGGTAAAGAGATTTCCCCTTGCTCTTCTGCCCTCTCAAACTGTCCTCCCAGAGCTCCTTCGAGTAGGGTGGCAGAGCACTGGGGCAGCCAGCCAGAAATGCTGCCAGCTCTGCAGCTCTGCCCTCTGCCAAAAACAAATCAGGAAACCTGCAGTGAGTTCAGGAGCTCAGAGGCGACATGGAGAGCTGAAAGGACTTTGCAAAACAGAGATTAATTTCTGGCAAAGGATGTCTGACATTCATGAGCTATTAAAGCTTTTGGATATAAAAAGCACAGGCCTGTTTTATTAAGGGTGAGCCCAGCTAGATGGCTTTCTTTGCTGTGGGAACTGAAATGCTGCTGCTTTCTGCACCCATGAGTCAGATTTATAGCTCTGCTTGATTGCCGTTTCTTTGCTTGCACTCTTCACTACATGTGCTTGGGTCAGAGCTGAGTGACATGGACTGGCATTTGTTCCACATCTGGATCCTGTCACTAGAAGTGAAGATATTTTTAGCCTGAGTTGAGTCATTGCTATTCTTAGATTTTTGGCTGGAGCTTCTGCTGTATTCTTCCTTCTTCTCCATCTGATATCTCCTGAAGGTTTTTTTCCTTTGTTTCCCCCAAAGCTCACTAATGAGGATATTGGGAATATATCACTGTTAATAGAGGAGGGTGTCTTGGGGTTGCTCTGAATTTTAAAAGACAAGAAGAATAATGTGCAAGCCTTTCTGTAAGAAACCATCATCACTGAATTACTGGGTGGGGAGATGGGGGTGTGTTACTCTTTAAATCTGTCCCCAGACTTTTTCCTTACAAGTAGTTTCTAGTCTTGACTTGCTTGGAGTAGGAAAACCATAAAGGTAAGATAGATATAGATCCTGACCTCTTAAATGGTGAAAAATGAAACACAAGAGAAGTGAAATGATCAGAGATCCCTGAATGTATCTGCACCACCACCAAACCAGCTCTTCTCAGCTGGGAGTGAGGTTGTCTTTGCCCTGTGTCTACAGTTATTCTTGCTCCCATTTTGCCCACCATTGTGCAACATTCTGAGAGAGCTGGTAGTTTGAGATTGTGCTGTAGGGGGAAGCAAGTAAACTGATAACATCTTTTCTTTCCCATTTTTTTAGAAGCAGACATCTTAAATTAATGCCAAAGTTGTTATTTAAGGTCTTTTTTTTTTGGTGATAAGGTGTTAAGCATCCTCTAAATTGTCTAATTTAAATTAGTTGTGGGGAGATAATTTTACTGTAACTGATTATAATAATATGTAATAATAAAATTGATAATATACACTGCTCAGGCATTACCAGAACAGAATTTTTCCTGAGCTATTGCCATGCCATGAAGCTGCCAGCTGGGGTCTATCTCCTGGGCTTTATGTTGGGCTTTATGGCAGCCAAACACTAACAAGGAAGCATGTGGGTGCTGTACAGTTTTTAGTGCAAAGGCTCAACAGCTCCTTCCTTTTAGCAACTCAGCTCAGTGAGCTGGTGGTCACTCAGGCTGGAAGGCAAGGAGAGGGTTCAGCCAAGCTTGCCACTTCCTCCTCCCACAGGGCATTTGGAGCCTGCTGGATAATCATGCAGATCCCCATTGGAAAGGGATTGAGCAGCATGGTGACCCTCAGAGCTGCCTGTTTCCTACACTCTGTCCATTCATCAGGAGATACACCTGCCCTTACCAGGAGTTCTGAGCAGCTTGGGTTAGCAGCTACAGCTGCAGGAATAGCAACACACCCAGATAAACATCTCCTCTCTCTAGCTTCCCCGGTTTATGCTCAGCTGAGATGCAGTGGAGTTCAGTCCTTCCCTGTGCCTGGGATAGGATTTCCCACAAAATCATCAGGAGAGAAATGGGGAAATTATCCTTAATTATTTTTTCTTCAGAAATTAAGAGTTTGCTGAAGACACAGATGTGTGCAAGTATGTTGGTCTATGTAGAAGAAGAGTTTTCAGAGCATTATAAAGAATCAAAACATTGAAGATGAGAGATGGTCTCTCTTGGCCTCACAGGAGGCTGTCTGGGAGCCCCTTGTGGCTCCTTCAGCCTCTGCATCTGCAGGCCCATGTCTGTCAAGGCTGCAGATTGCACAGGCCAGCAGAGGTGCTTTGCTGTGCACTGGCTGGAGCAGTCTGTAGGGCTTTATCCTGCTCCTCACAAACAGCTCTGTGGCAGCTGCCTCCAGCTCAATGAACCTCCATGCAAGGGCTCCAGGGTGCTCTGGATGTGGGTCACTCCAGCTTCAGCAGCACCCCAATACATCACCCATCCTCTCAGAGCATCCACTCCTCTGAGCACAGGGCTGTGGTCTCCCCTTGACCTGTTTCAATCTGACAGTCAGATTGAAATTGTTCTTCACTGGGAAGTGATGAAAAACGACACCCCAAAAGCAGTCTAAGAGACCAGCCTTCCTTTTCTAAAGGCTGTTACAAGCAGAAGAAATGAGAACAGACCTGTTACTGACAGTCATGTGCTTTTGAATGTCTATGCAAAATTCAAGAGTAAAATTAACTAGATTAACAAGGACCTAATTTTAAGCAGTGTGCCTGCCTGTGTGTATATGTAGCTGTATGCATGCTTCTTTTCAGGTTTCTAAAATGCAAAAGTAGCAGAAAATAAGAAAAAATCTTACAAGTTTTTGGGTTTACAACATGGCAAATGCAGATACTTTTCTTCACATTTCTGCGTCTTTTGTAATCCTAAAGAGACTTTTATTTCTTTATACTGAAATAGAAGTTTATAATCTTACCAGCTACCTGGACCAGAGAGGAAAGCACATTTGCTGCCATTCCTTATCAAATCCCAGTGGCAGAGTATGGAAGCAGGCTGTTTCTTGTGCCACAGCAGTCCTTTCAAACAAACCCTTTCAGAAGGAGAACACAACAGTGCACTACATGAAATTGCTTTCAAGGTAGGAAGAGCAAGATGTGCAGCTAAACCAAAGTGTGCTGCTAAACATAATAATAGATTTGATGCTGTTGGGTCACCTGACATAGCATTGCAACAGCATAAAAATGCATCACTGCTTCCCTAACTGGCCAGCCTGAAAGACAGATGTAGCTGTAAGACAGCTAGCTGCTCTAAAAGACAGCTACACAAAAATAGACCACTTAATTTCATTTTAATGCATCTAAAATTATAAAGAGCTGAGCTTCAGGAGGGAGGCTTCAGTTCTGTTTCTCTGTATTAGAGGTGATCAGGTTTCTGTGTCTCTGAAGGTTTGCTGCCCACTTATGACCCTTAGCAATTTCTCACACCCTACCCCAATCAGCTGTAGTATATTTAGGTGTGAAGATTCATGAAAGCTTGGGATTTTCAGCTGGTTTTTGATTATTCAGCCACTTACTTGAGAAAGCAGCTGGAGAGTTGAGAGAAGCCTGAGGGCATTTGGGACTGAGCTGTGACCTGACAGATTTCAGATGCTCACACAAAAATGCATCATCTTAATGCGGGCCTTGGTTTGATAGGACAGGGAGAGCAGGCTATTCCCAGAGAGAGGGAGAGGCAGTTCCATGCTGAGTTAGTGCTGAGCTGACCCTGCACACAGCTGGAGAAAGCAGGTTTCATGAGTTCTCTCAAAAACTCCATTTCCACATAGAAAAAACACAGAAAAAAATTCAGCCAGTGTTGAAGAGAAAATACATCTTTATACTGGTATTGTCTATCCTCTGTCCTCCCACAGAACCCACTGGGAAAGCAGCAGATTGTTTAAGTATCACACGTCTCAGTCCGAGGAGCCTTGCTTGGCCCTGGGTGGCCCCGTTTTGGATCTCTGAACTCTCCAGTGATCTGATGACCCCATTAAACACCAGCAGGGACACACCAGCTCCTGGTCCTTCTCTGGTCACACAGCAAGCCCCGGCTGGTGACCTTGCAAGGTCACCTGGTCCAGCCAGGGAGCCTGGATGCAGTTATGTACCCTGGCCCCATCACAGCTTGAAAGCCTTCAGTGCTGGGGCTGCACCACACCCCTGCAGAGGCTGTTACAGCGTGATCATTCTCACTGTAGAAAAAGCCTTTGTTACATGGAGATGAAACCTCTTCTGGTGCAGCTTGTACCTGCTGACCTGCTCTCCTTGGGGTGCCTTTGTGAAGACACTCCCATCCTCTTTGTAGCTTCCCTTTAACTATTCAAGTAGTCTGAGTCTCCCTCGGAAGACTGAGCTGTCTCTTCTTCAGGGTGAAAAGAGCTATTTCCTTCCACCTTCCTTCACAGGGCAGGTTCTCCAGCCCTTTGAACATCTTGTGGCACTCCTTTGGGCCCTATCCAGTCTGTTCATGTCTTTTTTGAATTGTAGGAACCAGAGCTGGACATAGTAGATGATCTCCAAGCACGGGTTCATCTTTAACTATTGTCCTTGCTTTTGTTGTTATCCCTTTTATGACATTGTCATCCATGTACAGCATTTCATACACAAGAATTGCAAATGAAGATGAGAATTTGAAAAACAGTCCACTTGAAGGAGTTTTGAAAGTTTGCAGAATCTGGGAAATATTCAGTACATAATCCCTCAGAAAGTTTAGGTGAAAGGTTATTGTTCTTAGCTGTGAAATGACACTTCAGAATTAGAGCTGTAATGGCTGCAATTTTACTCTTAATGTGCTTTAAAAGATGCACATAAACATTTGCTTATAGTCAGTGTCAAGTAGTAACTTCTGAAGCAGGTTCAGGGTGGTCTTGGTAATGTTTAAAAATACACTAATCTTCATTGCAGAACAAGAAGGGTGAGTTACTTGTGACAAAGCAGGAGAAAGCACAGAAATGCATTTTGAACTTGTCAAATAGCTGAATTATAAACATCTTTTTCATAAGAAGTTAGGATTTGAAAATGTTCCTGAGAAAATATTTTTAACTGATGTGTCTTGAATGTATTGACAAAGATCCTGTTTACTATAAAAGGGCAGAATCCTGAACTTAATGAAAATACATGAATTTGGAAAAGATAATTTCTCTCCTCCAGTCAGTTCCATAATATTTTTACTGCTGTAGCATCTTGTTGTAAAGCATTTCAGTAAGGTTGAATGTCAGGTTTGGTGCTTGTCTCTCTTTAATACATAATTTGGTGTTTCAGTGCTGAGACTTTCTCTGATTAAAAGTTATTTATGTGGCATAGAAACCTTGTTCATCAGATTTTTTTTAATAGATGAATTAATTCAATCACTTGCAACTTTGGCAATTAGTTAGCATGCAAATTGAGGTGATCCTCGGACTACAAATTCACTACTTTGCCTTCCAACTCTTCCCTGGCTTTCCCTAGATCTTTTAATCATCAGGTTGTGCAGACAACCCTTGTGCCTCTGCCTCTTATTTCAGGCTTTGAGGTTTTTTCCCCTGGAATTCTCTGGAAGTCCAATGTCCCAGTGCTGTGGTACTGCTGGAGATACCAGGGCAGCAAATAAACACCAAGTGAGGTTTTCTCCAGCATACAGACTGATTAAACATGCTTGCCTCTAATACATCAATATGTGGGATAGTGTGTATGGATCAGGTCACCCTGTCTCCCAAAGAAGAGAGTACAGCATGAAACAGAACTGAGAAAGGCAACAAGGACAATCACACTGCTTTAGCAGGAAAGGCTTTAAAGGGGACTTCAGTCTGGAATGAAAACAAGAGTGGATGTGACAAAAGAGGAAAGGATTCATTCCTTCTCACAATCTGTGCCACAGGTAGAACCCAGCTTAATTACGGGGTCATAGGTTTATAACAAAGAAGAGAACAAACTGGTAAATAGGAAGTGCAACTTCACAGTTTGGCTTCCTAAAGGAAGTCAAAAGTGAAAAAAGGCTCTGAAAGGGAGTAGATAAAATGACACAGTAATGAGCTAGGAGCAGGTATTAGACATGGTTATCTGGTGAAGCTTCTGTCTAACCATCATCAAAGCACTGTCTAAAAACATTAAAATTATTTCAGGGTGCTTAATTTGGACTTGCTCCACTCTGGCTCTGAAGACTGAACACCCACCAGCAGTGGGAGCGCTTGGGGTGCTGCAGGAGGACAACTCAGATTTTATTTGAACTGGAAAGCTCAAATCCTGTCCAGCAACACTTGGGGACACAGACTGAAGCAGAATAAGACAACAAAGAAATTTTTTTCTGAAGTACTTAAATGTGAACTGCAACACATGTGAAGGCTCACCATTATACAGTTATGGACAAAGCACCATGACTTCAGTGGATTCACTTTCTTCAGGAGGGGAGCATGGGAGAAAATTATCTCCCCATATTAGTATTCAGATGGCATAAAAGCATGAAATGCACTAAGTACACCTAAATATAGGAAATTGCCTAAACATACAGTAATGCTGTGGAGCACCCACAGAGGTGCTCATAATGACCATGTGGAAAATGGCCTTTGAGTGAAAAATGGGTTTGGCTTTTAATGCTGTCACCAAAGTTTCAAATTTTGTACCTGCAGGGACCTGCTTTCATGGTATATGTCTCTCTCTCTCTTCCTCATCCAACAGCAGAAATTTGAAGAGTCACATACAAATATTCATTGATTAACAATTTACTGAGGATTAGTTCCAGGCTTGGAAATCCCCTTATTTTAAAACAGCACAGCACATAAAAGCTTCCTTGCTTTGATACACCAGAAAAGGAGAAAGAAAACAAAGGAATTTTTAAATTCTGAAATTTGATCTTCTTTGATATGAAGATATTGCTGCTGTTCACAGTTAGTTTACCCCACATGTTCTTGGAGCATGAAAAAACCTGAATTTTAAAATTCAGAATATATGTGGGAAAACATGTTTTCCTCAGTTGACTGGCTGCTAATGCCATAGTGACAGTGTAGGAAAAAAGCCAGACATTTTTCCAGCTTTGTGAATTCTGTTTTTCTGGGGGTTTAGTGGGCTGCAATGACATTAGTTGATGAACAGTTATTTCTCTCTGAGCATCACTCTTTTTCTAGTGAGGGTAAATTGCAGTTTGAGATATCAAGAATCTGTTGATTCTTCTGATGTTGAACCTTATGGTGCTGATCCTGGTTTCCAGTTGATGTTATTTAGAACATTTTATTTCCTGTGTATTTATAATAATATCACCATTTTTTTCTGTTTTTAAAAGTCTCTCCTCCATTATAGGAGAAATTGAAAATACAGTCAGAACACAATGTACAGTCTCAAGCATCAGAAAGCAAGAAAAGAGATGTTAAAATATTTATATGAAATCTTGGAAGAATTATATCAGGGACTGATTTTTTTTTTTTTCCAGAACAAAGATTTTTTAAATGCAGCCATTCACTTCCACCTCACCTGGGAATGTTCTTGGCAATGTGTATTTCTAAGAAACATGAATCCTTACAGGAGTCTCACTGGATTTGCTCTTAATTTGCTGATCAGTTAACATGAAAATGATATGCAAGTAGCAAGCTAACATTATTCAGTTGATTACTATACATAATTTTACATTAAATTGATAGTGTTTCTATAGAAATGTTAGGAAGTGGGAACAACATATGAACAGCTAGATTAAAAATAATAAAAGAAAAACATCTTAAGCTTCAGAATTATAATTTAAGCACCCAGCTTCTTGTAATAAAATGGTAAATAAAAGCAAATGAGAACAGACCACAAGGCAGACTTGCAAGACTCCAGTCTGCTTCTTAGTGAGCAGTCAGTCAAAAAAGCATATCAAAGATTGCTGATGAGAAGCAGTATTCAGAATAACTGGTTTGCCAAAATTATTTCTGTTCTGTACTCTTGTCAAAACTAATCACAAATGTTATTGCAGCCAGGAAGGATGGAGAGAATCAGCATTAATTTCAAGGGGACAGAGCTGTTTAGATCCACAGGTCGCATCAGTTCACTTCACTCTGAGTAAATCTATTTCATTTTTTCAGCTTTTTCACAGAGACACATCAACTCACAGCTTAGCACATATCCCAGCTGAATTCTGTAATAGCTCCTTCAAAGCACCAGGTACTTCTGGAGTTCTTATTATTTTGTTTTATGAGCACTGCCAGGGAAACAACTATTCTCACTGCTATTCTGCAGGTGGGTGGCAGTGCCACAGGCAGGGGAAGGACTCAGACACACAATCCAGTCACTGTTTCAGCAGATCCATGGTCCTTCTTCTCACTTTGGAGACTGTGGCAAATGTGATTCAATTGGATTTTCCTTGATCCTGACTCAGACACCAACCCATTTGGGACTCTTTCACCAGAATAGCTATCTTGCAAAGATGTATCATCACCCATAATGAAACAAAGCCAAAATTGTTCAGCCGCCTATTAATGCTGGAAATAACTCTTCAGGTAAATTCAGCAACTGGTCCCAACAGTAATGCCCTTTTCAGTCTGCCTGGTAGGACACTGATGGAACAACAGCCAATATTTTTCTGCACATTTTGGTAGTACTGCTGGATGGGAAAGGCCAGAGGAAGCAGCCCAGCCTTGCAGGAGTTTCACTGTTCTTGGCAGTCTTTTAGACATCAGTGAAAGCTGCATGACTTAGGTCCTTGAAAATGTGGGTCCTGGCTTTTTGCAGCAAGAATCTATAGTTTCAGTTGAATTAAATTAAAAATACATATCTAATTATATCTCTTCCTTTCTCTGTCTGTTTTCTCATCTGTGCAAGTCACACACACACACACCTTTTAATGCCTTTTTGGTCGTGAAGTCCCGTGTCTAAGTCAAGTAGATTGATTCCACCACTGGAGAGATGGAGGGAGGAATCCAGCCTGACCTATCTGGCCTCTGCCCCTTAGCTGCTCATCCGTCCTCCATTCTCATCCTGTGATCATGCTCAGAAGTCCAAATGAGAAATATGGTTAGGAAAAACAGGACATGTTTTCATGGGTGATTGATAGGACTGCTTTGACTAAACAATCCATTCAGAAGAGTTGGGTGTTTTCTGAGTCATGCTGGCTGCTGAGATGTATAAAGAACTTCAAACTATTAATTACTGAAGAATCAGTCAAACTGAGAATTGAAGTTCCCACCAGAGAGACAGCAAAGAGAAAATAATAAAGGAGCTGCATGTCCCCTGTTGGTACATGTGTTTGAAAGGAAGATGTAAATGGGTTTTATATTAAGAATAACACAAAATTTCCATCACTTCATGTCTGATCAGAGGGACTGCTCCAGCTCTTGGCAGTTTGATTCTTTTGTTATCTGAGTACATTCATCCCTACAAATACACAAAATTAGCCCAAACAGAAGAAACATGCAGAGTGACCCTGTCTTTCTACCATTTTGGCTTTATGTAGGAGAAAGGGCCTTTTTCTAAACTGCCAGCATGGTATTGTAATTCCTTGTCTGAATGAATATATCCTCTGCTGGACATTCAACATTTCTAAGGAGGAACTGAGGGAAATAATTTTCCTATGATTAAAGGATTCTGAGATGTTGTTGAACATCCACTCCCACAGTTACTGCAGTGTAACTTGTCAGGCAGACTGTAAACAAAGACTTACTTGTTGTTGACTAACTCAAAGTTTTTTGAACATCCATATGGGATGAACTTTTTCCATGCTGAAAAAGTGACTAAAGACCAGCCAGTCTTTAGCCAGGGTAAAGGAGGGAACCCCATCATTCAAAAGCCAGTGTGTGATTCATCCATGTAAAACCATGTGCCTCTGCCAATGAATCCAACATCCTGCCCCCTGCACCTCTAACCTGAAGCACAGGCATACTTTTGAGCTCTGTGGAACATTTTTATGTATCTGTTTCTAAAATACCACAAGGATTGAGCATGAAGGTTCATGAGACAGTTTTATCTGTCTCCGTAAGAGTTTTTTTGGAACCTCATTGCCTATAAGTCTCTTGCTCTTGCTAGTACAGGATAGCTGGGAATGTAGTGTACCCACCACAGGCCATTAATTTAATTTCTCCGGAACAGAACCCAATTTAATTTTTTTAAATAAAGCAATAACATTGTTGAAATCATCATTCCATATGCCATTTCATAGCAGCTATAAAGCATAGTGCTAAAGTTTAAAACTCTGGTTATAGTTTCACATTTCTTGGGGAAGGTATATCATCACATCCTAGGTTGATAAAACTCTAATCCTTGTTGTTGAGTTTTGGATTGCTATAAACCTTTCATTTCCTGATAGTCTACAATTGGATGTTGTCATGATTTATGTGATGTGGGTAAAATGCAGGAAGAAGGGGATGTAATATTAGCATATTTAAATTCATTTACCTTTTGTTTCCATTCATATTTTTATCCCTGGTGAATGGTATCTAATAGTCCAAAACAACACTCTCACTGTATTGATCTGAGTCCTGAACAGAAAGTGGCTGAAGACATTAGAAAAAGCCAAAGGGGAACTTTGTATCAAAAGTAAGTGCAAAATTTTCAGTTTATTTTCAGTTATTATCCAGAAAGATGATTGACTACATCCCATCTTCTGGTGGCTGTTTTCACATATCCCTAATTCCTGATTGGATGGTTGTATTTGACACAGACCAAGCTCCTTGATCTTTTCTGCTTGCAGTAAAACTTAAAAAATAAATGTCATGACTCAAATATCAGACAGAATGCAAATTAAAAGGACATTTTTTTTCCTAGATGTCATAGCTACAGACATTGTTTGTGGATATGGTTCTTGGGAATTTTTTTTTGTTTTGTTTAGTTCTCTTTTTTTTTACTTTTGGGACTAGCATTCAGAAAGATGGTCCCAAAGTGTTAATATGGAAACCATTTGGATGATCTCTTTATCCAGAGACAGTGCATCCAGTGGTTGAAAAATTCATCTTGCTGCCTAGAAAGGACCACAGAGTGCACTGCTGGTAGTGCCAAATCCTCTCCTCCCAGTCTTGGGGCAGCTCTGGAGTGCTGCTGCAGACAGCCCATGAGGTGACACTGTCACTGAAGCTGCTCTGCATTCTGTCTGTGATCACACGTCCCGCTGCATCCCAGCTGAGGAGGACTCATACCCAGGCAGACAGGAGGGATATATCAGGTCCTGGGAAGACACTTGTTCCTCTTTTCTTACCTAAGATTTTGGCAGAAGAAGAGCTTTGTGTCAGTTTACAGCCTGGTTTGTTTCCAAAGTGAAATCTAACCCCTTCAAATGATGAAACCACCTGTTTGTCCAAAGGCTGCCTGGGACATTTTTGTATCAATGGCAGCCTCTTAGTGAAATAAGGCAGGGCACCAGCACCATGAGGGGCTGCAAAGCCCCCCATCAATGATGGCAGTAAGGAGGTGATTTGCTCCTGACACTGGCATGGCACACATGAGTTCAGTGCAGCCCTTCTTAGAGCCTGTGGAAGGACAAATGTTTGTGGAAGAGATCTGCTTGGGGAGCCTGGGTAACACAACCAAGAGAGACTAGGGACCAGGTGGAAAGTCATCAGAATTTCACCCCTTCTGCTGCCACCACACAGCACAGAGGGGAAACATCAGCATCAAAAAATCTGATCTTCCAAATTGCTTGCTACTGCAGTAGTTGGTAATGTGGGCCATTAAATGGCCTCAAATATCTTTCTTTTTAAAACCACATCAGCTCCCAGCTGTATGTAAGACTCAATGACCATAATGATTTTAGTGCCTTCTTAGTACCTTTTTTCCCCATCTGTAAACCAAAATTAGCAACACTAAGCCTAACAGAAGATGTTGTGGGGCTGAATGAACTTCTGGCTCTCATCAAAGGGTACAGTTTAGGGCCACTGCCTTTGATAATACTATGCTTATACTCTTCACTAGATTTATCCCACTGGCTGTTTTATCTGATCTCTTTGTATTGTAGGTGTTAGATAGAAAATAAATGGAAAACTACTTGCAGGCTGAAGAGTAAAGCCATTATCAATTTTGCCAACCATTTAATAAACAAGAAAGTGACAAACCCCCAAAAGATTATTTAGAAAACAATAAAAAAAGCTAATGGGATTAATTTCACTTCCCATCTAGTTTTTATTCTTTTAATGCATAAATATTAAATCCAGCAAAGATTGTTAAATAATTTATTAAGACAGTCTGAATGGAAGGAGCTTAACTTCCTTCTTTGGACTCATGGATGAGACCTAACAGCATGGGTTTGGGTGAAACAAGCCTTCCAGAAACACATCTTGTTCTGTGGAGATTTCCAGAGAGGCAGAAGAGTCTCAGGTCCACACTAAGGTTTAGAATGGTAACAGCTTACAGGTAAATATGAGATTTTTTCATTGCTAAATATGACCCACCTCAGCATCAGAGACTTTCAGAAAAATACATTGTGAAGCCACAAGAGTTGTCAGCTAGAAGAATTTTAAACAACTGATGCTCACTTCTGTGTTGCTGGTGAACTACTAAGCAGGTGTTTGCACCTCAAGTCTCATGAAGACTTTCCACTTTTGCTCCTGACCATTCACACAAATGCTCTCTCTGACAGGGAGTGTACGACCCAGACATTTTGCTTGGAGTAATACCAAGAATTCATCCCCTGCCAATTTCTAGCCCTGTGCCAAAGCAGGTTGGTTTTATTTTTTTTCCTTTTTTAATGAAAATAATTGTCTTCAACAAGGGATGTGTATGAGAGATGAATAAAGCAGGTTTTGAGACCACATGAAAGATATATCCTGACAGAAATGAAAAATGTTCCCATAAATTATCTAACTTGTGATGTTTTGGTACAGATGGAAAAGATAATGGGCCATGACTCTTCTGCCTCATTCCCATCTCTGGTACAGCTGCAGTGTAAGGACAGTGGGACCAACTAGCTTGCAAGAAAGGCTTTGCCACAGAAAGGCTTCCTTCAAATCAGAGGTCTCCTGATTTGGAGGCAAGGTCATGACTCCTGTTTCTAATTCTCAACTCTGGTCAATTTTTCAGAGCTAACCAAGTATCACTTCATGGTTTACTGTGGCTGGTTGGAGATGGCTGTGTGGGCAGGACACGTTCTTGAGCCATTGTAGGGCAGGCCCTGCTCCAGCCCTCAGAAGCAGAGAAGGCAGGAAGTATTTGCACAGTTTCTCCCTCTGGACTGGATGACTGCATGATTTTGGTGTCAGATTTTGGGCATGGACCAGAATGGCCCATGACAGATATTAGGTCCCATGCAAACAGAATGAAAAGACAGCATTGGATGGAGAGGGCATTGTTAATTCTGTCTTATTTTGCTCTTTGTGGTCAGTGCTGCAGACTGCAAACACATCTGTGTGAGGAACTCACTTCAGCTGCCGCTGAAACCACATTTTCTGTTATTTTCATATTTAGTGGTCTAGCTTAGACCACACACAGACTACAAAATGTGTTATGACACGTGGGTGTTGCTGCTGATTGATCTTTGGTTCACCAATACCACAAAATTTCTCCCCAACTTCCTTCAGCTGATTTATAGTGTGAAAGAACAAGTTGAAGGCTCCTGGTATTTGCAGGCTTCAGGCAGTTCCATCTGACATGGGAAAAAAGGACTTAAGCAACTGACATCAGTGGAGGATGGAGTCCCAGAGAGCTTGCCTGACTCTATTTGTGCCCCTCCTGCTGCTCCTGTAGGATTTGGCCCCTGCACTCCCCTCTCTGCTGTGCAAGCAGAAAGCAGAGAGTGCCCAAGTGTCCTTGAGCAGCTGCCAGCACACTGCACAGCCTTGAGTCCGTGCGAGCTGGGGGTACGTGACCTCCACACGTCTTGGGAGAACATTTGATACTGCCCACACAGCCTCACTGGCATAGCAAGCGCTGCCAGTTTGTGATCAAAGAGTGATCTGAGCCTCCTGGGACCAGTGGGGTGAGGTGGAGTGCCAAGGGGGTTGTCCTTCTCCACCCACCTTGGTGCAGACCCAAGGGAACCACACAGCTGATGTGTGACAGCCTCCAGAAAATCCTTTGAGGGCAGGGAAGTCCAACCATGGAGGTTGGGCCATTGTTCATTGGCCCCTAAGAAAACCCAAATCAAACAATTATACATTAAATATATGTCATCATCCAGATGGACACGGCATCTTCCTGTGGGCTCTGGGGCAGGGTTTGGCTTGCCATGAAGACAAGGATGCCCAATGCTTTTGTGAAGCCAAGACACAAATTGGAGGCATTAGAGCTTTTTCCAAGACATATTAGGTCTTTAATATGCCAAACATAAACCATGTCTCAGATGATGGAATGGGTTGAGCAGCTGGTGAGAAAGTCTTCTCTTAAGGACTATTAAAGCAGGAACATTTAGATACATAAAGACCATTGAGTAAAGGCCAACAAAAGCTCATCCCCTGACAAGCTGCTGCCTAATTCTGCTACAATTTTTGTCTCTCTGAGCCATGCTCCTAGACTCTGAGCTCATGCACTGAACACTGGAGACTTTGGTGTCTCATTTTACTGTTGCAAAGTCAGAGCCATTTGGTACTAAAATTCCTGGGGTGGTTATGGACCTGCACAGCAGCTGGACCCTGCAGGAGTGTGGGACCAGGCCATGTGTGTTCTGGGGACATTGACTGCCAGCATAGGTGCCCAGGTGGCCCAGAAGGCCAATGGCACCTGGCCTGTATCAGCAATAGTGTGGCCACAGGACCAGGGCAGTCCCCTGTCCTTGGCACTGGTGAGGCGACACCTCAAATTCTGCAGTCAGTTCTGGGCACCTCGCTGTAAGGAGGACATTGAGGTGCTGGAGCACGTCCAAAAAGGGCAACAAATGTGGGGAAGGATCTAGGGGAAGTCTGATGAGAAACAGCTGAGGGATCTGGGGTTATTTGGCCCGGATAAAAGGAGGCTCGGGGGAGACCTTATCAATCTCTTCAACTACCTGAGAAGAGGCTGTATGGAAGTGGAGGTTGTCCTCCTCCCCCAGGTAAGAGGTGACAAGACTAGAGGAAATAGCCACAAGTTGTACCAGGGGAGTTTTAGGTTGGCTACAACAAAAAATTCCTTCAGTGAAAGGGTTGTCAAGCATTGTACAGGGTGCCCAGGGAGGTGGCTGAGTCACCATCCCTTGAATTGTTAAAAAAAACCATGTGGATGTAGCACTTGGGGACATGGTTTAGTGGTGATCAAGACAGTATTAGGCTAATGTTTGGATTTGATGATCTTAAAGGTCTTTTCCAACTTAAATGATTCTATGGTCTCAGTGTCAAATCAGGACAGAAAATACTATTATCTGTCCAATTCCTATCTTTAGGTGTATTCTTGCTTTTTCACAGGGTGACATGCTTCTGTATCTAATGGTATAGAATTTTAGGACACATTTTATGATAATTTTTTTTACCCTAATAATTGCCTAAAAGACTAAACTATCAGTAGGGTTGAGCAAATTTTCCTTTAAGCAGAGACTGAGCAGTAATGAGAGACTGAAAAGGATTTGAATGTTGTAGTGAACAGAAGTAATTCCTTCTTCTGTTCTTTATTTAGATTATAGGTAAGCACGTAGCCAGATAGATGATTAAAGATACAGAAATCATAGACTTTGGGGAAATGTAGGATTAGGGCTTGGCTTGACCTGAACTCGTGACAAATTCCCTTTCAACATTTATTATTGTCTTGAGCACAGGGATTAGGCTGTGCTGAACACTGAGGGAAAAAACCCCAAACCCAACAACACAAAACTAAACAAAAATCCCTGCTGGTATAAATTTACCATCTGAATGCAGATGACACTGTGCACAGACCACGTGTCATCTGCATTCACTCTCCTGCCTGTGTTTAGAGCTGAGGTTTTGGTCCTGACCTATCTATCCTCAGATTTTCACCTGGATTCCCACAGCTATTGTTTCTCACCACATTTGTAGAATCATAGGAGAATCCAGCGGCAGGGGTTCTTGATTCTGAAAAGTGGGCCACAAACATGTGATTGTATGGGATGCATTAGAAATTAAATATATAAAAACCAGGTCTAAAATGTCTTACACAAAAAAGGAGGTAGTGTTTTGAAAGAGATATGTACACTGCAGTTATACATAGCACTTGAAATCTCATTACGCTCCACATTTTGTGTGCTGTGTGGAGATCTGCAGCAGAGCATGGTGTCCTGTCCTGGCTCAGTGCTCAGTCTGATCCTGGCTGACTGAACCCTCACTCGCTCAGAGGAAACATGCATAAAAATTAAGAAAAAGCAAATTACTAAAACATTTCAGATTCAAAACAAATCAGTCATTAACTTGTGCTAAAAATACTTTCATGGTTAACACATAGATCCTGGATCATGCACGTGCCCCACAGGCCTAGGGTCACGTGAATGAATGAGCAATAATGCTCAAACGACCTTTTTCCAGTGTATTAGGGGAGTGTGGCTGGAGGTATAAACCACTGTGAAAGCTACCAGCATTTGCAAGCTAACACAATGAACAGCTGTGGGCTTTTCCACCATTAAGTCAAGTGCAATTACAAACTACAGAAATCAAATATGAAGATAATGTTTAAAATAAGAGCAGCGGTAGGGAGTGGAAAGAAAATAGGAAACAGAAAAATCCAGTGTGCTCTGTAGCCTGGAGGAAGGCAAAAGGAATTGGGACATATTTCTGGATTTTGTTCCTTTATGTCTGTCAGTTCCATGCAGCATGTGCTGAGGAGGAACCAGAGAAACAGACATCAAATAACAGCAAGACCAAAACGTATGAGGAAACATAATCCACAGTCCAGAGCAGGGTAGAACTGGGAGGTGTGACTAGGAGGGGTGTCAGTGGCTTTGGCAATTCCTTACAGAGAGGAATTCAGCCAGTTTAAAAATAGAAGTTGCCAGGCAAAACAGAAAGTCCCGGAGACAAGCAGGTGGCTGCAGCAGATTTTTGTTTGAAATTATAAGGTGGAGAAAATTACCATCCTCATCCAACCTTTCTGTTTTTTGAGATTGAGAAGAAGCCAGGAAAGCTCCTGGAAATCTCTTGCCTTCCCACTGAACACCCCTTTTCATGGAAAAATTAAGATAATGTGTAATATGAACTATTGCCTCTTCTCCAGTTAGTGTATTGAGGTTGTCTTGGCTCCCACAGTTTGCAAGGTCACTTAGAGGCCAGACACTCTTCCAAATGCAAATTGTAATTTACTGCCTGTGTCAAAGGGTTTTTTTAGGTTCTCCAGGGCTCTGAAACACTCATCCTCATCCCCGCTAGCACTTGGAGACAGTTGCCTCTGGCAAGCAAGGAAGGGATCTATTCCTGAAGTAACCAGATTATGTCAGAAATGGGAACAGGCAGAAGCAGATCTACAACAGCCAGAGCAATCTATCAGTGATTCCCAGGGGCTCTTGGCACACAGCCTTGACACACTCTGTGCAGGAATTTACCATCAGTGTAACCAAATAAAACTTCATGCACTGCAAGAAGAACAAAGCATTTTCATTGATTAGATGCTACATGCCAACCAATAAACACGTTGTCAAAGTACCTGCTTTTGCAGATAATTCATTTTAAAAAGAGTGGACATAGTTTTTTGTGTCCAAAGTACCTCTGCTGTACAGGGAAAGATACATCATTCCTAAATTTGGATGACAATAGTGCTTGTTTCCCTATCTGAGCTCCTGACACTGCCAATGGAAAGAAAAAGTAGTTTTAAATATGATTTATAGAGTGTGTTTTAGACTTTAGAGTGACATGATGGACAGTTATAACCACTGTTAGGAAAAGCCAGGTGAATGTCTCTGACATACTGTTCTCCACATCTGGTCCCATGGAAAGGAGTAGTTTAACCCAAGAGACCTTGGTCTGTGTGGACCAGCACTGCCCAGTAACTATAACCTCCTGCCCATGTGGGTATGCTGGTTTATTTAACCTGCAGTGTTCTACAGTCATCTGGGGCAGCATTCCTGATCTGATTGAGCTAGCAATGGAAGGGTTATGAGCCCTGCCTTTGGGGCAGAAGTGCCTGAACCAGGTCTCTTTTCTGGACTGTTGTATTTTTGTATTTTTAGGGATGCCTGAACACTCCAGGTTTCACTCTCCAAACAGCAACAGGGACTGCCAGGGCTGTACTTTGCAGTGTATCACCAGCAGGACGAGCAGTCTAGTCCTTTCCTATTCCTTTTTCTGTTCCACTGAAAAAGGTATTGACAGCAGTATATCAGCCTGCAAAGTTCTGAGGCACAGAGAAGTTCCCCCAAATCCTTTGGTTTTCACACCCTGATATTCTCTGGTAGGTAGGTGACTGATTTCCACTTGGTTTCTTCTGTAGATCTACCCTGCTCTCTTTGTCTTTCTCCTGAAGCTTCTTGCCATTTCTGTTATTCATTTTTTCCACAAAATGTATTCATTTTGCAAATTTATAACTGTTCAAGGGGGGTATGAAAGGCATGCAGTAGGCCTGAAATCAGAGTATGGCTAGGACATTCCAATTAATTTCCATCCTTTGAGTTCCTCAGAAATGACACTTTCCACCACTGGGAAACTCTAGCATTTCTGACCTTTTATTCCAAACTGAAAAAAACCAAACCAACCAGGAAATCTGAAATCTTATACCAGTACAGGCATTTTCACCTGTGGCTGTGTGGTAAGAAATTAAGAGAGAAGTTTGAATTCTGCAAAACAAATATTTTTCAAAGGAAAAATGTTAGTAATGATATTTTCAGCCGCAGCTAAAAGAAGTTTATCTCTTCATTCAGATATAAATTTCTTCACTAAATTCACTTGGCAGGATACTGGCTTAAGAGAGATTATTTTGCCAGCATGCTGTTCTGCAGCATTTTCCAATTTTGCTCAAATAGCTTTTCCCCAGATAGCCCATGGGTAGGTGGTCTAACCAGGGCCATATATATTGTGACTACCTTTCCAATTTCAGAGAAAGTTCAAGTTAATTTGCTATTGAAGTGTCTATCTGGCAAATGGCTTCTAGTCATAATCTATGATGCTACCTTCTGTGTTTGTGCAATTAAAAGGAGATGATCAATCTTAAAAATGTCACACTGTAATGGCAGTAATGACTTTGTGCTCACATTCAGGGGGGATGAACACTTTCCCTGTGTTTCCTCTTATGGTAAAGAAGTGTCTTTGCTCTTGTTACTGACTTTTCTGTGGCAAAGGCAGGAAATGTTAGATACATCTCTGGTGTAAACCAATGCATCTTATAAAGAGACAGATTTGATTAAGCGATATTGAAGAGGTTTTCTCCAACTGATAGAAAATATGAATATGAAGCCTCAAAAGTGCAAGACAGGATACAAAGGGATTTTGCTCAGTGCATCTGCTAGAGAAAGCAATATGTGTGCACATATTTCCGTACTCAGGATGTAGAAGGGAGAGGGTCTTAAGATCCAGTTATTAAAATTGTTAGAGAGATGCCTCTGCCCTGTTCAAGGTGCAAGCAAGACCATATGCCCAAGTCAATAGTATGGATTGTATTTAACAGTAAATGTGAGAGAGAGAAAGAGAGAGAGGAAGAATAGAAAAAGGGAGTGGGGAAAAGAGAAAGAGAGTGATGGAGAGACAGATTATGTAGAAAATATCATAATTCCCTGGATCCTGACACTGTCCTGTTGATCCTCTTCTGGTCTTCTCTGTGCTGGGTGCCCTGCTAAACACAGAGTTCAGTGGATTAGTCTGTGTTCAGACTGGGTGGGAACACCCAGGTACCTCACCTTGTTAGGGGGAAGTTTGGAACTGTCTCTTGCAACAGACTCTGGATCTGTTGCATCATTTGGCACCACATGCAGCCCTCTGGAATGAGTCTGGGGGTGCTTTGGGTGTCTTTGATGGTTTATGACACCTTCTCAGCTGCCTCTCACATAAATGTCCTGTATGTGGCCTTCCCATGGTGGAGGGTTTTACAGCAGAGACAGTTTGTGTAAGGCAGGATGGGTGTTCATTCTCTCTGACCAGTGGTTACACCACACACCAAGAAATTTTCCTTCTCCCTCCGTGCTTGGGGGGAGTGTCTGCAAGCCTGGCATCAGCAAATGAGTCTGTGGGCTATGGCCTCTCCCACCCAGAACCCAGCCGGGGCTGATTGTCAGGACAGCTGCTGGGTTTGGCTTTCCTTGTGGATAAATTCTTCTCCTTAGACCTGGGGCGGGTTGGCTCACAGTTCCTATCAGGAGTTGTGGGGAGTGAGCTTTGGTGGTTGCAGCTTCTTTAGCAATGTTTAAGCTGATTACCATAACATTTCAGTCTCCCACAGGGGGTTTTATGTTGTGGGCACCAGAACAAGAACTTCTTCAGTGTCCTCTGGGTCCTACCAGAGGCAGAGCACTGCCAAGCAAGCCAGTCCCATAGGGAGTGTTCAGCCATCACCTCACTTCACCTCCGTCCTGGCCTTCTAAGATTTCCTCTGTGAGCAGCAGGTGCATGTCAGGGTAAGCTCCATTCAGGACAAGGCTTGACTTGCATCTTCCTCCCACACCATCCTGCAAAGGGATTTCACTGGCAAAAGATCTTTGTCTTCTGCTCCTTTTCCCTTTCTTTCTCAGTCTGCTTACTGTAAGTTCGGTCCTAAGGGGAGAAAAATGTCATTGTCACACCTGTAAGTGAAATGAATAATGGTAACTCCTTTATCTGAGATTTTTGTGCTTCTCCAAACACTTCAGTGAAGTCTGTAAGTTGGCATCTCATTTTTCTTTGGCAGGGGTCTCTGAGGCAGGAGGGCAAAACAAGGACTGTAGGGCAGTATCTGTGCCAGTCTTTAGACACTGGCTAGGAAAGGAATAGAAGAGCATAGAACAGAACAGAATGGAACAGAGTATTTTGGTTGGAAGGGACCTACAAGAATCCCCTAGTCCAGCTGCCAAACCAATCCTTGGGCTGCCCAAGTTAAACATTTTGTTAAGGGCATTATCCAAGTGCCTCTTAAACACTGATGGGCTTGAGGCATTTACCACCCCTCCAGGGAGCCTGTCCCAGTGTTTGGCCACTCTCTTGGTACAGAAATGCTTCCCAGTATCCAGTGTAAATCTCTCCTGGTGCCCCCTTGAGCTATTCCCACGTGCTATCACTGGATCCCAGGGGGAGGAGTTCAGCCCTCTTCCCCCTGCCCTCCTCAGGAAGCTCTAGCAATGATGTTGGTGCTCAGCTGCCTCTTCTCCAAACTAGACAAGCCCAGAGTCCATTGCCACTCCTCGCAGGACATGTCACAGGATGTGCCTTCCAGCCTTGTTACCAACTTTGTCGTCCTTCTCTGAACACGCTGAAGGACTTTCACTTCCTTCTTAATTGTTGGGGCCAAGAGCTGCACACAGTGCTCAGGGTGAGGCCACACTAAGAGCCAGAACAGCAGGATAATCACCACTCTAGATGTCTCCATTTGAACTGGACACCTTAGGTTCCCTTTCCAGGTAGCAGGAAGGATTCATTGTGCCTGTGGTAGATGAGATGAACAGTTCCCATTCCTCCTTGTTGATCACAAAGGCACTGCAGTGATGACAAGCCTGGCAGCAGATGTCAATGCTTTAGAAACTGATGTGCAGTGAGCTGCATTTTCTTCATTGTGATAAATGTCACATTCTCTAGCATTGCTTTTGATACACCATCAAGACTTCCTGCTGCCCTGTGATAAATGTCATGTTCAGACTCAGCTCCAAGCTACGGATGAGACTGATGTTCTTTGGTCTGGGGTGTAACTGCTAGGTCTTATCTAATGTCTTTGGCAAACTTTGTGATTGAAAAGTTCCCCAAGTAGTCAACTGCAAACTACATCTGCCAACCATGACTTGTGTAAAAGTGTGAGAAAACAAGATGAAAGTAGTATTTTTTGGTCTTGATATCACTCAGAGTTAGAGAGCTTTAGAACCAGTTAGCCTTGAGGTGGATAAACAGAAAACAGAACAAGCAAACAGGAAACAACTTTGTAGAATGTTGTAACTTCTGACAGCTCAATCCGTCCTACCCATCACATTCCAGTGTACATCTCTCAAGAGACACAGTTTTTCCAAGTGTGGGCCATTGCTAATTCCAGGTAAAAAATGCCCTGTTCTGAATTACCACAGATTATCAAATTTACTCAGTGTTAGCTGCCTCACCAAAATGTTTTGGAAAACAGCATTTGTAGGACTGGAATTTTGCAGAGCCAAGATCTCTATGTAGTAAGAAAATGTCATTTTCCTTTTCACTTTATTTTCAGTTTTACAGTCTTGCATGATAAACATAAAACAAATCACTTCTCTCTCGTTAATCTTCCAGTAGAGAAGACCCAAGCCATATCTCCAGGGTAAACAGTGTAAAAAGAGTCTCATAGGATGGTCAGACACCTTGTCTCATCACAGCCAGCTGTCTTTGGCTGGGAGAAATTACAGTCATTTTGTCTTTGCCTGGCCAGCCACTGGGATATACATCTTCTTGAAGCAGTTACTCTCAAACCCCTTTTGAGTCCCTTGTGATAGTCATAGTACCACAGAAACCATTTATCAGTGCCTTAAAGGGCCATTTTGATTTAATTTATCTCCCTGTTTCCCCCAGTTATTATCTTTTTCTTCCCGATTAATGAAACTCCAAATCTCAGATTTAATTTTAATGGAGGGGGAGGGAGGGGTGTGTTTAAAGAGCTCTGATGTAATCAAGCAGGAAACATGATATCATACTGGGAAGCAAATACTGTATTTGGAAATCAAGACACTTATTTGCATATATGCCATGAGAGAAAGATTAAGGACAGATGGCTTCTTGATCATCAGTTCAGTTTTCCTCTTGTCAAGTCTTACAGAGATGCCAGCTTTGCAGGCCAGGTCAGAAAACCCCTAAAACAGTAAACTGAAGTGCAAAGAAGGATTATGTTTGGGTTTTATATCAATCTTGTGATTCTCTGTGCAGGACAAAATCAGCTCTCCCTGAGGCATGCTGGGCTTGAAATCAGTTAATTCTGTAAGCACCATTTCTGGCTATTCCAATGTCAGCTTCTTCAGATGTGCTCATACTTAAATTCATATCTGAATGTGAAAGCAAACAAATATACAAGCAAAAACATAAAAACAACAACAACAAAAAATAAACAGACAAACAAACCTGAGAGGAAGTGCAAAGCCCAGAATAAAAGGATTTTTATATCTTCTGTTCAGCCAAGTTTGAAATTCCATGTGCTGAGTGTCCAAGTGGACCAACATTATCTTACAAGGCACATAAGCCTCTCTTAGCAGGAGCAGCTCAGATCTGATAGAGCTGCTCTCTCATCTCAGTGCTCATGCACTGACTCAGCTGTTTATAAGGATCATGCTTGCTCCTCATAAAAACACAGGCAGAACAAGCAGTTTTAGAGTTCAGGCTCTGCTTGTTATCTAAAGGTCAGCTAGCTGATTGATTAAATGGATTAATTTGTTAGCCAGAGAGTTGACTTCTCTAGACCTTACCTGCTGGCCAAATGTGGAAGCAAAGACTGAGAATGGAGCTGGAAATAACTGAGATAACTGGATTGGCTATTGTCAGAAACAGGTTTCTGAAAAGATGGACATGCCTTTAAGTTCTGGGTACTGAGCTGAATCCTACAGAGGAGTCTTTGGGGAGATGTGCTGACTTCAGTAGCAGCTGAACTGTGCCTGATTTCCCCAATGAATTATGATGGAACTGCTGTCTAATTTTATGTATATAGGCCTGTAATAATTTAAAAATGGATATGTTGAGAATATGAAGGAAGACAGAGTTGTTCTGTGCTGTTATATTCACTTCCCATGTCCCTGTACAGAGGGGAGATTGCCGAAACAAACCAGTGCGGGTGGGCATGTTGGTCAGGCAGCACAGGAATAGGTGCCCAGACTTCCAGAGGACTCTTCAAAGATAAAAGTACCCAAATCAGGAGACTGTATGAAACTGCTGAGGAGTTTGAAAATGCAGTAGGAATAGAAGAACCCTACCTGATGTTCTGAAAAGAAACAAAGAGGGCAAAGTTAAAACCCCAAAACTACAAACCTACCACCCTTCTTTCAAATTCTTCAATTGCCCCTAATAATAGTTGAAATCAGTTATCTTTTCCTCTCATTCTGTGCCTTACAACTTTCTCTTTTTCCTAGGATAATCCACCCTGGTTGTCTTCTCCCTTCTTGAACATTTCATTGACTTTCACCCAAACTTTTGAACTTTTGCTGATTTCCTTCCTCCTATCCTCAAAAGCAAGGGAAAGAAGAAAAGGAACAACAACAAAAAAAAGTTAACATTTTTAAGAGCTGAATTTTCTGGCTGAAGACTGCAATGGTGCAAACTCAGAGTAAAAAGTAAATTTCCCAAATTCTGGCAACTCAAGGAATGCCAGATATTGCTCACTGAAGGAAATTACATACAAGAACCTTGGTGCTGTGAAGGAGGTTTTTATTGGCATTCTGTCCCTCCTAAATCTTCATTGCTGGAGAATTCTGAGCCCCTTTGTC
The DNA here is from genome assembly GCA_034509185.1 of Euphonia xanthogaster. NCBI lineage: Eukaryota > Metazoa > Chordata > Aves > Passeriformes > Fringillidae > Euphonia > Euphonia xanthogaster. The sequence continues at coordinate 140,410,935 of JAYDZK010000113.1, read as the reverse complement.
CATGGTGACACATGAGGGATTAATTTGGTCTTTCCTGCTACTTTATGATGCTGTGGGCAGTGGGGGTTGTGTGACCCAGCCTGAAGCACACGGTGGGGCTGAACTGTGCCTGTCCCCCAGGGTGGCCCCTTCTGCCCACCTGCAGGGAAGGACTACAGGGAAGGACCACAGCCTGCTCTTTTCCCACAAGCTCACAGGACAAGGGCACAAAGCTATCAGCACTGAAACTCCATGAAAGAGTAAGAGGAGCAAGGAGGAAAATGAAGGAGGGAAAAGGAGAGCTCCAGAGTTGAGCGTTTCTCCAAGTAGCGCCTGAGAAAACACAAGGGCACCATTCTTAGTTACACCTGTGGCATTTGTGGAATATGATTCATGGATCACACTGAGAACTGAGGGTTGAGCTCAGGACTAGGGTTGGAGAGATGGGGCCAGTGCTGGAGTCCCAGTTCTGGGATAGTGTATGCCACCAGTTCCCTTCATGGACTTCACTTGATCATCTATCAACTATTCCGTGGTGGGTCACTCCCAGGGCTTGCTTAATGCAATATCACACTTTTTTCATAAAAAATCCTTTGTGTCTAACCCTTTAAATGTGAATTAATATGTAGTTATATCCATTTAATATCCACTTACCATTTCCCTCTAGAAAACATAACATTAATTTCACAACCAGTATATTAATTAATATAACTCATTTCTTCCACTAGTCGAAACCAGTCGCTCTTACACAGGGTCTCTGTTCCAGCCTTGGAATATTTTCATGCTGCATTGACACAGCTAAAAAACCTGTAGCACTCTGTAGAAAATGCGGGAAAATATTAATCTTATTAAACCAAAGAATACTTTAAAACAGAAAGTTCAAAAAAGCTCCACTGGCTATGATTAGTCAAGGTGCAACCTCTCACAGTGGAATGCTGCTATCATTTTACTGACTTAAATAGAAATAAAAAGAACTGATTGAAATTTTAAATGGATTCAAAAATCTTTCACCAACGAACTCCTACTCCAGAATTGCACTTAATTAAGTCCTTAATTTCTTTTCATTCAGCACTCTCTGGATAGCTGAATCACTGCCTTTTATTGCACCAGAAGGGGGATCATGAAATAATTTATAACAATAATCAATCTTCTGCCCAGCCTGTCACAAGTAATCCACTACCAACAGAAGTGGGAGGTTGAGCTGGCACTGGAGACAGTCTTTGGGGGATACTGTAATTTGGTGCATTTTTTTTCTGATCTACAAAGTTCACTTAATAATTGCTATCTGACCTGAGGTCAGGATAAGACATAGAATTTAGATGACATGCAAATAAGTCATGTCTGCCCCTTTCTTGCTCTTTGAAGCTCTCTCTGAGTGGAGTTTTTTTTCTTACTATCTCCTCTGCTCAGATTCTGCATATAATAGTCCATAATGTCACTCTACATATAATGGTGTGTTGGAGTAAAAAAGATGTAGAGGTGTCCTGACAGAATAAGACATGTTCCACTCTTCAGTGTATTGTGCACTCCCAAAGTACCTTTCAACTGCAAAGCTTCGAGAACAGCCTTATAGATCCACTGGGATTAACAATGGAGAAAATAAACTCATTTCTTTGACCATTTTGTTCTTTCTCCACGGCTGGCTGCAGTGCATGGCTAAGAAACAGGGACAACAGAGCAAGTGGCTGGATCTGCCTGACTCCCCCACCTTTCCCCAAGCAATTCAGCTCAGCAGGTCACACCAGAATAATTATTAAGGTGACTTTTGCAGTTAGACTACGTGGCCCCTGAGGTTACCCTGCTGCCATGTCAGCAGGAATGAGGTCTCAGCTGATGCATTTGGATACATTCAGAATCAATGACTCAGAAACAATAAAAGGGTCTTGGAATATGTCAGATTTCTATAAGGGAGGAAGGAGTAATACCCACTTCCCTCCCAGGCTGGGTAGGATAAGAACCAATCAAGGAAATGTGAAAGAAATCACATATCGGAAAGCAGAAAACATTTTCTGTGAGAACAATAGATGTTCCACTACCTACTCACCTAATCTGAAGAGAGAGTCCTTCTAATACCAAAATTTAAAATTTACTTTATAAGCACTTGTAAGTTTGCTTAATTGTAACTGTTCAAGATAAAATTCTCCAGCCTGGGAAATCTCCCTGGGCCTGAACTTTAGTGAAACTTTCAGCCCAAGTTGCAGCAAAATTTTATGTCCTACCACTTCTCTTGGCTCCATTGCTAAGTTGGACTGGAAGGATTTGGGTTGGAAAAACTGTAGTCTTTGCTCTTCCCAGTCATCCAATCCTAACTGGAGGAGCTACTTTAAAAAAAACCCAAACCTCAGTACATACCCAACAAAACTTGTATTTTGTGGTTATCAAATAAAAGACATTGCATTCAGGGGCTCAAGCCCAGCCCCTAAAAGCTCTTCAAATAAGTGATGTTTCGGCAGGTGCTGAAGAAGTTCCTTCTATTGGTACTTTTAACAGGATGTGAAAGGCTCACAAGGTCTCTAATGACCCACATGTGGCTTTTTATCCCTTGTAAACAAAGTGAAAAAGTGATGCTAGTGTGGCTACATCTCCAATAATTGGTATAGAGCCTATCTCAGGCCCTTATCTCTACTTGCTTCAAACACTCTTCTTGGATTTGGAAACTGAGATGAAGCACAAACATTTGCCATTGATTTGATGTCAGTCTGCCAGGATCACTAAAGCAGCTGCTCCTATTGCCAGAGTGCTGTAGAAAGCTTCTGCACCTTCCTCTGTCTGAGGGGAGAGGGTCATTCAGATCCTGCCAGCCTTTCTGAACAGGCTCTGCTCCCTGCTGCTATTCATGGAACCAGAATCCAGCTTCCGGGCTGGTTTCATGATGAAAGGGGCTTTTTTCCAACCAAACACCTATTTGCAACACAGTTTAATTACTCGGCTAGTTAGCTTTAATAATAGTAATTAGCAGATTGGAAGAGCCTTCTCAACCTCTGAAGTCTCTGCAATGAAATTCCTGCTACTGGAGAACAGCAATGCCCTCAACCCCCCATAGGAATGAAAGAAACATCTGCATCAGAACAGCTGTGAAAATGTGACAATGATATCACCATTTAAAGAGAAATAAACAGATATCTGATATTGTCCAAAAGAGATTGATGGAAGAGTGCTGTGACGATAGCAGGATAATGGTCTTTTTCCTTGGTGAAATAGAGAGGTGAGATAATTCCTACTTTCGTTGTGTTATCTCAGGTCATTCCCAAGCACTGGCTGAGATGAGGGAGTGCAGCCCATGTGGGGAGAGAGAGAGAGATACCTGCTGGGGCAGCTGTGATGAGCCTGGGCAGTGACCTCACAGGATCAAAAACACAGGAAATACATTCTGTAGGAGGAAAAACATGAGTGCTTTGAGGAGTGCCTCGCATGAAACTTTTCATTCCCTCAGACAAGGGAGGCATGTGCCAAGAGCAGACAATAGGAGAAGGGTGCTGGAGCTGGAAGCTGTCCCCGAGCTGCTGGAGAGGGACTTCTGTGTGGGAGCTGGCCCTTGGCAGAACTGCCCAGTGAGCTGCCTCTGGAGCTCTGCAGGAGGCATGGCCTCTCTTGTCCTGGCTGGCAGGTCCCAGTGGTACTGCCTGCCCACTTCTCCAGCTCCCCTGGTGCACAGGCTTCTCACTTTCCCAAGACTTCTCACAAGGCAAGGCAGGGTTGGGAACATGAGAGGTTTAGTTCAACCAAATCAAAATAAGGTAGCTGCACTTCAAGTAGGGAGAAAGATTACAGAAGAGAAAGGCAGAATAAATTAACCCAAACTCAGTTAAATGAACCCAACCTCAGATCCTGCAGAAACCTCCCTCCCTGGTAGCTGCTGAGATGCCCTGAGGCCCAGAGCAGAAAGGAGTTCAGGCACTGGCACTCCTCTTCCTGAGTGCTGCTATTCCGTGTTGAACCCTAAGGGGGTTTGAGCTCTGAGGTCTTAGCCCTGACAACACCTTCTGTCCCTGCTGTGGTGGCTGTGGCTGAACTCTCTCTTGCTCTTTTTATGTGTGATGGGCCCCCTTTCCAGCTGCATTAGAATTCTGCTTGCTGGTTCTTCCCTGTGGCAGGAAGGCAGCATTGGTGGCTCAGATTGTTGTTATATTGGGCCATCTGATCTACCAAAAAACAGGCTCCAAAAAACAGTCTTGGAGGGAAAATATGCAAATGTATCAGGAGCTCTCTTGTCCTCCTAGGCAGCCCCTCAGTTCTAGAGTCTTCTTAGGCTGAGGCTTTCCTTTTGATTTCCTGACTCACACTTTGTAAGATGAATTTATTGTACTGACACCATGGGAAACCCACGGCCCTGCTGAGCTTTGTCTCTCGGCAGGGACTGAGAGCTACATCACTAATGCAGAGGTTGGAGTTGTCCAAACTGCTCATTCCCACACCTGCCCACTCACAGAGGGCCTGCTGGAAAGTCAATATCTGTTTATTTATTGTGTTGTGGGGTACAGAGGAAGCAGTGAAAGGTTTTTCATTACCTTGGTCACTACCAGAGACCAAACTTTTTCCTTGATTTAAATAACTATGAGAGCCCACTTTCTGAGTGCCTCAAACTCTTTGAAGGGTTTTACCACCTCCCTGTCTGTGACAGCGTGCTGTCCTCTCCCCCTCTTCCTGCTTATGCAGTAGCCACTGGTGGTGGTGATGAAGGCCACGCCTGGCTTAAAGGGAGCAACAAAATAATTAAGGGCCATAAACCTTGTTCAACAGCCAAGGACTAGTTGAGCATGTGCCTACCTAAAATAGAGCAGGTGTGTAAATCTGGCTAAGTCAATCACCCTAGCCCACGAATAGCAGGCAGCCCAGGGTCCATTGGATCCTCCTGCAGGGCAGCAGGCTGTGTGACACAATCTCCCCTTGAGTAGGGATGCATCCTTGAAGTAGATGTTATACCTTGAGGCTGACAGAGGCTAGCATGCTAAACTTTGAAATCTTACCTAAGGGACATAAAGAATTGATTGTGCCATATAACCCTCTAAATATAAATGGCTGACTGAGTCTTGGACTAAACTTGGATCTGCACCTACATCCCTATCTCCTAACCACAGAGGTTTGATTGGTAGGGGTATTGAAATAGCTTGTTCTGGGTCAGTGCTCTGCAGTCTGAACTCAGGAGCTCCCTCTGCACTGGCACTCTGAATTACTCTGCTGCATGCTGTTTGTTCCTTCTTCCAGCCCTGAAATGCTCTTGACTAGGAGGGTTCAATTCTGCAGCCACTGACTGCTGAAATGCTTTGTGGCATCTCCTGCCCCATCTCAGTGTGTCCCACAAGGTGTTGTTTGCAGCCAGAGCTCACATCCAGGCTTGGATAAGCATCTGCAGGTCTCCTGGTGAGGATGGGCTGGTGAGGTCCTTGCAGCAGGTGCTGCAGGGGTGGTGGGGTGAGCACAGGCTGTGACTGTGCTGCTCTGCTCTGCTCCAGTGCTGCCCCACCTTACCTGTGCAAAAGGGGCATCTCATGGGAGCCCTGCCCTCGTGTTCCCAGGGTGATGCCTCTCCATGCCACCCACTGCTTCAGACCTGCACCATGAGAGCCTGATGGGAGAAAAGCATCTCCAGGGCTGCAGTCACTCTGCAGGAGTTCAGAGGGCTTTTTTCCCAGAGAGGTTTCTTGAGGGCTTTTTTTTTTTTTTTTCAGCCCTCGTGTTGAGTCCTGCACTACAAAAGTCTGGAAATGTGGAATACTGGAGTTACTTACAGCGTTTTTATAGCAGAGCTTTTGATCACAGTGTCTCTCTCTTTTCTGTGCATTCTGTTTCCTCCAACATATAAAACTATGAGAAGCACGTATATTTGATGACAACCAGCAGAGGATTTTTTCCAAAGCCTTCAGCAGCAAAGTCACTTACTCTCAGTCTGCTATTTGAAATCCAGCAGTGTCAAGCCCTACACACACCAGCAACACATCTCCCACTGTGCTTAGCAAGAGCAGGACTGCTTTCCTGTGTGATGCTTTGGCACAGAGTCATTTCAGTTTAATGTTTAAGCTGTTCCAGGGATGATTGACCACACAAGCCATATTGTCTCTTAATTAGTTAATTGAGCATGAATGCTGTGGCATCCCAATGTTTCAGGGGCTCTTTTCTGATGCTGGATCTCATTATCAGGGCTTTGCAAGGTGTGAGCAAGATGCATTGCAGCTGCACCCAGCTCAGCAGATGCCTTGCAAATGCACACATGCCCCACTTAGTTTGCTTCCTTTTCAGTGAAGTATGTAAAGTAAAACCAGCTCACAAGGATTCTTGAATAAAGGACCTTATTGCCCTGTGAGAACAGGTATTTTGATGGATTAAAAAAAAAAAAGAGGTCACAGTCATGCACATTCATCTATCAAGAGCCTGGTAAAACCTCTGAGTTAGTGTAATTATAAGCAGGGCAATCAAAGAGCTGTCCCATATGAAGTACTTGCCAGCTGCCCCAGGTTAAAAGAACGTTTTTTGTTAACAAATTTCCCTTGCTCTCTCAAAAGCACTAAAAAAAACCACCTCATACTGCCTACTTTTCTGATACAGGGATCATAATTTATTTAATTCAGTTACGAGAGAAACTGCCAGTGGTTTTGAATCAACCATAGCCTTTGAAAAACTTGTAAAATCTTCTGAACTGCCTACAGACCCATAGAGCTGAGACGAGACCAGGTCATGTAGGATTGAGCTATTGCTGTCAGACACTGACCCTGATCAGCACTGAAGAGCCCTGGCATCACCAGAGCCTGTCCTCAACCACACATCCCACAGGGCAGCCTGCTCCAGTTGATCAGCCTGCTCCTGTTGGGATCAAGCTGCTCTGAAACCTGGAGGTAGCAGGATCATCTGTGAAGTTTGGAGTTGGTTCCTCCTTTATGCTTCTGCTCTGGGTTGGAATGTGCAGGAGCGGGGTTCCAGGTCTGGATTTGATTTGTGCTGCCAAACCTGCTCATAAAATGCATTTTCTGAAAATTAACTTCACTTTTCCCCAAGTAGGCAGGTGTCCCAGTCCCATGGACAGCAGAGATGTGAACAACCTGATTTTATATTTTAATATACAGCCAATACCTGCAGAAAGTTAATAATACAGTCTCAGTAATTAACATGCTGTGAGTACTTCGCCTCCCAGGAAGCAATGATGAGCACAGATAAACCAAGTGTGTGTCTGCTTTTCATTGCTTGTGGAAGAAGAGCTTGTTCCATCAGTATTTAAAATGAAAGAAGAACCAAGAGGTTGCTTTCTTCCAAATAGGGAATGACTTATCTGCTCTTGCTGCAGTGGGAACAGGTGGCACAGGGGAGAAGAAACAGGAGTTTTAGAAGGCCACTTGGCAATGGTGAGTGTTTAATTTTAGTAATGAGTGAGAGCTGATTTGGAAACCTTGTCTTGTGATCAGGGACTGAAGGAAAAACCTTGTGCCCTTGAAGGATGCAGAGGAGAGGCCTGAAGGCAAGGAGTCACCCAGAGGTAATTAACAGGTAGGATTCATAGCACTTGTCCTTCAGCCCCATTGGATGGGTTGAATTAACAAAGCAAGGTGTGATCAGCAGGGCTTGTTAAACATTGCAGCCATTGCAAGACCAGACTCAAACACAGAACTGGCATTTCTCTCACAAGGTGTCAGTCCCCCAAACTGTCTGGGAGTCCTCAGGATGCTCATGGGGACTCATGAGGAACTTCCTTGCAGGGTAGCAAAATGAATGGGAGTAAATTCAAAGGTAAACCTGTCACTTTTTTTGTGAAGCTAATGAAATGTAAGTGATTGCAGGAGCCAGGGTTTAGTTTTGTGTGCAGCAAGATCATTTTATTCCCATGAATAAATTAGCATATCTGAATAATAACCACGTGGAACAACCTTTCAGGCACTTATCAGATCTCTTTTATCCTGCGCCTAAAAAAGGTTTTGTGTGTGGCATAAGCAATGGACTACCTGGGGTCTGACACAGACTGAGATGGCACGGGGAATTAAATCAGCACCCCAGTGACCACAGGGGCAGGAGATCTATAGGTGCAACTTTCCTTTTTGGCTCCAGAGGAATGACTACCTTGGAAAACCTAACATCTGCTAGGAAATAATTTGCCCAACATAGTAATGGAAGGCTTTGGCAAGGGGGAGTTCAGTTGCACAAGATCTCACACTCTGGAGTGTGTTTATGATACAGGCCCCCAAAGATGGATGGAAGAACTCAGCTGCTGCTGGGTGGCAGCTGACTCTGATGGCTCACAGTCCAGACAGAGACACTAAAACCAAGTTCTCATCAGTCTTTGCTTCCCTTTCCATAAATCCAGCTGACTTCTCAAACCACTAAATGGAAATGGAACCACTAAAGCTGAGCTATAAGACTTCAGCTCCCAAACTAGAGATAGTGTGTAGGAAAGTGGGGTTTTTGGAGAAAAAGATGCCTTGGCTCTGACCTGAGGGTCCGTAGGGGCTCTACAGTCACTTGAGTTTTAGAGAACTGTAATACAATTTGAACGACAAATATAGTTCCTCCCAAACTTTCCCTTTTTATCTGCCTGCACAATCTTTGGCTTTACAAACTGAAAAGGCCCTGACCAGAACCTGTGGAGACAGTAGAAAGCATTAAACCTTTCCGTCTTTCCTCTCCCCATCACAGATGTTATAAAAAAAGAAACAAATACACTGACAAAGCATCCCAGCTTCACTTTGCAGTCTGAAAAGTCTTTCCTGTCCAGAGCTCCAACAACTATTTTTACAGCACATGTGTTGGCTCCACACTGCAAAGGTCTGTGCTGGGCATGTCCTTCAAGGGCACCTCTATCACCAGTGGTAGATGTTGAGCCAGGATCACACGGACAGCCCTGGTTATTTGACCCTCTATCATGGTACTGGGAGGGAGAATCAGAATGCCTGGCTTTGAAACCCATCCTCCATAGTCACATTTTAAATACCCAGTCCATGAGTGCTCCTCACAAATAGCTACTGCAACTTCTTGTGCCAAAACCAGGAATACCTGGCCATGGTAAATCAAAATCCAGTCTCCAGAGCCATGTGCAAATCCACTTTATGGTCATAGATGCTGATGGAATATCTGTGTGAGCTGCATACCATCAGCACTCAGTCAAAGCAGAGCTTGGGACATGCAAACCATTTCCAAATAAAGATAACGAAGGGGAAGAAATGCACTAACTGAGCAGAACAAATCCTCCTAAAGTGTTGCTCTTATTATCACTCTTTTCTTAATATATTGACTTTTCTGTACTGTATTCACCACAGTTGCGTTCCACACACTGAAACAGCCTTTGAAGCTGCTGTGGTGTAGCACTTGTGCACAAGTTGTGTGCATCCATCTGCATGGTGGGTGCCAGCCCCAGAGAGCCGTCAGTCAAAGGCAAAGCTGCTTTCTTGGGTGAAACTATTCACACACCAAGAGCCAAGAGCATATTGACAGTGTCAAGAGGCTTTTGGAAAGTGTTTTGTTAAGCTCTTTGTGAAGTTTTTTGCTATGGCTAATTAGAAGTTCATCACAAGCAGTAAATGCAGCCAATGTTTATTTGCTGTACAGCCATATTGACAGGCCAGTGCTTTGTCAGTATATTATAACTGTGCGCTGGTTCCTGGAGAGGATTAACTATTGCTTATCTGTCAGGGAAAAGAAACCACTAACAAATAAGTAAACAAACAAATCCTTTCTTGGCTCTTATGCTGTATGAGCTTTTGCATTTGGCTCTTTTCCTAATATTTTTCTAAAATCTGGCATTAAGTAACAGGGCAAAGCTAAACAGTGTGTGCCAGCATGCTTTGGCACAACAAGCCTATCTGGATTTTCTTGTGCCTGAAACACGTACCTTGGCCCAGCAGGAGCCTGCAGCTGCTCATGGGTGCGAGATGCCCTGACCCAGGATGAAGAGTGGAGAGGCAGGGCTTCCAAAGGAGGCTGCAGGAGCAGCCGTAGCCACTTAGGCTGGAGGTAGAGAAGTGGGTGAAGGATTCCTCTGAGATGTGGTGTCCTGGGGTAGCTGACTGCTCTGGTTCAGGGATTGAGGATACAGAGACCCTCAATGGAGAACTTCAGAGAATGACAAAGAACTAAAGGAAAAGGAATCCACTGGAAGAGGGTGATGACAGTACAACTATACTGTTTGACCATCCCACCTAGAAGTGTAGACATCTGACAGGTTTCTGGTCTGTATTTGTTATATAATTTTGTATATATATATATATATATCTTACAGTATTTCCCTATCTCCAGTGATTCTCAGTTTTGCCCACGAGTGGATACTAAATTTCTGTATGTGCCTGTCTTAAAAGACATTTGGGAAAGAAATCTTACAGTACCTGTGGATATCACCTACAGGTCTGCTGTGTTTTCAGTAACTGAACGGTGAAGGAAAATGCAGGCTGCACATGATGTGTAAATGGGAGGTGATTTCCCTGCCCTCTGTCAGCCTCCCCTTCACTCCAGCTTCTGAGGCAGCAGCTGCCTGCAGTGCACTTGCAGCTTTCCAGGAGGTCCCTGGCAGGAGCCAGCTGCTTGGAAAAGAGCTCCAGCTGCCCCTGCAGCAGAAGGAGGAGGCACTGCTGGGAGCAGTGCTCTCTTGTGCTGGTGGGTCAAGCACAGCCCTCTTGAGGAGCTGCTGTGTGAAAAAAGGTCTGAGCTGTGATGGGCAGGTCACTCTGGAATGATTGGGTGCTGGAATTAGCCAGGTAATGAACTGTCAGCATCATCACAGAGAGTTCAGCCAGGGCCACTCTCCAGTCAGAGCGAGGGAAGGAACATCCATAAATCTTTCTGGCTTGTTCCTAATGAAGGAGGCCTCTGTTCCTGATGTGGAGTCCTGGAGCCATGGCAGAGGCATCCAGGAAGCAGACACAGATTTCTGCTAATCAGTGTAGCTCTGATTAGTCTTCATAGCTGCTTACAGAAGTGCTTGAAAGAGAGGCTGTCTGGAAGAGTTTCATAAATTATCCTTTCTCCATAGGAAATACATGAAAATTTATTTGTTTGCTATTGAGACAGATTAATTGGAAAAGGGAAGGAAGAGGTGGCTGTCATATTCCAAATGTCTGGGAGGCTGGAACCAGGTCTTGGGCTAAGCTCTTCCCAGTCACAAATAACTGATAAAAAAAGTATAAATTAGTCTGGAAGTAGACAGTGCTCTGCACTTTGGAGCTGATGGCAAGCAGGATATTCAGCCAAGATGATAAAAATCCCTTTGGAGCTGGCAGCTGGCACACAGAGCAATGAGGAGCTCTGCCTGGCAACCAAAAACCTTCTGTGCCTAAAATATTAAGAAAGCCTTTAACAAGGTGATATAAGAATTTGCTTTCTTTCTTCCAAATCTAAAAGTCATTTTCACATAGTCATTAGTCACTATGAGCCCAATCTGCTGGGTCCAGTGCAGTTTGCAGACTGGGAGCAAGGCACAAAACATTCTGCAAAAATCAGGACAGAGCAGACCACAGTCCACGGCAGCAAGAACAAACAAGCAGGGTAAGGACAGATGAACACAACAGCTGCCATGCAGCATCAGGACCTCTGACCTGACACAGCGGAAAAAAAATTCAGATTCATTGCTTTTTGGCTGTCACAACATACTCCAGTCATTAATAATTATCTCTCATTTTTTGCACCAGAATAATTTTATTTACTCTTACTGGAGCTTTTAAATTGCATTTCCAAAATTCATGGTATGATGAACTATATTAGGAGCAACAGCATTTTCTTTTCTGTTTCATACAGGTTCAGTTACAAAATAGCACAAAATTGAAAACGTGGTTTCAGAGGAATATGTCACACATTGTGTGTGAGCAGAGACTGCACCAGACAATGGCCTGGTGCAGAGGGATACAAGATGAAGAGGGACTCAAGGTTGATCAGCACCTTTTCACATCATTGTCTTGCTACATTCAACTGGGGCAGATTTAACCATGTAATTGTGTTTTAATTTCTAGGTCAAAAAAATAACTTCTAAAGGAAAATAGATCAGAAAAACTCACCCATGGCAGTTCTTTCCCACAAGTCTAGTTGTAATATACTCACTCACATATCTGGATAACTTAGTTATATTTATTATATATTTAGAAAATGAAATTTAGAAGGAAAGCAGAGTCATGATCTGCTGGATGGAGGAGGGATGGGATGCTTTCAGCTTGCCTTCAGCCACCTGCCTCTGTCATCAATGGGATGGGGAAGAGGCACTTCTAGAGCAAGTTGTCCCATCCAAAATAAGCCTCTAAAATGCTTTTCAAAGATGAGATGTCTTGTCTGTGGAAGTTTCACTGATATCCATGTCCAGACTAATGCAATTATCTGTGATTTAGGCCAGAGAACAGAGGCTGATTGCACAGCCTTAGCAGGCCAGGTACAAGGAGTACCAAACAAGCTTCCCTTGGAAGTGGCTTCTGAGAATTATCAAGCTGTCTGCTTTTCTATCCCTGCACCCTGACCCTGGCAGAATTACCAGCATTTATAGGATCTCTTTGTGTTAACTTTTGATACTTTGAAATGTGCAAGGATCATTTGTTACCACAATGCCCATGGACAAGTCTTCATCTTCTTGATCCCTCTTCCCCAGAGATCACCAGCACATTCCATTTGCAGCTGGAAGAAGTTCTTTCAATCTCTGCTACTACATCCCTGTCATTGGCACTTAGCTCATTTATGAGTGTGTGAGATGTTTTTGTAGAGCACAGCATTTTTACTGAGAGGTGCAGGATAAATTCTACAAGACACCAAATGAGACAATTTAACAATTTATTAATATCTTTTATCTAAAAATAGTCATGCCATTATAAGGTTATTGAAAAACAGTTAAAAGAATTAATTACAAAACTATGCAAATATTGTATTATACATTTATCTTTGTGTAAAGATTTTGACCTTTACATTTAATCATACATCTGTAATAATAAACACTTGACTGAGAAATTAATTTCTGCATAGCATTGAAGAATTTACTCTTAAATTCAATTTTATGTGCATAACAACACTTTTAATAATAATGTCAATAAGGCCGCAGTAGTAATGATGTACATCATTAATATACATCATTAATGTACATGAATGTACATGAATGATAATGTACCTGAAGGATGGGTCTGAATGAGCATTCAAAGAAGACATTCCAATATTCTGAGAGCTCCAGTTTTTGATGTGAATAGTTATTTTTCTTTTTACAAAGAATGAGATGTGTTTAAGGTTAATTAATTCTTTTTGCCTGACTTCAGCAGAAGTTTCCTTATTTGATTGACTAGAATGAGAGCCATGGTCTACCCTCTTCCTATAACTATCCTTTCACTAATTGCACCTGGCAGTGTGTAGATAAAGAGAACCAGGAAGATAACAAGAATAAGCAGAATTATGCCAATGATGATGTACTTCTTGTAATTCCTCCAGATCAGGTGATATAAACACTTGAAAGGGTTTACAAACCAAGAGAAGGATGTGTCTGGTCGGCTAAAGGGGAAGAAAGAAAAAGAAAATCTTTTGTTAAGGCAGATCCATCTCTTTCCAAAGTTATCCCACTGCAAAATATATATTTGAGATGAAAAAGGACCTTTAACTCCTTGGAACCCACTACAGGGATTAGAGGGAATGTCCACCCATGTTCACAAGCTGTTGGGTCACTTTTCTTCCACCCATTCCTGAACCAAGCTCTACACACAACTTGTAAAGAAATTCCAGCTCACACATCATAAATATTTCAATTTATGTCATGATATAGGGTTCAAAGTTGGAAACAAGATCATGATAAACCCTGAAGAAGAAATGCAGGCATCACAAACTTGAGTACAAAAGCTTTCTAGTAATTTCAAGGAATTTAGCATCACAAAATTGGTAATGACCCACTACAAAAAGTCTGATTGCACAGTGGTAGTCAAGGTGCCATAATAATCAGAGCCAGCTCAGGTCTGGCATGTGGCCCAAAATGGTGTATTTTCAGAAGGAAATTTAACACAGGCCTCATGAATAGAGGAAATGATGAAATGGAACCCATTTGCCTGCGTATATAAAGAAGAGCCACCTTCTTCCAGTGCAGAATATCTGCATCCAACAATCCAAGTTTTTCCAAATGTTGCCCCATGTTGTGTTCTCCTCCATACCCAGAAGTTTCTTCCCACTTTACAACAAAGCTGACTGCACACAGAGAGGGAAACAGTGTTCTATTTAGGAACAATGTTGGCCTGGTGTCTCCTCTGGCATGACAGCTGGGCTGGGAGGGCACTGTGCTGCTCCAACAGCCCTACCCAGGGCAGCATCTGTCAGCTCTTCAGTGGGAGGGCCTGATGAATGCAGTGATGCTGGGCAACATTAACTCCTGCAAAACCTGGGCAGGTTATCTTTCTTATCCAATGTCACTGTAATTGTGCAGATGGTGCAGCAATAAGGAGAATGAAATTAACTGAGGGTCACAAAAAGCTGTGGCCATGTCTCACTCCAGAAAGGTGTTCCAGGAATTTAGGCAATGTCTTAATTATCTAGTGAACTCAGCATTAAGCCAGTGGAAGTGAATGCCAATGTGACAGAAAGTCTGTGAATGTAAAAGGCCAACTGAATATCTTTTTATGAAAGACTGGGCTTTTTATTGAGGTGGATATTATTCAGAAATAAATAATCAAATCAGCCCTCCAGATTAAAAAGAATTATTAAAAAATTGGACAACCAGAAGATTACTTCAGTTTAGTCTGCATGTACTAACTGCATGCAGACTAAACTGAAGTACTGCATGCATGTACTATCTGCATGCAGACTACTTAGTCTGCATTTACTAACTGCTTGAGTACTTTTCATAACCTTTAAAGGCTGGGGGGAAAAAAAGCCAGACTCTTGCTTATTTAATTTGTTTCCTTTGCAACGTGGGCAATAGAACTCATTACCAGTTATAGCAGTGTATTTATTATAATAGATGCATCCAGAAAGGCATTGTGTCTTGATCAGCAGAATTGAAGAGATGAATAACCTCATAGTGCTTTGGCCAGCAGGAAATTACACTCATTGAACCTTATTCATTGTTTGCATGCTCCTCTCCCTAGTTCACAGACATTTAATCTTTGTCCCCCTTTGCTCTGGCACATTAAAGAGTCTGCTACTGTCTATAGCTCCTAGAAATTTTTTTGTTGTTGTTTTGAAACTATTTTTTTTCTTAATTAAAAAGAATAATTTCACAAAAAAATCTGAAAATGTCTCTGCTTCTCTGAGTGTTCCTTCATGATGAGCAAAAAATTTAGAGTGAATCTACAGTACTGGCAGAGAGATCTGGAGGTCCTGAGAAAAGAGATTGTTGACATCCACTCCTTCCTGAAGAGAACTCATTTGAAGGGTAGAATCAATTATTTTTTATCTCCCAGCTGATTGTGACTACTCTGCATGTATGAACCACATATTGCATGATCTGAGGGCACTGAGTTGGTAAAGTTTAATATCTTTTAGCTTTAATGAAATGAGGCATGCTATGTCTTCAACTGTTAGTTTATTTTCTTTCCAGTGAGTGAGTGTCTAGCTAAAATAATTTTTCCTATTCACATGCTGATATTGCTTTAGTAACCTAAGGATTTATTCTGCCAAACTTTAAAGCCTGGGTTCTCAGTCTGGTCTTTCATGGGCTGCCTGCATGGGGAGAGGAACGACCTTCAGGAGGCAAAGTCATCTCTTTCCCCAGGTCATATCTCAGGATATGTGTGCTAAGGATATGGGATGAGTGCTCCACCTGTACCATGAGCAGCTACAAAAGGAGCCTGAATGTTTTGCTTCTTAGATGGGAAGTGTCAAATGACACTATCCCCACCCTACATTTGATTTAATTGAGGCATACATCTCAGCTGAGATAGAATTATGTTGAGCCACACGCTGGCTGTGTATTCACACCACAAAAACCTCTGATAACTCAGTGCAAGATCTGGAGAAAGACTCTGGTTTTGTGGCTTCTGGGTCAAAACACCTCCAGACTGTGCAGCAGAGAAGAGGCCACCAGGCTGGTGACAACTTTTTGGCCCAGCAGCACATTTGCAGATAAAATGCCCTTGAGCTGAAAACACAGGGAGCCCAAGGCAGCCATGGGTGCCTGGGCTGGGTCCCAAAAAACAGGAGGAAAATAAGACAGTGCCTTGTGCATCCTGTTGACACCCCTCTGGACATGTAATCTCTCTATTCCACTTGACACTCCCTCTTAAAACTCCCTAGGCTGATTGCTTTCCACCACATGTATTTCAGAGCTATCCCATTCCTCTCTCCTCTAAAATAGGTGCTTTAGTTTCCATTACTGGGAATCTTTCAAGCAGACACCTGTCAGGCAAAGCTCATCCTGCCTTTGGGTAAAGGGGTTGGGTGAAGTGATGGATTAAAGTCTTTCCAAGGCTAGTTTTAAACAGTGCTCTGATACCTCTGATCTGATAATTCCTTTATGCTGCTTCCTCCTTTCTCATGTTTATCCTGAGACGTATCTCAAACCAACAAAATTAAACAGAATGTGTAATCATTACCATTATGACTAGCAATTGAATTTTAGAAGCTTTGGTAGCAGGAAATATAACATCAATTTCTCACACTTTTTTTTTTTATCCACCTCATAAAAAAAAACTGCTCAAGTGTTTTAGAACAAAGCACTTGAACCAAAATAGATTTAAAAGTACTTTTTTCCTGAATGCAAAAAACCTCAGCTGATAGTTTTTAAATGTGACAAATACTGAAAGATAAATTGCTCCTTCTAGATAATTTGCCTTTGTTAAAACACTTACAATGTCCTCATTAAAAAGTCTTATGATGGAAAATAAGCATCTTCATTCTTTGAGTATGAAGTACAATAAAATTAGAGATGGAAGTCACATCCTTTGTGGTTCTAAAGAAGGGCAATGATGCTGGTGAAAGGTCTGAGAATGAGTCTTGTGAGAAGCAGCTGAGGGAACTTGAGTTGTTCATCCTGGAGAAAAGAAGGCTTCAGAGGAGACCTTATTGCTCTTTACACCACCTGATAGGAGGCTGTAGCCAGGTGGGAATTGGTCTCTTCTTCCAAGTAGCAAATGACAGGATGAGAGGAAATAACCTCAAGTTGCTTCAAAGAGGGTTTAGATTGTGTATTGGTGAAAAATTTACTGACCAAGAGGGCTGTCAAGCACTGGAACAGGCTTCCCAGGGAAGGGGTAGAGTCACCATTCCTGGAGGTATTTAAAAGATGTGTAGATGTCATGCTTAGAAATGTGAGTTAGCCATGGACTTGGAAGAGATGGATTAATGGTTGGACTCCATAATTTTAAAGATAATTTCCAACCTAAATGATTCTATTATTACTATAATAAATATAATTTAACTGATCTTTATAGGTAACCAAACTGAGGTGTTGACTGTATGTGTAAGCTCTGATGATTTAAGATGTTATCACGTGCCGGGTCAGCTATGGAATGAGCTCATGTGAGAGTTCCAGCTGAGGAAAAATGCTCAGCAATGCAATTTATTTGGGCTTCCACAGGAAGACATTTCAGCAAAGCTGGAAGGTGCTGCCAGCAGCAGTGCCAGCCATCAGGCCATGCACAAGCTGCACAATTTCTTCAGCAAATTTCTCACTGAAGGTTGCAGCAGGAAAGAGAAGAAAATCCAGGAGACCAGTGAGGAGGTGTCCTGCGAGGAGGTCAGGCCCTTTCCCAGCTCCTGCTGAATGCCTCTGCCCCAGCACGTTTAATGAGTTTAATGAGCTCTTACTCACTTGGGTTTTTCCAAGGGCTCAGGCTCCTTTCGAGCTTTGCCTACTGGATTCTTCTCAGCTTCTTCTGCTGTGACCAAGTGAAACTCAGCTTCCACCTTGCCCTGGATCAGAGAGAGAATATGTAACCATCCAGTCCTGGGTTATTATCACTAATTCACAGCAGGATTTGTTATGTTGAGAAATGATGGAACCAATTGAGGGCAAAAGAAACTGATTAAGGAAAATAAGAGAGTCTTTACAGTTTAAGAGAAAGCACAATGGAAAACCCAGGCACAAATTGCTGACTTATGCTCAAGGACTGTAGGAAAGAGAGGTCAGATAATTTCTTCTAGACCTACAAATACATTTTCTGCTTCTTAAATTATCATGTAATTCATCTGAAAAAAAACCACATTTTCTATCTATCACACATCCTGACAGAGCTGAATGTCCGAGCTGGAAGCTGTGCTGCTGACATGGACCAGATATAATCCATCAGCAGGGGCAAATTCAGCCAGTCACAAGTGCTGGAGCCATTGACCTGTGGGGTCTCAGCTCACAAAAGGAATATGGGATTTAAAGAGTCCAGTTACAATTCAGAGTGGATAAATCAAATCAGCTTTGTAGAATCTGTGATGGATGAAAACCAGACAAATGACGTTACATATATTTGTGATTTTCCTACCCTATACCTTTGTGGATGGTGTTGATTTGAAGTGTTGATCTATGCCCAGTGGCTGTGACTCAGCACAGAACAGGGCTGAAAGAAGGATGCCAATAAAAGTCGTAAATGTGGAAGCAAGGGAGAGATCAAAGTGGATTGGGAAAAAGGGAATCAGTTGTACTACAGTTGAAAATAGGGAAGTAAATCTGGGATTTGGAAGTGGAGTTCATTCACTAAATCCATGTAAAGTACCCAGCTTCAAGCTGAATAAGGCAATGAACTTGAAGATGGCACTTTTCATTAAATATTTTTTTGCTGGAATAGACAAACATGTGAAGGAATGGTGAGCTTTAGGAACACCCTTGGAGAATCAATAAAAGTCTAGAGACAGGGGAAGAAACCCCCAAAAAAGGACCAAAGTATGTGAATTTATAGCAGGCAATACTACTGGAAATGAGTAGCTGTTGGTCTATGTCCCCCTAGGGAAATGAATGCAGCTGAAAAGACACTTCAGTACTCAGTTACCTGGGTTCTTCTGAACCAAATATCTGGAGAACCACTAAAGCATTTGGAGGAATCTTATGGGTTGTCAGTGGTGGTTGTTCCAAATCCAAAATTAGCATATTACTCCCAGAGACTGTTGTTCATCTGTAGTGAGCTGCTTACCGTGAGCTCCCCAGCCTTGATGAAGGGCCACCAGCCTCTGATGCGCTTCTGCTGAAATATGGAGATCTTGTTTTCTTCACTTGCTGCCACAACTGTGCCTAAGTCACAGCTCTTGGCTGTCTTTGCTGCCCGAGGGAACCCATTCAGGTCCAACTCAAGAGTGCCTGGAGAAAGAAATAATTTGACAACACTCAGGGACAGACAGACACAAAGACATTCAAATAGCAGCTTCCAGGTGAGATCCATGGAGGAATTTAGCAGCTGAGGATCTCTCTGTACTGTCAGTCATTCATTTGTATTGCCCTGGCATTCTCATCTGACCTAATTATTGGCTTTACAAGAAATGGGTAAGTTTGCAGTGTGGTGCTTCAGAAAGACAAAAGCAAAAGCTGGGGCTCAGACACCACTCTGTGCATTCCTCTGCAAAACATGGGTCTGGTGAGACCTCAGATGGAGTTCAGGCAGATCCATTGCATACTTACCCAAGAAATCATCTGAAGAGAGTCTTTCAAAATCCCACACCTGAAGCACCAGCTCGGCAGGTATTTTGCGTTCTGTTTTTTCTAAGGAAAATATGTTTTCTCTTTTGGTAACCACCATTAGTTTCTCTGCTGGGAGGTAGTGGAAGGGGAACACAAAGCGCCAGTTGAAGTTGCCTTCTCCTGTCAAGGAATTGTAATGTACATCTGTCTCCTGTTTGTCCTCTTCCAGGCCCTTTATCCACCTACAGCAAGCACACAGTGGAAAGCATTGCTGTCACCAGGGGATCTTGAAATGTAATTGTTATTTGGTTTCAGGCCTGACCATTTTCTAATTCCTCCCTAACCAGTAAGAGACAGCACAGTGTTTGGCATGGTGACAGGCAACAACAGCCCTGGCTTGGGGGATCTTGGGACACAGGCTGCTGTAATGGCCAGTGGTGATCAAAAGCTGAGAATGAGAATATGGATTTTATTTCAGACCCCAAAATACCACGTAGCCAGTATCAGTTTGCTATTGGCCAGGACACCTCTCTTCTTCGGGACTGGCAGTGGTGACAGCATTACTCATTTATACAGCACTAATCACCTGGTATTGATATTTTGCCACACTAATAAATTCTGTGTCATTGTCTCAAGACTGTGATCAGTGCTTGGTATTAGAGCCTAAATTTTTTGCAATTCCTGTTCGCAGTTTTAAACATGGTGTTTATGTGGAGGGAGAAGTCTCTCTTGGTTTTTTTGTGATTTCCTCTTGATTTTTGCTAGTGTGCACAATATCAGATGTGCTGTGGTACAAAGAACAATGCTTTCTTAAACATAATTTTCTCATCTGAAGAGAGGTAATGACCCAGATAGATGTGTTTTAGTTCTGTAGATTACTTTTTACACCTCGAATAAAGATTGGCGTTTTTGTGCTGTATCCAAAGAGCAGCTTTTCCCCTGCAACCCCAATATTTCAAAAAGGAATTGTGAAAAATGGTAACAACCTGAAACATGGCACTGCCCCAAGTGCAAATCCATGCCTGGTGGCAGATACAGTGCCACATGCACTGTTTGAACAGAATGAGATTTGTGTGTTCATCATTAAGGCACAGAAGCAAAAATGTCCCACTCCTGGCTTCTCTGTCAGACCACTCTGGCACTGATGGTGATGTTCTCATCACACAGCTAGGCTGGCTCCCTATTTAATTCCTCGAATTTGTATTCTCAAAGCTACTCTGCTACTGCTCTGAACACACAATTCATATTGGCATATTAAACTTACTCTCTAGGAGTGGAAATATGGCCAGAAATCTAAGACCAGTCCGGAACCTGAGATTTTCAGCACTTTGTACTACCACTTATGCCCATAATTTTCTCCGAGCTCTCCCTGGTACCTGCATTCAAATCCTGCTCAGAAGCAGAAAGTGCAAAGCAGTATTCCAAAGCTGGCAAGGAATTAAGAAATAACCTGCTACAATTTCAGGAAAGGAAGGAGATGAAGAGCAGAGAGTGCCCATGGGATATTCTCCTCAGCATGACCATGGTCATTCACCCACACACACTCCCCACATGAGGTTAGAAAATATTTCCAACAGCAATAGCTTGGCAAACACCTCCTTTCTTATTTCTGATGTGGCTATAATGCTCTTTTCTCTGATTGTGTCAAACCTCTCTGCATCCATGTAAGCTCTTACTGTTCAAGTTCTGTAAGTATATAATCTCTGTACTAACCTATGAGCTTAGTGCTAGTTGTGTGCCATCTCTGCCTGAGTAGGAACTAACTATTTGTGTCATTTTAGTTTCTTGATTTTCAGAGGAAATAAAACAGGGCAAAAAGGGAGCAGTATCCCATATGGGTGAGTAATTTTGGCAGGCATTTGGTGCAAAGTGCAAAGATCGCTGAACAGCTCATCAAATATTCTCACAACACAATTTTTGCCTCTGATTTTTGGATGAAATATTGCATGTTATTTTTAAGTATGAAGACCTTACCCTTTTACATAGATATCACTTGATTTTTGCCCCGTAAAAATATTTTCATCTTCTAGAATGACATCCTCTGTATTCCAGATTATTACCCTCAGTTCATATCTGAAAAAGAAAAAGGATCGTGTGTAAACCCCTGGTCAGGCACTAATGCCAATCATGTTTTTTACAAAGTGAGAAATATTGTGTTTGTGCATCAGTCTCAGGCCTCTTCTGTTTACAAGAGTCTGGTGATAGAGTGGGGAGTTGGTTCCCCTGAGCTCATGGATTATAGTGGACAACAACAGGGTCACTGCCAGCTTCGGAGGGATGGAAAATTCCTTGCTTTTTATATGTCTGTTCATTTTCAACTTTTTTCACAAAAATACTGCAGTGGAACAAGACAAAGTTGATCGGAAAAACTTCATCAGAGCTGTCTCCAAAACGGTGATCAGCTTCCTAATAAAGAACAGAGCTCCCTACGAGGTGCTTTTTAGAAGAAATGCCTAAAAACATTGCATTTTGTGCAATCTAGGGCATTAAAGGGGTAGAGGACTGCTTGGACATATTTGCATTTAAGCAGGTACAATTACCTTTAGAAACAACAGTAAAAGGAATTAAAGTTTTTCTCCATCCTTTCCACTCTCTATATGCAAACATTTATGGTGGCCATCCAAAGCTCTCAAAACTTGAGCTGACATACAGATATTGCAGGTGACATAAAAATTTAATACTGAAAAAAACAGGTATTCCTTAAGTCATTGTATGAACTGCAAAATACATAAAAAAGACAAACTATGTTTGATAACACCAACATACAGTTTCCCTGATATGACATGTTTTGTCTTGGAAATAGCCTCAGTCTCAGGGTGTGGAACAATTTGCTTCAGAAGCTACCAGATATTATCTGTATCTGGTATCTGCTCTTAAGGAGCTCCATGAAAACCAAGCCTCTGCAATAGCCAGAGAAATTTGAATCTGCAATGCCCCACTTGAGTCTTGTTCAGTCAAAGATCATCAATAAGAGGTGTTTTCACAACGTGTTTGAAGTTTTATAGAGGCTGGAGCCTGTTTTGCTGCAGCAAAGACGCATTCGTCAGCAAGAAGTGTAACTTGTGTCTACATGTACTGGGTTTTTTCCTCATAATTAATGTTCAACAGTATTTTCCCCTGCTACAGTATGCTACAAAAGTGGCAGCAACAATTTGGTTTTATGGCCTTGATTAGTTTTGAATCTTTTTGGATTGGAAAAGAAGTTTGTTAAGAAGTTTTGTAGAAAGTTCTGGTTGGAAAAAAGTAATTGTTACATGAATTGTTTGTTTGTTTGTCAAATCAAATAATATAGGAATAGTACCTGATAATTCTTCAGACATGAAATTCTCTGGAAAGGCCTTGCTAAAATACAGGATGGGCTGAGAATTCTGTTTCTCATTTTAGTGTTTCCTTTACAATATTCAATTAGCTTGAACAACTATTATGTGCAGGAGTGCATGTAAAGAAGCATAAGGAAATGGGAGAAGGCTATTCCAAACAGATTTCTTTTATTTGTTGCTGCTTTATGTGTTTCTTGGTCTTATCCTTGGACAAATTGCTGGAAATCCAATACATGTAATGCTATTGCAGCAGATTAAAGAGCTCAACCAGGGTCGAGGAAGTTATCTCAGTGACAAAGCCAGTGAAACCAGAATTAATTCTTGCAGCTCAACAAGCAGATGATAACATCAGAATTACTTTTCTCTAGCCACCTGCAATCTCTTTATTATAAAGGATAAAGGGATAAAAGATAAAAAATGATATCATTGTAAGAGGTGTGTGATAGCTCTTGCTGAAAAATCACCAACAGTTCTTTGAGTTGTTTAATGGAGGAAACCAAACTAGATGCTCCTCTTTGATTTGAAGGCATGTGAACCTAAAACAACTTTCCTCAGGACTGGAGAGGTTTGTTTTAGTAGTTTATTTTCTATTTATTTCCAGACACTTAAGAAAGACTCAGTCTTGGAAGAGTTATTGCCACTGTGGTGGGAGGAAAGCACAGAGCATTACCCTTTGGGTTTTCTTGGTGAAATGTCCACGGGGGGTCCTGGCAGAGGCATATCGTTAGGAAACATGTCAACCCACATCTGTACACGACCCTTGAAAACAAAGAGATAAACATCCCTGTAACCCTCTTTCACAGAGGATGTAAAAGGCTTTCAATGTAGTTCTGACATCCAAAATCACCTCTTCCTCTACAAGCACCAACCAGCTCAATATCCTGTAATTGAGATTTAGGAACTTTCTATACAATATCTATTTTGTGCACATGTTCTTTCAATCTTTCAGGTATTTGGTGAAGTTGAAATAAGGCTCAAACACTGTCAGCTTCAAGGTAAAATCCATGCAAAAATAGTATGTGATGAACAGAAAAAAAAGAGAACCAAGGTTTAGATACAAGCACAGATTTCGTTAACTTAATAAAGTAAAGCGTTTAAAAGAATGAAAATTTGCAGTTACACCTTGTGTGATTACTGTGGATTTGGGTAAGTGGCTGTGCACACACATGGGAGACAATTTCCAGGTCAACACTGTACAAAGTCTCACATTTGGTGCAGCACTGGAGTGCTGGCTCCATTGGTTTGCAGTTACAAATAGAAACCACAATGGCTGGAGGGAATGAAAACTGCTCCTGGGTCTACTATCACCACCACCTCTGAGCTGCTCTACCTGTTCCATGCCTGGCTTATCCTTATGATAGAGGGGCCGAGTCTCAATGTGCTCTGGGACCAGTCTGTAGCCAGCTCCAGGGATTTTTTCCCAAGCACGTAAAACCTTCAAGGAGAGATGTTCGTATGATTCAACTGGCTCCTCTATAGGAAAGAGTAAAACAAAAAGAACAATGAGAGCTGAATTATAATATTGAACCCCTTGGTAATGTGTTTCATTAGTCATTAGAGGTACTCATTAAAAATTTGCATGAGTTACGATGAGGGTTTTATGAATTCCAGCTAAATAAAGAAGGGCCTTGAAATACTTCTAATTTGCATAAATAAGGGGACCCATTGGGTTAATTAGAAGATTAGCACTCAGGCAGCAGTTTTCCTGTAAAGTACAGCAAATCATTCCACTGCTACAGCATTAGTTTTTAACAGGAAGATGGAAGAAACATGTCAGTTATTCTTTTGGCAGAAAATGGCAAATTTTTAAAGCCTATGAAAGACAAGGAGACTTGGATTTGACAAAGCTGACGTAAATAGGCACTAGAAGTTAGCTATGCCTCCTTTCACTTTGTAATGGCAACAGCAAAGACCTTAGAGAATTGAATTACACCTCAGAGGAAGAGTTGAAGTCCATGGGCAAGAACATTTCACCTCCTGACCCTCTCAACTTGGCCACTTGGAAGGAATAACCAGAGAATCCCAGAGAATGGCACCTCAAGGAGGGACCAGGGCTAATACTGAAAGTAGCATGGATGTTAGAAAGCAGAGAAAGCCCTTTGAGCTCTTGAGCCTCTCTTTCCTCCCTTTTTGTGTGGGCTCCACACAAGAGGAGCCCAGACTTTTGACAGGTGATATCTTGTAGATTAGAAGTCCCTGAGTGAGAAGAAGGTTAAGATTTATTTGTGTCAACAAATTGTTATCACTTTTCCTACGCATGTTGCTATATCTGAATCACTGATCGTTGGCAAAAGACTCATTTGGAATTTAAACAGTAGGTATTAAACCTCCTTAATGGCTCAGAGATTGAGGAAGGATGATCTTGTGGTTATGAATCTTGGTTCCCTCTTGTGCACCAACATCTAATTTTAGCTAGCTAAAAGGAATGTCTCTAGCTGCTATTCAGTCAGGCAACCTCAGTAACAATGACACAGATTGTCCTACAATATCTTGTATCCTCTCAAGGAAACCTTTCTAAAGATTTTATCTCTGAAGATGCATATTTCTTCCCATTGGCTACAGGTAATCCTAGACTACTTGGGAATAGTGGACAGGTAGTTGGACTAGATGATTTTTGTAGGTCTGCTCCAACCAGAATATTCTTATCTTATCCTATCCTGTCCTGTCCTGTCCTGTCCTGTCCTATCCAACTTCTTTGTTCCTAGAGCAAAGTTAAATTTTTCCTTGCCTTGCAAGTTAAAGCTGGATGGATAATTATAATTTTCTCCATCTGTACTGTGGAAATGGGACTGCTTTCCCTTTTCAGTATGCCTCTAGAGCTCAAATCTGTGGCCTTTGTTAGTTTTACAGATCCAAATGATGGCCACCACAGAAATCCATCAGGAAATAAGGACCCAGACGTACTTGTCAGAACAGCAGTCTGGATAGAAATTATGTAAAGACTGCATGCGATAAACTATTTCTGTACAGTACTGAAAAACTTGTGTACACAAGTCTTTTGGTCTTTGCCATCTGGTTCTATATTTCCTTGCTTCTGATTTACATCATCTTATCTGACATTGGTTGTCTGAAGCTCATTTTAGTGAACCACAATTTTGATTGAGACATCCTGTTGCTGGTAGTCACACTCAGTCATCTGCTAGAGAGGAAAACAAGCAGCAATACTGGAGTAAAAAATCTCTTTCAGGCCAAGAAACCAAAAATGGATCAACTCCTCTCCCTTCAACAGCGCTTCCTTGGCAGCCTTCCACTCAAGGTGTGAGCTGTATTTTTTAGTTGCTAAGAAGAATTGTGTCAAAGACAAACCAGCACTGATAAGGGACTGGAGGTTTTCTTACAATGCCACAGTGTCCACTGCTGGCTCTGAGACCAGCGCCTTTCACTCCCCTTGAAAGGCTCCATCCTCACATCTGTTTCCCTTATTCTGAGTTCAGAACTGAGTCATAGAATGGTTTGGGTTTGGAGGGTTCAAAGACAATTTTGTTCATCCCCCCGCCATGAGCAGCGGCTGATGAGCTTTCACTGATGACTCTGTCCCACTCCACCCCAATGTGATTGGGACCCTGGAGGTCCCAATTGCTTTGACCTCTTTTTAACCTGGGAGCTCTGTCAGTAAGTTACATCCTGCCATCTGGATCCATGGACCCCACAGATACCTGGATTTAGAGATTGCTGTGTCAGAAGGGGAATCAGAGTGGCAGTAACCAAGAGGAGGAAAAAAACAACCGAGAGGAAAGTAGGTAAGGTAGGGCTGGCTGGTGAGTGGCCTGGAATATAACTATGGTCAGAAATTTGTCTGACCTTGAGTAACTCCCTTCCAAACAGTATTTCCCTTCCCTCTACTTCTCACTTCTTGTGTCTGTCTATTATAGTGTTTTAATTTAGACAGAGAATACATTCTTTGAAAGACTCTTCCTGACTTCCCATGCTTTGGTATTCTGTGGGGAAGGATTTCAGAGCATGCACAGACCAGCACTAAGCCAGAAGACATGTTCCAAGAGGGTCCCCCACACTCCAACCAATCTTGGACATCCCATCCTTGGGATCAGGTAAGAGCTAATGCAAGGCATTCCCCAACAGCCCCCATGAGGATGTCAAGTCATCAGCAGCAACTGTTTCACTCTACAGATTCTTTGCAATTGAGGTACAGCAAAAGCCAATACAGACAGAGCCTTCATTGCCAGAGTTACGTGAGTGTTTAAGAGCAGACACAGGCTCCAGTAATCCATCTTGGCAGTTCATAGCACAACAGGGCTCCAGATACCTCTTGGCAGGCTCCTGGTACTGCCACAAGGCAAAGGGAGGATGCTGAACTAGTTTGTTACCATTCTCATCTTCTGTGAAGACTGTCTGTCCCTTGAAGATTTTTGTTCCTACTTGTATCTCTCCTGGCCTCATGAAGGGTCCACTTATTCTGTAGTCCTTGCACAGCTTAGTGAGGATCTCACTTGGCTTGGTTGCATCTCGCCATGCATTGTACCCTTCTCTGCAAGGAGGGGACAGAGTGGAAAATGAGTGAGGTTTTCCTTCAGAGTAGTGCACTGACAGATCAGGAATTTCAATGCAGAGATTCACTTTGTGGTCAGTGGCCCTGATACCAGCTCAGTCAAACTTTTCCTTTGTCCAGAACTGCTACTTACTTGAAACACTGCCTCTTTCTGCTCAGGTCCTTGGAGATCAACCACTCCTTTCTCTTAAAACACAGGAGAAGCTGAGGCAGCCTTGCCTACAGCTTAGATAAAGTAATAGCATGGGCAGGCTTCCCATGAGGAAAATGAACAGAGCTTGTTCCCTGCTGTACCCAGAAGATTTGAGATTACACGTGCTGCCTCCATTGAAGGAGAATTATTCTGCAGCTCCCAGATGCAAAGGACAAGCAAGCTCAGGTTATCTGAGACGTGTAATAAGCACATGAGGAAATATCTCACACTGGAGATTGAGCTGGCAAGGGAAGCTTGGGGTTTGCTCTGTGCTCCTGATTGCTTTTTGACATTGTACACCCTTGGTTTGTAGAAAAAATGATAAACAATCATAGAAGAGCCCCAAACACACATCTCCCAGCTTAGTGCCCCACCCCAGGGCAGCTGAGTTATTTCAGGCTGACTTTCTCTGCTTTAATTATTTTTTATGTGCAAGGTCCTTGAGAGTGCAGCTGTCTGGAGGGACCAGGAGCTCAGGCTCACTGCCCCATGGCTCACCCCATCACAGAGGTCGTGTCAGCAGCCTCTGCTCCTGCTCCCCCAGTGCCCCCCAGTCCCACCAGCCCTGCTGCAATCACTCCAGCTGCAGCTGAATAGCAGAGAGCAAAGTAGAGCCCTGGCATAATTTCTCTGAGATTTTTCCCATTTGCCCTTTATGCCTGTCCAAAGGCAGTTTATCTATCAGGTATGTTGTAAACATCAGCTGTTTACTGTCTAAAATACTTCTTGAACCAGCAGTGCTGTTAATTTAAAAATATCCATTCCCCACTGAGGCTGGCAGCTACCCAAAGCCACCACTAAGGTCTTTGGTGAGTTTTAATTAAAATACACTCTGTGACACTTCTGTGCTGGAGAAAGCATAATATCTGGAACACATCTGTAATTTCTCCTTCGAGTCAAGTCACTGACTGTGAGCTCTGCTGCTGACTGAAGAAGTGCTTACATTTCATACAGAAGTACTTACATTTCATATTGACTCTGTAACCCACAGGTAGCTCGATGTCTGCTGTAGAAACGATTTTCCAAATCAATTTTAGTCTCTCCAATAAGATCATCTGTCCCAATGAAGTCATGGTCATAGATTAAGACTGTGAGCAAGGAATCCTTGGGGAATGTAGCCTGGATTTCAAATGATCTACAGGAAAAATTGAGACCAACATGAAGTCAAATCACTTTTGAAACCTTGAAGGCTAGGGGAATTAATGCCATGCAAACAGTGTGAGTGCTGTCTCTTCTAATACACAGTGGGCTTTTTTGGTAGTGCTTTTTGCTTCAATTAAATACATGAACATGCTGGAAACATCCAGTGTAAAAGTGTATTCTTTCCCCTGCTTCCCTATCACTCTGTGAAAAGTCCTAAGATTTTTCCTACAATCCTGAATCCAGTAATGGTAATACAGCTGTATGTAAGGGTGCTCACACATTTTTCAAAAGCCCCAAAAGGGACATCTAAGTATTTTCTGTTTTCTTGCAAAAGCTGCAGGTTAAATATTGAATATAGGAATCTGGGGGCACCCAACAAAATGATCAGGCAAACGTTTAAAATAAATTTCAAAAAAACAAAGATAAGAACTCCTTTTTCCCTAGGTGCATTTTTCAGGAATCAGTATTGTTGAGATGTGATGGGAAGTTGAAAATAGAAACATGATTGTAAAAGGGATTTGACAAATTAGTGAAAGACAGAACATCCTGATCACAACACTGGCTCCAGATTTCTCCAAAGCACAACAAAAACTGAGCTTTGTCTCCTGAAGGATGAGTTTCCTACTTTTCCCTCTGTTCTGGGGTTCTTTTAGTCCAAAATAGTATAGTTTTTCTGTCTTAATCTTCTTCCACCCCAATTTAAAATATTTTCAACCTTCTGAAAATAGAGAAATTTACTGGAAAAAAAATTACAGCTATTAACATTAAAACTATAAATAACTATAAAGCATTGATAATACAAACTGGATCTTTACTGACAGCTTGCCCCTGGCCCTCTGAGTTCAAAAAACTCAGATGTCCTAGAATTATGAGATTTATTTAGCACTCTATTCAACCTGAAACAGCAACAAAGATTGTGTAATCACACTTCACTGCTCTGATATTTATTTTGCTTTAAACTTAATGATTGTATTAATTTTCACAGACAATTATCATTTGTTGACTCATTTCATCTCACACATCATTTTGCAAAACCTCTCACAGATTGCATTACTTGGTATATTTTGATGGGTATGAAAATGAAATATTTTATTATCATACAGTGTGACACCAACAACCAACATTTTAACCATCAGAATTACAAAACATCCAAACAGGCAGAAATCAGCATATAGCAAACACTTAGTAACAGCAACAGTGGTAGCAAGAGATAAAGCACAAATTACACAGAGTACAAAAATAAGTCATCACTGACCTTCCAAATATGGGGTTTAGCTGCTTGGGGATGTAGTTCTCCCTGTCTTTAATTTCTGTGTTGCCCAGCCTCAGCACAATGTAGGGATCTGATTTCCCATCTGGATCAGCTGGGCTGAGGTTAAATGCCTGTTAAGAAGGAAATTTGTGCCCTCAAGGAGTTTGCTTAAATATAGCAGGGTCCCTACACAGGGCTGTGGTTTTCCTGCCTGGTCCTGGTGTTTTGGAAGTTCAGGGACTTTGCCTGACTCATGTAATGTAAAATTTGGCCTGTGGCTTTGTAGGCTCGTATGAAAAGATGATCTGGAGAGTTTGCAAAGCTGGAAATGTTGTCCCATCACTAAGATGGAAAAAGCTGAGCAAGAAAGGCAATGCTAGAAGAAGCTGGGTGCACAAGTGCAGGTAGGATTCAGGAAAGACTAACCCACAAATATTGTTCCAGATCCTTGAACAGTACAAATCAACTCTTTATAGAATCACAGAATTGTTAAGGCTGAAAAAGACCTCTAGGTCCTTATAGTCATTCAGGAAGTAAAACTATCTCTTTGTATTTTGTTGCCACAATCTCTCTGCATGCTATCTTTCTCTTAGATTATCTCTGAAACACCAGTTTCTTCTACCCATTTTACCTATCACACCTTTCTCTCTCATCTTGTGCTCTGTATTTCTACCTTTACTGACCCCAAAATTTATTTACTTGTAGAAGTTTCATAGTATGCTATTCACAGGCCCTCAAAAATACGCTACCATTTCCCCCTTACTGAGGTTTTGTTTATGTCATTTTTAACAACTCTACTCATTAAAACTGGCTGCATTTGCATATTTTGATTGGAACAGGTTATCTGTACTATATTAGTTATGTATCCAGAGCTTTTAGTTTGAACAAGTGCAGTGATTCTCCAGTCTTGGAGAAATCTCCAGATTTATTGTGAGGAATATATATATATAACATTTTCTACTCTGAATACACATTTCTACAGTATGAAACTTTGTCTGAAATATGACCAGGAAAAAGCCCAAGCCCCATGGATGAGGATTTTCAGAAGCTTAAACAAAGACATTTGTTTAAACTGAGTTGCAAAGAAAACTCATTTAAAGTAAACTGAGTTGCAAAGAAAAATCCAAGTTATTTCAAGGTTAAAAGAGCATCTGCCTACTTACTGCCACGATATAAACTCTGATGAGCACTTTGACAGGGTGGTTTGGGGGGATCCCTTGCAGGATGCGGGGCTGCCCTCCATCCAGCAAGCTGCCATCCTCAGGACTTGGGTATATGCAGAAGGAGCCCTGGAAATACATTGACTTTTATCTCCCTTGAAACCAGATCAAGTGCAACAAAAACCCAACCCTTTGAATGAAAAAACCATCACTCATGCCACTTACTTTGTGGTAGCCCTCACAGGGCACCCAAACTGCACTGCAATAAACATCACCTTTTAAAATGTCTGTTCTCTACACCATGGTACTTTCATATCTAGCTATTTACAAGGAGTACCTCTGTGCCTAATGACTATCTTAAACTAATACCTGTAGATGTTCTAAATCCAGTTATCATTAATATTTAAAAAATAATATTTTCACCTTAACTGTATATTGGCAAATTAATAATTCCATTGAGTAAGGTTCATAAGAGTGTGAGAGGAATCCAGCTGTATTTTTGCAGCTCATATGAATCAATATTGGCTCATGTTGGTGAGTAGGTCACACTGCCTGAAAGCAACTAACAAGTTATTTGGACAGAAATCTGCATTGCAAGCTAATTGAGACATCAATGAGTTTAATCAAACAAATCCTAATAACATTACTCAGGCTTTGAACTTTTCAGATTGCCTGATGGAGCCCTGGATGAGGCTGTTGCTATGAGGGCCTACACTTAAATTACACAAAATTACATGTAAGGCTCTCTAGCTGATAGTGTAGAAACCAAATTGCACCAGTGAAATCTGGACTACATAATATCTCTTCTTCCCCTTCTGTAATTTCAAACTCCTTGTGATTCCTTATCTCAAAACAGAAGTGAACACCTGGTGCTGGATGATGCTTTTTTCTGTCAGATAACAGGAAAGGAAAATACTCAACTCTAGATATAAAAAAACTAATTCTATTTACAACAGACTAGCAATATTTATTTCTTTCATCCCTGGCATACCTGAAATATGTATTAAAACCTAAAATCTCTAAATTATTACCCATTTAATTAACATTAAAGCTTACCTTAAATTTTCCTATTATTCTGTCTTCAGCATCAGCATGAACTTCATCATTAGATTTTCCTCTTAAGAGCTGGAAAGTTTTCACCCAGTCCTCAAAGTTATTAAATTCACTCTCCAAGTCTCCTTCATAAATCTTTGAAAATAGAAGAATGCTAACATTTTGTGGTGCAGTGAATATATTTATAGCAACTTTTTTATTAGAGAATGAATAGAAATTCATTTCAACCCAAAATGCAGACTTTAATAAAAGCCAAGGTTTTGCAAAAGTCCTTGAGGAAAAAAGTTAATTCCCTGTTTAAAACAGGACCAATGTTGTCCTCAACCAAAGGCTTTCCCCAGCTACTGAAATAACACATTAATGCAGCAGGTGGAAGTAAATCTGAAGGGGCCAAAATGAACATTTGTAGCCACTGGGGTGAGTGAAAAATTGTGGATGTGCTGCTCTTTTCTTCTGTTTCCTTGCTGCATTGTGCCTTTGTTGAACTGACCCATTCTATTGTGCTAATGTGTCAAAACTTGAGAGTGAAGCAGAAAATAATAAAGTGCTCTGGGGGCAGAGCTTTAGGATGGCTCAAAAGACCAAATAATTTTTCAAAGAACATGTTTTTTTCAATACTCTCCCCCAGTAATTTATCAAGCATTTAATGAAAGGGCCTATACTACTGCCATCTCTTAAAAAATGGAAAGAGCAGTTTCAAATTCTTATTTATTCAGCCACAATCTAATCCAAACTGTCCTAATCTTTTTGAACCTCTCATCTCTCCAGGCATTTTGCACAGCCCATATAGTTTTCTCTGAATTCCTTCTATCATTACCCAACCAAATCTAATGTGAGCTGAGTATTATTTCCCATCGGGAGGGTGCACTAGCCATCACAGTAATGCTTTCCACCTCTTTTTAAGGACATTCTTAATAGGCTGCAATATTTCTAACATGAAATTTGGGATTTCCAATTACAGTATTTTACATGCAAACAATGAAACTGAATTTTACTGAAGTTTCTCTGGGTTTGTCTACACCAATAAATTCTATGTCTAAGACCAAGTGGGTCACACTGTGTTCTCCTCTGTGTCCCATGTGCTGAAGGGCATTATCACTATCATTTAGTGTGTTTTATTCACTTTGAAGTGTCTGAAATATGTGTAAGGAGGGTTTGCCAAACTCATCTGTGATGTCAAACTTTGGAGTGACAGTGAATAACAACAGTCTTACCTAAGTTTTACTTTTCTCTTACCTGCAGTGTTGCTAGGTTTGGAGTTTCCTTCTGTATCCTTTTTAATGTCTTATCCTTCCTCTTTTTGTCTGGCTCATCCTCTATGATCAATGCTATGTGGTCAGAAGTCTGCTTATCTGCAGAAATGCAATGACATTGTGTGTGTTTTAGTAAGCAAAGTACATAAAATTCTTCAGACAAGGATGCAAAACATATTTTTTAAAGAGTCCCCCTTACTCTTTCTCTATTTATTCCTCTACTGCCAGACACAGGGATCCTTTCTTTTACCACTGGTCCTCCCAGGCAGGGAGGTGGCAATTTATGCTCTCTGTGGCTGCCAGTCTTCATAAAGAGCTTGCTGAACCAAGTGTGATGGTGTCCTGTATGGCCCCCTCCCCAATGGCCACCTCCCAGACCACCCTTTTCCTCCCTCTCTGACTCCTCCCCAGTGCAAATAATCAGGTTTTCTCAGCTTTCACATAAAATTCAAGGTTTATTTAAAATTGAAAGCTGTTTTTTAGGCTGACAGCTACTTCAGATAGCAGGATGACCCAAGTCCTTCTCTGCTCAAAGATATCACAAAATAGGGTGTATTTCACCTGGCAAAAGCCTGGAAGTGTGAGAAGGGAGGATGTACTCCAGACTAAAGTCAGATTCCAAACACTGAAAGGGGATTTCCCAACAAAATGAGGGTGAGACCTCAAAAGTTACAGTGAGATGGGTCAGTTCTTTGGCTAAAGTCTGGATTTTGAGTTCACTTTACTTTCCTTTTTTTGAGTAGATCCTGTGTGTTTAACAGCACTAAATATTTAGAGATATATATTTAATGTCAGAGATGTCTTATATGTATAATGTTTATCATCACAGGTGAAAATTTGCAACAAAAATGATCAGAAGAGAATTTACAATTTATTTGAATGACAGGAAATTCATGTTAACCTAATCCTGACTGTGAAGTTTTAACCTACCCATCATCTGGTCAGCTGTAGAGGAAAGAGCCCAGTACACCAACGGTGCTCTCTTACCAAACATAAATTGATGCCAGCAAAATAGTAGAGAAGCGACACTAGAGACAATATTGGTGCAAAATATTAGAAAAATGCAAATAATTTACTTACTGTCTTCAGGTTTTCCTTCACTGGAAAAAATTCCTTTTGCCTTTCAAAAGAAAAACAAGATGGACAAACTCCTCATTATGAGTGGAATACCGAAAAGGAATCATTCAGCAGTAAATCTACTTTTACAACACTGCTCATCTGTGAGACGTTTGGGCATGCTGGGTGACTCACCTTTTGCATTTTGAGCACAGAAGCATAGTATTTTGACCACCAGTCAATAACATTTTCCGCTGATTCATCTGCAATGGTTCTTTTTCTCCTCTTTGTTGACCGTCGGATGGATTTTTTAATCTCCTACCAAATGATGGCAAAAGCACTAGAACTGGTTAAAACTAATCACCTGACCCATGGCATTAAGCATGAACAGCTGTATACACAGAAAATTTCAGCCTCCAAGAGTTAAATGAAATGCAATATGAATTCCTGCCCCTGTCTTTTATTCCAAGACACTTCATCATGATCATTATGTTGTTAAAGCTATCTCTGTATTTTCTGCTGACTATGCCATGACTTTAAACATCGGAGACATTGCCACAGGAGCAACCCATACAACAGGCAAATCTACACAGATAATAAATTATGATGTTTCAAGGGAAGCAAACATCCAGATACAAATTGGCTTCTGCCACTTGAATCTGCAAGAATTCTAAGAACCTATCAGTGGAAGTAATGAAATTATGTGGGGTCAAAGCTGCATTGTTAACTAGTTCTTTTGAGGGCCAGCAGGATAGTGTGGATGTCAAAAACAATACCCAAAATCTCTAAACCTGGGGTCAACAGGTTACCACTTCTAAGGAAGGGCTGAAGGCTGCAAGACTGCAGGAGGCAGTTAGCTGGTAGCCTCAGCTGTACCCACCTTCTGCTTCTTCTCTTTCCCTGGCTCAGAGGCAGAGTGCTCTGGTTCAGTGGCAGGAGGTGCTGTGAGGGATGGGTCTGGATCTACCACTGTCCATTTACCCTGCTCCACCTCAGCGTAGATGTCATCAGCTGAAAATGGTTCTTCCTGGGATAGCTCAGCAGGCTGGGATGACTCAGGGGAAGCTGAAACTGAAACTTAGCAAGTTAGGTAAGATTTTGCAGAAATACTGTCATTCCATTTGATGATCATCAAATAATCATGTGATTAAGGGTTTGATCCTACACTCAACACAATAAAGCACACTTCTAAGTGTAAACCTCTAAGAAGGTCCTTTGTCTTTTTATTTGGGGTCAGAATTGTGCACTTACCTTTCTCAGTTTCTGCAATGTCTACTCTGTTAGCTGCAGCTTGAAGACCTAATGGTGTTTTACATAGGAATTGCTTAAGACAGTTGATGGTATGTGTTCCAACAAGAGTACTCCTCCCAAACGCTCTCCAGTCGACCACACAGATGCTTAGTGGTGGATGCAAGAGTTCATTTTCAGGCAGCTCCTAGTGCAGGGGACAGAGAGCAGCAAGAGAGAATTGCTAGAGAACATAGGACACGTATAGAATATTTCTCATGCACAGAAGTGAGGCTTCCTTCCTTCCCTCCTTCCCTCCCTCCCTTCTCCTCCTTAGAAATGAACATATTTGTAATGCAATATGCATTCAGCATAGGCAGTATGATTTTGGTTTTCTGCAAAATCTAGAGAAAGCTTTATTCTTTAAAAGACAGAGTGGACTGTATAGACTGTGCTGCTGAGATGAATCCCATGCTCTCATATTGAAGCATCTCTTGTTAGAATAAACTGGGAGAATCGGGAGCATTCAGAAGGATGAAATGCAGTGTTGGAAGTTGTGAGTCCTAATTCCACTGGTGCTTTGTTGAAGGCTATCTGCCCTGTCTGCCTCAGTTTGCCCAACAATGAGATGTCGGCCCTGGGTGGTTACATGCCTTATAGGATGAACTACCAAGAGGAAAACAGCTCTTAGGACAGCACAATAGGAGCTAAAAATACTGTAGGGACTGTACTTCAGTACCCATGTTATTGTTTTGATATACTTTTCTCAAGAGCAAATTGAACAGTTTTATTCTGCTGGGGACTGATTCTGATAGTGCCAACTCTTATAACCCGACCAACATTACTTTGCAGCTGACAAAAGCAGGTGTGACAATGTAAGAAGGTCCTGGGCTCAAAAGCCAGAAATGATCAGTCCCCTTAATAGCCCAGTAACACACAAAGGAAAGTTGCAAGAATGGAAAGAAAACAAAGGAAACCAAACACTACCCAGCAAAATTAGAAAGGAGGAGGAAAAATACTAAATATATTTCTGTTAGCTGCCCACATGTTCCAACCTATCAGTAAAAATCTGACTGCAACACATTTTCTTATCTATTTGGGACTTAATATGAAAAACATCATCTTCTTTTATCATATGGTTGTAGCAGAAGTCTTTTAAAGCATTTTCAAATCAGTTTTTGCACAAGAACTGACATCCCTTAGTATTTAATCAAGACACAGAAGAAATTATTTGACAAGAAAGGAAGATAATGGTAATCAACACCTTGTCTGACCAGAGAACAGACAGGCAAGGGGCAGCATGCTGTACACACCACTTCAAACCAGTCTGCCAGGCCAGTGAAATTGGGATTTTTCTTGTAGCTCTGTATGACAGAGGATTTGACTCCTTTCCCTGCACACTCGATGAGAACCTGGGGCCGATCTACCGAGAGGAGCTGGACTTTCTTCAGCTCTCGAACGCCCCAGAACAGGACCTGTGGTGTGCAGAGAGAAACAGAGAAACACTGTCAGCCTGCAGAAACCCTGGCTTGCCATGGGCAAATGGGCTGATGAGCAGCTGGTGTGAAGGCTGCAGAATGAGTGGCAGTGAACAGTGAGGCTAGGCAGCATCAGGCATTGCAGTGATAGGAAAAGCTGCCACTTCTCCCAGCTTTCTAATAGAAGGCGACTTTGGACACAAATTGTACAAGAGGGGAGGGCAGGGAAGGTGTAGACATTTGTACACAGGCAGAAGGCATTGTTTGGCTGAAGTCAGGGACCCAGAAAAAGCCTGTGAGGTAGATAGCTGCTGCCAAACTTCAGCTCCAGTGATGTCATTTGCAAGGGGAAGCTCTCCATCTCCTGTGGACACTTCCTTGGCTGCACAGACTGTGGATCCACCAGCCTTGCTCTGCCACAAGAGAAGTCCCAGCAGGACAGGATTGAGACACAGCCCCACTGTTCCCCTCAGTGGAAGCACAGCCTTGCAGGACCTCATATGTTATTTCTGTGTGAATCATATTGATCAAGATTGTGAAATCATCAGTTACTGTTACAGCTCAACAAGAGAATAAAAGGAGATGAGGTTAGGAAGGGGAAATAGTCAAAGTATCTCACCTCTACTCTGTATTTGCTTAAAACAGGGCGTATGTTAGCTGGGACTGGGTAAATCTGGCCAATATCTGGTGGATCCAGTGGGGGAAGTCTGTCTGGATCTGACTCAGGAATCTGCAAACGAAACAGTTGTAACTCAGGCTGGTTTTTGGACGAGTAAAATCAGTATTGGAAGTATCAGTTGATAATGGCTCATAGAACACACCAATTCAATCAATTTTATATGACAAGCTGCAGAGCAGAACTGTTGTATTGAGAAAGGAATGTGACTTGAAATTCTCCCTCTCATGCTGTGAGGCTAAAACATATGGCAGAAAAAGTATTCAATAGATTGGGTTTATGTGCCTTTCTGAAAAAAAAGGCTCCTTTTACCTAGCAGGACATAGTTTGCCCTAAAGACATGCATGTACTGAAGCATGGTAATTCTACTTACTAAAAATGGAAAGCATGGTAATTCTATTTAACAAAAATCCTGAGCAAAACTGCTTAGAAGACTTCCACAGGAAGATTCTAGATGTGATCCTTTCTGCACCTTGTGACTCAGCAGGACTCAGCTCTCTAATGAACTTTGTCTGAAGCTCTCACTCTCTCCTGTGACACCACCATAATAAGGAAATATTTCCTCATTAACATGTGGTGTTATATTTCTGACTTTCACCAAAGACATAAATAACTATCATGATTAAAAGCCTGTTTTATCAATAAAACATGTTATGACATCCCACATTTTTCCCATTTCAGATTTCAGAATAAAGTGTTGTAGGTTTTCAGCAGATAGAATTTACCTTTAACTGATGGCTCTGCAAATTTCAGTGAAATTGCCTGAAATCCTGGCATGATAGACCCCAGTCCTGCATCTACTAGGACTGAATTTTCCTTTTGTCTTGCAGCTGGAAACCATGTAATATTTCTTTTAATATAGTGGGGGTATCTAAAAACTCAACCTCCCTAATGCAATCCTTATTATTCACCATTTAATTTCCCTAAGAGTGAAAGCAAAGCAGGATTGGGAGCTTCAAGGCTGGTAGTCAGGGCCATGTGCTACTCCAAACAGCAGGTCATTGCAATGGCAGTGGGATTTTCACAGTTTCTCAGGGCACAGCAGAGTTTAGGGCAGGGTAAGTGACAGGCAAAGGAGGCTGCACAGGGCTGGCAGCGGTGTGTGTGTGTGGGCAGTGGCCCCTGACAAGGGGGAAGGGGTGACAGGAGTTGCATGGGGACTGTGAGGCCCAGTGGCTCATAGTTCCTCTTAATTCAAGATGGTCATGGACTCTGATGCCACGGCAGCTTTTGTGAGCCCCAGGGTGTAAAAGTGTAATTGTTGAGAAAGTCAAATTTACCTCCAGAAGCTCAAATGTGGCAAGAAGGTCTCCTCCTGAAAGACTTCCACAGTGCACTGGGTGGTAACAAAGTTTTGGTGGTTCATAGTTTTGATGAGCAAGTCTCACCACAGGGGCAGCCACTGTAGACCCAAGATATTCTGCCTTACCCTAAATAAAGGAGAATACAGGGGTCAAATGCATTTGGATTTCACAATGCTTATAGGAGCTGAGATGATGCAAAGCTTAGTACTTATGAAAAACAAACAAAAAAACTTCTGAAAGTAAGTCCAAGGTAAGATGCAAGGCAGATATGAAGAGGAAGAGCTGAGTAGTTATTAGCTCTTCAGTGTATCCAAAATTTCTGAGGTCTATATTTAGTCAGTGAGACTGCATCAAAGTCTGCATGGTGTTGACCCAGACTTAGATAGAATATTTGCAGCAGAGTTCAAGGGGCCTGGGGGCAAGATGCTTCTGATTTCTGTAAGCTGGTCTTTGGGAGCAAGATTCACGTGGGGAAAATAAAGGGCCACATCTCTGCAAGGCCATGTAGTGAATCTCAGGGCTGTTCTCAGATGTTAAACTGCAAACCACAGTAGCACTGAGCTCTATTCAGCAAGGTGATCCATTTAAAGCCTGTTCAGTGACTCAGCTTTGCTTTCATGCTTGCAGTAGGATGTCAAAGCCCAGGTTTTTAGTGAGAAGAATTCTGAGTTTACCACTGCATCATCATCGTACAGCTCGATGACAACCTCCGGTGGGCACTGGGCAATCTCCTCTTTGTCACCACGAAGCACAACGCTGTTGAAAAGCAGTGTCTGGTTCCAGGTGGGGGACAAGGTCTGAGAAATGATCTAATGGAAGAGAGGAATTGTTTAGTGAGCTGTTTGGTTGAGTACCCTTCAGCAGGATGTGCTCATCAGCTGGTGCCCTCCTTTTCCACAGCCTGAGCAATGCCATGGCTGAGAAATCTCATTTTTCAGCAGCTCCTCCCAGCCAGGGGAGTATGAATCTTTCACTGTGAGGCTGGTATCTCCAATTTCTCCATTTCCCTGTTTGCCTCACAAATCCCTAAAAGCATATCAATACATGCCAACCAGTCTGTGTAGACAAACTTCAGTATTAAAGTTAGAGGAAAGCTGTTGGTTTAGGAGAGCAGGCACATGCCAAGTGCTATTAAAATAAAGCTTTTGCCCCAGCTGAGGCCAGTTTTCACTTCTCCAGGGCACATTTTTTAATCTTATTTTTAGTTCTGTGTAATGACCCTTAACACTTTATGAAAAAGAAAAAAGATATTTTCATGAATCACTCATAAGAAATCAGAAGTTTTTAATTTGTTTTACTTTGAATTAGGTGGATGCTTAGAGTATTTCCTCACATAGAATGTTTTAATTGTCTAGGCAGAAAATACATTTAACAATCATAATAGCTAAAGAGGAAAAATGTGCCAACTGCAAAATTACTCATAACCTGCTATCATTCTTTTCAATGGAAATAAGGTTCTTTACCATTTATTGGCTCTTAACTGACACTTATGAAAATATGCAAGTTATCAGCTGCAATATTTTATTCAGGCAGTAAATAAACTTAACACTTCTGTGCCTATAAACACCTATTTTTCCTGGGCCAAATTCTACTTTCCAGAATCTGATGCATCTAGACATTAATTTAATTGGATTCATTCACCATCTTCTATTAGAAGTTAAAATCACATTACAAGAAAAAAATCAATTAATAACCCTGAGGCAGAAGTAGCACAAGCAGGCATTTACAATTTAGAGAAAGGTTTTTATTTTTTTTCTCCCTTTGGCATATGCAACAGAACTTGCTTTGTAACAGAATAAAATGTCAGAAGAATATTAGAATTAATTGAATTGAAACAGCCTTCTCTGAAGTTTTACAGGGAGGGGCTGGATGGAAGGGTTAAATATTTTTTCTGAAGCAAGACTGTATTTGGTGTGAAGCAAGACCATATTTGGCTCAGCAAATTCTGTTTGTGGCATGATTGTCAGAATTCCTGCCCAATTTTAACTCCGGGGTAGTTGTAAAGGGCTCAAGACCTTTGAGAGTCTCCATGTTCTGTGAGGGACAATCCTCCTGCTCACTTGCCCAGGCTGTTCTTCAACCCTTCTTGCTGAAACTCTGTAGAAGTTTCCACTTCTCTCTAGAGGCCTCACAGGAGCCCATTTGATCCCTGGAGTTTCCTGAGGGAGATGGGAGACCATTCCCTACTGGGCATATTTTAGCAGCCTTTAAGTCTCCCACCTCTCTGTTTCCAGCTCATTCCCATTTTAAGGCTGTAAAACCACCAGTGTGCTTTGCCACATTCCATCACAAAGGTCTGTGCTGGCTCATGTGGCTACAGGAGCCATGGAAAGGTCTTCACTCTGCTCAGTGACTGAATGCACAGGCTAGA
Organism: Euphonia xanthogaster; assembly: GCA_034509185.1. NCBI lineage: Eukaryota > Metazoa > Chordata > Aves > Passeriformes > Fringillidae > Euphonia > Euphonia xanthogaster. The sequence continues at coordinate 140,369,513 of JAYDZK010000113.1, read as the reverse complement.
GGAAAAGAGAACCATGAGGGCTCATCCTTATACCCACATTTATACCTAGCAATGACAACAGTCCAAATTCTAAACACAGAAATAAAGATGTGAAGAAAGGTACACTTGCTACAAAGTCCCAGTAGCTCCAGAGAATCTGATAACTGAGCTAAAATAAACTAGTACTGCTGCACCTCTTATTAGAGTAGTGGGTAACATGTAAACTTTTGCCTGTTTGCAGTGGAATTTCAGGATCTGCTCTTTAGCAGCAGGAACAGCAGGCATCTAACTTTTCTTGCTAGGTATCTCCTTGCAAAACCAAGCTTTTCCCTTTTCATACCTTAATAGTTAAAAAAAAAAAAAAAACCAAACAACAAAACAAAACAAAACAAACCCAAAAAACCCAAACCATTTTCAAAAGAGTTTTCAGTCACCAAAAGAGTCTTTGGAATTTACCTTTGTGGTCTGGGAGCGTGATGTGAAAGTAACTTTTGCAAAAGGATCAGAAAGTCCAGTGCTGTCAGCAGCAATGAGCCCCCTGGCCTGGTACATGTGGGCTCTCAGCTGGAAGAGGTGCAGGGCTGCATCATGGCAGAGAAAACAGCAACATCAGCTCCATGGAAACAGTGCAGCACACGGGCAGGGGGGAAGAGTCATCAGCTGCTCTCCAACCAGGATCTGACCAGGGGAACTGTTGCTAGTGCTGTCTCATGAAAGAAGCACCTGAGACACTCAGAAGTTGTGCAAGACATGTGAATTTATTTGAAATCAATTATGTAGGTCTACTGCAGGGCTATTAAGTGCCAATTTTTATTGGCCAATTTTTGTTATCTGCCATCACTCTTATCTGCTAGGTGTTCTACATCAGGAGAACTGAGGGATGCTTCCTCTACAAGGAGGCAGATTCATGGGACAGAGAACAGAAATTGCAAGTCAACAAGTTCCTTCTTTCCCTGACATCTTCAAAGTGTCAGACTTGGCAATGAACCCAGCCTTTTCTGATGAAGAAGCCAAGCCATTATCATCTTAGAACAGTTGCTTTACACAGGGGTTGTCCTACACTTTTGGGGGCATTTCTCTGAATTGTTAATAGGGAGAAGAAAGAGTGCCTTACTTTTATACAGCAGGCAAGCAGAGGAGGGCAGCACATTGTGCCCTGAGTTGGTGTTAGATGATAATTCAATCTCATATCCTACAGGCAAATTCTCCATGGCGCTGTGGGCATAGCTGCTGGGTCCAAGCCATAGGTAGATGTCCACCTTTGCTTGCACAGTCCAGCCCAGAGGGCGCTTGCCTGGCAGCTGAAGAAAAAATCCAATGTTACCAACAAGCTCAAGAGAGATGGCTGGGTGCTGAGTCTTACCAAGCCAGAGTAAAATAAAAAACCATTCTCTGAGCTGACATACTGATAAATGGCATTTCTTCACAGTGAGTGGCCCTGAAAGTCATTTAGCACAAGAAACTTCTGGGATTCTTAGGGAAGGAATTAGTAGTTTGCTCAACTAACAGTCTATGTAAACTGCATACTGCCTGATATGCACAGGTTTGTGCAGACTATCTTACAGCTGCACAATGTCCTAGGTTGACTGTATGATGCTTTTATCCCCAATCGTCTTGGTGCTGATAACGCCAAGGTCGCGGGTTCTCTCCCGAATTTGCCCTGAACCAGGACAAATACATATAAGTGCTATTTTATCCCCTACTTTTCCCAGACTTCAGCCTACTTTCCATTTCATGCAGTTTTGCTGGTATCCAGTAATTAGATCCATGTATTGCTAAAAATATTATGCCATTGGGCAGGTCAGAAAACAGAATGTTACTAGTCTTGACTTATTATTTCCTTTTTCTTCCTTCCCACTTCATCTAAATCTGCTAAGTTCAGAGTTTAGTATTGTCTGTTCCTAAGGTAATTCTTGATACTGAAGGGGCTGGATGGTTAATTGCAGAATATTTTATTTCATGCAGGCAAATAGTACTTTGCTTGGCAAGTACCTATGGCAAGTATCTCAGGATATTAGATGTTTTTATCTGTTCTTTAGTTGTGCCTTATGGGAGTATTCTCAGAAGCCCAAGGTGAAAAACCACTAAAAAGTCATTATATGAAGTTACTGTTGTCTGGAGTATTTGGGTTTTTCCTGATGGTCACAGTAACAATTGCATTGCACAATATTCCACTGTAGGTGCTACTGGTCACGCTGCCTTTGTAGGCTTATATTCACTAGGGCTTTCCTTTGTCATGAATAATCCCATAACAGTATTTTAGACATATATTGTGCAAACTTAAGCATGTTTTAAATAGAAAGTATAAATAATTTCTGTATTACCCCTGAATATCTAGGCTTCACTGAGTTGCTGATCTCTCACCAGTCTCCTCACAGGCTTATGTGTGCTGCATTCTGATGTTTTTGTCAGCAAAGAGGCTGTACCTTTTCTATTTGTTTAAGAATACTGCCATTGATGAACAATGTTCTATACTTGCCATAACAAGTAGTGAGGGAATTAATTACTCATACATAAAAAGCCTGCCAATGATAGAGTGATTAAAGAATGGCAAGCATAAATGTAAGAAGCAAATATTAATAAATGGTGGATACAAATCTGTACATATTTTTACATTACAAAGATTAATCTGTAAAATACTATCCCTGGAAGAAATCTGAATACCAAATTCTCCCTGGCATTACCTGTGTTTGCAGTGTGCCACAGACTTACCTTCAGGAAATGAGTTTTAATCTTCCCACAGTCCTTGCCTCTCTGCTCTTTTGCTGGGGAGTAGAGGATGTTTTTTGCTGGGACTCTGGCATATGCAACTCTTTTGTTGTTGCTGATCATCCAGATGAACACATCAGGCACTGTATTCTGCGGCTGTTAAATGAGGCATATTGGACTAAAACTGAATTCTTTCTATGAGCCACCGCCATCATGTTTTTGTTGAAACACTCTTACTAAGGGTAAGAGCTGATGCCCTCATGGCTCCTGTGGAGTGGCAGATATGCCTCTGAATTAAACGAGGCTGTCACTTCATGCTTTGCAGTCCATACCTCAGTTTCTAATTACAGCTGAAGGTAAAGAGCTTTGTAGAGTGATTAAGGATTACTTCATAAGTAATTTCAGGAGAAACTAAAATGAAGAATCTGGGTATGGCTCTGTTCCAGGAAATAACTTGACCACAGACCATGTAAGTAACTACCGCAGAAATACCACTAATTTCATCTATACCAGCAAACCAAAAAGGATGAGGACCAAGCTCAAATGCTGGCATATGATCATCTTGTCTGCTTGTAATGATGCCCAGTGAGACTGCCTTGCCCTGTCCCAGATAATGTTCCCCAAATAAAGCTTCAGTGTGGTTTGAAAAAAAGACCAGCCAAGGGGCTGTTCCCTGAAGGTACTGTAAGCAGGGTCACTCTGTTTTAGGAAGGAAGAGAATTTGTGTGTAGGATGCAAACCATGTCACTGTGCCACTTGCTCTCTGTGCCAGGGAATAGCCACAGCCTTCTTTGGTTTGCTAGCACAGGCAGCTCTCAGAGGCACAGCTTTCCAGTGGCTGGATTTTGGCCCAACCAAATGTATCCATTTTTCTGTTATTCTCAGGCTAAATGATATAGGCACCCCAAGCTCATATCAGTGCAGATTCATACAGGTGTCCATACAGGTGGAGACATTTCATATCACAAAGCTGGTTTCTCCAAGCCACCAGGTATAGGATGACCTTATAAAAAAAAAATATCTGTGGTGCATCCTCTTCATACCACACAACCCAGTATTTTCTACCCTGGTTTGATAACAGCTCCATTTAATGAAAAAGAGAATAAGGTCCAGATGTCTGAAGGAGAACTCTTTGGATAACCAAGCCAGAAGTTATTATTCACATGGGATTATGAAAATAAAATTTTTCTGAATTCTGTGTGGATTACCTCATCAACCAAGAATCGAATTTTATCTATAAAGCTCTGGGTCTCACGGATCATTTCATCCACTGTCATCTTCTTTGTCTGCTGCTGAATGATTCCCTTGGCATCACTGGACATTGCTTCCTGCAGTGAGGAAAGACAATATATAGTTTTAATATGTTATCAAGTAGTTTGAAGTGGAAGAGAAACAGTCTTTGATTCAAGTTGAAAAGAGAAGATGGGAGACACTTTGTTCAAAGTTTCTTTGTCACAACAGAAACTGACCAACTCTTTGGAGCTGGACAACATAAAAATTGAATGTCCCCCATTTTGTCTTTGTTTGTCTGTATACTGCATGTATGGAAGTCCCAAAAAACATGTGATTGCCACCTGGATATACTGGGCTTTGATCCGGACAGAAGGCACAATCTTTTGTGCTATAAACAGTAAAAAAGGTAACAAATATTCAGATGACCTCCACCCAGTTTGGTTTCTTCTCACTGGTTCCCTGGAGGAGATTACTAGGTCCAGTAAGGTCCTCCTCCTAAGGTCTTTACAAAGGCCAAACTTTACTAGTCTTGAAGTTCAGCACCAACACAGTAGTAGATTTGTAAAATTGTAAATTTGTAAATTTGGTGCTTTTCCACTGAACTCAGAATCATTCCATTTTAAGATGCTTGGATGAGAAAAATAATCTCTTTATTATAATGCCTTATTGGTATTTAAAACCAACACTTTCTGATTGATTTTAGTGTATCTGAAAACTCTTTATTAAGCCCAGTGGGATTTATTAAAATAAATGCTGACAGATACTATATTCATATGAATTACAAAGCATTCCCATATAGTGCAATCAAATAGAAAATAAAATAGGAAAAAAAAAAACAACAAACCCCAAGCAGTGTGCTTTCAGTAATCATCATTGTATAAATGCTTACAGGAAAAGAACAGCACATACCAGCTCTTGCTTGAACAGCATGAGCCTCTTTTTGTCCAAAGCAGTGCAGTTCAACCCTTTGGGCTTCTTTTCAGCAATGACCATGAATGCCCTAGGACACAGGAATAACAGGGTTTTAAAATCTGTTGGTTTTTTTTTTTTAATGTGAGAATACTAATGTGCTAAAGTACATTGGAATGCTCTGTGTCTGCTGCAGTACATGAACCAGGAGACAAAGGTGATGAAAATCTCTAAAATATTATATACCTATAAGATTAAAGGAATAGAGCCCAAAACCTCAGCACCACACTTCCCAGAAATAGACTAATAATGTCTAGAAATAAGGGCTTTTGAGCCCAATCAGGTCATTTGATACAGAGCCCACTGGATCTACATCAATATGTGGCATCCTTTGTTTTTATATTAACTGTGGTTGGGTTTTTTTAACAGTGTATCTATCATGCACTTTATTAAATTCTACTTATCACCTATATGACATATCCTTAGAGTTCTGAAAGCCAAAATAATATGACAATGATTGGCAGTCTTCTATTGTCAATTCTGAATATGTAAAATAACAATAAATATTTCCTCTGTCTACATAGAAGCTGCAGTTTTGGAAGGTCTTTCCTTTTACAGCAAAATAAATAAAATACATAGCTCAGTACTTTTTTTTATTACTGTACTTTTTTTTAATTATCATCAGTTTCCTTGTCTAGCCTTGAATTTGTAGCCAATATTAAATTTAATTTTCTGTATGCATCTAATTAAGGTTATTACCTGCTTTGATTGATAAAACCACTTAGGGTCTTCTTCATTTTCTCCTCAGCTGCAGTCTCTGAAACCTTGATCAAGTCCTTTACTTGCTCTAATGATTCTTCCTATGAAAAACACATGAGAAAGCCATTATGCACAGGGGGGCACTTTGTCATCCTGCCGGTGTGACAGTGCCATTTATGACTAGTGAGAATGAGGGAGGTGATTTTGTGGCCTGACAGGAAGAACCTTTGATATATCACTATACTTGAAGTGCACAGAGAAAAGATTCCAGCAGCATGATATATTTTGACCTTTTCCCAGTCTTTCCAATTACTTGTCCAAGCTATTACTTCTTGGAGCCACTTTGTGTTCTTAGTTCTTTGAGAAAGATCAATAATTTGGAAACATTATCCACTAGGTAGGAGAAAAAAATAGTTCTTGGTTCTGTTTCTAATCCTGCTGCTTAACTTTAGCAAGTTGCTGGAGTTAACATCTTAAAATTCAGTGGTCACTTGAATCCATACGTAAGGTCCATCACAAAACCTGCTGTTATCCATGAGAAATGGAGTATATTCTTAAAAGCTAAAATAAATATCTGGATTTTCAGCAAAGCCTGTGGGTGTTGGGGTGCACTGACAAACAATATCTCTCCACATTCGTATATTCAGATGTTTAGTATTCAGATTTCTGAGCTCAAAATGTTTGGTTATAAGTCATTGTCTTCTCCAGATACAACCTTGCATAAGTGTGACTTCAGTGTTGTTCCTCATGAGATATATATGGATAAATGAGGGATGAATCAGACTCTTAATCTGAGTGCCCCACATTAAAATATTCAACATTAGGAGTCACTTAAAAAAAACCCCAACAAACAACAAAACCTACTTTCTTGAGACTGTTGATACTCAGCTTTAAACAAAGGTAGAATAAAACCATCATTATGGGAAAACACAGTGACTAGGCCATCAGAGTGACTGCCCATGAGATGATATGCCATTTTGTCTCTGATAATTTTTTAGGAAAACTAGAGCAAATATTTTTATACTGGGCCTTTAATGAGGGCCCAGTATAAATATAAGGCAAGAAGGCATTAGCAGAAGAGCCATAGAAGACAAAATTACTCTGTGTCTCATAATTTAATTGTTTGAGTGTTTTTCAAAGAATAAAACATTGCTAAGGAAAGAAAGCAGACATAAGGCCAAAAATAATTGTTGTGGTCAGGAATGCTTGAGCAGCTCTAACAAAGCAATTGTTAGAGCTGCTCAATTCAAAGCAATTGGGGAAAATAAAAAGGAAAGGGTTTATATCAATGGCTTTCTTACAAAATGAACAACAAGAAATGCAGCTGGGGGAAATTTTGAAGGTCTGATTTGGGAAGTGTGGCCTCTCACTGCTATACTTTGCTGAATAAATGAGCCTGGGAGGATGGTTGCCACTTACCAGGTGATCTGCCATTTTCTCAAGAGTGTTGGAAAAGTGCAGCCGAAAGGTCTGGCTGCCCCAGTAGCTCTTTACACAGATACAGGGCTTCCTCTCACCATAGGGCAGGTACTGGTAGTTCCTGTGGAAACAAGGCAGGGAGCAGATCATGAAGGTGGCAGAGCAGGTCAAGGAGATGCAGAGCAAAGAAAAGTTGTTTGGTGCTCTCACAGCACAGAAGCTGTAGGCACAACAGATTGTGTTCTCACATGCTAACAAGTAAATTTTTCCTGGGAATAGCAAACACAAACATCATTTTGTGCTACCAGTGAGATCCTTGAAGAGAAACAATTTGAAGTCAATGGATCTAATTTCAGTGCTTTCCAGGGTGGGAGAAAAGCCAAACAAAAAGGCATGCAGGGAAGCTCTTAAATACTATTAATGCTGGGAAGGAGCAAAGATTAATATCTGATCACATCTTCAAAAGCAATGGTTCCACTCACTGCACAGTGGGAGAGCCATGTCAGAATCTCAACACCACATTCCACAGGATGCTCTTTTTCAGTTTGTGAAGACTGACATTCCCTGTCAGAAACTGATCTGCAAGGCCTGCTTAGTAAAAGCAATACCAAGCTCATAGTAACTCAGTAATAAAATGCACCCACTGCTCTCTCTTCTCACACTTTTGATCTTAAATCCAAGGTGTTGTATTGACTCTTGTATCTCTGCTTTCTTTGTGTGTTCAGCTGCAGGAGTGACTGGCACTGAAAAAAATGAGCAGGAGGCCAGCATACCCAGAGTCTCTGCAGACCTGCCACAGAGCTGATGCTTTGATTAGATCTGCAGTAGGTACCATGCCATGTCCATGAACCCAATAA
>JAYDZK010000113.1:140330852-140361548 GCA_034509185.1 Euphonia xanthogaster | reverse complement strand
AGCACATTGTCCTCCTTTATATAAATACTAGAGCCTTATGAAACTTCATTGCTCAGCCACGCTGGATTTAGCACTAGAAGTCTCCTCATTTTCCATACCAATGGTGGAGACCTTTTAAATGTGTGTGAACATTTGCAAACCACTTCACGTTCCTCTGGCCATGGCTCTAATGGCCTCAGATAGTGCCAGCAATTTCAGATAGAACTGGCCACGTGTTAGATCACCAAGCCAACACCATGGAAACCAAATCACTTTTTGCTCTTGAGTGTCATATCAATGACTCCAAACTTCCACACATCCCAAAGAGGTTTATGTGTGAATTTTTTTCTGTTTAAAAATATTATTATCTTCCCCGTAACATCATTTTACTGCCCTATGTGATATCAAAAGAGAATTTTCCACTTACTTTCTCCTCAGTAACCTACAACAAGGTGAGGATTACCCATTGAATTTGGTGCACAGCACAGATACACAGGCCTTTGGTGTCATTAATTCTGGTGCTTTCAGAAGGAAGAAAATCAATTCAACCATCTCCCAGGGCCTGAACTTCTTAACCTGAAATTCATAGTGCTTATAAACTTTTTATTTGATTTACTAAGAGTATATAGCCATGAAAAAATTCAAATGGAAAACTGAACATTCAGGTCTATTATTCCCACTATTGCAATTTTGAGGAATTGCTTTTTCAGTTTTAGCTTATACTTAGTTTAAGTTTTAACATAAGTGTGGAAAACTCCTGGGAGTTTCATGGTGTCTGCTGTAGAAGTCTTATTGCTCTGCCTGTTCCTTTAATTAGTTCATGGTTTTAATCTCCAAAATATACTTTTCTTTTTGTTTTCCATTGTTCATTTATGAATCTAAAATGCATTTTTTCTAAAGTACTGGATATCCCATTAAGTACTTATTAATACTAAAAATATCCAGTGGTGAGACCACCAAGACATCATTATGAGAAGACAGTGAAAAACTCATTAATTGGTATCTGTGGCTGACCAAACTGTTTTAAATACCATGGGACAGAATAAAAGATGCAGCATTCTACATAAATTTGAGGAAAAGGGATCTTTAATGAGAGAAAACTTTATTAATCCTGGAGCAAGTCAAGAAGCAAATAGCTGTTTTGAAGAGTGATTCATTCTTTAACAATGGTTCTTTAAATCTAAATTCTTGTTAAGGGAAAACTAAAAAATCCCAGCTTCTCTCAGGGAAGATAATAACCCTCTGCATGTACCCAAATTTGCAGTTCTGTTAACAAGGAAAGACAGCTGTCTTTCTACCAAGCAGTGATAGAAAGTGCTTTTTTCCTCTCTTTTTTTGCTTGCTGCAAAACCAGATATTTTTACTATGATATTTTCATTCTTGTTTTCTTTCACTAACTCCTATTTCATCTAAGTGAGGCATTGATTGCAGAAAAGAATGAAAATGCTTTTTAAATTTAGAGACATCCAGAAACCAAACAGATCCAGGTCAATATTTTCCTCCTGGTCCTTATATCTGTAGACTGCTTGGCCTTCTAAAGCAAGAAGTGCCATTGGCAGTCACCAACACTGGGGATTGTTCTACCTACCAAAACAACACAGAAAATATTTCTTTTTATTAGCATCTTTCAAATGAATTAAACCTTTACAATTCTTTTTATAAACAAAGTTATTTGGAAGAACTGTTCTGCATGTTTTCATCCATTGCTCCATTTCTTTTCTCAAAGCCTATTTCCTCCTCTGTTACTACTTGCTATTTAAGTCTGTATCTGTAATTATTAGCCATAGAAAGTGTTCTGGGAAGGTGCCTTTGCCTTGACCAGATTTCAATATTTCACATGTGACACTGTGCTGCTGGAGCTGGACACTGGCTGGGTGTTATTTGTGACCACAGTGTGGAACCCTAAACCAGGGATGGCACTAAGAAGTTGCATTTTGCTGTAGCTTTCCAATGTACAGCTGGTGTAACACACAACACTTTCAGAAAGGATTCAAGAGCCCATGAGGCCAAGATTAGATGCATATAGAATAGCTCAGAGCCTGCTCACTTCAGTGAAGACAAGAAAATTTACTGTTGTGAAAGATGTAACTGAGGACCTGAAAGCCTCACAAAAACTTTTTAATGCTGCCTGGGTTCACCAATGAGTCCCACGGGATAGTAAATAAGAACCAGAGTCCTACATGATGAGGTTTTGAAACACAGATCCTCACCTGTTCCCACCTGTGATCAGTGGCTTCTCAGGGGGTGTGGTAGATACCAGGGGTACCCCAAGGTCATGAGAAATGTCATCTTCCCCCTCATACAGAAGGTTTTCTTCTGCTTCTCCATTATGTGTCTTCTTTTTCCCCCCAGCTCCTGCTGGCACTCCATCAGTAGTATTTCCAAAGTTACCTAGAGACCCAGGGTTACAGGAGATGTCTAAATTGGAGGTGGTAAACATGAATGAGGTTTTAAAAAAAGAAAATGGCCAGTCATACCAGTGGAAAATCTTTGTCCTCTCCTGTACATTCAGCTGTTTTAACCACACCACAGTTTATAAAGGTTGTGACAGGTTATGTTTGTCCCTGGAATGTCAGGTTCTAGAGCAGTGCTTCCTTGCCTGTCCCATGTGACATATACCTAACATATCACTAAGTGATATGATCCTCTGACTGCTGGCCCCCAGGACCTTCAGCTTTTGGTAAAGAAATTCAGAAACCAAAGCAATACTGCTGTTGATATTTCTGTACTCAGGAGCCCTGATATGGGATCGATTCACACAGAAAATGTATGTCTTCTTCATAACATATGGATGATCATCTCAAAGTTTGATCTCAGAAGTGATAAACTCTTTTGCAGACAAGTAAATTTTACACATTAGGGTTGCAGAGTTAGTAACAACAATGCTTTGAGGCATCAGCTTCAAGCCTAATGCCAGACAACTCTGCTAATAATACAATCATCTTCCCTAAAAAGATTTTGCCTTAAAGGGCAATTATCAGCACTGGGAAAGAGGTACATCCATCAAACTGATAATTACAGATTTTAGAAGAGAGACAGAAAACATTCCCTGCAGGAAAAGAATGTGCTGAATCACCCCATATGACATTCGGATCTGGATTTTTAGTTCAGCCTTTCATGTAAATAATGACAACTGGTCAAGTTTGGGTCCACATTTCAGTCACACAGGTGGCTAAGAGATGTTCAGGTCCAGAATTCGGGGCCAGATTCATCTTTAGCATTAATTCTGACAAGAATCACTATAATTCCTTGCCCAACTCCTTAAATTAATTTCTTGGCATTATCAGCTCATCTTCCTGCTAAGCTTCAGCAGGAATCAGTATCCCTCATTGGATTCCCCTGTTTTTAACAACATCTCTCCCTGCACACACAGCCCTATAGCTGAGCACAGGCATGGACATGAGCACAAAGACTGGAAGTGCCGCTGTGCACTTGGTGGGTCTGGTACAGAGATAATCAAACCCCTGCAAAGGAAATGAGACCAGTTCAAGATTCTCTCTTAAGAGAAAGTTCTTCTTCTTTGAAAATTTTCATGAAAATGTCATTTTCTCTTTAGTCTGCTTAGAGGGGTAATTTAGCTCCATGAAGAGCTCATGGAGTTTGGTCCTGCTTTCCCCTGAAAGAGGAAAGGACTTACCAGGAGGATAATAGGACAAGGTGGTGCCTGCAACTTGAGTCTTGGCTGTACCTCACCCCCCTGCCACACTCACAGACCCACAGGTAACTCACTGGGGTTGGCCAAGACAGTGGACAGGGATCATCCCTCACAAAGAGCTCCCTCACAGCCAGGGACTGATCAAAATGGACATCAGAGAATGAGCTCTGCCTGAAGTAAATTATCTGAGTTTGATCTCCCATGTGATTAAAAGGGTAAATACTTGCTTAAGTTGCAGCATATATCAGGGGAGAGGATTTGCATTAATACAGGGCATTTGGGGAGTAAGACAGACAGGCATCAGCATGTTCAGCTTGACTTTTATCCAGAGAAATGATAATCAGGGTTAACTCAAATGTAGGCTCTGCTCTGAAGCTGACTCCTGAGCCCTGAGACACATCAGTCAGTAACACCTACCATCCCCTTGCTCCTGAGGCTGTCCCTCTTCTTTGGATAAGACTTTAACACACTTACCAACAGAAACCTCAAAGGTTATTGGCTTGTCCCCAAACTTCCTATCAATCATTGTGGCTTCAAAAAATGTCCCAAAGAGAAGGAATTCTTCAAATTTCTCTTCATAGATCTATTGGATAAGAAGGAGGAAAATGTTGGCATTTATTTTACCTCCTACTATTTTTTACAGCATAAAAGTGCAATGGACTTTTGTTTAATTTTAAGGCTCTGCTGGGCTCTGTTTATACCGATTGGAGACCCAGCATCTGCTTGTGCCTGGCATGGACTCTCAGTCAAGGAGGGCCAGCTAACACTTCTGATGCTCTTGGGTCATTAACAACAAAAGCTATTAACCCCAAGCCAAGCCTAAGCTCAAAGGAGATATACTTTATGGTTTGAGTTCTCCCCAAATTTACTCCCCAGCTGTTATGCTCTTCCCATTCAAACCCTTCTCATTTCACAACATCTGCAAAGTAAGGCCCATCAGGAAAGATCAGTTCCAATTCTTCTGCAATGTGAGTGAGGCAATGAATAAAACATCAGCTCTACATGAATATTTGTTTCCCTGACTTCTGCAAAGCAGAAACAGTTTTTGACACAGCCCATGATCTATTCATTTTGAAAAACCTTTGCCATACACAGCAAAATATCATAGGTCTTCAGTGAAAGGATTAGCAGCATCATATATCAGAGTCCACAGCTCAGATTGCAGCTCCAGAGTAACTTTAGCTTTTTATACCTGTCCAGTATGAAACCCTAACAAAGCCAAGGCTCAGAGACTATGACACACACTTCTATCTCCCATTATAAAGAAAACAAATTTTAATATCTTCTTGCTGTCAGAATAGGTCAATAAAGTTGTGCTGTGGGGATGGATAATTTGCTTCTGTTGTCTCAGAGGCTCTATGAGACATTTTTTGCATTATTGGTAATGTCTCCAGTTCCTACTTTTCCTTTCAGAGAGTGGTAATACAATTACTGTCTACTGGAGCACAAAGTACTGCTGAATGTCAAAACTAAAAGAATATCAAGCATCACTCTATCATGCTATTGCCTTTTATGCATTTTCTATTTGAAACTGAGAAACAGCAGCTGGAAATAAATCCTTATTATTACTATTAATTTTTGCTGGTGGGTGTTACAGCAGGGTTTGTTTCTCTGCCTGGGGTATTTCACCAGGCCCAAGACCATAGTGACTAAGCTATTCATAATAAAGGATTTCTTGCATATAAAGGAAAATTTATATGGAAATATAAATGTCATCTCTATTAGTCTTCAGAGAAGAACTGAGAGACAGAGGTAATTTACAACTACATGAGTAAATAAAGCAACAGCGGAGCACAAGCTCACACAAGTGGCTCGCAATTTCCCATGCCAGCTCTCTGCTAACACACTCCTTGACCCACCCCAGCCAGCCCTCAGGCCAGAAATGCCCAGGCCAAGGAAGTGCATTTCTCAAGGCTAGGCCTCAAGACCAAAGAACAATTGCTCCTCTCCTAGTTACTTGTAGAGATGGTGTGGAAAGACCAAGAATCAGAACTAATAAAGGACACAAATATCTTAAGTGAGCTGAACCTCCCACTACAAAAGACAAAGTTTTGATCAATTACATAGAATCACAGAATCATCAAGGCTGGAAAAGAACTCCGAGATCATCAAGTCCAAATTTGACTGAACGTGCCCACTAAACTATGTCACAAAGTACCACATCTATGGATTTTTTGAACACTTCCTGTAATGGTGGCTCCACCACTTCCCTGAGGAACCTGTTCCAAAGCTTAACCACTCTCTTTGTGAAGACATTTTTCCTAATATCCAACCTGAACCTCCCCTGGCACAACTCATGGGCATTTCCCCTTGTCCTATTGCTAGTTGACTGGGAGATGAGGCCAACTCCCCCTTCACCACAATCTCCTGCCAGGTAGTTGTAGTAGATATAGTGAAGTGGGAGGAAAATTGATTATGACAATATTTTTTTCCTATTTATTGGGTAAAATAAATGAGCTTGCATATGCAGCAATTGCTGCTGCTCCCGGAGAGTGATGTGGTGGAGCTGAGAATTAAAGCTCAAACATTGGCTCAGCTCCAAAGCCCACCCACCCTGCCACAACTGCCCAACCTTCTCAGAGCAGATTGTCCCATGATGTAATCCTGTACAACAGGTGGAATTAGGCAAACAACATCAGTTACCACTGGTTGAAACTGAGCACAAATTTTCACCTCTTCCTCTAAAGGGATTATCAGCCTAACACTAGCACCACCTTGGCAATGCAGTATCAAAGGAAGAGACTAAATCAGGCTAGACTGTCTCGGTCTCTCTGCATTTGCACAGATTTTATCTCAATGATTCTCTATTGACTTCAATGGACAATTCCAGATTTTCTTGAATGAATGCCTGAAGTGAGGCTTTGTAATTCCCAGCTGTCCACACTGGTTCTCTGTCCATTAGCAGATATATGTGAGATAAGTTTCTAGTAGGAACATGTGGATTCAGCTAGTGCAAAAGGGATTATATGACAGGAGACTTAATTTTATGAACACCAAATCCTACTCGAGAGTTTTTTGAGTTACAGGTACATGTTAAAGCTCCATTTGTGCTGTATTGTTGTGGGGAGGTCCCAAGACTGTGAAAGCATGGAGAAACTGTTGGGAGCACAAAAAGCAGTATTACATGGCCTGACCCCAAATACACACACCAGTGCCATTCTTGGAGGTTTAGTCACACATGACAACCACTCTCTTAATATCATACTGACCTCCAAAGGTACATCAAATGGCTCAACTTCCACTTCAGTTGAGTTCATCTTGTCTGAAGGAGAAGCTGACTTTCGGTCCTCTCCTGCTTTGTCAGTTTTGTCTTTTCCTTTCAGTGCTTTATCTTTAGATGACAATTTGATATCCTTGATAATGCTTGAAAACTTTGACTCACGGGCTCCTCCTGAAAGTATCTCCACAGCAATCTCAAGGAAGAGACGTCCCCTGAAGGAGACCCCTTCTCCAAAACCTTCATTAAGCTCCTGGTGGTCATCAATGAGGCTGTGGTTCCTGGGTGAGCCATAGAGATTGATCCAGGCAGGCCCAAAGGTAGGCAAAAACCCTGGAGATAAAGTAATTTTTGTGGCTTTTCTGTTGGGTATTGGTGTGCTCTCCTCATTGTCATCTCCAAGAAATCTTGCCTCTAACGTCCCAAAAGCCAAACCTGGACCTATTTCTGGGCAGGGGGGATGACTTCACACAGAGCACTGCTTTGCAGGGCAATTTTAGACACCAAGGAACCTCTGCCAGTACCCAACCAACTCTGCTGGGTTGGAGCTCTTTCTCAGAAGGCGATGGTACCACACCTGCTGGGCAGAAGGTCTATTGCATTTCTTGAAAAAAGAGCTTGCTGCTGCAGACTAAAGACTGGGACATGATGGGAGAGGATGAGGCCTTCTTCTGTAGGTCAAACTGTTTCAAGTCTGTGTCACTCAATTTATACTCATTTTTCTTTTATTTTCTGGTTAAGGACTGAGATACACATTTGAATTGGCAGGTCTGAAGAGTTACTGTGCTTTCATTGAGCTGTGATAACTGGCCATGTTCCACATACAGGTCACACAACATAAACAAGGCTGTGCAGGTAGACTCAAACATCAGTGAAAAAACTCCAGATAGAGAGTCTGTCCTCAAATAGAGCATAACACACTAGGTCATGGTGCCTCCCTGGGCTGTGACATACCCAGATGAGCCTTACCTAAACACTTTGCTTCCAGTGGGTAGATCCAAAACACAAGCCTGTTCTGCCTTTGATTTTTAGTGATTTTCAGTTTGTGGCTTCATTGCTTAATAGAAACTCACATGAACTATAAACTTACATCTGTCATCCCCAATGGATTAGAGTAGACTATTGCCACAGCCACACAGATGGTAACAAATTATGCAGCAGCCCTTTAACAAGAACAACATCAGACCCTCCATGTGCTGAGCACAACGTGATATAATGTGAAATTAAGCAACAGAAGGTGTCTCAGAACCAACACTTGAACTCTGGGCATTGCTAAATTAGGATTAGCCAGTGCCAAGATCCCATGCAAGTAGATTTTACCTCAAAAGTATATCCTGGAACAGATATTTTCCCCTTTACCTTTGTCACCATCTTGTTCATTTGATATTTTCTTCAAATCAATGAAGTGGGTGGCCAAGGCCACGTCATTCATGCTGCCTTCATCCCAGACCTGGATTTTGACTCTTCGACAGAGTGGAGGGAACATTTCTTTGAAGATAATCTGCTCGTGCCACACAGGATCTGCACAGTTCTTTTGCACTGTTGTCCGGCCCTGAAATGGAAGTCCAGCAAATTTAATTCCAGAGAGGTTGAACTCTGGAGAATGGCAATGAGTACAGCAGAAATTGCATTTAGCAGCATCTCTCTGGCCATTTTTAAAGCACAAATATGCTATCTTGAAAGTACTTTGGCTTTTCGATTAGCTTCTTCATTTTGTAGTCCATATCTAATAAAAGACCACATTATGGGTAAAGAATTCTCACATGCACACAGCAGAGCCTGGAATAAAATCTAATGCTTAGGACTCTTATTAACAAAATGTATCTGTAAAGTCAGACTTTGGCATTTCCTCTACAAACTGCACACCTTCAAATGTCTTTTGAAATATCTGGGTAGTGATGATGCAGTGCAGTTTTTTTCATAAAAGACTAAATTCACTACAGATTCCAGTCTGTGTACCAATGGGATTACCTTAAATGAGGCAATTTATCTAGCATAAACTATGATTATTGTGGTTCATGTTCTGGACATATGCCTGTGTGCAAGAGGGGTAGATCCTGGAGCTGTTCCTCCAAAACTAAGGCGATGGCAGGACTGTATCACAGTCTGTACAGTCACTGGCTGTGGCAGGACTTAGACTTTCACATTAAGTGGAGAGAACTGAGTCAGAAAACCCACCAGCCCTCTCTATAAAACCCTAATTTGCACACCAGTGTGCAAACTCACATCAGTGACACATTCCTGTCTTCTTCAGCCCTCTGTTGAACCTGAGGGTGCTGCACGCGTTTGCCTGGTTTAACCCACAGTAGTACTTTGCAATTTGGATTCATGACAAAACATGCAATCAGCACCAAGATCCTTGCTCTCATGCCTGAAACATCTTAAAAGGACTAACTGGAGCTGTCCCTAAGGCTTCCTTGCACACAGAAAGCATTGCTGGATTAAAACAGTTTCCATTTTGATCCTTTGTTTATTTGCACCAATAATCAAGACAGGCTCCCTGACACAGGGTTTCATGGTGTACCCCCGGGGAACCAGGCCCTGGACCTCCTCTGCATTCCTCTTCCACCAGAGTCAGAAGCCTCCCTGAGCAGTAATCTGTCACACCGTGTTTGATGCTGAACTTGCTCTAGGAGCAGTGGAGCCGGGCAGCACTGTCAGTCTGCTAAAATGCTTACTCTACACAGGAAAGCTGAGAGGGTCCTGAATTTCAGCAGAGTAATTCAGAAATGAATACATAGCCCTAAAAGCCTGACTGAACCACGTTCACTGATTTCAGCCCTGCTCCCTTACTTCACTCAAGGGAGACCAGAACACAGCTCTTACCTAATCCCATGCTGTGTAAATCACTGTCTTGTAACTCAGTGCTTTAGTAACAGTGCTACAGAATTCTCTTTCCCCTCCTGCTGCATGCCTGTAACCTGCTGCTGTGAGCCTGATATTAGATCTACTGGCATTAAATGGCTCCATTACTTTATTTCTGCATAATTTAAGAACTGAATATTTTCTGATGACCAAGATACAGGTTTTACCTAATTTATGTAACTGTAAGTTACAGGACATCAACATAATCACCTGCCTGTAGCACAGCTAATAGGAAATAAGGCCTACTTTTGTGATCAAGAGGATCCCAATTACCATTTGCCCTGCAAACATGACCACCACATAGGGATCCACAAGGTCCTTACTGTCGCCTATGAACGCTTTGGTGACATTGGCCATGATGCTAGAGTTCATCTTTGGAAGTCCTTCTGCTTTATAAACTCTCACATAAAATCTGGCCCATGGTCTTTCAGATGGAAAGCCTTTGGGGATCAAGAGATTCCTGAAAGGAAGAGAGAAGCTGTTGTCTTAAAATTGAAAACTTGGACAATGAAGTGATATTTTTTTCACCAGCACTGTGATCTTGGGTTAGCATGCACCTGAGAAAACAAAAAAAGGTGTATGAATTTGCTTTTTCATCTGAACCACAAACAATCTTTTTACCACAAGAAAATTATATGGCATTACTCAGCAAACTTTTCTATGTGATATAAAATCAGGTCCAGTCAGATGAGGTTTTCCAGACCTTGTTCAGTAAATTCTGAATATCTTCAAGGACAGAGATTTACCACTCTCTCTGGGCCCCTGTTTCGTTTGACCATGTCCATGGTAAAACACAATCTGTTCTGAAATGTCATTTTTCTTACCCGCCTCCAAAGCCTCTCATCCTTCTACTGAAAAGAGCCACTCATCTGAAAAGAGCCTGTTTGCCCTCTTCATGTATGATGCCCCTTTGAGTGCTCTCCTTTGGGCTCAAAAAGCCAACACCCACCACCTTCCCCCATAGACCATGTTCTCCCTCAGCTTGGTGACTTTCCACAGACTTGGTCAAGGATGTCAATACTGACCAGAAACATTGTTTCAGTAAAATTTAAAGTATGCTGGTAGCATATTTACCACCTTGAACTTCTGTATTTTACAAGGAGAATGATAACATGATTGAGTTTATCTAAGGATATGGAAATATCCATACACTCACATCTGAGAGTGGAGAAGGAATAGGCTTTCCTCATATTCTTTCTTCTTGCTTCACTTCTTTAAGAAATCATTAATTGGTTTCAGCTCAATGAACATTCTGTCAGGGGTAATGTGGAACTTAGCCAACAGGACTTGGTCAATTCTATCAGCTGCAGAGAAGTGACCCTAATGTGCCCTTCAATTTAGATGAGAGGATTGTAAAAACTCTCTTTGAGCATGTGAGAACAACCAGGCGTACAATGTTATCCAGCTATTAACCCTGAGTTAACAAGGAAAGGACTGAAATGAGAGCAGAGACTTATTGAGGCCCCTATTAAGGAAGAAAGCAGTAAAAAAAAAAACCAAAAAAATAAATTATTGTAGTACTTTTCAATCTGTTCCTCAGTATCAGCTGTTTTCTGTGTGGCTTGAATTGCATCACCTTTCCCCGTCACACTGAGGTCACACTTCAGGTACCCTTTGGCTCCTGTCCTAATGTCAGCAGGGTCTGTGAGAAGTGCCCACTTGTCACAAAACTGATGACCTGTAAGAAGGACAAGCTTAAACACTCAAATAGACGATATAAAAACATGCAAGTATTTTCCTCTTCACTCCCGGAAAAGGTACATCAAACAATGTTTGTGCTGTCAGGAGGATTGTGCTGAAATGTATTTGTTTACCAGACACTTCTAGAGGGTCCAAAATATTTTGTGATCAAAAAGGTAAGCAAAGGATTGATCCAGAACTTGTCAGAAGCAAGTTCAGTTTCATCACTGTTTACTGAGATCAGTGACTAAAGACCAGTGGAAGCCTGGGTGAGATTCCAGCAGCTGAACTAAGGCTGAGCCCCTATGAGGAAAGGCCGCCTCTTTGATGAGAACTGTCTGAAAATCTCAAAACTCTGGCAGCAAAACCCTGGCTGGGTGCTGTGGCCACTGTAATGCTGGCAGACAGCTGAGAAAGGGAAGGAGAATGGACAGCCATCAGAGGAGAAAGAATGAGCCAGAAGCACATCCAGCTCCCTCAAGGAGGAAAATGTTTAAGACTATTCCCCCACAACAGCCCTTGCTGTAACCCTGTTCCAACAACCCTATCAAGAAAGGTCCTAAGATCTCATGTTAAGTCATTGGGCATCACCTTGGGTGGGTAAAGGAGTGGGAAGGAGAGACCACAGAGTACCAGGGATATGAGCTCAAGATCAACCCTCAGACGCCACCCTCCTGTTAAAGGGGCAGTCCCATCCATGCTCGGGCTTAGTCTTGAATTCTGTCCTGTATGTCCTGCTCAGGAGATACAGGACACAATTCAAGACTAAGCCCGAGCATGGATGTGGACTGCTCATTGCAGATAGGCCATTCCTCTCTACTGACTCTTACAGGAACCCTGGAGAGAGGGTGGCCCAAATGACTCTACACTCTTGCTATAACTGTGTGATGTCTACAGCAAGTGGCTTAAATATGTTCTTTCCCAAAGAGGAAGAAGAGACCGTGTCCTTGAGTAATTATGGAAGAGAAAAAGGTACATGTTCCGTGGATGGTTGTAAAAACTCCGAAAGAGAAGTAGGTGATCTTTTCTTAGGTTCAAATGTCAGAAAGCACTCAACAGCCCTAAAGAGGACAAGTCAAGTGGACCCATGGTCACCTCTTTGTCATCTCTCTCCTGTTATGATCTGCTTCTCCTCTTGTCTTGTGCTCTCCTCACCATTCCTTCCACTCTCCATCCTGGTCTCCCTCCCTCTGCTCCTTCTACCCCAACACAGGTGAAAGAGCTTTGGATGCTCTGTAGCAAATGAATGCAGTTGGATTTTATAGAATATTCAGCTGCCCACTCTGACCACTTAAAGAAATGCCATCCTTGAAAAGTGCTACCCACCAATGGGCAGCTGGCCAAGGTGTTTTCAGTGTTGAACTTCTTTCCAACAGTTGGGCTGGTACTCTGCTATCCAAATAGGAAAACAACTCTCCCAAAACCTTTAAGTTGGTGTAAACCACAACCATCTGAGTGAAAAAGCAGCACATCTCCCTCTCCTCTCCTCTCCTCCCCTTCCTCAAATCTCTCTTAGCAGACAAAAAGGGCAGAAAATGCACCGCTCACCTGGCTGAATGTACACCGTCCCCAAATCCACTTTAAAGGAGCCTATCAGCACACTCCCAATCAGTTTATGGTGCATAACCTGTTAGAAAAAGCTGATTAAAGAATGTCACTATCTCTCTTCACAGTCAGCCTAAGAAAGAGCATCCAAAGATCACATTTGGTTCAGAGGCAATAAGCAGCAACACCCAGCACCACCCAAAACTGTATAGCCACAGCAGATACAGCCAGTATTTGAAACATGTTTTTTACCCAACATTGTGTCAATTTAGAAAACAATATAATTGCATCTAAGTGGAATCACACAGGTTCATCCCAGGTCCCTGGGATAGAGTGCAGGAATTAGATCAAGATTAGAGCACCTGCTCCTTCATAGCAGGTGCAGTTATATTACTTATCCTGGCAGTTTTAGCTAAATCAAAATGAACATAAACACACACATGGGATGTAACTGGTTTCACACTATGCTGCAGAAATCCTATCACTGTGCAATAGCTGAATTGCCATAAAAACTGAGTATGCCTGGAGGAGAAAATGTGTTTCTTGGCAACATTTTAATGTACACATAAACCAAGAGAGTAATTTCTAATCTACCCTCCCCCCACGATATTAATGAAATCAGAGAAGTGATACAGATGTAAATTAGATGGCAAGCAGGCCCCAGCGAGTCTGTCTCTGTATTCTTCCTGCCAAGCGATGGATTTAATTTAATTTATTTCTAATTTAATTAATAATTTTCAATTGCCATGATTCCCAGACCAATGTATTTCTGTATCTTGTTTTCAAATACTTGCATGTGGTTCAATTTACAGACAAGGCAGAGGCTTCTTCTAAGGG
Source organism: Euphonia xanthogaster (assembly GCA_034509185.1). NCBI lineage: Eukaryota > Metazoa > Chordata > Aves > Passeriformes > Fringillidae > Euphonia > Euphonia xanthogaster. The sequence goes on along the minus strand of JAYDZK010000113.1, from coordinate 140,347,770 downwards.
AAGATTTGCTCTAGAGCTGTATTTCTCAAAAAATATGTCTCACCTGGTTTCAGAATAGCTTAAAAAGTTGAAGCCTATTCCTTGGTTGTAGAGAAGCCTCTAAAAGAGGCCAAATTTTCTGGAACACCTTGCCCAAATTGCAAAGAGAAACTAAGGTCTTTCAAGTCTACAGAAGTTAAATCTAAATATTGGAAGTAAACAATCAGGCCTCTGACAGCATTTCACATTCACATTCTCTCTTTGGACCTACACATGGTAGATAAGGATATTTCTGGATAGGAAGACTTCTGCAATTTTGCACTGGGTTGGTCATGTGACTTTATTTGCTACACTTTTCAAGAGTAGGAGACATACATTTCCAGGTAAAGATCACTGACACCTTCATCAAGATTCACCAGAAAATTCAGGAATTTTCTAATTGCAATATAATGTTTAGGGCCTATGGCCACTGTGCCACTGTGACCTAGGGAACACATTCAGCTGTCCTTGGTAATTCCTCACTTGAACACAGAAGCAGTTTCTAGAGCTGAAAAATCAAGAGTGGACAAAGGAGCAGTTTTACTTTACTATTAATCTGAAAAATTAAATAACCTTCATGCTGAAAAGGAGTTAGTGTGAAGTTAGTGCTGCATGCACAAGTACTGCTTTTCCTCAATCCCTGGGGCTGTCAGGTCCCATCATAGCGCTGGAGCCTCCCCCCATGAGGTTGGACTAGAGTACACATAGGGTTGGGAAGAAGCCTTGAAATCTGTTGGCTTCTCGCTGGAGCCAGGCAATGTTACAGCTTTGGAGGAAGTATGTGGGAATGCCCAAATCAACAGTTCCAACTAGGATAGATTAAAGGGGGAAGAAGGATGCAGCCTTTCTGTAGGGAAAAAGCCCCACGAGCTTCTTTAAGACTCAAAACCAAGATGAGGGTATGTGGTGAGTCCAAAGTGGTGCTGTTTCATTGCTGTTTGCTCATTTCCTCTCCATGACAGCCTGTCCAGAGAGCGTTAAATGTTAAATGTGTAAAACTCATTCCTCTGTCCCTGAGGTTTGCTTTGTGAAAAGTAAATGCCCCTGTTCCACTGAAATGATGAGGGTTTCCACACCCTGCAGTGCATGTTGCTTTTAATGCTGAGGCAATAGCTCACTGCTTCTATCAAACACTCTGCATCTTTCCTCATCCTTTTTTTCCCCAGTGTATTTTCTTCTAATGCAACAAAGCAAGTGAGAGTGAAGTTTATAGCAAACACCCCTTGTCTTCTCTGAGGTGGAGCATCACATCCACACCATATCTAATTAAAGATTTGTGTCTTTTCACACTTGACTGTCGATGACTGAAGGATTTGCTTCAGGTTTTCTGAATGAGCACAAACATGCATAGTGTTACACTGAGGGATAGTTCAGCAAGGGAGATACAGGTTTAGCACACAAGGGTCACCTTAGTTTTACTGTGGTAGTACTAAAAGTTTGTTGAAATGTACAGGAAGATAATAACAAAGAAAAAAAATCTAGTAATAAGCAGGTGCTGGGAAATTGACTGTCTCATTTTTCTCTCAAATGCAGGGTTTGAATACAGCTAGACTACTAAACTGATGGACAAGGGCACTAACCTATTTTGTTTTCCTTGAGCTTCTGTATGCAGATAAGTTCATAATGGAGGCTGCCAATCTTTGTTTCTTCTTAAGTAAGATTCATGCTAAGCAAGTGCTGTGAAACTTTCCATCCCTCAGGGTTTCCTTCACTCCAAGCACACATATATTTCCCCTCTTTGTTTCTATTCCCCAGATAGATTGCATTCTCCAGAACTATGTTGCAAGGTAATGTATGCTACTGTTTTCAGTAGCATACATGAGCACTGCCCAAGCTTAGATCATTGTTGTTACTGAGCTTTTTCTTAAAGTCATTTTTACCTTGAAGACCTTTAATTTTTTAGTGTTGCACCTTCATCAGCTATAAATAAAATAAGTTTGCTGAGCCTGATGAAACTGTGCAGATATACAGCAGGGTAATGGTGACGTGTTTTCCCACACCCCTATTGCAGTCAGGAGAAAGCTGGCACTTTCCTCTCCACTACTGGATATATGGAATCTTTCCAATCTATATGGAGATTGGAAAGACTGGCCATATCTCAGAGAAAAATAACTCTACATCCCCAACAGCACCAGCAGCACACGGGAGCTGGTGCCTTGGCAGTGTGCTGCTACACGAACCATGTCTGAAACACCTACCGGCCACAGGCTGTGACATGTCACAGCTGTGAGGTGACATGAACTCCCATGCCATTGTCAGCCTGTAGCAAATTCTGTCCTCACAGCTGAGATCAGATCTGCAGATACCTTATGTAGTAATGAACTTCATTTATCTGAGCTCTGAGCACGATACAGTGGATATTAATGGAACTTCAGGATTCCAACTCTCAGTTTACTCCCAGCACTGAAAACCTACTTGTCCAGTTGTCCATGTGTGAATGAACACATTTTATTCTGTAGCTGGGAAAAGTCACCCTGTTAGCCGCTCAGAAAAGGAAGTAGACAGTGATGTGTCCTACAGCTCCTGAGCACTGCTTGTTTCTGTCAAGCTCAACCAGCACAGATATTTTTCTGGTGTACATTATTGAAACGGACAAAGCACTCCAGAGAAAAAGAGCTTTTCCTGGAGCAACAACTGTTGCACTGTTTATTATCAGAGAAATCTCTGACAAAACGGATGGACTTCTGGCAAAAACAAGAGTTCATGAAGGGCACAGCTGTTGAAGTTTCCAAATAATACGAATACAGCACTGTCCAGAGTCTCATGAGATCTTTAATTCCTTAGCAGCTTTGCTACACATGGTGATGAGTTTTGGACAAGATAATTAACATGACTCCATAGACTTGGCCTTCCAAACTGTACATGATTATCGAATGTCCAAGCCCAAGAGCATGTGTGTCTTCCATCAGGACTGTTCTGAGATGTCACAGAAACATGGAATCATTTAGGCTGGAAAAGATCTTAAAGATAGAGCCCAATCATTAACCCAGCATTGCCAAATCCACCGCTAAACCATGTCCCCAGCTGCTACATCCACATGCCTTTTAAATCCCTCTGGGGATGGTGATTCCACCCCTTCTCTGGGCAGTCTATTCCAATGCCTGTCTACCCCTTCAGTGAAGAAATTTTCCTAATATCCAGTCTAAATTTCTCCTGGTCCAACTTGAGGTTATTTCCTCTTGGAATGTCCTGTCACTGGTTACTTGGGAGAAGAGACCAAGCCACACCTGTCTCTAAGCTTGTTTCAGGTATTTGTAGAGAGCAATAAGGTCCCCCTGCAGGACTTTAGTTGCAGTGAGCAGTGGAAGCAGCCCTGAGCTCTTGGAGAGTATTCCCAGGCTAATAGCAACCAACCAGTGATGCTCAGGCAGCCCGAGAGCCCATGCTGAGGAAAAGTGTCTGCATTAGATTAGTTCCATTTAGTTAGAAACAGTTATATCTGAGGAACTGATGTAAACAAGAAGTTTCAACTCAGTCATTTCAAGCAAGTGGCAGGTTGAAAATTAGGTGGATGAAGGCAGTGAGAAGACAGAGCTAAGCTGAATTTTCTCATTCTTCCTTGCAGTTTGCCACACAGCAATGAGTGTCCCTGAAAATGCAGACTAAATCTTTCTTTTGGGTATGTTCTTTCAAATCTCTGCCAGCTGACTCCTCCTCCTTACCCTCTCCTCTGTCCTCTTTCCTATTCTTCATGGTGACTTTCTAGCACTCTTGGTACATAAAAATTTTTTTAAACTACATTAAGAATCCTTTAGATTTGAAGTGACAGAAAAACAATGACCTTTACTTACTGTGTTAAGCTTTCTTGGGTACTTACAGAGATGTTGATTATTTTGTCAAACAGCAACACCTGCGGTCCGACGAAATCGAACACGAAGTACTGTGGGAAGAGGGGGCAGCAGATGAGAACCATCCCTGGGCAGGCAGACAGTGCTGTCAGCTGCATGGTTCAGCATTTTGTGTTTCTGCACAGAGCCCAGGTGAGCTGCTGGGGTGCAGGGGAACAGTGGTGGACAAAGCAAAATTCTTTCCTTGACCCTGATGTGTTTCTCCCATGGCCCAGACTTGTTTTCTACTCTGTTCCTTGCATGGCTGCTCAAGACTTGCTTCACAAATGCCCATGGGCCTCAGTCTGCATCAGAAGGTATTGTCAAAAGGAACCTGTTGGTTTTGGGGATTGTTTTGGTGTCATTTGTCACCAATTGGAACAAACATATGTCAAGGAAAGGCTGAAACCATGAAAAAGTAGAAAAGGGAGTGAAGGTGTGGAGGGGTGCAGTTTAGACAAAGCTCCTAAATGGATGATTCAAAAAACTGCAGCAGCAGTGGTGGTAAGGCAGAATGTGCTGGAGAGGGTAGGGAACAGGTTGGACAGACCTTGAGAAGAGAAAGAGCAAACAGATCTAAAACCCAAGGGAGCTATTGCTGGTGCTTTGTCTCCTGGAGAGACCTCCCTGCTCAGACATGAAGGTGCTGTAAGTTTAATTCATGCCCTTATGAGCTACCAATGGCAGAGCCCACCCAGAACCGTAGAAGAAAGTGTCTTTTTCAAGAGAAAGCACCTACTTCATTGTAGAAAGGGGCATTTGTGCCTTCCTTTACTGTTGTTTGCTTCTTCTCGTCACCTATCTCGATGATCACCACAGGGTCGATGTTCTCGCCCACCAGCTGCCTGGCCTCGATGATGGTGATGGCAATCTGCGGGGCACAAGGACACCATGGACACTCCTGGGCTCAGGTCCAGCCTGCCTGGGGAATTCACAGTCACACAAGGACTGTCACCCCCTGCTCACCTGGTAGTTCTGGGATTTCATCTCCTCTTCATGAATTCTGGTCACCAGCTTTGCCCTGTTTAAATGTCAGAAGAAGTCATTAGACATCTCTAGGCAAGAGCTGGTGCTTGGACACACACTGGAAAGACTTCTCAACAGTAAACAAGCATTATTTATGGCAGACAGCTTTGTTGTGAACTGTTAGGCTCTCATCAGCAGAGACCATCTCTGTCTTTCTCATATACTTTTTGATAGGGAAATGTTTTGCATCCACACACACCAGTGCAGTTACCTATCATGGCAGTGATTTCACTTGTTCCCATCAAGCTTGACTCCAGTCCTCCCCAAACTGCATTCCTCTCCTGTATGAAAAGCACAACTACATAAGCTCTTTCCTATAGACATTGCTGCTCCCTTTGGCTTGTTTTGTTTAGCAGAGCTCCTTAGCACAGTTGTGGCACACTCAGGAACCCTTTCAACCTCTCCCTGCACTGGATAGCATCTGGTGGTATCTCTGAGCTGACAAGGGCATTCCACTCTGTCATGTGGGAGAGCAGGAGTGAAGGGATCACTGCTGTCAGCAAAGGGATTTTCTGTCAGATGTTTTGTTCAAGGGCAATGCCCTTCCTGGAAAACAGGGATCTGGAAAAGATGTTTAGGAGGAGGTTAGGTAAAATACATGAAGGAGCACCTTTTCCTATTTGGGCTTAAGGATCCAAAAGCACTGGACAGAGCATCACTGTTCACTAGGTCTTCCTCTGCCTCTTCCTGTCTTCCAAGAGTGTCATGGAGAAAACTTGAAATCTCATCATGATCACCTGATGAAGTAAACAGACAAGGAAGTAAAACCCACATCTGATTTCTAGTAGCAAAAATCTCACTTGGAGAAGAGCAGTGAATTCATCATGATGAACTGAATATTTTATTTATTTGGGTGTCTCAGAGATACTCTCGTGGTCTGTATTGAGCAGCATTGATCACAGCAGCAGCTCCCCTCCTGTGCAAAACCAATTCCCATATCCACGTGGCTGTGGCCACTCTCCTCACCCTGTGTGCACTCACAACAGGCACACACACACTACTGAGTAAATCTGCAGCTTTATTGAGCCCGCCCATCCAGCCACCACAGCCTATGCAGGCTGTGTATTTATGGTTTCTAAAAGAAGTAGAACTTCCAGAGGAATTACACACTTGTAGTAAATTATCTACCGGTAAAGTAGGAAAAAAAACCCCTCAGAAATGTGCCATCTCTCTATGGAAAGAGGCAGGCTGACATTTTTAGTTTACTGCACCAGACAGAGCAGTATGAACTCACAGAATCTGAACGTGAACTTCATGAAACAGTTAATGCAAATAGAATTAGCTCTCTGTTTATTTGGGAGCAATAAGGACTTTACTGCCTGTTTTATCAATGCTGAGCCTTGAGACACAATTCAAATGAGTTCACATGAAATCAGATCGAATATAATCCCCCACCACCTGCTCATCCCTGTTGAAATATTGATTTATGAGGCTTACCCAATGCGTCTTTGTTTGCAATAGTCAGCCCTTTCTCGCCTTTTTTCTTCTTCTTCAGCTTCATGCCAGCAAACAGCCCCTTTCTGAAACAGTAAAGAAAATTGATCAGTGCAGTATTTTCAAACTTTTCTCTGTACTGGATTCTAATTTAACTCAAGGAGTTGTTAAGATGGAGTTTTGATTTCCTAGCAAGATCATTATATTCTGAATTTCCTTTTATCGACAGCAAACCAGAGAAACAAGAGAAAGCTCTGACTTTTTGCTTCATCCAATGTAGTTTCTTTCTAAAATTTGGCCATGTACAGGCAAATATAATGTGACAAGAGACAAAACTTCTGTTCAAACCAAGATGGCAAGATGCAAAGGAAGGAAATCAAAGATAAGTTTCCCATCTACTGACTTCCCACACATGTAGCTCATTCCTTATGCTTGTGACAAGACCAGAGATAAAAGGCAGATTAGAGGATCCAGAACAAAAGCAGTTTTCCAATGAATTGAGATAAAGTCATCTGTGCAAATACCATTTGGGCAAATGCCCACTACACCCACGGTATCAGTGGCACACACACCACATAATTTAGGTAGGTCTCACTCCCCTTCAGCAGCAAAGCAGTGAACAAGCCTGAGCAAGGGTTACTCCTCAAGCTGTGTTAGAGAGGTGTTTCTGCCTAGCATCAGTTCTTCCAAGAAAATAAATATGCCACATGTTTCAGAGGGAGAAACAATCCAATCTGCTTGAGAACTTTGTGCTATTAATGGTACTGACAAACAAACCAAGTGGTGACAGGAAACACAAAGGATTTCATATAATAGCAGCATTTCCCAGGTTCTTTGTTGGCCACAAGCATGCAGTGACAAACATTCAGCAAATTTTCTTCCCCCTGTCATTAGAGGATTTGTTTGCCTAAATTATTGTAGGTATAAAAGTTTGCCTGCAGAAGCACACAGTCCAACGAGCCAAAACAAGCAAGCACCTACAAGCTGAGTAAACCTGACAGTGACCAGTGCTCAAACATCTGGAATCATCTAGAAACTCAAGCTGTGGAGGAAAAGATACTGCAAACTAGAAAGGGAAGTTGGTAATGTTTAAAGGTTGTATTCAGAGCAAGAAAATTAAGTTTACTGGCCAGCCCAAGAGAAATGTCAGCAATGTAGGGTGCAATAGGAGAAAATGTACAACTTCTTTGTGCCAAAGAATCCTAAAATCTGATCAGTATAAGTGGAAATGTAGCACCCAGACAAAAAGAGGCCTCAAGCAAAGTAAGAGTCAGAGGCTGGCTGCAGGAAATGGCCATTAACAAAGGCTGATGTGTTAACTGGGCTGTCTTCCATGATTCTTATGTTTACATAACACTTGAAACTGCTTAAAGACAGAACTGCAGAAGGTGCCAGAGGGTAACAGAAAGAGAACTGGCCAAGCTTTGGATAACTGCATGGTGCCAAGAGCAAAATCCATCTTTGAAGTACACCACATTTCTGTCTCAGGTTTTTATTCTGTCAGAGGTTTGGGCACAAATGGCATCAGGCTGCATCTGAGCTCTCCTGCACCCCTGACCCCAGAGGTTACCTTAGCCATGATAACCACGCAGAGATATGTCCCTGATCCCTGTCCCTGACCCAGAGGTTACCTTAGCCAAGATAACCGTGCAGAGAAGTGTCCCTCAAAGGCAGCAGAGAGGCAGCAAGCACAGGTCACTTGCAAGGCTCAGCTGTGGGAACAAAGAGTGTGGGTGTGTTCAGCAGGAGAGCAGGGTGGCATTCTCTGTACATGGCATTTGCCAGAGAGAATCTTCTCTGTAAGGGTCTAAACTAAGTAAATTAAGTCTTCAGGGAACTGAATGAATCAATCCTTCTCAATAGGCTCCATCACTTTGATATGTAAACCTCTTGTCAGCCAGTGTCAATGTGCACACCTGTAGGAATCTGCCCCCTGTTGACGAAGTAACCAAATTATCCTGTCTCCTTAAAAAGGAAAAAAGCCCAGAAGTTTCTCTCCTCAATTTGGTAAAAAGACACCTCATAAGACCTTTAGGACTTCACCTCAAACCTAGGGCTGCCAACTGGACAGAAGCCAAAAAGTCCTGCCTGGGTAATTCACTAGAAAAAGAAGAGAACAAAGGAAATCATCGCTTTTGTGAAGTGTTTTAGCAAGAGCAAAAACCTCTTGCCCCTAGCTTGAGTTTTCTCTGTAAGAGCTTTGTTATTTTGCCTTTTATTAAAACTTTTCTGTTTCCAACACTACCTCAGAAGCCATCCTGCTGATTTTATGCCATTCCAAGTAGCAGAGCTATCTTGGGTGTGATGGTTTCTCCGAGAGCTCATAAGACCTGTCTCGAGGAGAAAACCCATCACACACCCTAATACTGTGCACATGGGTAACATCCACACTGCTTAATATAACCAGCTAGGCATCCTGAAAATGTTCTGTGGATGTGCTTTCTGTGGTAGACAGTTTGTTCTCATGGAAGGAATAAAAAATGTAAACTTTCTTCAGATTTCCACAAAATATTTTCCCCTGCGGTTTTGACATGAATTCTGAAACTGCTGAAAACTTTAAAATTATTCCATCCCTTCTTCCCCAAGATGGTGTAAATTTTAACAAGAGAAAGTTGGGAGATTCTATGCAGTTATACCAGATTTGAGAATGACCCCAAAGTTATCCATATCCATCTGTATCCCTAGGCCAGGCATAAAACTTTGTGCCACCTCTAGGTAAACCCCAAAGATATAGTGAAGAAATGTCTCCTGTTCCTCCAGGACCTCCTGGCTATCAGTGAGGCACAAACATGGGAAATCAGGAGAGCCTTGGGTGCAGAAAAACTCATTCACCTGTCATGGGCGTGTGGGGAGGTTGGAGGTTGTTAGTGTTGAGGTTTTACTCATAAACTTAAGTGAAGATTTAACCCCCACATGCTACATAACGCACAAATAGAGGTTTTGCTCCTTAGTGAATCCTACAAGCTAATTTGAGATAGAATAAAGCAATTTCATGCCCAAAGAGAAGGCAGATGAAAGAATTCTTACAGGCTACAAAGAGGTTTCCTGCTTTAAGTGCTTTGATTAGAAGCAATTAAAAATCAGCCATCTCAGCTAATCAAGAACATTTCTTAGTTCAAAGAGGACCGAGTGTGTCAGCTCCTTTCACATGGGGATTGTAAAACCATCTGAAGTTAGGAGAACTTTTTCTTTTCTGCATATGCACAGTACAATATGGACCTTATTTTATGGCTGTAATTCATTGAGGCTTCCCTGATGTAAACAGTAAATAAGAGTGGGACAGCAACCATACCACAGCACTTGTCTATACTCAGACCATGTTGAATTTGCACTTCTGTAAACACAAGTGTTCATTTCCTTTTATCCGTGCCACAGGTCCACTGGGTCTCTGAATTAATTTTCATGCCTTGAAAAAAAGACTCACAAATTTCATTCTCCTCCTGTCAAGGTTCATCCATGGCAGCATTCAGCTTTCAAAAAATTGCTTTCATGATCTTTCTTTTCATCTAAGCTGTCCCATCACCACAGAGGCTTTGTGATCACTTCTTGCACAGCATAATGTTCTCTTAGATATCCAATAATTGCAATTTGCAGTTTAATTTAAAGGAAAGTTGGCCAAAAAAATCCACTTCAGAGCTGTCAGCATGAGGGTTCAAATGACCTTACTAATACTGAACCTCAGAGTTCCTCCACATTGTCTAAAAGTAGTATTTTCTTCCAGCAAAATCTTTTCAGGAGTCTGTGTGCTTGAAGAGTTGTTTTAAGAGGAGGCTGGCTTCCTGCTGTGGGAATGGTTACAAGCCATCCAGAGACAAACAGGCACCTGCAGGGTGCAGGTTATCTGCCTCACCCTGGGCACTCACTGTGGGGTGGCAGAAAACACTTCTCCATCACTTATGAAGTTGGAAGAATAAACTGAGCCATTTAAACACAGGCATGTGTAGCTCCAGGAGGGACCTTCTGTCCCTTCCTCAGAGCCCCCTCTCCGTGCAGTTTTCCAGAACAAGTTCAAGCAAAACTCAGACTTGGGCTTAGCTACAGTAGACCAAGACATTTGTCAAGTTCCATTTCTGTAGCCTTGAGATGCCCTTCCCTTGTGCAGGGCTGTGAGCTGTGTTCCTGGTGGGCACAGAGGAATGAAACCAGGGAGTGAGATTGGCACACACAGATCAGACACAGATACAAAGCCCCTTTTATCCTGGTCTCCCAAGACCATCCAGTTCTCACAGGGACAGGCTGAGTGAGCTGCCAGCGTGCTCTTGGCAGCAGAAAGTCCCTATTGGTGCAGCTGCCATGCTTTTCCCCACAAGTCCCTTCCTCCCTGGAAGCAGCAGTCTTAGCAAACCTTTTGGAACCATCAAAATTATTAAGTTGAGGGATGATCAAGGGCTTGTGCACCTCAGCTCTGAGGCAGCTCCAGTGCCTCCAGACTGTAAGCCATGGGCACAGTGGTTGCCTTGGCTGAGGAAGCAGAAACTGAAGAAAGAGGCAAAAACACTTCTGCCTTCCTATACATGAACATAAAATTTGATAGGTGGGTTTTTATCTTTGGATTTTGTCATTTGCATTTTCTAAGACGTCTTGGTGGGGTTTTTATTCAGCCCCTTAAAATTCCACCTCTTTCAATGTAAGCTCATTTTCAAGAGAGTCTTTCAGTAGATCAAACAGTACTGCACCAGGTGAATAATTATCTACACATGAGTAGTTCTAATTTCCATGAAATAAACACCAGTTCTCTAAGTTATAAAAGTGTTACTTCATTTCATTTCAAATGCAAAAAAAAAAAAAAGGAAACAACAAACCTGAAATGTAGGAATGACTCTTGGCTCATTTTAATACTCCCACAATATGTACTAGTCAAGGAAATTACCTCATAACTTAAATCCCCTTTTCCAAAGAGGAAAATATAATTACAATTCAAAGATGTGGCTTCAAAATGAAAAGTCTACTAAATCTAAAACAGTCACATAATCACAGTTGGTTAATTCACAACCATGTTTTATTAAGACAGTATGTCATTTGTGATAATAAATGAAGTGCCAGAGGAGAAATTTATTGCACTACATTTAATTATCAAGGAGGGACAAATAAAACAAATTCTGTGATCTTGGGCATATGGAAAGCAAAAAAATCTTAATGAGTGGTTAAAATGTATTCATTTCATGCCTTCTTTTTTCAGGATTATAGAAGTTAAGGGAAGACTTCACCAATTAATTCATTTCACTCACTTTGTTTCCCAGTGCAGGGTTGCTTTGTTCAGTGTACTGTCAGATCCTTCACCCTGCTTCAGCAAAGAACCTCCCTTTATTCCCAAATCCATTATTTCTGATGGGGTTCTTTCAAAGCTTGGAGCTTTTACAAGCTGCCTTAACTTGTTTACACTTTTCCTGATTTCCCCCTGGTTCTGCTGTTTTGACAGGCCCAAGGATTTGCAATAGGAAAGCTTCAGCTCTTCAAGAAGGTGAATACAGAATCCTGTATGACAAGCTGCAATTTAAAAAACAGCTGTGGCAGCCACAGGTATCAGTTCTGAATCTTGGGGTTTTCCATATCTGTGTGACACTGTGACTTTACATGTCTTGTCTCAACTATTAATATCTCCTCTGTAAGAAAACAAAATTGCAAGTTGACAATACAGTGGTCAGGATTGGTTACACGCTGGCCCTGTGCATTCAAGAACAGGCTCTGAAATAGCTATTCAGGAGAAATTCTGCTGTCTTTGTGGGTATTTCTGTGTAAAACTTCTGTTTCTTGCACTGCAGCAGTAAAAACTTGAAATCAGACATTAGAAAGCATAAGAAATTAAATTAAAATATGAAAGGGAACCTCTTATGCCACTAAATTACTGCATTCTGGCTATAGCTTGCTGCTTTGTCTTCCCGTCTCAAAAGGAACCCAAAACTCAGCAATGCAGAGAAAACACTGTGAAGTGTGATCAAAAGAGGGTCCTGGCAGAGTCTATTTAGCCTGAGAAAGAGATGATAGCTTGAGATTTTCAGGTGGTGCAGCGAGGTAAAATTAATGAAGCATGCCTGAGAAATGCTGAACTGGCTACCAAACACTAAAAGATGGTTCTGGAGTTGCCCCTGGTGGTCTCTGAATTCGCAGCTCAGTGTGCAGCATCAGTTAAAAGCATCCACGCTGTGCTGGGTGCTGTCAGGATGGGTGTCAGAAAGAAAGGAGTGAGTGTCAGCTTGCCTCTAAAGCACTGGTGAACCTACACAAAGTCATTACACAGGATCACAGAATAAATCAGTTTAACATCTCGCATTCTGTGTGCAGCTTTGGTCTCCACATCTCAAATAAGGCAACAGGGTTAGAGAAAGCACAGAAACAGGGTGGGAAAAGTCAGTTTATGACAGACAAACAGCTGTAACTCTTCATTTGGAGAGGAGATGACTGAGTGGGAAGAGGATGAAATTTTATAAATTTAAACTGGCAAATAGGGTGAAAGCAGAGCTGCTTCTTACACAGCATAACACACAACACTAGAATGAGGATGCACTTGAGAAACAAGACTGAAAATACTAAAAGGACTGGATGGGGATGTACCCATTAACACTCATGATAAAAATATTCTGGATGCTAAGGAGAATCACAGAAAGTGCCCAGGCTCACGTGCTCTTCCTGAATATCCCATCCTTCTGCCACTGCTGGAGACGAGCACAGTGCCCAATGGATATGGGATCTGACCTCATAGGAGGTTTCTCCTGTTCTGGTCATTCCCTGATAATAAATACCAAATCCATGCATGGCTGGGTCACCTGCAAAGCATACAACATAAGCTTTTGCCAAAATTATACCTAATCCAGCATAAAGTGAATCCATTCTTGGAGCACACTTGAGCAGGAAGGTGAATTCATTCCCAGTCATCAGAGTCTCATGTGATCCCCATGTCTTTGAGAGGCATCTGGGTTTACTATATTGTTTAACCACGCCTGAAGTGTTCTTTGGAAGTGAGCTATAAAACAATGAGCGACACGGAAAGATGGATAGAAAAGGAGTGTCTCAGTTTCACTCCCCAGACCACAAAACCACAGTGCCCAATGACATTATCAGGCAACAAGTTTAAAACAAATGAGGATGTGAACAAATGAGGTATTCTTCAGTGTGACACATAAATCAGACATTGCAAAGAAGGTCGTTGAGTTAGAGAATTCAAGGACATTTCAGGCACATTTATGGAGCTTGTGGGCAGAGGGTCTGATATCCATCCAGCTCATAAACTTCCTAAGTGTATGAAACTGCTGAGGGCCTTGCTCATACCTGTTTCATAAACTGTATTTCCAACTTTCCACCTTTAGCCCTTCTTGGGAGGCAGAAACTGGTTTGACACAGTTGCTTCTATGCTTTTCAGCATTTTAATTAAAAAAAATTATTTCCCTAGATGCAGAAGAAAAAATACCAGGTATACTGATATGCACTCTGAGCAACCTATAATTTTGAGCTTTTGAATTGTGCACAGATCTGCCACAAAGGAGCTAAAACTCCAAACTCTGAGAAGGCTTCAGGAAGAGCAGTATCAGAGCATGGGATGTCTGCAAACACTGCCCATCCACCCTGGTACAAACAGCCTTGGTTCTTCCAAACCCTGTCCCTCCTGCAGAAAAGCAATGACTTTGTATTGACACCCTTAGCATCCTTACACATCATGAGTCATGATAACAGGGAAGCCACATCCTGAACAGATGCAAATTATTGGTTATATTCAATGACATTTCTCATGTCAGTACACACAAGAGCTGGGTAACAGATCTACTAAATGCTAACACAGGCCTACAAAATAAAGAACACTGTTATTACATGCAGAGAGGTCCTTTCTTGTATTCCTGCACCTCTTAGAGCTCTTTATTCCCTCTACAGGGATTTTGACCCCTCAACTGCTGAACTGTGAAAGACTTCCCATGACTTTGTGCAGTTAGAAATTATTAAAGACAGCACAAGGCATTATGGACTAGATTTTACCAGGAATAATAACCACACACGCCAGGAGCAGCTAAAACAAGCACTAAAGGACTTGTTGATTTTCTTTTCCTTCAAGAGAAAGCCTTCAGCTATAATTAGCTGAATTTAATTTAAACCTTGGAAGAATTTCTTGAGGGTATTAGACATACCTGCGGGCCTGAGGGGCCACTGTTGAGGGCTCCATCCTGCTGCTTTTCTTTCAGTCTCTCCTTTTACATTGGGAATGGGCTTGCCGAGCTTCTAGAACCAATTAGGCTGGAAAAGAGCTCTGAGACCATCAAGTCCAACCATTAACCTGAGACTGCCAAGCTCACCACTAAACCATGTCCCTGAGTGCCACATCTACATGTCTTTTAAATACCTCCAGGGATGGTGACTCAGCCACTTTCCTGGGCAGCCTGTTTCATTGCTTGATAACCCTTTCAGTAATGAAATTTTTTAAATATCCAATCTAAAACCTCCCTGGTCACATTTGAGGCTCTGTCCTCTTGTTCTATTTGCATTTAAGTTTGCTTCTTGCTGGTAGCAAATGTGGTGCCTGCTTAGTCAATGTGGTAAACACTGAACAAGAACAAAGATTTATCTCAGTGCAAACATGAACTCCTCTTGCTCTGCAGAGATCTGCAGGAGCCAGTCTGTTGTGGAAGCCATGCACTGCTCTTGAACAACAGCTCTGAGCTAAGAGGCCAGCAGCCTTACCACACCCACCAGGACACCTTGAAAAGTTTAGATTTCAGACAGTCTTAGCAACCACTCTCTGAAAAAACAGGCTTATCTAAAGTATTCTTGTATTTGCACTCACTTCTTTTTTAATAAGGACACAATTTCTTTTTCTCTGTTTTCTTTTTCCACCTATAGCTTGCCTAACTTCTCTCTATAGCAGCTCAATATACAAGGCTCTGGATCGTGGTTTCCCCTTCTACTCCTCTAACCTCCCCAATTCAAAGGTTTAACATTTGTTATTCTTAGTTAATAAACCATCATATTAGTCACAGCTCTTGTCTCCAGTGCATCTGCTTCCTTGACATTTCCTCTTGGACATACTTCAGTCCTTGCTGAGAACAAATTACAGAGGCACAAGACCACTTTTGTTCTGCACTTCCCAAAGACAGTTTTCACATTGTTCTTAACCTAGTCTGATGGGAGCTGGCCTTTAAAGAAGACACTCTATAACTGTGATGTGAACATCTCGTTAAGGACACCTTTGGAATTAAACATTTGAACCCCAGCAGAAGGATTCATTATTCCCAAAATACATAATTAAGATGCCTGCAGTGATGAAGTATCCATAGCACATGAAGTATCAGTAATTTTGCTGATGTGAAAAATGCAAAGAAATTAAACTACAGTAGGCAGCTTAACCCAAGTGATCAACCAGGGTCAAAATTCTCTATCCTTTTTTTTCTTTCCCTGGAATTTGGGGAGATGGCTACCTCTGAAGGTCAGGCTTATTTGCTCTTCTTCTGTTCAAGATTCCAGCCCAGCTACCCAGAAGCTGCCCTGCCCTTCACCAGCATCCATCACACTCTTGTTTGACTTAAGTGATTTCTCTACTCAAAGGAGAAATGGTAATTAAATCAGATATCTCATATGCTCCTGTATCTTTAAAAAGCATATGCAAAATTCCCATTTCTCCACTGGAGCAGAAAATTAATGTTTTTTTGTTTTTTTTTCATTCATCCTTCTGAATTTTTCCATTAGCCCTGAGTTCTTGTGCTAGCTTTTACTGGGGATACTCTTCTTCAGTTTCTTTTCTCACTTTTTCTCATCTATCATCGTGTCTTTCCCAGTTTTGGGTAATGATGTGCCTATGCCACAGGCAGATGCTGTTGCTTTACCCATCTACTTCCCTTAAAAGGTTCAATAACTTTCTCATTAGAAAGCATGAGCTACACTAAGGAAGGAATGGGAACGTGGTTGATAGCAGATAACAGCACACCCAGTGCAGGCAGACTGGGCTGACAGCAGAATGCTGTGGTCCCCTGGACACCCCACACAGCACAGCCATTCCCAGCACTTTCACCAAAGTGAGCTTTTAAAGCACCCTGTTCCCAGATGAAATCCTAAACACCAGGACAGGTCAGTGAGCCCTTTCAGTGGACAGGTTGCTCACAGTCTGCTAAAATTAAAAAAAAAAAGGAAGAAATTCTGTCTTGCAGGGCTGAATTGAGAAATGAGTCATGACCTGCACAGAAGGGTTTCACTACCCTGCCCTAGAAATTGCAACCAAGTTTGCAGAACTGGCAGCTCTACAGGAGAAAGCTGTCAGGGAGAGTCCTGGGCGCCCAAGTACACAGTGGATGCTCAGTTTTGTTCACCAACATCCTGTCAGACAACCAAACTCTGCTCACCTCTGCAGAGAGCTTCCCTGGCAGGCTGCAAGACCCCTACACCATCCAGGTCTCAAACAGCTTGTTTTCTGACTGGGCAAAGCTTCCCATAAGGCCTGAAACAATCCAACAGCAGCCCCTTTGCTCAGCTGGACATGGTGGCTCTGCATTGAGGACTTAATTAGCATTCGAGTGGCAAAGCTGAGGTGACCATTCAGCAGCTGCTGTGACCAAATTTTCTTTTTCTTTTCTTTTTTCTTTTCTTTTCTTTTCTTTTCTTTTCTTTTCTTTTCTTTTCTTTTCTTTTCTTTTCTTTTC
>JAYDZK010000113.1:140305441-140330752 GCA_034509185.1 Euphonia xanthogaster | reverse complement strand
CTCTTCTCTTCTCTTCTCTTCTCTTCTCTTCTCTTCTCTTCTCTTCTCTTCTCTTCTCTTCTCTTCTCTTCTCTCAAACTTTGTTGAAGGAGAAAGTAGAGATTAAGATTGTCTTGACTGCTTCATTTTCCATAGGAAATGTTTTCAGACTTATGAAATTTTACAGTTAAGATTCAGTGGTTAAAGAGGTGTAAATCAGCCTTCAGGCCATATGGGATGCCTGCCTTGAGCTGCCAACAGGGCTTTTTTAAGTGGATGTAAACAAGTACCCTGCTCCTCAGTCTGTGTGCCTCCAGACTGGCAAGGCTGGCAAGAAATCTCACAGATTGCTTTATTACTGAGCACTGCAACAGCAAGGAAAGGCTGTGAGGGTGGTATCTCCTGTTCTTGTTGCTGTAAGGACCACGTTCCAGGTGCAACTTCAGCCCATGTTTTCTGAAGTTTATGTTTCCAGAGCTGCTGTGCAATGAGCAGGGCAGAAGCAGGCTCCATGTGTGTATCTATGCATACTCTAAAATCAAGCCACGTCTGCAGAGCACATGGTGCAATGGAGAGTCTTCTTCCAGGAACTACCCATTCCATTTATTACTACTCACTAGAAAAGCCATGGGTGCCATGTAGAAGCTGGACATTAAATTAGTGAAATCTGACCATGTGATCCCTCCCATCTGGATGACCACAGTACTGACAATTCCATTCCTCTCACCCTTTGCTAGTGAAACTAAAAACTCTTCAAGGCTTCATCAGAGACTTTCAGAGACTCTGTGAGATTCTCTGAGAGTTTCTGTGACCATACCCTGACCCCAGCAATGGCTGGTCTTCACCTGCCGTTGTATCAAAGACAGTGAAACGTCACCATGATAATCCTGGGGATTGCAGTGGCACACAGGAAGTGCTGGGTGTGGGGAGCTGTCCCTATGCTTGGGAGAACTGGCTTCGGGGTGGTGGTAGCCAAAAGTGAAATGTCACCAGGTGGTTAACAGCAGCCTGTTAAAACTGGTGGAAGACAAAGGGGGCAGATTCCAGCTGTGGTGTTCTTACAGGAAAGCAGCAGCAAAGAGCCCTGCAGGAGCCCTGCCTTCACCAGCTGCCCATCACAGATCACAAAACACATCACAAATCACTGCCTGAAGTGAAACACTTTCCCGAGCCTTGCCTCTTTTCTCCCCTCCCTTAGTAAATCCAACTTCAGCAATACTTGTTAAAATAATATTTTTCCCATCATGCTCAAAGTTCAGCTTTGCATCTCCCACTCTCACCCAGCAGGAACAGCCTTGCACCAGCTGTGAGCCTCAACTCACCAGCCAGCACCACAGGACAGCAGTCCCTCTCCCTGATGGATTGCTCTGTGCCACAGGAGCAGAAGGACAGAAAGTTCTGGCATGTCCATTTTATGAATCTGAGGCTGAACAGAAACTCCCTTGTATTTACAGAGTGGGTGTTTCTCTGAGCTGCCTGATAAATCAAGGTGGGGGCTGTGCCCAGCACCAAGTTATGGGATACTTGGCAACTCAGGAGTGTCAGGAAATAGAAAGCTTACATAAGGGGAGGTTTTCAATAAGTCAATATGCTAGAAAAGTGACTCAGGCCCTCTCCTGTCATAAAAAAAAGTAGACCAGACCTGGGCTAAGTCCAGCCTCCAGTGAAAGGCCAGGGATGAGAAGAAAATCAAGATACAGAGTCTATTTCCAGCCTCATTCCTGCCATATCAGTAAAGCTGTGTAGCTTTGAGTGGACTCTTCAGCTGATGGATTTAAAAGATTTACCGGTCCCGTGGGAAGAGCATCAGACTTCTGTGGTTTGAAAAGTGCTCTGATCAAACCATGGCATTTCTAGAGATGGGCTGGTGCATCTGAGGACAAAGTGGTTCCTCCCAACTACCCCAGGCACTTAGTGATCCACATGTTTACATGTTTTGTGGTTGGTTTCTTTAATGGGTGCAGAATATTGCTCTCAATCACCTTTGAGACCCTGAGGGACCTGGTGCCCTTTGTTCCACTGAGACAGGAGGTGGATGCCCCATCTCTGCATTCAAGGACGGGCTGGACAGGTGCCCAGGCAACCAGATCTAGCTGAAGGTGTCCCTGCTGTGGCAGGGCATTGGGAGCAGATGACCATTAAAGATCTCTTTCAACCCAAACCATTCTATGGTTCCAGATGGGACCAAACTGGGCGTGTTGCTGCCAAATGCAAGCAGCTATAAACAGTGACTTCATTTTGTGGCAAGTCAGAGAACAAAAAGCATAAATTGTCTGCTGACAGGGAGTCCTCAAAGCATTGGAACAACCTCTTTTGGAGGAAGTGATACTTGGTTAGAAAAAGACATTAAATAGGCTGTCCACTCAGCAGGTATAAATTGGGATGTTCTCTCAGTGACTGGGTAGCCCTATAAATAGGATTTCTCTAATTTTTCAGGGAAGAATACATATGTCAAAAACAATACAGAATCATCTAACTAATGATCCAGCTGAAAAGAAATAAAGAGGTTTAATAGAGCCAAGTATAAAGAGCAGAATTTGGCTTTTATAAGTGATGCTGCAAAGCTGGCCAAGGGCCAAGAGAAATACAGATATGGAAGTGGCTGTACAGGGCCATAGCAAGAGCATTTCCCCAGTGCTTCCTACAGCTCTGGGGAGCAGGTTGCAAGATGGTCACACAAGAATGGAGAGTCAGAACCTGCCAACCTCTGCAAGACCTGACTGGTGTGGGAAAATGCTGCTGGATTGCCTTCAGTGAGCGTATTTCTTCCTGAATATTGAACAGATGGATGCTTTGATTTAAAGGAAAACATTTCAAATTTGAGAAATATAATATGTGCTTGTGGAAGTGAAGTATTATATTCAGTGCCCTACCCAGGGGGACCTCAGTGTTCTGATATCATCCCTAACTCAATCTTTTAGCACTTGCTTTACTAAAAAAAATTATTTCAGGGAGATAAAGGCATACAAAAGGGTGGAGGGAGTGATAAGAGCCCTGAATTCTAATCCCAGCTTTGCTCATGGCAGGCGAGCAGCTGCTGGCAGCTTTCTGTGCCCCTGCTTCCCCTTCCCCCTCCCTGCTTGTACAGCAGGTGTTGGAGGCAGCACAAAGTGACTCAGACCCTGCTGATGCCCTTGGTTCTGCTCCTGCAGGCACAAAAACTTGTATCTGCAGAAGTAATGAAGCATCAGTGACAGACTCAGGGCTGTGCTGGTCTGCAAAAGAAACCTGCTCAGCTGCCAAGTCCCAGAGCAGTCCCAGTGCCAGGTCAGCCAGGAGGGGTCTGTAATCTGCCTAGAGTCAGTGATGACACCTGATTTAGTGCCCTTTGAGTGTTAAAACAAGCCTGGGCAGGAACTGCTCCTGAGCAAGCCTTGTTCTGTGAAGCCAGGCAGACAGGCATCCCTTGCTGAGCCATTCCTCACAGGCAGTGGCTCAACCCTTCCCAGGCCATGCCAGATCTCAGCATTCAGCCCAGGCATTGCAGCTCAGCTGTGCAATCTACCTCTCCCCAGGGGGCTTGTTATTTTATAGTACTCACAATATACCTAGTCTCTGACTTTCCAAAGTCCATTAGCAGGATTTGTCAGCAAATTATTGTGGAGTTAGAAAAGGAGAGGAATCATAAATTCCATCTGGGTGCACTTGGCCCACAGTATTATGTATCTTGGGATGTGGTTGCCAATCCCAGACAGACGTTAGTCTCTTGTCAAGGTAGGAGTTAAATCACAGGGGTTTAATTCCTCTCTCTCCCTTGCATTCCTGGTTATAGAGGCTGCCTGGGCCATGGACATGAAGCACACTTAGGGCTGCCCTATTTTCTACCAAACCCCGTCAGTGCCAACAGCAGCACTGTGAGCTCTCACATGCTCTGATGGGGAAACAAGGCTCTGCCCTCTGCCCAGTACAGCTATCAGGACTCATGACTAAAAAATACAGCCCACCAATATAGCCCCAAGGCTTCTGTCTGGGTCATCACCCTCCACTAATGGCACAAGATATACTGTGAATGTCAATTAAACAGTGACATCTGCAAAGATGCTTTATCAGTAGATTGTCTGCACTGGAACATAACCATTGACTAGCGGGCAGAGAAGTGTTAATCCCAAATAAATCCTTTCTGACATAGGAACAAAACCAGACAGCTGAGGGAAGCGGTCAGCATCTCAGATTATCCCCCACACAGTAAGATTCTCTACCAAGCAGACATGAAGTTCAAACACTGCTCAGGAGGACAAGCAGGTTGGTTTCCATAAACAAAAAGCTGTGAGCACAAAGCAGCTCTGAAGTCACTACACCTGGCACAGAGCTGCTTTTTTATTCCAGCCTCAGAAAGGTTGTAGCTCACCTTACCAAGACAAGTGCAGACACC
Source organism: Euphonia xanthogaster (assembly GCA_034509185.1). Classification (NCBI taxonomy): domain Eukaryota; kingdom Metazoa; phylum Chordata; class Aves; order Passeriformes; family Fringillidae; genus Euphonia; species Euphonia xanthogaster. The sequence continues at coordinate 140,326,401 of JAYDZK010000113.1, read as the reverse complement.
CAGTAGCAGGGCTCCTGGTGGGCAAATGTGGAGGATAAGGAATGTACATCGCCCTCCCAGAGTTTTACCAAAACCTACTGACAACTCATGAGCACATAATACAGTTCTCTGTTTACAAATGCCTATGTGTGAGATAAAAATTATGATTTTTGCATTGCCCACGGCCTGACAACACTTTTTCACTTCCTATGTCCCTGTGATCCCACACTGCCAACATTAGATCTCTTTTCTTTTTAGATCTCGTCTTCCATTATAAATCTGTTCTTATTGTCCCTACCTCAGTTCCAGTCCAAATAAGTGGAAAGACCATCATTGACCAATGTAAAAGATGCTTCTAGATAAAGAGGCAAGCAGCTTGTTATTCTGACATTTCTTGAAACAGGATGAGTATCTCACTTATCTTAAAGTGCAAAGGACTCTTATTTCTGGCTCAGCGGAGCTGTAAAATGCTAGAGTTTACCAGTCACATATTCCAGAATCACCTCCTGTTCTGCAAAACTTTCAAATTAATCTTCAGTATGATTTTAGAGGATTACCTTCATGACATATCTTTTGAAAACCAGAAGACTGAACGCTGCCTTCAGCATTTCCATAGATATCAGGTTTAAAGGGAATATTTTATGGAATAGCTGCTGCAGTAATTGTGCTCTGGTCCAGACAGCAATCATTGCGAGGTGACTTGATTTTCACTATGGACACCCTGTGCCCTGCCAGGCCAAATAAACTCCTTTATTCTCCAGCCCTGAATGAGTCATAAGAGAGACAGAAAAACAACACCTTACACAATTACTTATGGAGCATGAGGATAATTGCCTGTGGAAATCCCAGGGAGCCTCCAAAGGCTATGAGTGGGACACAGGGCTGCTGCCACCCAGCACCAAGTGACCCTCTGGCAGTGCTGAGCAGTGCCACACTACACCGGGTTCTGGGTTACCCTGGCAGGCAGCTGAACACCACGCAGCCATTCACTCCCTGCCCTCAGTGGAGTGGGGGAGAGAACAGGGAAAAAAAGGGAAAACTCTTTCATTGAGCTAAAGAAGTTAAATAGGACAAAATGAAGGGGAAGAATTAATAATAATAATAATAATAATAATAATAATAATAATAATAATAATAATAATAATAATGTAACAAATTATGCACAATGCTGTTTGCTCACCACTCACTGACTGCTGCCCAGCCAGACCCTGAGCAGCAGGTCACCACCTGCAGTCAATTCCCCCAGGATATTGTTCAGCATGATGCTATGATATTATGGAATATCCCTTGGATCCATGTGGTATATGGAATATCCCTTGGATCAGCTGGGATCAGCTGTCCCAGCTGTGTCCACTCACAACTTTTTGTGCACCTCCAGACTCCTCACTGGCAGGGCAGTGTGAGAAGCTGAGAAGTCCTTGACAGAGTGTAAGTACTTTTCAAAAACAACTAAATCAGTGTGTTAGCAACATTATTCTCAATCCTAAATCCTTATTTTGCAACACTGTCCCAGCTACTGACTGCATCCCAGCTGAAACCAGGACTATGTGCTTCTCACTGATGCTGCAAAATGCCTTTAAACTGAACTAGAAACGGGTCTTCTCTGGTGCTGCAGCAGCTCAGGTTCCATTTGCTACCAGAAAATCCAAACTTGTAAAAAGAAAGTGTGTGACCAGACCAAATTTTCTACCAAATCACCCTTTAATTCAAAGACAGTTTTATCTTTCAAAGGAGAGGGCCTGATAGTTCTGGGCAAATATCTTCTCTCTCACCTTTTACCACAGCCATCAATATAACATTGTTTATCAGTATTACTCCTTTGTTTCACTGTTGCTAGAGGGAAGCTGCTCAAATGAAGGCTGTATAAAATGTCTAGAACACTGCTAATGTCTACAGTAACATCTTTATGTCAATATTCCTGTCTCATCAATGTCCTTGAGAGCATCCTCCCTTCACAGGGTGGAACTCAAGGAGTTTGCTGTTTGGGGTATGAGTCACACCTTGTCAAAAATAAGCACATTGGGTTGAACCAATATTGCAGTATTTCTCAAGATGTTTGGAAGCAGCCAAGCTACTGCAATTGTCACAAGCCTTGTTAGTGTCAGAGATGGAAACAGCTGGTCAAAAATACCTGTCCATGCAGTCCAGCAAGGAGCCTGTCTCCACATAAAAATTGATCCTCTTGTGAGGAATCAGGTCTGCATCAAATTTCATTCATATTTTACCAGGACTATTTAATAAAGAAGAAAAGCAAACAAACATGAAAGAAGACACAGATTATTATATGAGGAAAGATTGCTGGAGGAATTACTAATTTGCCCCTTTGTATATAAACGTACAGAGGAATAATTAATCTTCTATTCACAGAATCACAGAACAGTAGATTGGTTTGGGTTGAAAGGGAACTTTGAAAATTATTCAGCCCAACCCCTCCACCACAGTCATGGACATTTTTCACCAGACCAGGTTTCTCCAAGCCCTGTCCAAACTGATCTTGAGCACCTCCCAGGTTGGAGTATCTACAACTCCTCTGGATAACCTGCTCCAGTGTCTCACTGCCCTCATCAAAAGAATTCTTAATGTCCAATTTAAACCTACTGACTTTCAGTTTAAAACCATTGCCCCTTGCCCAGCCACTACAAGCCCCGGTAAAAAGTCTTTCTCTGTTTTTCTGTATGAGCCCTGTATGTGAGGCTGCAATAAGGTCTCCCTTGACCTTTCTCTTCTCCAGGCTGAATAACCTCAACTCTCTCAGCTTTTCCTCACAGGGGAGGTGCTCCATTCCCCCATCATTGTCATGGCTTCCTCTGGACCCTTTCCAAGAATCTTTCTTATGTTGAAGACTTCAGAGCTGGACACAGTGGGGGCAGGGGCTCCACGTGGGCTCTCACAAGAGCACAGCAGAGGGGAACAATCACCTGCTGGCCATGTTTCTTTTGATGCAGCCCGGGACATGCTTGACTTTCTGGACTGCAAGTGCACATTGCCAGCTCATGTCCAATATTTCACCAACCAGGATCTCTAAGTCTTTCTCCTCAGGGCTGCTCTCAGCCCACTCATTCTGCAGTTCTGATATTGGGGATTGCCCCAACCCATGCACAGGACCTTGCACTTGGCCTTGCTGAACTTCATGAAGTTCACACAGACCCACTCCCCAAGCCTGCCCCTCTGGATGACATCCCTCCCCTCAGGTGACTCAGCTGCAGCTCTGTGTTGTCTGCAATCTTTCTGAGGGTATTTGTATGACTCAAAGAGGAAAGCAATATATCCCTGAAGTAATTTTCCATATCCACTATTTCAAAACCTTTTCATGCCTAGCACAACTGCTTTACTTTTCCTTGTGCTGCAGTCCCTAACAGAGCTGCTGAGCTGTAGTGAACAGGAATAAAGCTCCAAACTTGAAATAAAGACCCCCACTATGTTCACCATTGCTGGGATTGAGGGAGGGAGCCAGGGTTTGGTCCCACTGCATATGAGCAGGCAGGATCCTCCTAGCAGACCAGTGGAGACAGACAGGCTTTTCCAGAGAGCATTTAGCCAAAGGTTTATGTGGTGTTATGTGAATTGTTTTAAGGAGGAGCACTTCCCTCAAGGACATCAAGCAGCCTGCATACAACATAATACCAAAAATTAATCCAAATAATCCCACACAGCCTCCTCTTGCCTTTTTTCTATGACAAGCCCTTTTGTAAACTTTAAAGCTATTCCACAGTAATGCAGAAGAAATATCTATGTGATAATAAATATAATAATATAAATTCTTTCTTCTCTGATGGAGATATCTCTTGTCCGCAGGATCAGCCCACAGAATATTAAATGACTTGGACTCCAAAAGCACACATATATATATCTCAGCAGAACAAATACATTTCAGCAGAAGAAATTGAAAAATTGATATAAATCTTACCAGAGCTAACGCTAGTTTAGTTTTAGGTAGATATTCTTAGATTGTTTCAATGAAGGAAGCAAACCATTAAAGCAAAACATAACTTTCTCTTTACACACAAAAAACCCTCGTGTAGTTGTCCTAGAATTTAGGGTGAGGCACAAATTAAAATTTGTCACTATGTTAAATTTATATAATCACTACCATTTATATACTATTTATACAAACTATATAAATTTCTAAGGCAAATTCTCTAAGAACTTTGGCCAAGCTTTGGTCTCAGTTCCACATCTCTGAGTCTGTAGAGATGCTATAAAACCATTAAAAATTCTGGGTTTTTCTCTTACAGCCAAAAAAATTTGTTTTCTAGATCCACATTCAGCTCCACTGCAAAACAAGGTAGAAACAAGAATATACACTACAAACAGGATATCCTATTTAAATAATCTTACTGTTAACAGAAATATAGAAACATATGAATAAACATGGATAGATGCATATATATATATTTGCATATTCCCAAAGACACAAACACCCACATATTCCTCTGTTCATTTTCAGCAAAAAGCCAGTAACCTTTCCTTATGAAAACCGAGCACTTAAAAACTAGAGCTAATCCCCAGCTCATGAATTAGATTATTTCCAGCTGCTGCACTTGTGTATTGAAAGTTTTAGGTGTCATATTTTGCCTTTAGGTGCATCCTATTGCAATGAAAGGACATTCTCCATGGATAAATTGATGCATATGTGTATCTACCTGTATATCTACCTATGAAACACAGCAATGCTGTTTCTGAGTACTTCTTCAGGGCAGAATCACAAAACTACTGGGAGAGATACCAGGTATGTTAAGCCAACTGATGCAGACACAGAAACCACTCTTACACATTCAAGCCCCACAGCCCTGGACCAGGGTGCTCCAGGGGATTTCTGTTCTCTTGCACTGCTGCTCAAGGCACACCAAGTGTGAACCAGAGTGATCCTGAGGACCCTAAAATTCTAGAAAACAGTGGACAAGAAAGAAAAGACCTAAAGACATGAGAAATTATGCTTGCCAGAGACATTAATCTCCTCCCTTCTGTAGTTCAGTAGAATTCATAATTTTCTCTTGAAGACTTTCAAACAAAGAAAAAAATAATATGAAACCTGCTAACTTAAATGAAACCCCCATGCAAGCACCTTAATGTTGAAATTCTACGTCTCTAGGTATTCCTAAACCTTATTTTTTCTAACTGCACGTATCTTACATTTTCACTGCCAAGAAAAGACATTACCTGGGCTTTTTTCCTTCCATCTCCTACACCTTCCTGTTGTCTGGTGTCAAGCTGGCCTTCAGCAACTCATCCCACACATGCCAGACACTCCAGTCTTCATCCTCTGGCTGCCATAGGGATTGTGCCTGTGTTTATGATTAACCCACCCAGAGATCCGCCAGGGTAGGGTGAGGCTGTTTAAACACTGAATTATACTCAGGATGGTTATTGTAGATAAGCTTTCCCAAAGTACTGAAGTGTAAAAGTGCTGTTAGCTGCTTACTGAAGCCTAGCAAAAGTCTGTGGTTTTGGCTCATAGTGCCCCTTTACAGAGACATTTTTTCCTCCTCCTACCATGTTGCTGCAGTTGGGTGGGATCAGCTCCTGGCTCAGCCAGAGGTCTGGCTCATAAAACAGCTCCAGAGGCACAATAGCCTGGTGTTCTGGGGTGCAACAGTGCCAAAATGGGGTATGCTGGGGATTTTGGGTTGTGAGGTATACATCCTTTCACAGGACTTCATGTGGTCCAGGTATTTGCTGCACTAACACAACTTCTGCTCCTTTTCTGCATGCAGAGACCCTCTCTCCAGACTTTTCCCCAAAATGTAAAAATATCCCAACAAAATCAACAGAATCTTGGGAGTTTTAATTCCGAGATATCGGAGACTGGAAGAGTGGATAGGCACAATAAATATTTTGTTTAGTTTAGTTCTTCCCAGGGTTCAGAGTTATTGCTCCCTGTATGTCCAAGATATAACAAAACAAACAAACAAACAAACAAAATCCCAATTATTAGTACAGCCAAGCATTAGAACAACCTGCTCAGAGAGTCTGGGTGATCTCTGTCCTGGCAGATTTTCAAAGCCTGGTTGGACCAAGCCCTGAGCACCTCTCAGGGTCCCTCTCCTCTGAGCAGGAGGTTGAACTGGAGCCCACCCACAGGCCCTTGCTCAGTTCTCCTGTGATCCCATCCTGTGATCCTGTACTCTGGGGCTGGTGTGTGCAGGCATATCAGGATTTACAGCATGGGTTGAGGATAAAATCTACTCCCTGTAGAGATACTGGTCATACATCTTCTCTGAATTACAGCTTATGCAGCTGCTGTATGGGAATCATTCTAGTTTCTTATTTCCCTGGGGCATTTGCAGGCATACTATAACATTTTAAAATTATTCATATGGCAAATGATGTTCTACAGTCTCACAGCAATACAACCAATGCAATATTTCCATTAGTCCTTGAAGTGACACAAATGCAGACTTTGGGACAAAGCACAGGCATAGCTTAGGCAATGTCCAGCTTCACCTAATTAAACTAACTGAACATCAGGCTGCTGCCCAAATACACAGGCTGTTAACTAGCTCATCATTTCATGTCTCATATAAAAGCATATATATACATACTGTGCTCCATGCTTCTGCAACAGTAAACATCTCCCATATATTAAAAAATGCATGAAAGGAATAAAGAATAAAGAAACTGCTGTAATTAATAAAATTAGCAGAAAAAGTGGGGACCTGTCTCACTGAGCAGTCCATTGCATGCATAGTCATTTTGCTACTCAGTAGCAAATTGCAGTAGCTTGGCAATTCATGTCTAAGTGTTGCCAAAGAGTGCTATTATGGAGTAGATGAGGAAGAAAAAAAAGCCTGATCATCTGGCAAGAGGAATGTCTTACACCATGAAGGTTAATTCATGTCTCTCCAAACAGGAACTGCTCTCTATATTAGTCAAAAACAGATTATGATAGAGGGAAGCACTAAAGGTTTCAACCTTTGTTAGTATTTTCCTAATTGATTTTTTAGGGGTTATGGCTATTTTAGCACTTGGCTACTCATACAGACACTCTGAGTGCTAAGGAAAACTCACAGGGACACGTCCATACCCCATAGTGTAGACATTTATCATTGATGGGTTTTCATATGGCAATCTGAATCAATTTAACACCTCTTTGCTGCTGGAAGGGATGAGGGCAGTATTCCCATTTACCAGTCCCCTTTTTGCTCTCAACCATCTTTCTGATGCATATGTTACACCAAATATAGCAACACTCCTCTGAGACAGTTTATCCACCAGAAAGGAGTGGACAACTTGGAACTGCCTTCCAGGAGGAACCAGAGAGTCTGGAGCCAGAAGGAAAGGAGGGAGAGCCATCATGCAGTTGGGAACAGGAGAAAGGACAGCAGGGAAGACAGAGCCATCAGGGTGGCTCAGAACCAGATGAAACCACAGCTCAAGCACTTTTTCTCCACTCACATGTTCCCTTGTGTGGCCTGTGAAGGTGTCAGGTGAGCAGTTTCTTCATTTCTTTACCCAATTATTTGTTTATCCTGACAAAGTAGTTCCAGCAGCTTTCTGAGGAAGGCTCTAGGTATGTCTAGGTGAATGCTCACCAGGACAGCAATAGAGAGGATACAGACTCTGAAATAAGGATGCAAAGGAAGCAGAGCAGCCCAACAGGGGCAACCAGTGCCATCTGTGGTGCTTCAGGACATCCCGTTTGGTCTCCCTTCCCTGCTCCAGAAACAGGTAGGTGTCATGGATCCTACCATGGTGTTACACTTACCAACCCTTGTGGGTGGCTGGCCTCCACGGCGCCTCTAATGGCACAGGATGCCTGTGTTCATACAGTTCCAGTTTGGTTGTGATACAGCACTAGGAGGACTGAGTGTGACCCACTAGTTTTTGGCAATGAATGATGCAGGGCTCAGTTCTGAAAACTGAATGAAATAAAACAAAAGATTGATTTCAAAAAAAATTTTTAAAGTCATTCCAAGCTAGTCTGGGTAATCTCAATCAGTCCAGCTCCTATATTCAAGAAAATTTGTCGTTCATGGTGCAGAGCTCTCTCACTTCATAATTATTTTGGGAATTTTTCCAGGGCACCATTGGTTCAGCAGATACTATAGCTGCCACTGATCATTACCTTACAGAACTGATGTTGTTTCTGTCACATTTGGGATACTGACACATCTTAAGGTGGGAGAATCATCTCTCATGTTGACAGGCATCCATCAGGTATCAGCTGCCCTCAATTCAGCACTCCCAGGGGCTTTCTAATGTGCCTGTGCAGAGAGGCCAGCAGAGCTGTGCCTCACTGCTCAGCATGAGCTGGAGAGGGCCTTTTTGAGGTTAAATGACCTTACTCTTACTCTAGGTATTTTTATTTCTCTAATTTCCTGAAAGATACTAGTCTCTTGGCTCTGTGGGAGACCACTGATGGCTCTACTGCACAGGGGGCACAGGGGGCATTACTCTGAATTAATATTTAAAGCTGACAAATTCAACTGCATTCATCTCTGTGTAGAGACGTGCTCAGAACTACCATGACAGTAATTTAATTTGGTTTCCTTAAGTTTGGAAATTAAATAAATGAAAGTGAAATGAGGCACACTTCAGTGCCCTGGAGGGGGTCACACAGGAGCCCAGTGAGGTCTGTCTGATCTGCTTGAACATCATGGGGGCAGAGGAGGCTGAAGAACATAACTGTGACCTGAAAAGCAGTGGCTGTAGTGAAGGTCTGCAGGAAGGAAGAGAAAAATTGTGTCAATACCAGGCTTTTAGTCAGCTGCTATCTTAGGGATAATACACCCTCACAGAAATAACAGGCTATCTTGTAGCACAGCCTTTGCAATGAGAAATAATTATTGACACCATTGGAAATCCACAGTGGGGCTCCTGGTGTCCTCAGACAGCGGGATTTGGGTTGGTGTCAATTGACGCTAATAATTCAATAACAACAATTAACTTTTTTTCCCCCCCAACATCTACCCAACAGTTAAACATGGAAAAACTTTGCTGTGTTTCAGTAGTGGGGGGAAAGATGAAGGCAAGTCTGTCTGGACCCATCTCCAGCAATGCCCTGCTCTTGGAGGGACCTCCCTGGCTGAGGGATTACATCAACCTGGGCCCCTTCCTGCTTCCCAGGCAGCTGTCTTCCTGAAACAGTGTGACTCAGAAATGTTTACCCACCAATCTCCCAAACCTCTGACAAGGCAGCTTGGTTAAGAGCTTAGCTGAGAGCAGCCACAAGGTGTGGCTGGCTCTCATTATAGGGTTATCATGATTAGTTTGAACAGTGCCATTATACCTGCAAGGGAGGCTCTGGGTAATGCAATGTAGTGCACTAAAATGCTGAGGAGAATAAGTCTGGGTAAAGCACATTGCTGGACAGAAATGGGAAAACAGGCAATGAGGAAAAGGGCTCCACCCAGGCAGATGCAAAGCTGGCAGAGTTTCTTCAGAAAGAAAGAGGAAAGAAAGAAAAATTAAGAGGCTCAATGAGAATATTCATTCAGGGATTTAATTACAAGGACATTTTGTTCATGCAGTGGCCATGTCCAAGAGTCCCTTTTGTGGATGAAGCATCCATCATTTCTTCATTTTGTGACAAAAAGGATTATGCCACTTCAAACACCTAGTTTTACACTCTGAGTCTAACATTCTGTGCAGTTTTCCCAAAAGAAGATGATAGAAGTTGTCAGAGGAAAGTGACTGAGGTCACCAAGGGCATGGGGTGCCTTCTAGAAGAGTTACAGCTTGGACACTGATGCTTGAAAAAGGCAAATGAGGGGGATACATTAGGGCCTCTAAAATCATTAGTGGAATGGCAAAGGTGAGCAGGAAACACTTGCTCACAGTTTATCACTGAAGAAGTGTTTAAGACTGCATAAGTGTTTAAGTGTGCATAAGACACATAGCTACAGTGTGGAACAGATGAAGCCATTCAGCTGCTGCTACTTAGCACATGACCATGCACATTGAGATTCCAGAAGAAATTAAGGGTAAAGCAACTCCATTCAGAGCACAGAGCACAAGGTTCTCAAATACAGTTGTTTTTTTAAAAACAGGGGTTTTTTTAAATTCACAATTAATAGATCATCATCTTTGGCTTCTCTAGCAGTTCATGCTTCTTGGAAAAATTTGCTGAGTTTTGATGAATTAATTCAGTCCTGAAAAGATGGTTATAGATGTAGAAGGATTGGAATAGACATCATGCACAGCTACTATAAAAACATTTTCTATGCTCTGAAATGGAAGAAGAGTTCTCATGTAAATTAACTACACCCTGCCATAAATGTTTGATGGCCCTTTTCTCTCTGCTTTCAGGAACCCCCCGAGGCACACAGATAAAATTTTATGCTCTCTAACCAAAGCTGGTGTGAAGTCTGGAGCACACCAGGGAGGCTGCAGCCCATCCCTAGCCAGCCACAGCCTGGGCAAAGCATCAGCCTGTGACATCCCCTCCTGAAACAGGCCGTGCTGGAAGCTGCTCAGGCATGAGGTCTCCTGGAGAACCAAGCCTTCCCTGCTTTCCTCTGAATTAGTGGAGACAGCAGCAAGAGGAATATCTGCTGAGAAATGGAGGCAGGGCACACTCCTGAGAAACCCTGACAAGGGGGCCAAACCCCCCCAGAGATGGATTTTCTTAGCCTGTAGCAGCTGAATTGGGAGGAGGCTCTCTTTCATTTTACTTCATTTATCAGCTTACCCGATTTTAAAACAATCCATTTCCCCTCCTACCCACTAACCTAATAAAAAGCTGCAAAGCTAAGACAGTCAGGCACAAGCCAACTCTAACAGAAAAGGAGGAACTTGAACCTGCTGTCAGATTTCTTACTTTTCTTCTATTTCCTCTCCTCTTTCCTCTGGAAAGGGAGTTGTGCTGGAAGTCACACAGTTTTCTAGGTCATAATCCACCTGATGTGGATGACAAAGAGATTCATCTCTCTTAACTCCACAAGTCTGCACTCTAAGTGCTGACGTGTGAAATAGTCACCTAGAACCTCTTCGTCCGTGGAAGCGAAAAAATATTTTGAGGTGTTAGCTGACCTAACACATCCTAGGGAACTCATGCAGGTGAGGACATGGACAGCATCCCTGGACAGCAAGGGAACCCCCTGAGTTCTCCTGTCAGGTTCAGACTTAACATTTGCAGCCTTGGCCCAGCATGGAGGGTGGAATAAAAGACCCAAAAGTCCTTCCCAGTCGTATGGTACTGAGATTACACTCAAAGGCATGGAAGGCATAGCTAATAATTAACATGAAGGGAGTAGCTCCTGCTCCTCCTCAAGCTCAAAACACCAGGCCACCCTGGTCTGACTACCAGTGAGGTCCCCACACCACATTAGCTGGCACTTCCCAGCAACTCTGCAATGTTTGATTCTGGTATCAAGTAGAAAGGACATCACATAAATACACACCAGACTGACCTGTCCTGCAGTGTGACCACTTACACCTTATCCTCCTGCTCCACAGGCAAAGCTTCAGCCATGTCCTTCACTTTGTCTTACATAACAAAATCAAAAGCAGCTTAAAAAGGCTTGTACCTGGATTCCCCAATGCTTTAAATGAGCACTTCCTACTGAAGGTAACGTACAAAGAGACATCTCTGCTTCATTTGCATCCATTTCTCACTTTTATATATAGTATGAAGAGACTGGAATTTATCTTGCCTATGTGAATCCAGTAAAATTCTCCTCATTTTTATTCTTACAGCTCAGTTATAGATGTTTTGGGTTCCCTCTGTGAAACAATTCTGTATAAACCATTCAAACTGTTGTGTGTTCACAACTGTAATTAAAAACATGGTAAAGTTGGTTTGCTTCCTTCCTCAGATATATTGCCCTAGAAAAGGGAAAGAACAATTTTTAATATGTGCACTTCTTAGTATTTCCTACAGATATGCTCTGTTGGTTTATTTAATCCACAACAAACTTATTCATTTAAATTGAATCTGAAATCCTGCAGGTGACATTTTCATGCCCATAAGTCAGCAGACGTCTGTTTGGGGTTTGTTTTTTTCACTTCAACAGAAACTATTTTATACAGAAATATTTCAGCAGTGTCCACAATTCAAATCCCACCTCTAGGCAAGCTTCCAAGCCTCAGTGGCTTGGTCACATGCATGAGAATGTGTTCTGTGCTTTAAAATCTCACACAGCACTACTCACAGTAATCTTCCATTCCCCTTTCCAAAATGTATCATGTTACTGTCCTCTGCTGATCCTGAACCTAATTTTCTACAAGTTACTTTAAAGCTAACATTGTCCATATAATTATTTGTAAAACTTCTCTCCTGCAAGACAAGGTAGTTACTGCACCTGTAACATCACATGCTTCGTTATTTGTTTAGCCTTATTCTATGGCACAGGCTGGATAAGGCAAATACAGCCATACCTTTGAAGTGCTTCTCACTTGGGTGTGATTCAGACCAAGCCTCTGATTATATCCCATGATTTTTTTTTATTTCCCAATTTATGCATTAAACAGATTTAATTTCTTCTATAGACACTTGTGAGACATTCACTTCTCCTTGTAAAGTTAGATTGACATTAATTCTGATTTTATTGGCTTTGTATTTTTTTCTCTTTGTCTATAGCTATGGAGAATAGCTATTGCTGATGTTTGCTGATGCCTTGCACAGCTTCCCCATTACTCTTCCAGCCTCAGCTTTGTGAGCATTGCTTAGAGAATGCATTTTTATCAATTTATGGACACCTGCCCACAAATTTCCATAAAAGGCATGGAGTTTCTAAGCACATCCACTGCTAATGGATTTGGAATTGCTCCGTGTATTTTATCTGCATTGCTTTGCCTTCAAAGTACTAGTGGTATAATTTGTAAAGTAGTTTTAATATTATCTCCTTATTTAATTTTCTTCTGTGATGTCTCAAGCAAGGATGAGGCCAGAATGGTGATGTCTTCATGTGGCTTTTCTTCAAAGCTGCATGCAGGCCCTAAACAAGAGGTCACAGCAGCAATAGGTAGCACTCTCTCCTCCTGAATCCTTGCAGACCAGCTCCAGAAACCAAAATACAGCTGAGGGCCAGCTGCAGAGAGGGATTACAGTGTTTGGTGCCCAGTCACCCAAACACTGTAATTTAGAGCCCCAAAAATATTTCCCAGTAGTGTTGATAAAGACTTTTCAAGTGTGTCCCCACTTACCAATATGATGTGCCACTGTCCCCCTCGTTTGATTTTATAGGGAGGCAAAGACCCCACCATGAAGAGCTCTGCCCAGGTACTGACTGTCCTGGGCCAGGAAACTCCAACTTTGCCTCTTGAGCATCTCTCCAAACAAGCTTTCCAAATGATTGTGTTAACTTTGGGGCATGGCAAACACCTTCACAAATAGCCACACTGGCACTTCTGAATATCTGATAACCTGGCCCTGATTTAGGTATCCCAGATGGTGCTCAGCTCTCATTAGGTCTTGCAAGCCACTTGGTCAATACTAGCTTAATTGAGTTAAAGAGAATGACAAACAAATGTCCCATTTTCTGATATCAAAGGAACAAGTTGGAAGTGTTTTTTTACCTTGTGTGTAGGGCACAAGGTCATTACATAGACAGGATCAATGCCACACATTTTTCACAAGTATTTCTATGATTGGGTTTATCTTAATTTCATAATTATTTTCTCGTTGTAATCTCCTTTTGCATTTTCTATTGGATTTTGGCTTGGATTTGGGTTTTTTAAAATAGCCTGGGCTGTTGGAATAATAACACCCAAGAATCTCAGCCTTTTCTTAAATACTCCTTTCCACCTCTAATATGATTTGGCTGTAAAGCAAAACCCATCCACATGTCCAAACCACCAAAACCACCTACAGGCTGAGAAATCAAGGAATAACTCCAAATCTTATCCATTGGGAGACTCTATTCCAGGTGGTCTACAGATTTTAATGTTCCCACATGTCATGCAAATCAGTCCTAAGACTGATCAGAGACTATGACACAATTGTCATAAAATTTTCAGGCACAGTAGGTATCAAAAGGTAAGCCAGGTAGAAACATAAAATTGGGCTATAACATGGAATTCTGCCAAGTTGTTTGGTGTGTCAGCACCCCTGTACACTGTGTGTTGTGACACAGGTGAGTCAATATTGAACAAGGAGCTAAATTTGAGGAAGTATCTTGTTATTCAGTGCCACTGTTATGAGAATTTTCCTTGCGCTTTTGTCAAATGTATATTTACACAGTCAGGATTTCAGGTGCAAATTCAGAATGGAATATGAAAAACCAGGATGGGGGTTTCTCTGATTCTGGGAACCCACTTTCCTTATCAGGGCACAGAGGAGATGGCAAGGCTGGCAAACATCACCCAGCAGAGTCATCCTGGTGGATCTCACCAGCCTTGCCCCTGGTAGGTACCTCCTGGCTCCATGTTTGCACTTCATACCTTTTTCCTTGGTCACACAAACCTCTTTCTCAGAAAGATGCTGCTGTTGGCCAAACACAAGCATTTTACATCTCCCTGGACAGCCTCAGCAACTGCTAAGTGCTTGAGAGTGTCTGAGTTTTACTGAGAGTGACAACTCCTTAAAGACCCCACTCAAAATTTGGGTGCCAACATCTTAACACCGATTCAGACCTATAGAGAGGAATAGTTCCTGCCCCAAAAAATCAAAAACCTGAGCAAAGAGGGCCTGCTTCAGTAAGTGCACTGCCATATAAACAGACCCTAAGGCACAGCCCTCTCTCCGTTGACTTTGTTTTTATATCACTCATGTATAAAACTGATTGACAAAATGACAACCTGGGGAAAAAATGAGCTCAAGAGAACAGGAGGTGGGTATGGTCACACAGATTGAGCTCTTGTAGGCACGGATTTTTACAAGGTCTGAGAACCCAACTCCCACTTTAGAGAACGAATGAGGCAGCCCAGATCTCCAGAGCGAGGTGCTGAAGAAAGCAGAAGCATTAGAAATGCCAGAAGCATCAGTGTGCCAGAAGCATCAGGAACCTCAGCAGGGCCCTGCTGAAGCCCTCGGAGGTGCCAGCAAGGGCCAGTGAGCCCAGGCTGTGATCCATGGGCAGTGGGACCAAAGGGACAGAGACTGCCCCTCTGCTTGGCATTGCCCAAAACCTGCCCCAAGGGACCCTGAGCCTTAACAGGGGTAATTGTAACAACCAGACTGCTCATTCACACCCTGCATGACTCTCAGTTGGTGATGGTGATCTTTAATTGCCTGAACAGAGCTGGCTGAAATGTGGGTCCAAGTTCTCTTTGTGGCAGCATCTTCTCCCTACCGAGAGTTCAAAGAACGGACCAGAGCATTTTGCTCCTAGGACTTCAATTAAGAGTTTTAAAGTCCCAGGGCTTTAATTAACAGTTTTAAACCCAAACCAGGGGTTAAAAGGAGCTTGAATATGGATACACATCCCTCTCCAAACACCAAGTACACAATCTCATTGCAGGATGAAGTGATCTCACGGTGCAAGTTTGGCATCTTCATTAAGATCACTGCCTCATGCTATATTAAAAATACAGCAAAAATGAAAAGTAAAGGTAAAAGTTAATTATGCTTTTTATACAAACCACTTCTATGCTCATTTTATATCACTCTACGAGATGTTCGAGCCAACATTCCACGGAGCTCTATCTGACAGAGACAGAAAAACCTGGCTGCTGCCTCAAATCATCCACGACCCAGCAAAGAAAAAATTATATGAGAGATGAGGCATCTCCCTAAGCTCCCTGTGATTTGACTCATTGTTTATTGGGAGGGTTTGATTTGTAAATGGGAGGGAATATGTCTCCATTAAATTGTCTTCCCACACCAAACACATGCTGCAAAAATTACAGCCCTGGTTAAACAAGGAGGCACACAAAAAGCTGCATCGCTTCGTGACAATTATCCTGCAGAAAATTAAGTTAGGGATAATATTTGATATTCTGAACTGCCATAAGTCATAGCAGAAATTCCCAGTTACTGAACATAGTAACACTGCCAGGATCAACACAAAACCAGCCCAACCTCCTCACAGCACCAGCTCTGGTAAGGCACAAAAGCCAAATACTCATCTTTCTCATTTGGAAAAACATTTGTTTGCCTGTAAAGGGATACCTCTATTTTAAACAGGAAAAATCCACTACACTGGGGACCTGAAGGCCAGATAAAATAAGCATCTAGGAATATAAATAAGAAAAAGCAGAGAGAGAGGAGATAAGCTCTTTTGTCATTCATCACAATAAATGTGAATTAAATTTTTTTTTCAAGACATTTAATTCGGTTTTGTGAAAGGTACTGTGTAGGCTGATAAGTCACACTTTTCAGTATGAATTTAGATATTATTATAATTAAAAGATAACAGAAATTTCAGATGTAATAAAATTTAATTAGTACAAAACAAATCCAAGCTGCACTGTGAAACTGTGAAAATTGGAAATGCAACTCTGTCACCTGCAATATAAATTACACCAGATTTGAGCACCTGCAGCCTTTACTTTTTGCAAAATTTCTGTAAAATACAGACCTGGATTGCTCTAATACAGGGTTCTATATTCAGGGGTAGTTTATCAAACCACTTATACCCAGGAAATGGGAATATTTAAGAAATTTATAGCTGCACCCAAAAGCCTGCTTCTTCTCTGTGTGGTTCTTTTTAAAATAACTAGGTGATCCCTCATGAAAGAAGAACTGTGCACCTAGAAACACTTACATCTACCCAAAATAAAAAAAAAAATCCACATTTTTTTAAAGATGGAGAAAATTTACAAAATTAACTTCAGATGGAACTGGTTTGGGTGAAAATGACTGCAGATGGAATAGAGAAAAATTCAGGATCCATGAGATTTCTCTGAAAAGAGCCACTTGCAGGAATTTCTGAGTACAAACATGAGCAACTGCATTTAGGAGTCATAGACTTGCAGACCTCGGTATCTGTAGGAGTCTCTGCAAGAAAGTCTGCAGGGAAAACTCTGGAGTTTAACTCCTCTGCTTTCTGCACAGCTAGCATGGTTTGTGAAAGATTTAGCCAAGCTCATTTAACTGCCACTACGTTTTCACCCAAACACAGAACAGAAGCGGAGGGAAGAAAGCTGGATGCTTTTTTGCAAAGGATAACCAAAATCCTTTGTCACTTCATTTCTCTCTTTCCTGTTAAAGATCCCTTGGCAAGCAGAGCCCAAAGGCCTCCTGCTCTCTCCCTCTCAAAAGCTGCAGCAGCAGAACTCCCATCCCATTTCTTGGAGATCCATTTCCACCACAGCTACAGAAACTCAGCTGCAGCATCAGCAGCACACAGAGCTCTGAGCACAAGCTGCAAATCATGCCATATCTATATCTGTTCATTTTATATATATAATTATATATATCATCTGTTCATTTTATATATATATATTCAGGAGCCAATTATCCACTTCTCAGAGGCTGGATAAAGCCAGTTACCCGTTATAGAATTGTTTGGGTTGGGTTGGAAGGGAATTTAGAGATCCTCTGGTTTCAGCTCCCTGCCATTGATAGTGGTACCTTCCACTAGGAGAAGTTGCTCAAAGCCCCATCCAGCCAGGCCTTGAACACTTCCAGGGATGGGGCAGCCACAATTTCTCTGGACAATCTTTTCCAGTGCCTCACAGTAAACACAAAACACGAGTCTTGGTCTCTCCTGACCTTGTTCTTCTGCATTTTACCAAGAATCTCCTCTCCTGCTGCGGCACAGGGAGGGGCTCTGTGAGCCAGGGCACCCACGGTACACCCGGCAGCTGCCTCCTGCCCTCGGCTGTGCTGAGGCCAGATGGGCCTTCTCCAAATAGACCAAAACATAAAATAAACAGATTTGGATCTCTGCCAGACCCATCCCTCAGGTGCTGGGCTGCTGCAGGATCGCCCCAGGGCCAGGGAGGAAGGAGCAGAGAGCACGATGGCAGCCAGGGGCTGAGGGCAGAGCAAATGCAAGACTCTGAGGGATGGTGTCAATGCTTTCTATTTTAGTTTCAAGTCAGCTACCCTCCAAACCAGTTTGCCTGTAAGAACGATAGAACCATCTTTATTTTTTCTGATAGCAGCTCCCCTGTTGCTGGAGCTTTCTCACTGCACAATTCCCCCTTTACTAGCACAATTCTGCAGATGTATTTAACTACAGGCTGTTCCCATAAAGCAAACCCCTGTCTTGGAAAACCTGGAGCCATTGCCTGCCCAGTTTTCTTTCCAAATTTACTTCAGCCTCTGTTACCTGCTCTCTTGTGGTTTTAAAAGCTCCAACAGATTTATAAGGCAAATTCAGGCTTGAATCTTGGCAGCAGATGCCTGAACAACTCAGGACTACAAAGGTCCCTATAGATACAGGTCAGAGGAGCTGAAGCCAGACGGAATTTCTGTTATCTGTCTGCTTATACTGCAGTGACTGCAGCAGCAAACTGAACAATATTTGTGCGGGGCTTTACCCTAATTCAAGAATACAGTGGGAATAAAATTCCCATTTTGGCTGACAGTGGGATAAAACTACTTCAGCCAGCACTAGGGACAGGTATGTGGATCTTGGTAGTGTCCCTGCCTGTGGCAGAGGCCTGGAACTAGATGATCTTTAAGGTCCCTTCCAACCCAAACCTCTCTGTGATCCAACGATTTCAAACCTTCCCTTCATTTTTTTCTAACTTGCAATGATAAATCCCTAGTGTCAACAACAGCAGTACAGGGCACATTCCCCAAAACATCCAATTTAACCAAATATTTGCCAGAAAGGCAGGACATTGTGCATTTTGTGAATCTGTTTAGAAATACTCTCTGCCAAAGAGCTTTTCCAAGGTACACAAAGACAGCTGTGTTGAAACTACCCAATGCAGGAATTTGTGTGGCATTTTCAGAACTAATCCAGTGCATTGAAAGCCAAGACACTTTGGACACTTCATCTCTTTTACTGTCACAGATCAGATTAGGTGGGCTGCTCCTGGTGAACTATTGTGGTAGCCATACTGGCTTTGGAGTGTTTCAGCAATCTTGCATTTGGCACAATTAGGAAATAAACAAGTTTTTCACTTCACTCCATTTTAATGGTATAGATGTCTGGTCTTTTCCTCTGAAGAAAGGGATCTTTTGACCACCACAATGTCATCCATAATGTGATGTGATGGTGAAGCTGATGAGTCAGTCCTGAGAGGCTGGTGGGGACTGCTGTAATTAGGACATCCCTTCACTCCTGTCCTTCTATTTTTATCCAGCTCTTCAATTATTCTGAAGTACTATTGTTTCAGGCATTAGCCACACAGACACAGCACTGCTGCTCAGCAAACCAAGAAAACTGAGGCATTAAACAGAGTTAAACCTCTTTTCCCTCTACATCTCTCCAACAGATAAACAGCCTATTGACAGCCTCATTGCAGCCCTTTGCCATCCACAGGGTACACACAGCAGCCTCCCAGCTGTCTCCTCTTGTGCTGTTGACCAAAAGGAGAGGAGCAGTTTGGTTCTGCTGGTGAAGTGAAGAATATTGCCTTGGTCAGTTTGGAATTGAATCAAACACCTGGTTTAGAATGGTTTTGCTGGTTTGGGGTTTTTTTCCCAATATTTAAACATAGGCAAAATATCTCACAATGGCATACATTTAGATTAAATCTGCAAATAGTTCAGCAAAAGAAGCCTGTTTCATTTGAATTTTTTCAACAGATAAATTACTTGTCAAATAAAGTCATTTAAATAGAGTGCCTCAGCTCTAGTCTGCAGTTTTAACTGGCTTGTTTGCATCAGGAAAGAAATGGGGTGACCCTTCAGCCTGAAGTTTTAAAAGCTATGATGATTCTTTCAGGGATCATAAGCCATAACGTCCCTCTGTAAATACATAGTTTGGTATTAATGTAAGCTTTTTTTTTTTCCTGTCTTAGATAAAAACTTTTCATCAATTTTCTGTTTACTTTTGGTTTATACCCGATGCAGGAAAAGATCAAATCCATTTCTCTAGAAAATACCACTTATCTCTATTCTTTGAAGCGAGTGATAAAAACAAATTAAAGCTTGGTGCAGGCATGAATCTTTCTGCCATCCTATTCCTTGTACAGAACTGCAGATTGGTTTGCAAATGTTTTAATCAAGTGAATGTGAAATCTCAAGATAAATTTTAGCAGCAGAACACAGATAATTAATTTTTGGTCCTAGTGTCTGTGTTCATCCCAAGGAAGAGCTGCCAAAAGTCAGGCCTGTGGAGGACACCTGGGAGAGGTATGCAGCCCAGCAGAAGATATGCAGGGCATGGCTGCTGGATCTCTTCCTCAATATCTGGCCAAGAATCTGCAAAACTATTCCAGTCTTCAGAGTCTGAGATGACAGGCTGCAGAAGTGGAATTCTAGCTATTTCAGAATAAATAAAATATGATCAAAAGAAGACCTTCAAGCCATTTTTGTTTCCCAGGGCTCACAGCACACTGAAGTAAAACTTCCGATACTCCTAAGCACAAATTGTCTATTGAGTTTTTCCTAAAAATTTTTTTCAGCCATAAATCCCAAGGTGGGGAGCTTTGCAGAGAGGAATCACAACTAAGACAAACCAGATAATCCATGTATGTGATGCTGTCCCATCCACTGCTCTTTCTCACCCGAGGATGCTAAAAAAAACCCCAAAGGGCATCGAAGAGAACACTAGCAAGAGCCACACACATCTTGGCCCATAAAATATTTCTGTGCTTTGCTCCAAAACCCACCAGAGAAGTTGGTTCCCCCTCGGCTTTGCCCAAAGCAGGCAGCAGCCCAGGCTCACTGCAGATTTGCTGCTGTTTGTGGCAGGTGATGGCTGAACTGAGCTCAAAACAAGAGCCAGAAAACAGCACATGGAATCCCCCTGAGGGGAATACCCCAAACAGGACATTTTATCTCACCGAGGAGCAGTCTCAGTCCCTGCCTGCACAGGGGAAGCGAAAGAGCAGCCCCATCCCAGCAGGAAAGCCTCCTGGCTGCCTCCTCTGCTCCCTGCCAGAGACCCACCCTGCCATCCCCTACACCTCTCTTGGTTTGGAAAGACAGGTCCCTGCTAAGGAAATTGCCAAATTGCGATAAATTTTAAATTAAGGGGCTCTCAGGCAACAAAAATTATGGGAGCAGGAAATAACAGTTCTTTAATAGGGAAGAA